>PVKZ01000444.1:69722-669722 GCA_004027375.1 Macroglossus sobrinus
TCTCTCTCTCTCTCTCTCTCTCTCTCTCTCTCTCTCTCTCTCTCTCTCTCTCTCTCTCTCTGTCTCTCTCTCCGCTAATTCCTGCTTGCTGGTTAAGACTCTGTTCAGCTACTCCTTATATCTGGGATCAGATTCCCTGACAGGCTAGTTTCAATTTGAATTAGCAACTTTCCTCTCTCCTCTTTTAAACTCTTCTGCTTCTCTCCCTATATGCTTCATTTCACTGTGTTTCATGTGGTCTGACTTTTAGTGGTCTGCCTTTCGTCAAATTGTAAGTCTCCTGAGGACAAGGGCTGGATCTGTGTTCATTATCTCCCCAGCAGCTGCTTAATATATTGTGTTGGCTGAATGGTTCATGAACCCAAACAGGTGAATTGGGGGCCTGGACACAAAGAGCACCCTACACAGAGAAGGCAGAAACCAAAGGATAAGTGGTTGGCAGAGGTATAGCTTCTATTACACAACACCTAAATGTAACACCATCCAGTTGTCAATTATCTATGTAGTGTTGCTCTCCAAGGTGCTTAATTAAAATCATCTCATTAACCCTCACAAAAATCTTCTAAGGAAGCATGAAAGTAGAAAAAAAAATTTTTTTTTTTTTGGGTAACATGAGAAAATGAAACATCAAAGGTGCTGAACCTGCAAATTCAGAGGTTGATACAATTAGCTGCCTGGCTCCTGGAGGAGCATGTATACAGAATTCACTCTCCTTACCAAACCTGCACCTCTTGTTCTCTCCCTGACATCATTCTGACATGTCTCCACCATCCCGACCCCCTCACACTTTCCCACTCCCATCTATTTATGACTTGCTGTGTCACGTCCAGGTTCAGAGATGGTTTTAGAAGTGGGGAATGAGCAAATCCAGTAGAACAATTTAACCAGATTCAAAGGATTTGGATCATTTGCGTAATTGGGCTAGCAGATGGTAAATGTAGTTCAAAGTACAAAAATGTAGAATAATTACAAGGGGAGAAAGTAAGGCAGTTTATGGATGAGAAGAGTGATTTGGGAGAAAAGCTCATCAAAATCATTATCCCGATGCATTCAAAGAGAAGGACAAACCACATAGCTCTGGGTAACAGAGCCAGAGCACACAGAGGACCCTGGTGACTCCCTTGGCTTATTGGAGTGCAGGAGAGAGGTCATGTCTGTCTTCTAGAAGTGAGAAAGGAAATGGTCGGGGTAGAGAAGGGTCTGTGGAGAATGGTGATTTGTTAGGCAGAAAAAGTCATAGTCACTTTATTGGGTTCATGTCTCACCTGCTTCCTTCTTACTTTGACCCCACTGTAAGAAGTGAGAATCTATTTCCCCCTGAGCCTTAATTTTCCCTGCTATAATATGAGCAGACTTATGCCTACTTTCTTGCTTCTTTGAGAATATGAGATCATGGATGTGAGAAATGTATGCATCTTGTTCTGGAAATTCAGGGTATTCACTCTTACGAGTATTAATTTTATATTTGCAATGTCCCCTCCCCACCCCACCCCCCACACACAGTGCTTTCAATGAATGGAAATTTGGAAATGGGTTGTTTACTGATGTGACAGTCTGAATAATGACCCCCACAAAATATTTATGTCCTAATCCCCACAGCCTGTGAATGTTACCTTATATGGGACTATGCAGGTATGATTAAATTAAGGCTCTTGAGGTAAGAAGATTATCCTGGATTATTTAGGTGAGGTCTAAATGCAGTATCCTTTTAAGTGTCTTCTTAAGATAGAGATTGAGAGAATTTGACATACAAGAAGAAGGCAGTGTGACCACAGAGGCATAGATGGAAGTTATGCCATCACAAAGCCAAGGAGCACCAGCAGCCAGGAGAAGCTGGAAAAGAGAACAGCATTCTCTCTTAGATCTTCTGGAGGAAATACAACTTTGCCAATACTTTGATTTTGGCCCAGTGAAACTGATTTTAGACCATGCTTCTAGAACTTGGAGAATAAATTTCTGTTGTAATTTATTACAGTAGCCTCAGGAAACTCATATAAGTAGAAAGAGAATCTGACCAGTATACAAAAGTCTGGATCCTGTCCAGGATCTGATTGTCACTTTAGTGGAGCCCTGAGCCATCTATCTTGACGTCATTATCTTCATCTTTAAAAATGAGAGAATTTTTATATAGATTATTCCATATAAAATTTTACAGGGATTATTCTATTTCTTAATGGATTATTGGGAAGGTATAAAAGAGATAATGCATATACTTTATCTACCATAGAAACATAAATGCGAGGCATAATTTTAAGTTTTGAATCAGGCAGTGTTTAGTTAGCAATCAGAATTCCAGACTGATAGAGCACAGTTTTGGAGAATGAAAGTAATAGACAGCATAATGGAGGCAGCTGGAAGCATTGATGACACCTAGGCAATTTGTCCACAGGAGGCTGGACTGTGGCTACCAAAAAGCAGCTCAAGTCTGGCTCTTGTCCTAGAGAAGGTTGGGGTGCTAGAAAAGGCTATCTAGCAGAAGCCAAGGGCTGGCACCATGACTAAGAGAGAGAATATCTCAAGTCAGGAAAACAAGATTTGGGGCAGAGAAGTCATCCTGGGGCCTCATGATCTCAGCTGATTGCTAGGGGAGGAAACTCAGGTACAACTGTCTGGCCCAGATCCTGGGTTTCTAAGGACAACTTAATGCCAAGCCCTAAAAATTTGAACCTGATGGTATAACCCTGCCTCTCTCAGAAGGGGCCAGAGAACTGAGGTGGGTCCAGTCCAAGGAGCAGGAGCTGCCAGACTGTCAAGAGAACTGAAGTCTGCTTTGGAAAATGGGGCCACCTAGGAATTCTGAACTGAGCAGAGATGCTTCCAAGGTGTTTCTGGAGAGGACCAGGGTTTGTCTCATTTTAGGAAACACGGTAGCCGGCCGGCCAGTACACATCTGGATCAAGAAGGAAAATGAGAGTACAGAACTAAAGACATTATTAAAGGCTCGAGTCTGAAGGACAAGGCAAAATAGTAAAAGGAAGTGAGGCACAAAGTAGGAATCTGGAAAGATCACCTAGGTCCAGAAAGTTGGGTGCCAAATGGGTATGAGCAATTAGTTCTGGCTAAGACTGTAGACCAAGGCAGGACCTGGTGGACCCTTTATGTCTATAAGTGTGGTGCTGGCTGTGTCACAGGGAGGCTCTGGGAGATAAAAACAGAACATGAAGACAAGAGCTTAGGTAACTTGCTTAAGGACATGGCATGTTAGGGACAGGGCTGGACTGAGAACCTTTTTCCTTTGCCAGTTTTTTAAACTGATTAAATACTACTTTTCTATAGGTCCCAGAGACTCTTTGTTCTCGAATTTAAAGAGTTTGTATTTTGGATCTGCCTCTGTTCTAATCAGCATGTAGTTTAACAACTTTTGTGCTCTCTGATTACACTCAAGTTTTTTACCATCGTTTAAGGAAAGAATGTTGAGGGAGAAAGGGAGAATTCAAGAATAAAGATTAATTAAACATAATAAACCTCTTGAGAATAGCCATTAATTTAGATGTGAAAGGTAAAATTGTCTTTAAAGTAATAAGGGATAATATTAAGCAGTTTTAATATACAGCATGGGAAATAACATGCTGATAACATTGCACAGAGCAGGATCGTACAGGTGACAATTCCCTGATTTTTGTTGAATTAACGATGGTTTTATTTCACTGCTGATTTAATATACACATTGTATAAATGGCACATTAAGGTAAATGTATCAAAATTGCACCTAAAGAGCTGAATAGTCAGGAAATGGCAGCTCCTTGAACACAGCAATTTTATGGTATCTTAGGTTTAATACTTAATCAGTAGATATTTACAACTGATTATATTTATTTTAATACCTTGAAATGTCAATTCAATAGAATTATCAGAAATATTATGAAAGGGGCTTGTAAGTATGCTGGAGCAACATTTTGATTTGGTCAGTATCATGGAAAAAGACCAGAATACTCTTAAAAAAAAAGACTTAGTGACTTTTTTTTTTTTACAGACCAGAAGAGCTAGATATTACTTGTAATGCTAGAAGAGATGTGTTATTTAGGTTTCACAGAATAAGTATAAAATATATAATAAATTGAATTAAAATAGTTTTATAATCAGATTTGACTCAGACTTTATTTACTCAAGAAATTATTGTAATGGAGCCTGCTTCTGACAAGAAAAGGAAATAAGTAACCAATATGGTTCCTGGTTACATAATTGACCAGCATAGGTAAGTTGAGCGTTTTCAGAAGATTAGCTATGTTACATAGAAAACTTTGTGTAAAACAGTAAATTATTTGGATGCTTTGTTTTTCATACTGAATTTGCCCTTGTTTCCAAGCCAAGTGTTTACACTCCTCTCTCCTGTTTAGTGCATTCTTACCTCCAGCAAGAGCAGTGATTTCTGATATGGTTAAGGGATTTCACACTGGTGAGGGATTATTTAAAAATAGCCGCTTCTGGTAATTGATTATTTTGTGTGTTTTACCCTAATGATACTGTCTGAAGGATGAAATTTCTTTTCTCCATTTTCCAAAGCAGCCTTCAGTAACCCCTGGTGACAATGGGTTTTCCTCCCTCGCTTTAATTACTCCACGCAGAAGCTCCTGTTCCGAGCCTGGGTGTGCTTCCCACAGAGTGCGAGGACCCAGCTGATGAACTCGCCCAGGAGAGCGTCCTGAGCTAGTCATGGAAGTTGGAAGCCATTAGAAAGCTGTGCAATTTCATTATTCATTCACTTGAAATAATCCCGGGACTGCTTTCAGTGACATGGTTCCTTCAGCAAATAAAGATAAGCCAAATCCCTGGGCACTCAAAGAAGGAAAAGAATCTCTAAATTAATTCCAGGCTCAAATAATTCAGCAGTATTTGTAATATTCTGTGCATAAATTGGCAATTTGCAGAGAGATCAGGAAATGATAAAGGCTTTTCCTCCCTCCCCCTCCTGATTTTAACAACTGCTGAGGCAGCTATTGGGATAAAAGGAATGTTTTATCCTTAATAAATATCCTATCAGGTAATGCACTGATTCAGGGTGTCCAAACATGGCACCCCTCCCCCTTCAAAGCAATTGTTTTTTGTCGGAGAGACTGAAGTATATAGGGAGTAGAAGATGGTCTTAGTATGTTTTTCAACACACGAAAGTTATATAAGAAAAATAAATACACTAACAATATGAAGGAATGCAGAAATAAGAGTGCTAACTTACAGAGCTTTCTCTTTTCATTTTAAAGGTGTTTTAGTTGTTTTGTTTTGTTTTGTTTTTGTTTTGTAGTGGTTTTGAAAGATCGTTTTCCCTTTTTTTACTGATGACACCATATCATCAATATAGACTTCAATATGTCTGCAACCTCTTTCCTCCTCCTCATCGCCAAGGCCATTTGTGTTATTTGGGCTCCTATTGGAGAACCTTTGGGAGAGTTGGTAAATCATGGCCTTCTCCCTCTGAGTTTTAAGCTGACTGCAAACCAGACACAGGAACCAGATAGAGATAAAAATACTCTCATGTTGCTGGCAAAGCTGGATGGAGCATGTGGCTTTCTCCTACTTGTCCTCCAAATCTGTACCTGGAGAGCTACTTAAGTTAAAATGAGGTCTGCAAAGCTAACTGTCACTCAGTCAGCAGCAGAGATGAGTACAGCGCACCCTCAAGTCCACTTTCTGCCACCCTTCCAACACACACGGGCAGGGCTTCCCCTGGCGACTGGCCTGACACCAGTGTGCTTGCTCCCTTCATGCAGATTCTGAAAGTGAAAGAAGCCCAAATGAGGAGCTTCACTCCTCACAGCTGTTCCCAGTGTCAAAGTCAGATGCTCGTATGGGAAGCAGCAGTAGGAAAGAATGAAAGAACTGAAGCTACCTTTTCTTTGTTGGTAAGAGAGTAAGAGTCTCTATTGTATGTGCCACTGGCCTCTTTTCTGCCTTCAGATTTGATCCATCCATCCCTCTGCCTGGCCCTTGCCTATCTGAAATCATCTGCCCAAAACAAAACAAAAAAATTGGTCCTGCCATGCTCCTGCTTTTTAGTCTTTCAGCTTAGCATGGTTCTAAGCTTCTCTGTGATATCCTACCATTTGCTCCCACTATTTCATAATGGAGCTCTAGCCATACCCAACTGTTTGTTCATAGGGCCTTAAACAGAGTCTAATCTTTTATCCCCGAGTCTTTGCCTCTAATATACACCCCATTGACCTGGGTTGGATGTGCCCTTCTCAGTGACCAAAGCATCTGTGTTTGTTTTACATTTGTTGTATGACTTATCACGACATATTTTTATTGTTAGTATATTTCTCCATCTCTCTCTAACTAGACATGTAAGCCTCATCTTTGACACATAATAGCTACTCATTAATTTTTTGTTGGGTACAAATGAAGATTTAAAAAAGAGCAATAAACCTTACATGGACTCCATCTGAAAGGAGATTATCAAACGGATTTTTTTGGTTTTGTTTTGCTTTTTGTTTTTGTGGAAATAAATATTTCTCAGTGCAATTCTTCACTGTTTTAAAGATATTCTTAAACAAGGAGCGAGTTTATTATTATAAATGGATTCACATAGAATGAGAGCCCTCAACTCATCTAGCGTCCTTTGTGGTAAACTACATGAGTTCTTAATCCAATACTTAGGTTGCAGGAACTGATTTTACTGAGCTGAAATTTTATCTACCTTGCTACAAAATCAAATAAGAGAATTCAGGCTGTGGGCCAGGTTTGCACTGAGAATTAGTCAGTGATGGATGAAAGTTTTTTTTTTTAAGTATAAGGGAAGGACAAATGAATGTATCTTTACATTGGATATAAATGGCATTTCCCCCTATTATTAAATCTACTCTTTTAAGTTACAGAGAAATCTTCTTTGAAGTCTTTGACTCACTAATATTGGGGTAACAATGCCACGATTTATCCTTAAGGATTTAAAGGAAAAAGAAGACAGCTCAAGGTGTGCTTCACTTTCATCTTGCCCCGTGACTCTATTCATAAATTCGCAGGCCTGCGGTGGAGGAGGCGTCTGTGGAGCGGGTATGCCA
Organism: Macroglossus sobrinus; assembly: GCA_004027375.1. Taxonomy (NCBI): domain Eukaryota; kingdom Metazoa; phylum Chordata; class Mammalia; order Chiroptera; family Pteropodidae; genus Macroglossus; species Macroglossus sobrinus. The sequence continues at coordinate 76,715 of PVKZ01000444.1, forward strand.
GCGAGCTCCCCATGACAGAGGGTCATTCCCTATTAGTGTGTCTACATCAGCACACCATGGGCCCCTCCCACATCCTCTGATCACATAGAAAGGCAAGCATTTTCTGTTTTCAAAATCATTGTCTCCAAAAAAGAAAGAAAACTTCTTTCAGCAGGTTTTGTTTGGAAGAAAAGGGTTTCAGGGACCAGCAAGGAAAAAAAAAAACAACTTTCTATTTCAATAAGTAAGCACTTTAAAAGGGAAGATTTCTTTTCTTTCTTTCTTTCTTTCTTTCTTTCTTTCTTTCTTTCTTTCTTTCTTTTTTTTTTGCTTTTGCTTTCTGTTGAAACTGAGCTAATCAAAGTCCTGAAATGAGAAAAATCAAGGGGGCAGCAGTTATAAGCACTTGTCTAATAATTTCTTTTTGTCTCCTGAAGAGTATGTTAAAGCTTCTTACTGGCTATTATAGTGTTCTGGAGGTTGTTGGCTGTATCAAATGCTAAACCTTTAAAAACTCCACTTACAAAATTATTTAGCTCTAGCAAGCTACACAGTTTTAAAAGGTTGGTCTCTAAAGGAGCCATCTGGGTGTAAGATGAACCTGTGTATATCCTCAAAAAATATTTTTTAAATCTCAGTGTTTTAGGTTTTAAGGTCATTTGTGATTAACAGTGGTATCGAGGCAGTATACTGCCTGGGTTTTCAGAAATGGCCTTGTAAGCAGTCCCAAAGCCATTTTTTTCGGCTCTGCTACTAACTAGTTCAGTAGTCTTCACCTTTATTTTATTGGGCTTTGATTTCCTTCTACTAAGTTGAGTTCAGGGCAGCAAAAGTTTGCTGAATTATTGTGTGCCAGTCCTGATTCGAGGTACCAACTGGTAAAATAAGACACGAACCTTGTCTTCCAATACCATCTCTTAAGACTGGAGATAGATCTGCACATTTCTAATTATAATATGACAAATGGAAAAAGAAAAGTAATGCAGGGCACACAGAGTAGGTCATACTTTCATCTAAAAAAAAAAAAAAGATTATCAGAGCAGCATAACAGAAGAAAAGATGCCTGTGCAGAAATTTGAGTGGAGATAGTAACCATCAGACACAGAAAGCTGAACTGATACAGTAGAGTGGTGGAAAGAACACTAGGGAATTCTTGTTGAGGGTTAGCATGTTACAGATCTGGAAAAAGGCATGGTATGTTCAGATCAGGTTGTAAGAGGAACTATTCAGATGAAAGTTTATGATTTGGAGGCATTGTTTTAGTCCCTCATATATCCCCAGCTCCTAGAATAAGGCCTGGGAAATGATATTCAACAAACAAATGATTAAGTAAATAAACTGGCATAATACAAATATGGATGTTTTTCTCTGTATATTCAAGGTCTACATCAAAATTCAGCAGCTCTATTCCTTTGATTATGTGTCTTATTTTCTCAACTACATCGTAAGTTTCTTACCAGCAAAAAGCACTTGAAAGGCCTTTAGTAGACATTTGCCAACTGATAATTGGTTCAGAACTGAAGCACTGTGTGAAATCTTTAGAGAAGGTCTGACTTGGCACTGCCCACATCTAGGAATCATGAGCTTAACACACCTCCTTTGTTTTGAGGGGCAGCAGAAATCAGAGTGGTTAATTCTGAGAATTATCCTGGGAACTATGATAGTGAAGCCAACACTGCATCTGTAACAGATTCAACTGGATTTTATAAGAAGGAGAACAAAGTCCAGGAAAAGTATTAAGGAAAAATTCATTGGCGATTAAGTAACATCTCATACACTGTAATGAAGGCCTGAGCAAACACAGATACCTGTGGTTAAAGAAAATCACAGTTCCTACACAACCAGTACAATTGTGGGTGTAAGGGACCTTCTTGCTTCATTATTCTGAGGAATAGCATTATCAGGGAATTGCAAAGATTTGAGCTTCAAAATCAATACGTACTGAGAATTACACGGCAGGAAAGCCAGAAACTATAATACTTTGAACACTGTTTTTATAGTCAATTTTGAGAAAGTCCGTGAATTCAAATTCAAGGACATGTCTTCAGCACTGGCACCTGTTAGCTGATAGATATAGCCATGCATATTTTTCTTTTCTTTTAGAACTGTTTAATGAGTATATACTATTTGCCAAACACTTTTACAGTTCTGTTGTGTGTTCAGTGGTGTGGATCGTTTCCTAAAGGAGGGTGCAGTTGTATCCATTAGGGGAATTCCAGCCACTGTCATCCAAAATGTATAGTATTTCAAGAAAAATTGGAGTTAAGTTCTTGCTCATGTAACAGTATTGGGCAGATGAACCTTTTGGGGTGGGGAGATCTCTTTTCCATGCAGTCATTCAGTAACTCAGACTAAAGGAGGCCCTGCCATTTTCTGTAAGTAGATTCAAGGCCTTCCTGGTGCTGGTCTCCATTTTAGACATCTAGAAGAGACAAAAGAGAAGAGTAGATTGCCCACAAATGGTCTTTATGGGGCAGCCCTGATAATGGCACTCATCATTTCTATATATATTCCATGGGCTACAACTAGTCACAAGACCACACCTAACTGTAAGGGAAGCTGGGAAATGTCATCTAGCTGTGTACCCAAAGTTTTGGGAGCACCCTGAAGTTTCTGCCATAGCAGTCTACTATAGAAGATAGATTATATTCAAAATTCATGGCAGTACAAGAGAAAAGAGACTATGTAATTATATTGCTTACTAGGTGATCAACCTTTGGCTTTATACTGTCACATGAATTATAGCAAATTGTGCTCCAAATAATTTCATGAATTATATGTCATTATCTTCATTTTACAAAAGAAGAAATGGAGTCTCAGGATGTTTTAAGTAAGTTTTGATGGTGAAGCCACTGGTGGAAAGTAAAAGGAAGGTTTGATGCAGTCCCCGTGACCCTAATTTGCAAGGCAATTAATATTGTTTTAACTGGTTAAGAGTAACAGTGCAACAAATGCCATCCTTTACTTCTCAAGACAGAATTTTCAACCAGAGGTCATCAGGCTTTGTTCTAGCCTGTGCTTTACCAAGTTTTAGGGGATATATGACTTCCAGTAGAAGGTTAGCCATTTTGGGTACAGAGGAATGGAACAGAGACTCATTGGACAGACACTTATTTGAGCATCTATATTCCTCTTTCCTTTATTGATTCATCTGTTTGTTCATCTGTTCATTCTTTTATCAGACATGTCTAATATTTATTGTGCCCAATTGAATTTGCCTAGCACTATGTTAGATATTTGGAATATAAAGACAAAAAGATATGGTGCCTTGCCTTGGACAAGCTCACTGTTTAATCAGGGAATCTGACATGGGAAAAGATAATTTAAATGCTGTAAATTTTAAAAAGGGCATGGGGCAGAAAATGCAATTGTGCTAGGAGATAGGAGAGCCAACTCTGCCAGAGAGCAGCCCAAGAAAGGATGCAAAGAAAGGGAATACATAGCTTTGGGGGAAATGAAGAGTTTTCTCAGGTTTAAGAACCAACAGGCAGAACAGTCCAGGTAAAAGAAATAGCATAGATAAAGGAAAAGAGGACTATAAAAATTCAATGTGTTTCAAATTGGTTAAAAAAAAAAAAAACAAGTGGAAGGCAACTGTAGGGAGTAGTAGGAGATGTGGATGTGTAGGTCTAAATGTTTAAGAAAGGCACATCCTCAAAAGTTGTCCTTTTCACTTGCCTTCAGGATAAATCAGGCTCTTGCGTGGTTGTGGGATTTGTCTATATCCTTGGTGTGTGGAAGCCACTACCAATACTGCTTTCGTCACATGGTAGGCATTGCAAGGATCCATCTGCTCCAGTGGACCTCTCCAGAGGCTTAAGTGTGGATAGGATCTAACTAGAGTCAACTTCCAGTGCATCAAAAACTGCCTAGTGTAGCAGGCAAGCCTGACATGTAGAATGAGAGTTCTAGGGGTCAGAAACTGGATAGATGCAGGAACAAAGGAGACAGTGAACAACAGAGAAGGGGACAAGGGAGATGGGGAGACAATGTGTTGGCTTTGAGTGTGGTTGACTCTCACTTTCTCATTCTTCACCTTCTTCCTCCCTCCTCTGCCCCTCCTCCTCCCCCGCCCCACCCCCTCACCCCAGAGAACAAGAGAGATTGAGATGAGTATTATTAGGAACTTGATGGATGTTTAAAATTTGGTTAGCTTAGTCATTAGGAAAAATACACAGAGTTGGGGGCAGAAAGTACTGGGAAAGCTACTATGTAGGTCCATACATGTAAGAATGTGTGGGAAAGATGCACCATTAGGCACTAATCCTCTATAGATTTTTTTCTTAGTGCATCCTTTAAGAAGGCAGCCATTAAGAATGATTAAAATAAAAATAATAATAAACATGTAAGTATTGATTTATCATGGCTGACCAATCATATCTTTTCTATTTGGCTGGTGGATAATTAGTGCTGTTAACAAGTGTGATGGCTCCCACATAACCATGTCAGAGGGAACTTCATAACCCCTATTTTAGGACCCTCTAGCAGCTAGTAATAACCCATACATAACAAGTCAATTAAGCAAGTGTTTATTGAGTATCTACTAAATACAACCGTTGTGCTGCCAGAAAACAATGATCAAAGTATACTGATCTGAAATTGCCTGTCTTGAATTTTTCCCAATTGCTCTATAATGTTTAGAATCATGACTCTAGGGAACGACAAATGGAGACTATCTAAAAACATAGTTCCATTTAAATGTTTTGAAATGCTTAGTGAGAATTTTTTGCACTTTTACAAATGAAAAGGAGATTTAAAAGTTGCTTTTAAGAATGGTCGGTAGATTATGACCTTTAGTATTTGCTGGCTAATATTAAAATTCTTAATAGTGACTTAAAAAATTGTAAGTGGGTTGGAAAAAAAGAAATTACATCAAATAATATCTAAAAGTTGTAAAGCAGCCTGCAAGGGGTTATATACAGACTCAAAGGGTTATGTGTGTGTTACAATTGTCGTTTGTTTTCTTCCTCTTGTTTTTGTTTTTTTTTCCTTGAGAAGTGAGAATAGGAAATTGTAAGGGTCTGTAGGTTCTGAGCAACTCCTTTAGAAATACGGGTACCCCCTGTAGCCCCTGATATATATCTACTCCGTGCCCCACCCCCTCCACCAGGAAAGGACCCTGGCAACCTTTTACACTCCAGAGGAGTCTGTCTCTTTATGCTTTTGCCTAAGGAAAGTCTTTTATGACCCCTTTGCCCAGAATTAGAAGATTAAGGCAGAAAAGAAGCACCTGAAAATGCTTTTGTCACCAAGACGCTCTAAATCCCTGGGGGAGGGGGAAAAGAACTGTAAAGATGCTTTTAACTCTTAGAAAAAGTTCAGGGTAAGTTGAAGGTTGCTTTTTTTCTAGGACCTTGGAGTTGGGTTTGTAAAATACTATTTTGCCCTACATTTACAGCCATTTACTTGCGGTATCTTTTCATACATGGTACCTAGAAAAAGGTAGACTAGCTCCCTCAAATCTAAGACTGTATGGTTGTTATAATTCAAGCAGGCTCTTTCATGAAATATTCTAAAATTTTGATGTAAGATTGAGAAATATAAGAATTAAGGGAAATGACTTGACAGTCACTGAAGGCATTAACTAGCAGAAGCCATAGAGCTCCTGGTAACCTGGGTTTTCCTTCAGCTGTATCAGATCAGAATGCAAGGGGGCTAATATGGTCTTTGAGGCCTAGCTACAGAAGGTATAAGCAATTGGTGTTTGGAACTCCTTAGGTGAAAGGAGCAAGTGCCCTGGCATCCTTGCTGGGGCAGAACCAAGCCAAGAGCTTATATTAAGGGGAGTAAGGTCTTAATTCCCAGAACAGGATCTAGCAAGAGCTAGACTCAAATACTGTATAAATGGGTGGCATTCCCATCCTAGATAAGGAACAATATAGCAAACCAAGTTGGCAGTATAGTCCTATATGCTGGCCAAGTCCACAGAAGAACAGTAACTCAGTTTTTATCTAGATGTCTAGACCCCATTCTAAACCCAAAAGATGTTAAATACATGGCAACATGACCATTTCTAGGTCCTATTTGCTGGTTAGGCTGATGATCTATTTTCTCCTCTGGTTGATAGACTTTAGACTTGATAGACTTGAACCTGGAAGTTTATACAAAGGTCATATATCTCGATTAGAAAGGGACTGGAGAAGGAAGGGGCAGACTGACAAAGGTCATAACTATAGGTCATAAGACATATTTCTCAGTTCTTTATCCCTGTTCTTCTCCCTTCCCCCAATTATACCGAATATTTGTGTATCCTTTCTTGGCTGTCATGTAGCAGAGATGTGTTGATTCGTAGCTGACAAGAAAAATAATCAGTTTAATTCAATAATGCAGTACACATTTACTGAGCACCTAATCTGTGCTGGGTACCTTGCTAAGTGCTGGAGATGCAACGATGAATGATATAATCTCTACCAGATTTCTGCATCCTACCCTCAGTTTTCTTTCTTAGCATATCCACCCTGCTAGTGGATACATGTATAGTACAGATACATGCAAATTTAACAGTTGGTCATTATTTCATATACCTATCTGCAGAGCTAGGAAAATCCTACCAGGGGGAAGGTCTGTATTTATCTTAAACAGGGTCCTTCCCAGAATAGAGGTAAATCCCAGAGGGATTTAATTAATTGGATGTAATTAACCAAGCATTGATAGTAAGAGTGGTCCTTGTGGTTTAATTATGTAAGTTGAATTTGCAATAGTAAGCTCAATTTAATGCCTAAAATTTTAATTTTCTTAGTGGTATTGTATGCATCCTTCATTTTCCAAGGCCATCTTCCTCAGTGCATTCCAGCCCATGTTCATCATTTTTGCCTTTCATTTGTTAACCATAAAAATGGGGCAACATTGCATAATAGAAGCAAGACCGGTCATGCAATTGAAAGACCTGAGTTTGAGTTTTGGTTTCTCCAATTATTTGTAACTAGATAAGCTAACACTTTCTAAGCCTTGATTTTCCTCATATATAATGTAGGGTTAATAGTGCTGGCATTTTAAGATTGGTGTGTTTAGTCAGATGATATGTGAAAACTGTTTAAGACTAGCTTTTTTTCCCTAAGCACCTAGAAAAATATGGCACATTGTAGATGAGCAATAGATATGTGCAATACAATCATTATTTAATGTACGTGTTATATAAAATTCTAATTTGGCTTATCGAGTGTATTATTAGTTTATTAAATTTCAATTTATTTTTTTTTAACATCTAGTCTCCCTAATCCAGATTCTCAACCTCTTTGGGAAGTGAATTTTTCTTGTGTTTATTTTGTCCTACTTCCTTTTCCCTTCTCCCGTTCTTATTACACTATAAGGATTTAAGAAATACTCAGCAAATAGTAGTATATTATTTTCCACTTTTTTTCTATCACCAGTTAATAAATGTTTGTCATCAGTATGTATCAAAGAAATTACATCTAAGTTCATTGTGGCTAGGTGGGGGACAATGTGCTATATAGACAAATGAGATGTAAAAATGAATAATGGTTCAATTCAGAATAATCAGGGTCAAGAGACAAGGAAGCTTCTAGAAAATAAAGGCTGTTTCCTTTCTCATCTATGAACTCCCAGCAGAGGGAATAGCTTGCAAGAGGGACTTCTTAAAAGTTTGTTGGTTGGTTGGATGGATAAATTAATTAGCTGACAAATGACCTGACAGACAGTAAAAGTCTTTGAAAATCAGAAGGCAGAAAATTTATTAGTGAAGCGGAATGTTTTTATTTTTTCTGAACAGGAACCTAATTAATTGATCTGGTTTCTTTCAGGGTAAAATTATCTTCAGGGTGAAATAAATAAAAAAAAAAAAAAGAGGTAGTTCTCCAGGCAAGGAAAACAGAACAGGCCAAAGTCATGCTTTGCCAAAAAAGTCTTCCTCTTCTTTACTTTTCTTATGTTGTTATAATATAATTTATTCTTTAATATCTGCATATAATTCATCTATACCTTGGCCAAAATTGTATTCCTTACACATAGTAAGTGGCTTTTTAGATAAATCTGTTTTTCAAATCTAACTTCACCTCTTAGAAGCCTTGTATCTTTGAAGAATTTGGATAATCTCTCTGAACCTTAACTTCCTCTTCTGGAAAATAGGAGTAATGATTTGAAACTTAAAAGGCTGCTGTTGGGATCAAACCCATCAGTGCATAAGCAAATGTTTTATAAACCAGGAAATGTTATTAAACACTAGTTATTTGAGCTCTCCATTTTTTCTTAGAGCATTTCTTATAGGCAGGGATTTTAGAAGCTTTATAATTACTGTCTTTGCTTAGCTAGTTAGAAGTAGAAAATGGGAGTGACGTTCTGAGAGAGAAAGAAAATCTGCCTATTTCTTTGTACAGAGCCATGATAGTGAAAAGAAATTAAAAAATTATTTTGGATGAATGATACAGGTAATAGGGGTAATTTATTTTCCTATCCGGCTCACCTCCGGGCTATTAAAAAAAGCCTCAGAAGTGGTTTGTGTTTTAATTGTAAGGCTTCCTTAGGAGAAGATGAATTGTCTGTCCACGTGGAAGGGTGTGTTTCATCTGGACAGTGCCTGCTTCAGCTCACCAAAGTACTTGGTGTCAGATCCCATGCTGAGCACTTTGGGTAAACTCACATAGAAAAAACACAGTCCTTGTTCTCCAAGTATTCAAATGCAGTAAGTGATAGTAAATAGAGTGTCAGAAAGCCCCCGCCCCCCACCGCACCCAAGCTTGGGAAACTGGAGCACTTGAGAGGAGAAAATAGAGATGGAAGCATCTAAAGAAATTCTAACACTGTGCTCACCAGTAACAGTCACCACTTGCCACATGTGCCAAATTTACATTTTAATTAATTTAAATTCATTTAAATTAAAAAATCATTTCCTCAGTTGTTCCAACCACATTTCATGTGCTCAAAAATTACATGTAGCCAGTGGCTATCTATTAGCACAGAATATTTCCATCATGGTAGAGTCCTGGCATGGGAATACTAGATTCACAGGGCAGCCCTGGGAATCTAGCTCATGTGCGTTCTTTACAGGGACTTAAGAGCCTGGCAGAGTCAATGACATCAGTCTCCTACCAGCTCTATACCCCTTCAGTTTGACTCCCTCTGAGAACAAAATGAAATATCCTTCTCTCAAATATCACAAGTCCCATTCTAGATGCAAAACAGTTCTTGACTCCTTATGCCCTTGAGGAGAAAAGATAAACTCTTTAGCAAGATGTAAAAGGTCATATGTGATTTGTTCCTCCTGTGCCATTCCTGTCCCATGTCCCATGTGTACTGTTGCTATATTGAACTCACCATTTTTTTAGTCATGCCTTGCAGTTACATTCTTCTATCCCTTTGCCTAGAGTGCATCCCCTACTCACACCCCTTCCTTTTTACTCACATTCTTTGTGTTTATCCTTTAAGGTCCTAGTTAAACGTCTGCTAAACATTGGCCTCTTCCTCCCCACGCTCCTATAGCTCTCTTTTAGCACTTTTCATGACCTGCTGTAATGACCTATTTACATGCCTCTTGTACTCTACTGTGAGCTCCTTGAGAACAAGAACTGCACTTAGTCACCTTTGAATGCCCCATTTCTGATAAAAGGGAAGTGAAAGTGACACATTGAATGAATGGATTCCCACATAAGTGAATAAATTGCTATGCAAATGGGTGAATGAATGAATGAATGACAGACAAACTAAATTCCCCAGACCAAATGAGAATTAAAGAGCTTTGTAAAATCCTTTGGCTCTCCAGTTCAACTCTGTTTTCTTCTTTACTGTAAAATTCTGTATGATCTCTCAGTGTCCAGAGCCATGTACCACTGAACTCAGGATGTCAACCTAGATGCCAGGGCACTGCTCCCAAGTATGAGTTAATCACCTTAAGAATAATGTAGGAGAAGAGATAAGGGGACATGCTGACTTCTATTTAGACAGATGTTGCTAATAGGCTCTGTGTGTATTCTAATGAAGTGGGCCATAAATTCTGAGCTGTGTGCTGCGGCAAGGTGGGATGCCAGCATTGTGATGAGTCTACATTATGCTGTGAGTTTAGTGTTAAGGGGATTAAAATGCAAGCCATTAAATTATGCTTACTATGGTGGATGCAACAGATGTGATTCAACCACACACTGGGCAATTATTTTTTGAAGGTTTTGGAAGAAAAACAGAACTAGGGACTAAGGTTTAGGTTGGAGTTTTGGCTCTGCTCTTATTTAATGAGGGACATTGAGCAAATTACTTGAAGCTTTCTGATTTGTAAAACACAGCTAATAATAACTCATCTACCTGGCATGGATGTTATGATGCTGAAATGAGGTGACATACCACCATGCAAACCATAAACTCCAGGAAGAAAGATGTTAATATATATCAGGCACCTTCTGTGGGCCAGAATTTAGGACTTTTTATCTAAATCGCCCCATTTCAGTGGCTGGCAGTGTGAGTCTGATATTTATTGTATCTGACAGCTCTCCTATCAGCTCCCCAGCTCCCTGCTTCCCTACTCACATTCAAGTATGTAATTTCTCTTTTTTTAGTCCACGAAGGAGGGATGCCTTGCCACTCACCTGACAGCAGCAGGTTTAAAATAAGTTTGTTAAGAATAGGAGCAGAAACTTGAAGCTGTGTTGCCAAGATGAGTGAATCCTTCCTGAGTGGGCAGAGCTTCTGGAGAAAGGCAGATAAAAGGCAGTGTACAGAAGGAAAAGGATAACTCAGTGGGATCCCAGCTTTGCGTGTTGACTCTTGGTGTTCCTTTTTAGTCTCAGGAGTGGGGCCAGTGTCTTTTTTGTTTTTCCTACTCAGCTCTATTTTTAAAATAGTCCCCCTTTCTGAAGACAGCCCACACAATTCTAGTAACATATTGTGCAATGAAAACCTTCAAGGAGACAAAGGAAGGCAGCTGAAGTTCCTCAGAAGCTGTGGCTGCCTGCTGAACATTTTACTGGACCTGGCCATGCTAATGACAGTTCCTTTCTAAAAAATTTATATGGCTCCTGCTGTCTTTCCATAGAAATTGTACTACACTGTCAAATTAGCTTCCACTGCTTCTGGTGGACCTGCTGACAATGGGATTGAGGACTAAAAAAATCTCCATTCCCTGAATGCCAAGCCATTTGAAATGTCCCTGATTTCATGGTGCCTAATAAATGTCAGCTCACATGTTGCTTATCAGATGGGCGCCATCTGGTGTATTGGAAAGAGATTTCAATTGGAAATGACAGAGAAACTGCCATTTCCTAGGTATTTGACTTCTGGGTCTCAGATTCCTCCCTAAAACTAGGAGAGTGTGTTTAGATCCTCTCTAAGGTACATTTAATTTGTTAGAGCTCAAACAGTATATTGAAAATGTAAGTTTCATGAAGGGGACCATCTGTTTTGTTCACTGTTGTATCCCCATTGCCTAACATTATACTCGGCAGGTAGCAGGTATGTCATAAATATTTGTTGGATAAATGACTGACTGACTGACTGAATGAATGAATGAATGAGCTAATGTTGATAAAACTAATGAAGAAATCCTCGTTCATATATAATTGTATTTTATGCCCATTTTGATGGGATTTGTACTCACAAAAAAAGGCAGCTTATACACCATCTTTGAAAAGTGTATCAACTGTGTTGGTGTGGGAGTGATAATTGATTTTTAGCCTGTGGGCTCATCAGACACCTAAACAGTTTCATTATTGGTCTTGCGTGTTAAATAAAAACCTAGGTATAGGCCAGTCCACAAATTACATGTCCTGATGGGGCATGGGTGGCAGTGGCCACCAAGGGTGCAGATAGAGTTCATTCTGTGAGATGGGTGATATAGATTAGTAGAGAGAATAAGGGTTTTAGAATTAGAACAAAGAGATATTGAAAGCTGGTGCCATCGTTTTCTAGTTCACACTCTTGAGGTACTTATCTGAGTTTCAGATTTTCCATCTTTAATCCATGGTTAATAATTGTGCCTACTTCATATTGTTATTATGGGGAGCGAATCAGGTGATATATGTAAAGCACCTAGCTCTGTGCCTGACACACAGCAGGTAATCAGTAAGTTTTATCAGCTTGTTTTATTTCTCTTTCTAATTTTTAGTCATTCATTAAATATTCATCGAGCACCCAGAGTCCGGCAGGCACTGCACTTGATATACAGGATACAGACATGAAAGAGACCATATCTTCTCTCCTGTACCTCACAACTGAGTTGAAGCAGCAGACAAGTAGCAATAAAGAAAATAGTAAATGACAACACAGGATGGTTCTATCTGTATTAGGAATATAGAAGCACAAACTGTGGGTGTCCAGAAGATAAGATGCCCAACTCTGTCTTGGAGAGTCAAAGAAGGTGTCCATTGTACTCACTTCAAATATTTTGAAGATGCCTATACTAACCTTAATTTGGGGAAAGAAAATGTTTTCTAATATTTTTATGTTGTTGTGTCAGCTTGTCTTTGTAAAAGTCTTAATTCTACCTTTAGTTATAGCAATTAAGAACTCTTAATTGATGGTCAGTTCAAAATAGCAACAGGGTCTCACATGGGTCAGTTATGTGTATGAAGTGATGATAATACCTAATATGGCAACTAAGAATAATACTAAGTATTAATTCATCTTTAATATGTGACAAGAATTTTTCTAAGCCCCTTTATTCATCATCTCAATTAATTCTTCACAAATTTCCATAACATACATTTTTTTGAATCCCATAACACTTTTATTATCCCCATTTTACAAAGGAGGAAACTGGAATTTAGAGAAGTTCAATAACTTTCACAAGATAACCGGTTAATAATTTGCGGAGTTGTGGCTTGAACCTGGCTCTGTCTGACTTAAAAGCTCATGCTCTAAAGCTCATGCTCTGTGTGAGAATATTATGGTGCCTCTGAAAATTGCTTTATTTAGAAAAGAGAAATAGCATGGTTGAATTTGTTAGCTGCAAATCCAAATTAGAATATTGGAAATGATGTTTGTTCATTTCTATATAATCATTCAATTTTAATGATTCTATTTCCTTATCAAATGACATTCTTTTGAAGATCTGATAAGTACACTTGATAACTCTGTTGTCATTTAATTCACTTAACATCTGGAGCAGCTGTTTTATTTTTTTCTAAAGGGGTGGTAGTTGTAATCTTTAGGGAAAATTTTTCCTTTTTTCATACACATATCCAATATTGAAAACAAAACAAATGGTTAAAGCAATCTCTGAGTCGTAGCTTACACATTTTCAGAGTAGTTGTTAGCTTGCATAAAAAAAGATAATATAGACACTGTCAGAATGAGAGTTAAAGAGCTCAATTTTAGGTTGCTAGAGAAATTATCTGTAATCACAAGAATGATTACTTGGGTGTTCATCGAGTTCAGAACTGAAATATAGAAGACTATGCAATTGTCATATATTTTTCATGTGTTAGGAGAAATGTATGCTTCAATAAACAAGTCTTGATTACGAAGACCAAATAAGGAAGGTGGGAACTGGGCATAACTGAAGCCTTAGTCAGCCTCTTTCATATTCCCCTGCTGCTGACTGAGGAGATGAGTTTGGGCCATCGAGTCAAGGGCTCTCATTCCAGACAGAGGCCAACTGAAAACACTTATTCAACTCGAAGTGACTCCTACGTGGAAAAACGTCAAATTCACTCTCCTGACAATGAATGTAATGCGATGTGTTTACATTTGCTTTGAAGCAGAAATGTAATTTTGAGAAGATACGTGTTGCCAGATATTTCAGATGGCCAACAAAATGCTGAGAAGTTTCAATGCAGCACAATAAAACCATCCAGATGTTTTATTGTTTCTTTTAAAAATATGCATATTTTAAGAATACAGATAAATATAAGGAATAATGTTATAGACATCAATATACCTACTACCCAACTTTGGCAAAGCTTAAAATTTTGCCTTATTTGCTTCAGATTTTTTTTTTCTTTAAGAATTAAAATAACATGAACACCAATAAACCCCTCTGTGGTACTCTTGCTTGAACCTGTTCCATCTTTTCTTAAGTGGAAACCAGTATTTTGAGTTTGGTGTTTACTATTTCTAAGAGGGTTTTTAGATGTAGCATATCTAAAACAAACTGTACTTTAGGTAATGTGTATTTTAAAACTTTACAAAAATGTGTTCATTATGAATATGAACATATCTTTTTACTTTTTTTGGCTCAACATTGATGTTGAAATTTATTCATGTTGTTGTAAGTAGTTCTAATTTATTCACTTTCACTGCTGTTTAGTATTTGGTTAAATGAGTATAACTATTAATTTACCTAGTCTGCTGATGGTGAGCATTTAGGTAATTTACAATATGGGGCATAACACAAAAAGCTTTAATATCTGTTCCTTTATCTTTCCCTTTTGCCTCATGTAAAAGGATGTTGCATGGTAGAATATCTAGGACCAGATTGTTGGCTCTTACTTTACATGTATTTTCAGTTTTAGTAGATATTGCCAAATTATATTTTAAAATGGCTTTTCCAATTTATATACTCACCAGCAAGGTATGAGTTCCCTGTGCTCCATGTAAAAATTAAATTATTTAGTACCGTTAGACTTTTAGTTTTTGCCAATATGATGAGTATAGAATGATTCCTCGTCTTTGCTTTAATTTACATTTGCCTGAATACATTTGAGGGTAGCTTATTTTATTTTTATTTTATTTTATTTTCATTAATTTATTTTTTTGCTATCCACTTTCTCTGCTAGGTTTCTTGCTCACATCCTTTGCCCAATTTTTATTTTGAGTGGTTTTGTTTTTTGTTATTGGCAAGTCTATATATATATATCTTTCTGGGTACCCTTATAAATATTGTTGTTGTTGCATAGTACAACAAATTCAGTGTGATCTAGATCAAAGTCCTAACATGTGTGAGTACGTTCATGTGCAATTTGACAGATTCTAAAATTTATATCAGAATGCAGATCTCCAAGGATAATGAAGAGTATTTTGAAAAGGAACAAGTAAGATATTATACTCCAAAATATTAAGCCTTATTGAGCACGCACTATGTGCCAGATATTATTATAGATACTTTAATCTGTAAATATGATGAAAGGTTAGGAGCATTTCCTTTAATGCTTTGGGAACAAGATTTTCTGTTACATCTGTTTTAGGTTACATGACAGGTGATAACTAATGATTCTAACCTAACCGTTCACCATTAGATATAAAGTTTACTTCCACCTCTTACCCCCGTAGTAGTCTGATTCAGTGTGGCTGGCCTTTTGCTGTTGCTTTCAAGCGTTAAGAGCATCCCTGCCTTGGCTTCTTTCTACCAGTTGTTCTCTGTTGCTCCCTGTCTCTTTACCCAGCTTTATTACTATTTATAGCTTATTCTTAACTTGACATTGTTTTGTTTTATTGTGTGTCTCCCTCATTAAACTATAAGCTATAGTGATGACAATCTCCTGTGTTCATTGCGGAACCACCAGGTCTAGAATAGCGCCAGGCATATAATAGATTCTCAAACATTATTTGTTGAATGAATGAATGAATGAATGAATGAATCTATACTATACTCATGACTATGTGAAATGGTATATTTTGGTTCCACTAAGGCTTATTGTGTAAATGTATTTTGCATTTAAAGTACAGAATGGTTTCTTGACAGTATGGGTTATGATTAAGGGTATGGGCTTTGGATTCAGAAGAAGCTGGGTTTAAATCATTCTTGTTCTATCACTTATTAATTGTGTGACTCTTTACTTAACCTTTCCAAGCCTGTGTCCTCACTTGCAAACACTGACATAATCTTAGTATTCTTGAGTAACAAAGTATGGCTTGCTTTTTTAAAGGCTTGCTCTGGGGGGCAGAATGACTTGAGGTGAGGGAGTGCAAGTGGACATAAGGAGACAAGGGGGAGATAAGCATGGCCTAGATCAAAGAATCTGTGGTGAGAAACAATCAAATCTCACATAGATTTTAAAGATAAAGAGCCTGCAGAGTTTATTAGAAGTTTGTCTTTGGCATATGAGAGAAAGAACAATCGAGAACTCCAAGAATTTGGGACTGAGATACTGAAAGGATGGAGCTGCCATTTACTAAGAGGAAAGCATAGAAGGAAGAAAAGGTTGCAGGAATGTTACTTTGGACATTCAGTTTGAGATGTGGAGTAGATGCACAAGCATAGTTATGGAGTAGATGGAAGGATAAAATGCAAAGATTTCAGCAGAGGTATCTGCTGAAGGCGGACGTTTGAGAGACTTTGTCATAGAGGTGCTTTTAAACACCACTTGCATGGATGAGAGTACTTAAGTAATGGGTTTGGGTAGCTTTAAAAAAATGACTTCATTTTTTAGAGCAATTTTAGGTTTACAACAAAACTGAGAGAAAGGTACAGAGATTTCTCCTATACCTCCTGCCCCCAAACATGCATAACTTCTCCCATTATCAACATCACTCTGCAAAATTATACTTTTCTTTTAAACCAAAAATGAACCTGTGTTGACACATAATCATCCAAAGTCTATAGTTTATCTTAGGGGTTCTCTCTTGGTGCTGTACATCCTATAAGTTTGGACAAAACTATAATGACATATATTCAACAATATAATATCCTACAGATTATTTACACTGCCCCCAAATCCTCTTTGCTCTACCTATTCATTCTCTCCACTATAAACACCCCTGGCAACTACTGCTTTTTATTGTCTTCATACTTTTGTCTTTTCCAGAATGTAATATGGTTGGAGTCATACAGTATGTAGCCTTTTTAGATTGACTTCTTTCACTTAGTAATATGCATTTATATTTCTTCCATGTCTTGTTATGGCTTGAACGGTCATTTCTTTTAAGTGCAGTTTAACATTACATTGTCTTTATATCAGAGTTCCTCAACCCTGCGCCATGGACCAGTACCAGTCTGCGGCCTATTAGGAACTGGGCCGCACAGCCGGAGGTAAGCAGTGGGCCAATGAGCGAAGCTTAGTCTGTATTTGCAGCCACTCCCCAGGACCAGCATCACCACCTCAGCTCTACCTCAGATCATCAGGCATTAGATTCTCATAAGAGCGCTGGTCTCTGGTGCCAAAAAGGTTGGGGACTGCTGCTTGGTATAACACAGTTTATTTATTCATTTACTGAAGGACATGTTAGTCGTGGGCAAGTTTTGGCATTTATGAACAAAGCTACTTTACACATCTGAATGCAGGTTTCTGTGTCAATTTTCTTTAATAGAGATTAATTGCTAGATCATAAACCTAAAATCATATGTTTAGTTTTGTGAGAAACCACAAACCTGTCTTCCAGAGTAACTATATCATTTTTGCATTCTCACCAGTTGTGAATGAGAGTTCCTGTTGCTACACATCCTTGCCAGCATTTGATATTGTCAGTGTTCAGGATTTTGACCATTCTAATAGGTGTGGAGTAGTATCTCGTTGTTTTAATTTGCATTTCCTTGATGACTTAGAGTGTGGAGCATCTTTCCCATCTTTTCATATGCTTGTTTATTTAAAAATAAAAAAAAAACATTATATGACTGGATGCTTAAGAATAGTTCATTGGACAGAACTCAACTCAGGGCAGTTGTGAAGTATACTGCATTCTTGGTGTCATGGATGGGTGGAGAAGAGTGGAATCTGTGATTATATTTTAACACCAGTTCTTTGGGGCTGTGGCACTAGGACCGATTCCAACCCAGCCCATTGGTAGATTGTAATTGATATGATGACTGAGGGAAGCTGGAGTGCCCATTTAGGAGTCTCTATGTTTACTGCTAAGTAGGGCTGCCCCCTGCAGAATCCACTGAAGATGGTTTTGCTTGGTTATTGCAGTTTGCCCTATCACCTTGGTGTTCCAACAGCATCTGCCCACCTCTGCCCAGTGCCTGCTGAGGCAGCGTGTCCTGGGGCCAGCTTGGCTTCTATTCACACTGCTGACAAGGAGGTGGATGCCATGATAGACTGTCTCCTCTTTCTACTTAATGAATGCCCAGCTCTGCTGAGCATATGGACCAGAGACACGGCTCCAATCTGGTCATTTGTAGCTCAAAGGGGAAGTGATAGACATGGAACTACAGTGACCTGCTGTCAGTTTCTAAGCCAGCCAGGCAAGTTTCCAACTTCTGGGGAAGGACTTTGGGCCATATGGCCTTGGCACATACTGTAGCTGTGGACAAAAGCCTTGCCATTACCACACAAAGCATCCTCTTCTTTAACACCTACTGTTTTGAAATCTCTAATTTTATATATTTTCTTCTTCTTTTTTTTTAATATGAAATTCAATCATGAGGTGGTTACTGAATGTGCTTTTGAAAACCTCCACTGTCTGGGATGATGTTTGCTTTCCTTGGCTTTTTGTGCCTTTCCCCTTTTTGCTTCTCTAACAAATGACTACATTGATCATACTCTGAATGCACGTGCATTTGGTTTCTCTCAAGCTGAAGCAGGAGAGACAGTTCTGTGGCAAAGGGGAGTTATGTGAGGAGCCCCACATATGTCAGCTGTTAGAGATTTTCTCCTGAAGAAGCATTCAAAGAAAGGACAGAGGAGATTTTAGCCTGCTCGAAGTAACTGCAGGGCTCCATGGGAAAGGCAGGCAGGTGGCTTAATGCCCCAGAAGGCATCCGGTGTGGGGCTGCTAAGCCCAGATTCAAGTGTAAAGTGTGTTTCGAGTCATGTTATTAATAATAAAGTATGAGCAATTCCAAAAGAAAAGTTAGACTAGATAGAGGATTCTTCCTATCAAAAACTCCCACGATACTTGATTCCTTCATTTCTTAAGTGGAAAATAAAGAGAATAGAGCTACAACTAGTACCCATAGAATGGAGCATGATTGTATTTACATCTGTGAGAATGGGCTGCAAACATGAATATTTTATCCCTTATGAGTCTATAGAAAAATAAAAGATGTAAACTTGGGCTGTGGTAGGTTAAAGCCAGGTTCCTTAGTGTTTCATAAGAGGCCTGAACCTGGGTCATCTCCTCTGGATTTGTTACTGCCAGTCCTTTATTCACATTCAGCACTGCAGGCATGCTGACCACAGAATTGGCAGTGCCCTAAGCCTATCAGCTCACATACATCTGAGCCGTGACACCTGAAGCTCGTTCTGCCCTGTCTCCTGCTCTTGTGGAGGACTTAGCTTAGCTGGCCCTTCCCTGAATGCTCAGTCTCAATAACCTTCTTCGTGCTTACACTGCCCCTGTATTTCCCTCTGTCACAATACTTGGCACTGTTATATCATCCACCATATTGAAACTTTGTAGGATAGGCCTATAGCTTTCCATCCCTAGTGGCAGATATTTGTTTGTTTGTGTATTTGGAATGAGGAGGAGAAGGAATAGAATGACTGAAGGACAGACAGGCTAAGGAATCATAGCTTTTCTGAGTCATCTCAAGCATATTTCTTTACCTCTTGATCATTTGTTTCTTTAGCTGGGAAAGAAAAACAATAACAATATTAATAATACGTTCCTTCCTGAATTGTTATAAGGATTAATGAGAAAACATTTATAAAGGGCATTTATTTGGAAGGCAATAAATAAATGCTAGATCCTAGTCTGTTTCTCCCAAATGGTCACTTTGGGCAAAGAAAAATAAAAATGAATTCATGCAAAAGGAAGTAGGAAAAATAATCTAGAAAACCAAGAAAATTAAAAAATCAAAGTTTATTGTCCATTTTAGAGACAAAACTTTTATTCTTTAAATATGAAGCAGAGTAATGTTGCAGTTAGGAGATGATGTCTTGGAGTATTTTATGAGACGAAAGAAAAAGATGTATTTTTTGTTTATCTTTTCCTGAGAAAATTCACCACAAATGATGTCTCTCTTTCTCAAGGCCAAAGTAGGGAGGGTATGATTCTACAGAAAGGACAGATTAAGTATTCTGGTGCTGGTACCCTCAAATGTCTTATCTCATACCTATTAGCTCAGGAGGGAAGGACATGGAGATTAGCATTTCCATAAATTGTGGATTCAATCCCCATGCATACTGGACAGTCTGATTCCGGGACATAATGGTTTTGTGAAAATAGCACCAGATTTGGCTAAAAGAAATGTCTCCTACTACTGATCGGGTGACCTTGGATATGTTTTGTAACTTTTCTAAATCTCAGTTTCCCTGCTTGTACAGTGAATATACTAATAATAACACCTGATAGCGGAAGACTGCTAAAAGTAGCAGATGTGATTATGGATAGGGAGTCTTTTGTGAAATCTGTATGTCATACTAATGTCAATAATGGTTATGATTGTTATGACCTGGGTCCTCCACTTCTGGCATCACCCCACCCAGCCCTCTTGGGAATTTTTATCTTCAATCTCAGGATGAAACTGTGCAGTTGAATGTCTGATTTACAGCTCAGAACACAATTGGTGAATGCCATCCCACTAATGTCCTTGGAAAGATCCTTTTGGATTTTCAGAAGGATTATAACAATGTGATCGCTGCCCAAAGGAACCCCTCAGAGGAGTTTTAGAACTGTAAAGACCATCATATCATAGCTCCAACTGCATGCTTTTCATTGTTTTGGCAGCTGACAGACAACCCTAAGTCAGGGTTCATCCAGTTCCACCTGGAGCATTTATTTTCTAGAATTTATGTACGGACAACCATTCTAGATTCTGTGAGATCTTTTCTCACGAAGCTGGTGGTATGGTGTATTACTTAGCTATTGCTGCATAATAAATTACCATAAACTTAGCTACTTGAAACACATTTTTTTTCCTCATTGTTTCCATGGGTCAGAAGTCTGGGACCAATTTAGCAGGGCCCTCTTCTCAAGGTCTCACAAGGCTATAAGTCATCAGCTAGGCTGTGTTTCTTTCTGGAGCTTGTGTTTCTTTTCCAAGCTCATATGGTTATTGGCAGAATTTAGTTCTCATGGTTGTAGGATTGAGGTTCCAGTTTTCTTGCTGACTGCCATCTAGGAGTTAAACTCAGCTCATCAAGTCCCTGCAGTTCCCTGCCATGTGGCTGCTTCACACCATGGGAGCTTCCTTCTTCAAGGCCAGCAGGAGAATCTCTCTCCAGTCTGCTGAAATGGAGTCTTATAGAATTTATGTAATCTATCACCCTTGTTGTATTCTACAGACTAGAAATAAGTCACAGGACCTACCAGCATTCAGAGGAGGAAATTATACAAGGGCATGAATCATTATAGGTCACCTTCAGGTGACTTGGCCACATATGATATTTGAGTGGAACTGCACATAAAGACATTTTAAAGCACTGAACTGGTCTTATCTGAACTGGTCTAATTTGAAATGAGAAAAATAAGAACAGTATTGTGGGTTTTTCATAAAGACATATTGATTGACTTTAAAGTCTATCATATTTTGAGATGATCCATCTATATTTTAGTGTTGTAATTCCTTTCTTATATAAAATGACAGTTATAGCAGGTCCTTGAATAACATTTTTGCTCAAAATAATTTTGTTAGAACATTGATGAGGTGCCATAGGAACTCAACTCTTGTTTATATCAATTATGCTAAAAATTGCTTTCACTGTATATCTTTTCCTTTAAAGTCTCAGAACCTATCAACCATGTTAAGTGAGGACTTACTAAAATAGGTTTATTTAAAAATATATTCTTGCTTGGTAAAATATAAAAACAACAACCTTATAATTATAATTGTCCCTGAAAGTTTGTTTGTTTGTTTGTTTGCTTATTTGAAATTCCTCTAATCTATAAAAGTCTAAAACTCTGAAACTGCTCATTTAATGTATTAGCTCTCAAATACTGTCCACTCTAGGGCTCCAGAGTATCTTATAATCAATATAATAGAATAAAGGAAGTTTAATATGATTCATTTTAGTTATTTACAGGCTAAAAATGTTTTTGTCAGTGCCTTTCCCCATCAAAGCTTTACCTCCACCCTGTAAAATTCCAGGAAAGAGCGAGACACTCTGATCTGGTTTAGTAAGCACTTCACTAATATTTTTGCTCCTCTCTGAGAGAGAGGAGTGGAGGCGAAGATCCCAGAATCCTTTATCTTGGCCAGAGTTCTTTTGACAATACATCTCTTTCTCCTCTCCTCATGACGCTCATTTACTTTGTTTTTTTAGTCACTGTGAATACAGAGCAGACTGTGGAATGTGCTTTAATGTGGGTGATGGGTACAAAAAGAAAAGAAAGGATAATTTTGCCTAGGATAGTAAAAATGAAGATTACTTATAAGAAATGTTGTTTGAGCAAAGTCTTATAAAATGGGTAGGATTTTAAAAGGCAGATGTGGTGAAGATGATGTTGCAGGTAGATAAAGGTTTTTAAACCAGAGGACACAAAGTGGTGGGATGCATTTTCTTTCCTCGTGCCTTTGCACATGCTGTGTCTTCTGCCTTCAATGCCTTTCTCCTACCATATCCCATTGGTGAATGCCATCATTGGCTTTCAAAATAGCTCTTCAAGACATCTTCCTATACATTCTCCTAGCACAGTATAATGCTGTAATATGGTATTTGTCACATTTCTGTAATATGGGTCCCCCTTGCTAGACCATGAGCTCCTAAAGGCCAAGGATTATTATTCATGTTTTTGTCCCCGTGCTTAGCAGTGTCTGACACTTATTCCCATGTTTGGATGAGTGATAATGAATGAATGGTAATTTGGCCCATGCAACTTGAATGTAAGATATATAAGGAGGCATAGCTCAGTATCAGGGGGAACAGGTAGATGTGATCATATCTTAGAAGAGTTAGAATGCAAATTCAGCAATTTATTCCTCAGATTTGAGGGATCGTTGCATGGAATACATGTATAAAAGTACAATGTATGAAAGTACACTGTAAAGTATGAAATGGTATACAAATACATATATTCACTGTATCTTTATTATAGGTATTTCTGAGTATTCCTTTTTTTCCAAACTAGATTGAAAACTTCTTGAAGCCATGCCTACACCCATGCTAAAAATGTGTTATCCAGAGCCAAACTAAAGAGAAATTTTTAAGTGAAACTAAAAAGAATATTTGAAAATGACATCATCCTAAGAAATTCAAGGCACATTTATAACACCCCCCCCCTTTTTTTTATCTGATAGGGCCTGTCATCATGCTATTACTTTAAAAAATGTGGGTAAAATTAGAAGCATATATAATTAGATGACTGAGTCACTTTCTTGACTCGCCGGTATGGTATGGTACCATGCTGGAGGGCTCATATTTATTTATTCATTGCAGCAATCCCAGAGAGGGAACATGAACTCTACTTTATAGATGAAAACTCTGAAAAGATCAGAGAGAGTAGGTAATCATCCCAAGGTCACACAGCTAGTAAACTGAAGAATAAAGCCTAAGCTCACGTATTAGATTTTTAACAGTCATCGTTCATCCCCTAGCCTCGTTCTTAAGTGGTTACATTGCCCCATGCAAACAGCAGTGGGAATGTGTAAAATGCTAAGGGTGAGTCAAGGGCATCTATTTTGGAATTAATACTTGTTAGTTCCTTTCCATCTACCAGCTCCAGTCTGACTTTTCTGGTTCTCCAGTCAGTTTGTCCCTGCCTTTTAGATCCCAGAGGCATCTTGGAACCCTCTGTGGATATGCTGATCACAAATACGGGGTATTTCACCTCACTAGCCACCCTTTTCACACAAGGCTGCTAGTCTGGGTCTGTTCTTGTCCAAAAAGGGACTTTCTGAGACACCCTGACATTCACCATCACAGTCTGAATTTGTGCAGAAGATAGCAAGTAGGTAAAAACCAAGTGTCTGCATATGTGTAGTTGGGGAGGAATAAAGGAGAGGAAAGGAGGCAATTTCTTATTTTCAGTGATCACTGTGTTTCCATTAGGAGTGGGATGACCTTCTCTCAGAAAGGTTATAGAATCATTATTAGAGATCGTCAGAGCTGACTAGACACTGGATTAATGGGGATTTGGTGGATTTCTATAAAGAGCACTTGAACTCAAAATTCGTGGGCCAACACAAAGACATTGTTTTCAAACCTGAAAGATTATGTATTTAGAAGTTAGTTTCTGGCTTCTGGAAGCTAATATTGGACTTAATTCAGGATGCAGCATTTGTATGCGATACTATCTAGGCTGAGGCTGGCATTCTTGGGTGGCACTTTTGTTTTCTCTTTTTTCATATTCTCAGTACATCGTCAAATATGGAGACAGTTGGTTTGTTCTAGCAAGTCCTCATGGGGAACAAATGTTTTTTGTTTTTATTAAGCTTCTACTTGCAAATTCTTCACTGGTTGCCTTTACTCTTCATCTGATTTGGAAACCATTGCTTCTTCCCTACATTTTTTTACATCCAGCTAATATTATGCATCCATCATGATGTGGGAAGCTGCGAGATCACAGCTCAGGATCAAACCCCAAATATAACAGTTTCTGTCGGGTAGCTGCTGTACCCTCACAGGGCGAATCGAGTTGTGAAAGAGCTCGTTATTGTGTTCTGGGAAGCCAACAATACTCGGGTGATTATTTAGTTCTTTGTCTCCCAGTCTGAAATACTACATTTCCCTTAATGCTCAGATTTACTGAATCCTCAAACAGTTTTCACTATGTGTTTTGTTTCATTTTGTGTCTCTAATCTGAAAACAGAAACTATGCCCTCTCTCTCTTAGACTGTGTGTACTAACAACAGTGTTAAGTTTCTTTGCTTTTGTTTAGAATGTATCAACTCATTGTGACCACAATGGATGGCTCTTTCTTACACTGGTAAAGAAAACTGGGCAAAGAAATTGAGATTTAATCAGTACAGTATGACAGACAAAATTTCTCCTCTATATATACATCATATACACACACATCTTATATATGTATACACACATATACATATATACACACATGTATAAGATATACACACATATTCATATACATGTATGTATGTGTGTGTGTATATATATATATATATATATATACACACACACACACATATATATCTTGTCCTCTTTCTTTATAAACGTGCATCATTCACTGAGTGTGTACTGTAGGCAAGCCCTGTGCTAGACACTTCAAGATGAGTGACATAGTCCCTGCTCTCAATAGTTATAGCATAATGGGGAAAACAGATATACAAAAAGGTAATTGTAATGCAGAAGGATACAAGGTATAACGAGGCTGTGGAAGAGAGGTGTGTGTGTGTGTGTGTGTGTGTGTGTGTGTGTGCGCGCGCGCGAACTTCAAGGAAAGGAAGAGAGTGAGGTTTATAAGGAATTAGCTCATGTGATTATGGAGCCTAGGAAGTCCCACGGTCTGTCATCTACAAGCTAGAGTCCCAGGGAAGCTGATGGTATAGTTCCAGTCTGAGCCAAAGGTCTGGAAACCAAGTTCACGATAATTTCGGTCTCAGCTGAAGGTCAGGAGAAAACCAGTGCCCCAGCTCCTACAGTCAGGAAAAGAGAGAATTCTCCCTTCCTCCTTTTCTTTTGTATTTGGGGCCCAGTGAATTGGATGAGGCCCACCTACATTAGGGAGGGCAATCAGCTTTACTCAATTTAGTGATTCAAATGATAATCTTTCCCAGAAACATCCTTACAGAACCACCTAGAAATAATGTTTAACCAGATATCTGGGCATTCCTCTTGCCTAGTCAATTTGGCACATAAAATTAACAATCACAACAAGCAAAAGAAAGAAAAACATGGCGAAATACTAAAAAGATTCCTGGGTTAATCAAACTACCTCATTTTATAGGTAAAGCGACAAGATCTGAAAGAGATTACCTGCCTATAAGGTAATACAACCCAAGCTTTGTTCTGACATTTTAATACTTTCCGCTTCTTCTTTAATTCTCTAAAGAATGGAAGAAGATGTGATTAATTTGACAGGCTTGCTTTTGGGTCCTGAATGGAGCCTGCATTCCGTAAGATTATAGACCCAGGTGAATTGTAGGAAAAGTGTTGTCTTGCTTCTCTGTTTGGATCTGCCCAAAGGTCAGAGCCCTTTTCATCTTGACCCTTACCTAACCTCTAGATCTACATGGACCAGTATGTTAGCCAATAGCCACAGGTTTCTTTTAAACACTCAATATGTGGCTTGTCGAAATTGAAATGTGCAGTAAGTGTAAAATTTATACTAAATTTCAACACCTTAATAATAATAAAGAATGTGAAGTATTTTATTGATAATTTTTATATGGATTACCTATTGAAATGATAATATTTTAGATATATTGGGTTAAATAGAATATATTAGTAAAATTCCACCTGTTTCTTTTTACCTTTTTAAATGTAGCTAGTAAAAGTATTTAAATATCTGTAATTTATCTTGTGAATGACATTGCTCTTGAACATCCACCTCAGGCTCTTGTCAGCACAGCCCACCCAGGACTTGACACATCTCTCATCTGCTGCCCTACCACCCCCGAATTCTCCAGGCTGTGGCAAGCCACAACCCAGCCCTCTTTCTGCCATACTTCACTGGCCTAATCCTCAGGCCCTCAGTGTTACCTTTGGCCTGTGCCCAATATCTCAGTGTAGGATGGCAGAAGATGATCTGAGACTGGGGCCAGATACAGCCTTGTGTCCAAACTCTGCCACTGATTAGCCACCTAACCTTGGGAAGGTGAGTGTGGCTCTGTGAATGCTGGATTCTTCTTGTTTAAAATGAGCGTAATAATAATACTCTACCTATCTCATAGCGTGCTGTCAAGATAAAATTCAGGAAGAGTTAGTCCATATGAATGTGCTTTGTAAATAACAAAATGGCATGCACATGTAAAAGTGCTACTAATTATGTTTTAGTTTTCATCTCATAATCAGTACTGTCATGTTCCAATCCCTGCCTCTAACCCCCTGATCTTGACCCATTGGTTTCCCTCACTGGGCATCTGATCATTTGTATAATAAGGGGATGACTTATTATAGATATCATAGAGAACCTAAGTTTGGAAATTACCAGCTGACTGCTGAAATCACAGCCGAATCTCTCTCTCCATAGAGTAGCTAGCATGGATGATGTTCTCGCTGATGTGGCTACTGTAGTCTCCCCAGATGGTTCTGGGGGCAACCTCATCCAAGTTGGTGTGTCATGTTATGGCCTTTGAGGTGTGGACCAAGTATGGGGCCTTCCTAGACAGTGGCCATTGCTGGACTGAATCTTAGGTAGCTGATAAGAGCTGGGTTGCAGGGATTCCTCACAGGTCATGGTAGTGCTTAAGAAGGATGCTCTTTGGTACCTACAGCACCTTCCTCCCACCAACTTGAAGCCCCACCTCTCAAAGCACTAACATCCCCAAGGAGCTGTTGCTGCACCCCATCTAGCTTCACTGACACCAGGGGACCATTCCCTAATCCAGAAGGGCCCTCCTGAGCTGGGAGCAGACTTGACCTGGGACACTAGGCCAGTGGCCGAATGCAGCGAGGAATATGCCTTGCCCAACAAAGCCCTTGGAGCAAGGGACAAAGCCACACACCACATTTTTGATTTGGCTTTTCCACGACACTTTGAAGTAAGTATTTGTGTAACCTTAGTTTGCAGATGACTAAATGGAGACACCCAGTGGTTAAGTGATGTCTCCTGGGTCATCTGTGTACTTCTCCCTCTTCCCAACATATCAGAATATGTCTGATATAATGAGAAAAAATTTCCGTCATTAAATAGTTGCAGTGTGACTTCCATCACTCTTGACACCATGCCTTTGGAGGAAGGTATCCCTCCAGATGGTCCATGGGGTCCTGCCACTTTGTAGCAGTTTAGCACTTGAAAGGCTACAGCTCTTTCTGCCCAAAGATCTCTCACTGAAGAGCCTAAATGAACTCTGAGTGTTTTCATTGACTTTTCTGATCTTCCAACTCGAGTTAAAAGCATCATTTTGCTTCGCTGTCAGTCAATTTCACTTTTGTGAGAATTTTAAAGATGTATAAACCCCTAAGGTGACAGTCCCAGCCTGATGCTGTCACACTGAGCTGTGTCATATCGAGTTCTGTCATTGAAGAGAAACAAAATGAAATGCACCCAGGTGTAAAATTCTAGGCCTTGTTCGTTCTTATCAATAGCAGATTAGAATGACAGAGTCTAATATTATGAAATTGATATGATGAAGATTGATGTTTTAACTTTAATGGGTTGGTAATAAAATGTACCATTTGTATATGCATGTATGTGATTCATGCATATACAAATATATTATATACATGCAAATACTTGTACAGACAGTGAAACCTGTATCTTTTGACCCCATTTTTTATCTGTTTTGTATTGGTAATTAGACTTGGTACCTGTTAAAATGTAAATACTCTTTTGCCCTCCTTTTTAAACCCTATGAATTTGATTGCAACTGCATGGTATTTTTCATCAAATTTGCAATAAGCCTATTGGTTTGCAATGAACTTTTATTTGCGGGCATATATATGTATGTGTTTAGGTACATTTTCTTGCAGCGTTCCTTGAAATGCAGATTATTTTTTGAGACAACAAGTTGATAAATGAGGCCTTTGGTATACCACTGAGGAGACACAGCAGTCTAGGAGACAAGAGACTTTTATAACATTTACTAACCCCTCAATCTTCATGCCCCCCAACAAGGGATATGCAAGCTCCTGCTGATTTTTACCTACCAGGACACAGACATAAATGTTTTATTTATTATTTTTGAGTTCTATCATTATTTAGTAGAATAGTTTATTTTCAAGAGTTTTATGGCAGGAAAATATTAAATGACTGACCTGTCTTATTGTCATTTTCAAGTATGGTTTTAGTTACATTTTAAAATTATAATAATAGACATTATTTTCTAAAATATGAATGGAAATTTTATGTCTTTAAATCACACATAATGATGACTCTAGCAACACAATGCTTATTAATATTAATACTAGTGCTAATGAGAGCAGCTGCCACAGGTCAAGTTTTTAAGCACTGGTTCAGACAGTTTTTCTACCTTCCCATTTAATCTTCACACTAATCATAGAAGTTAGACATTATTATCTCAGTTTTCTTAATGAGGATACAGAGGCTTAAAGAGGTGAAGTTATTTGACTAAGGTCATACTATTTGTAAGAAGCTAAACTGAGATTTCAGTTTAGGTATCTTTAGTCCAAGCTATGTGGCTTTTCTAGAATCATATAAACACCTTTTCTTATAAAATGGTGTTATGTTTGTATTACAGTCGACCATATAGGTTGAGAGAGTGACTGATGTGTGAGAAGGGTTCCAGTGTTGGGACCAGAGGAGAGGAACAATTGAGAGCCATTGAATTAAACAATAGTAAGAAGGCAGTAGTGTTGAAACTAGGAATTACGCACTTTGGTTTCTCCCACTTTGCAGTTGCTAGTTATCCAGTAACAGTAGTCAAAGTTCAAGAGCACATTAAGGTCAAATAAAGCAGCAAAATGTTAGCTGTCAAATCTGTCCAGCTCAGTGACAGGAGATGTGAGTTATATTACAGGTTGGTCCCCTTAGCTCACAAAAGAAAAGGTATGGAGTGGAATTGAAGCTGACTGTCAGGCATCCATCTTTCCTCATGATTAGGTAAAGGGTGTTATTGACAGCAGTGAACACACCTTACAGTAGAGAGTCAGTTTTCAGTAGAAGCTTTCACTACTGCTCATACTCAGTTTGCCTTGCAAAGTACAAACTTCCCCCAATTTATGTAACTCTCTTTGCAGCAGAGGGAGAGCATGTGTTTGAGCAGGGAAAAAAAAAATGTGTTTGAAGTGTATGGGTTGGGCTTTCCAAATTTTGCTTAAAAATAGTGGTTTCAGTAGATGCTGCTCAGACAAATAAAAACTCAATTCAGAGACACCGAGTATAGTAATGTCACTTTAATATTGAATCATCATCCTTCATGGCCTCTCTCATCAATTGAGTGCTCTCAGTTGATTCTGCTGTTTATCTTCTAGTCATTTATTGTCACTTTACCCAGTAAGGCTTCCCTGGACACTCACTTTGTTCCAGGCCCCATGTGACATGCTAGGAATAGAAGGGTGAGTCTGAAATGGCTCTGCCATCTGGAGCTCACCTTAGGAAAAGCTAGCAGTTAAATTGTATTCCCCATGTGGCCCCCACGTACATTTGTCTCCAAGGCTGATAGTGAACTTAAAACTCTTTATAGCCTTGCCTGAACATACCCTCTTTTATCCCCCAGCTTTCTGCCTCATAGTCTTGCATAGAAAACAACATGGCTTTGGAATCAAACAGCCCAAGATTTAAATCCCAGTGTTGACACATTTGAGCACTCAGTTTTTATCTCAACTCCTCTAGGTGTCAGTTTCCTTACCTGTAAAATATGGATGAAAATTAGTAAGTAGGGATATCATGAAAACTAATAGAAGAAAGTGCAATTAAGTCATCCATCACATACACCACCTTTAAAGAGTACTCAGGTAAGAGTGGGCTCATTATTTTAAAAAATGTGCGCTGAGCATTTATCGTGTGCCATACACTATTCTGGGTGCCTCAACTGCAGAGATGATTGAAGGGCAGGTGGTTCTCGTGTAATACTATACATATATGGTGTTAGGGAAGGTAGACCTAAGGGAATTGCTGCAGAAGGATAAGAAGGGGTAGGCCAAGTGAGAAGGTCCAGAAGGGTGTTGTTCCTGATGAAGGGAACAATGACACCTCGTCAGGAAGTAGGACAGATACTTCCAGGGTTCCACGACATGTATTCCTTGCTCTCAGCCATTCCATTGCCAGCTGCCCATAGCTGCATTTCTGTGACAACTTTTCTGAAACTAAGGAAGACTGTTCTGCCGATCAGTATTGTTGACATCCCTCAGGAATAACCCTTACCCAGTGACTCTGGGAGTTAGCCTATAATTACCCCGTCCCCTGCACCCTTTTGGTGGGGTAATTGAGGTTGTATGTGCTTCACTGTGTGTCCTAGAGTTTGCTGGCACCTGGTTTAATAATGCACACTTTATTGGCTGCCTTCTCTTCCATTACTTCCCTATTCCTTTGTCAGTGTTTCTTGCATCTCTTAAGTCAGTTACTTGCACTAGAATTAGCTTAGTTAAGCTCAAAATAAGACAAGGAGTATTTTCCCAGCTTGATTTCCAAGAAAGTCATATGTTTATTTTAAGATCTTTGACCTTTGTAGACACTTTTCCTATGACTCGACAAATCAGCCATCAACTCGTTTTGAACATTGTCTGTCCTAAGACTTGAAGCCTTGCCAAAGGAGGTAAATATTTAACAAAGTTAAGTTAAGCTCCATTTGGAAAGAGAGAGGCTTATTTAGTAAATTAAATTGTTTTGTAAAAGATGTTTTCTTCTCTTCCTTTGGGGGCAACTTATAAACTGAAAAGTACTAAGTTTTTATTATCTGCATTTCCATGATATCTGGAACAAATTTTACTTGCTAAGAGTAAAAATAAGTGTGGTTATCATTAGAGTGCTCCGTATACATCAGACATTGTACACACAGCATGACATTTGTTTGTTCCAGTGCCCTATTTGATACATGAGACTGAAAGGGGCTGAAGGAAAGTGTAAACCCAGATCTTCCTGACTTCAAACACATGTGTGTTACACTCTTTCCATATACTGGCTCTTGATAGAGCCCTTTGCTTGGGACTCAGTTCTGATCTGTAGACATAGGCCAGCAGAAGAACCAAAAGGACTGTGGACTTTAGAAGCAAGAGAAACTGTGAAATTTGATCTGAGCTTCTACACAAGTTTTTGAGGAAAAGTAAGAACCGTGAGCCACAGCCTAACAACAATGGCACTACTTTTTTCTACTAAGAGTGACAGCAGATGGGAGGAGACAGACCTGGGGGAGTAGACGCATGGATCCTGAGATTTTAACTTAGATAAAAAAGAGAGATAAAAATAAGCCTATTGGTGTTGAAGTCTCCCTTTATTTCATAGAATCTTAGACCATTCCCATGTTACAGATCTTACCAATGAGGCAGTCAGAGTTAGGATTTGTGGAGCTAGATATAGAAACCATGCCCATTGACTGCCAAGTTCATTGCTGTCTGGTAGATGGTGATGTCATTTCATCCTTTAGGCTGGTGAGGATACTAATGACAGAGATTACCTCCTGCAGCTGAAAGTCTCTAGTTCCATTTGATAAGCATCCCTTCCTTTCCCTCTCTCTTTTCTCTCCCTGCCTCCCCATCCTTTCTCTCCCAATGCCTTTCTAACAAGCTCTTAGTTACTAAATTGCAGAACAAAACCAGCTTCCTGCTAACCTCTTTGGACTTCAATTAAAAACATATTCAAATGTGTTCTCTGCTCCGGCACCATCAGCACTAAATGGCACATAAGCACTTTTGCAGGGCTTAATGTAAACTTGTTGAAAAATGTACATTATTTTTTATTGACTTTAAATTGGATAAATGCTCATTGTAAAGAATAAACTGAGTTGGTTTTGGAGAGAGCATTAAAAGAGAGAGAGAAAGAGAAGAGCCAGTAAAGGCATGTGGTTTCTAAATGTACATCTACTACTTTCTCTTTGTGGCAGTCATTTGGTCTGCAGTGTTTAAATGCACTTGGAGACACTGTACATATTAATGAAATTAGGTATGTTAAGCCATTGTGCTGCAAGTGCAAGTCGTAGTGAAAAGCATGGACTTTGTGATCAGACAGTCTCAGGTAGGCTACTCAGTAGCAGTGTGACCTTGAGCAAGGGACTTTGCCTTTTTTGAGACTCAGTTTTCTCATCTGTAAGATAAGATAAGAGAAACCTCCTGTGGTGGTTGTGAAAATGAGGTGAGATCCAGTGTTTATGCATCTTGTAGTCTCTGACACATAGTAGATGATTAGTCACTCTTGGTACTATTTTCAGGTAAGGAAAGCTTTTGGGGCTGAGGTAGGGAGAACTTTGATACTCCATCCTTTGCTTGCTCCTTAAATTCAGAGAAGAGGAGACTATGTCTCTTTTGCTCATTGCTCTGTACTCAACGCCTAACCCACTGAAGGTATACCATAAATATTTGCTGGAAAGAGTAATGGGTGACATCAGGCTGAGCCTTCCTATTACTGTTGATGTAAAGCTGCCAGAAAACCCAATTTTATGAGAGGTTTCTTTTCTAGGGCTCATAGGGACCATATCTCTCATTAGATGATCTCACAAATTCTCTTTTGTGTTGTGTACAGGTGGGTTTTCCCCTCATGCTTTATGATAACTGAGAAATGCTGCAATAATAAGAGAATATGCAAAGGGTTCCAATGCCTTCAGAGAGAAGCCCCTTTCTCTGAAATTCCATTAACACCCTCAAATGGGTGGGCTTTTATTTCCCACAAATAAGCCACCTTATTTTCCAAAGGTGAGAGGCTCACATGAGAAATTGTTTCAATCATCGTTTTTTCTTTGTGTTGAAAGCTCTTTAAAATTAGTGTTGCCATCTGTATTTTAATGGGGGTGGGGGTTGAAGAATTATTGCCATTTTTCAGAGCCTTCTAGGCATATATCTGATCACAGTGAATGAAAGACTGCTTTGGTAATTGTAATTGGCAATAATAAATAGCACATCAGCCTTAATCATACATGCTAATTCAGCTTATATTTATTGCTTGCCTATTACATGAAATACTTTACATATATTTTATCTGATCCTCAAGGCAATTCCAGCACAGCCTTTATTATGATCCCCACTATCCTTAGAAGGAAATTGAGGCTTTAGGAAGCTGAGATGTCTTCCCTAAGATCACGTCACCAAGTAAGTGCCCACCTAGGTCAGGAGTCAGACTCCAGTAACTCTAAATCTAGGTCTTTCCCTTTGACATTTCAAATCTGGATCGAGTGCTCACTGCTAGACCTGCTAATACCAACACTTGGTATTTCTCTAGACCAGTATATTTTCATTTCTTGTTCTGTGGAACCTTAGGTCTGTGGAGGTGCCTTAAGAGTGAGAGGTCAGGGGGGAGCTGGAGAAACTGGAGCCCAGTGCTCGCCACTCCCATTTCAAATTAACTGTGTTGTATCTTGTAGATTTTTGGGTTTCCCAGTACTATTTAATTTGATAAAAAATTCACTGATCTAAGAAGAGGCCGAACCAAATCTAGCCAGACATGCCTGTTCATCTATGTCAGTTTTCTAGAACTAGAACAAGTTGTATAACGTCTTTTAAGGAGATAGGTATTGAGAGACATAAAAGATGAAAAACACGCAAATAATGGGATTAGGTTAGAATGGAGACCGTGTAGTTCAATGTAAAGGCCACAGAACAAAATAAGCCTGTCACTGATGGATCACTCATGAGGCCTTTCTCAGCCGTCAAGTGGGAATTGTATGGGGATCCTCAATGGTCAATTTCTTCTTGGTTAGCATAGCTTAAAGGCTGGCCAAGTTAATCTTCTAGCTGTTACTGCCACTGTTGCATGTACCATTGAGAGGAGCAATGTGGGCAGCAAGCATGATGATAGCCAGTCTTGTGGGCAACTGGTCCCCATCTTACCAAGCCCTCCTTACTGTCTCAGGCAGTGAATCCCAGCTCAGCTCACCCATACACTTGTGTGTCAAGTCCCACACTTCACTTTCTTTGCCCTCAGTGAGCCTACAATCTAGTAGGAAGGGAGAGATGTACAAGTAAAAATAAATAGAAAAACAGAGAAAGCAGAGAGGGAAATGACAAGTGACAGGGGACTTGAAGGATTAATAACAGTTTACCTAGTGGAGAAAGAATGAAGTTCTTTCTGTTAAATTGCCCAAAACTTGGAGATGTGGAAAACCTTGGGACAATTATTTTGTGGTTGGGAGAGGAAGAATGGGAGGGGAAGGAGGGTGATGCTATTTCGTGTGCTCCTTTGTAGCTACTGTTTCCTCTGCCTGAACCATCCCTGCATTAACACCCCATTCAGTCACCTACTCAGATCTCAACTAACAGAGATCAGCTTAAACATTCTTTCTATCAGGAGTCCCTGTTATGGGAAATCTGAATACACTGTGCTTGAGGTGGTTCTTTCCTTGTCCTACTGGAAGGAAGATCTTGGTAAGCAAGAACTGTGCCTGTATGTTTACCAGAGAATGAATGAATGATAGAAGACATAGCTGCTAAGGTAGGTTAAATTCAGGTATGGTGAGCCCTGACTTTGGACTTCATCTTGAAAGCAACAGGCTCCCTTTGAACTTACTGAAGTAGAGGAATTACATGATCTGGTTTATATAGAAAAACGATAATACCAGTGTGGTAACGTAATCACGGTTTAGTGAGAATGAAATGAAATAACTAATGGGTGTTTTAAAAAATACTTTTCTCAACTGTAAAGTGCTTATCCAAATGAAGAGTGTATCTACTACACCTTTTTTTCTGTAGTATTTCAGTGAGTGAATCCCACCCCCCGCCCCCCCCACACACACATTCTTCAGTGCAACTGGTAATTCAGTAGTTAATTCCTCTTTACATTTTCTCTTCTTCCAGAGTGAATGCAGGTAAAGAGATCTCAGTTATAGACCTGGCCTCTCTTTGCATTTCAATGGGTTACCAAGTGGAACTGCCAAATTCCAACGTGCTATTAAAATCAGCAGCCCACCAACAAAAATTTGTCCTCATCAAAAATTCAGGAAATTAAAATAAAAAGATGTAAGGCCATATTTTCAAAAGATTCAGCCTGACCCCCTTGTATTTTATTGTGTATGCAAAATATATTTTTTCGCACCTGCAAGCACAGTCTCTATAAGCCAACTACAGCCTCCAAATTGCCAAGCTGTAAAAAAAAAAAAAAAATTCTGCCTTTTTAAATTCAGCCTAGAAATCCAGTAATGAAACAAGGATGGGGTGGAGGGCTGCCTAAAACTATTTATAGGCATATTGAGGAAGATAATTACTACCTCGCGGCTTGTTCTGAAATACCTCTGTTTGGCAGAAATATGTGTACCGCACAGTAGAGATTGAAGAAAATCCTTAAAGATAGTGGATTACTGGAATTTGTGACAATGGCAGCTTGTTTGATTGCCTTCCTTTTCCTTAACTTATTTTTTAAATCAGTCTTTATAAGATGCTTTGGAAATTTCAACTGCATTCATTCATTCGTGCTTGCATGCATTCGTCTTTCATCTGAACATCCATAGAATTAATGTATTGAGCACCTGCCAGGTTTCAGGCTCTGTGCTGTGCTCTGTGGATTTTGTGGTGAACACAGACACTTGTCTGTTCTCATAGATCTTTCAACTGAATGTGAAAGACAGCCAGCTAATGATCACTCAAATAATTAATTACAAAAATACATTTTATTATCATTTCAATTTGTTACTTTGTATAATAATTACTCTTGTGATGAGTTCTAGGAAAAAATGCCACATTCCCCTGGAAAGGAAGTTTTCATGAGAGCAGGGAGTTTTCTCTGTTTTGTTTACACTGAATTCCCAGTCCCTCCAACAGTCCTAGCATGCATTTTTACATCAATTTTGAAACCTAGGGTGCACTGTCAGGGCTATAACATAATCAATTTCAGAAAAGTGGACTTTCCCAGGGAAGTGACATTTATGGTGAGACCTGAAGAGTTGCTAGAATCAATTGATTAAGAATGGGCACAAGTAGGGGACAGAGAGTGTTCCGGGAGAGGAAAGAGCTGGTGAGAAGACCTCGCAGGAAGACAGAGTTTTGAGTCCTTGAGGCATTGAGAAAAGGCTGGGGTCTTGAAGAAGGGTGAATAGTGAATCTGGAGATGTAAGCAAAAGCCAGATTACATGGGATGTTGAAAGGCCTCTGAAAGGGCTAAAGGCAGTAAAAGAGAAAAAGAAGGGCAGAGTCACTAGTAATTTCAGATCTGCTAGGAGGCTATATTCAGAAAAAGGGAGGGTTCCTTGCCTGAAGTTATTCCAGTGATCTAATTTGAAATAAAGACTTGATTAAAGGAAATATATTGATTGATTCATATAGTTTTCTTAGAACTATAGCATATAGTTTTCTTAGAACTATAGCATTGACCAGGAGACCAAGGTCTTTTGGTCACATGCCCATATATTGCTGCTGTACTCACAGGTTCCATGAATTTGGATGACTCACCCATGACCCCCCAGCTTGCTCTTGGCAGAAGCAAGACTGGAACCCAAGGTTTTGGCTTAGGAAATAAAGTGATGGTCTCTTATCTACTCAGCAGTTTTAAAATTGCTGTTTTAGTTTCTGCTCACATGTTTTCCCAGTTTTTAAATTTTGATTGACTTGGAGATCAGTTAGGTAATTAATATGGGATTAATAGGAAGCAAGACACAGCACCAGGGCTTCTCATTCTGTTCCCTTTGTTATTCACCTCCTTGGGGAATAGAAGCGATCATATTATCCCCCTACTTGAAACCTTCTCACTGGCTGCTCATACCCTACAGGAAGAGTGCCGTGTTCCTGCACAGGAAGATGCTGCAGGCCTCACTCCAACCTCATTGCCTTCCACGCCCTGCTCGTAGTACCTCTACTGACCTCAGTACACCCCATTACCGTGCTTTTGCTTGGCTTCCCTCTTGTTTCCCTTCCCTCGGGTCTCTCCAGCCCTGTCGACTCCTTCTCAGATTATAAAACGCAGCCCTGACATCACCTCCCCTAGGAAGCCATCCTTGCTTTCTCCTCCCCAAGCTTTTCTAGCTAATACCCTGTCTTCTTACCCCTCTTGCCACATGGTGCTTGCCTGGGGTTATTATCTGCTGTGAATTTTCTGAGTGAAGTTTTGGTCTGGATTGTTTTGTGAATTCAGAGTTTATTTCAATATACGGCACACACGAGGTACGTAATACATGTTTGTTCAAACATATAAGTAGCAAATTAATGAACCTGCTTGAGGGCAAGTCACAACTGGATTTGTCTCATCTCTCTTTTCCCTCTCTTGAGGACTCTTCAGACTAGTGAACTTTCCCTGAAACTCTTATACCTTTTTTACTTATCAAGCCCTGAGGCTCAACCTCACCAGACTTCCTTCCCTTTCAGACCTTGGATGCTGCCTAGGAAGGCTTGTGGGACTCTGTCCAGAATTTTGGAGTAATTGGGACCAATTAGTCCAAATTAGGGCCACTCATTAGTACCATTTTTGTACTGGGCTAGACCGTTTTCACGTGTGTTTATGTCACTTATTCCTAAAAACTATGCTATGACAGACTAGTCATTCTCTTCACTTGGCAGGCAAGGAAATGTGGACCCAGAGACATATATCTGCTTTCCAATCATAGAGCTGGTCATGGAACGCAGCGAGGCCTCGTACTTCTTTTTTGCACATTGCTGAATCTTTGATAGCAACAGTTTCATTTCCCAGCATCCACAGTAGCACTGTCAATGACCCATGGTTTCACAACAGTCAGAGTTGTTATTGTACCCAGAAAACATAGAAGAAATGATCCATATATAGCCCATGGACCTCTTGCTTATACATAGCTGTCATGGCTGTAGTTACATTTCCTGCAGCCTGACACTTTCCCAAAATTGTGGCTGTTGGGCCATCAGGATGCAAGCTGGTTGTCACTTTTCTCTAAACATTTAGGTGAAAGGGACAAAGCAACCCCATTCCTCTAGGTGTTGAGACATCTCTCTGGAACAGCCCCTGGATGGCCTGTGTTGGCTGCACAAGCAGTTTCTGCTGCTCTGTTCCTTGCTGAAGTTCTCTCTCTCTCTGTCTCTGTCTCTCTCTCTCTCTCTCTCTCTCTCTCTCTCTCTCTCTCTCTCTCTCTCTCTCTCTCTCTCTCTCTCTTATAGGTCAGTACTTCCACCTACTGGATCTTCTGTCTCACCTTTGCCTTTCCTCTCTCTACTTTGAAATATCTGACCTCCTCCTTTAGATTCCAGCTGACACATCACTTTTTCTGGAAATCCTTCCTTCGTTCTCCCAGGAAAAGGCAATGCTTAAAGCATGTGTGCATGTGTGTGTGCATGCATATGTGCATATGCGCATGTGTGTGTATGCATGTGTGTATGTGTGTGTGTGTAAATGCTATGAATGGAGGTGCATTGCAGCAGAGATAACAGAGAATGCAGAGGTTAGGGTACTTGGGGGACTGAAAGAAGCTAATGTCACTGGTAAATAGGGAGAGTAGTAAGAGATGATTCCCCAAACTTAGGGTCTTGGGGACCACACTGAGTTTTGGGGGGTTTTGTTATAAATATAGCAGAAAGGTTTTGAAAGACTTCATTGCATTCCGTTTAATTATCTTGCCTTAGGACCATGTCTGTCTTCTCTGCTAGACTGTGAATTCCTTGGCAGCAGCATAAGTCCTTGGACTCCACATTCTTTCCTCTATAACATTGTGGGTGTTTAGTAAATGTTTAGTATTTTGTAAAATAGATACAAGGGCAGGAACGACACGTAAATGAACCCAAGCCTGCTAGGAGTTGTTTACATTTCTTCTAGCTCATATTTTAATAAACTTCCATTTCTTCCGGCCCATATTTTAATAACTTTCCACCTATTGGTGTAGGTTTGACAGTCAGTTTATGAGAAAAGCAAGTTTTCATTTATTGTAGTTTATGTTTATTATACATACTATGTTTTCATTATTTTATGTGCAAAGAATGTTTCTTATGCGATACTCTTTGGGAAGATAATATGCAAAAAGATCTATTTCATTTTTACTAATGCCACTACAGTTTGCTAAATCATCACCTTCAAACCATAATTTAATTTAATTCACTTTATTGCTTTCCAAAGCATTTTCTGTGAGTAGGATTATGTTCCCTGGGTTTAAAAAATAACTGATTCTAAATTATACAAGTGAAGTTAAACAGGTGTTTTTGTTCTCTTTGTTAAACAGGTGTTCTGTGCCTTTTGGTATCTGTGTGTTTGTCTCTCATAATTGAGAAATGGAACTTCTCGATTTGGATTAGGAAAATATTAAAAGAAGACTTAAAAGTGTAGGCTCTAATGAGTAGTCTGTGGATTTGAAATTAGATTGAATCTGGTTCTAAAATCTGGCTCTACTACTAATTAACAGTGTGAGATCTTGGACAAATTACTTAATATTTTAGAGCTTCAGTTTCCTAAGATGAGGATAATTGGATGTAGTTCATGTTGTGTTTTTAACATCAGTTTTTAAAAATAAAATGTATAAAGTGCTTGGCAAAGTTCTAATACACAGTAAGTGCTAAAGAAACAGTAGCTGTTATTGTTAATAGTTAAAATGCTGCTTCTGCTCCATGCTTCGATCAAGTTATTGAACTTTTTGTACCTCTAT
This sequence comes from Macroglossus sobrinus, assembly GCA_004027375.1. Taxonomy (NCBI): domain Eukaryota; kingdom Metazoa; phylum Chordata; class Mammalia; order Chiroptera; family Pteropodidae; genus Macroglossus; species Macroglossus sobrinus. The sequence continues at coordinate 116,574 of PVKZ01000444.1, forward strand.
ATTTTCATCCCTAAAATGGAGATAATAGTAGCAGACTACATAATAGGTTTGTTGTGTGGTTCCAATGAGCCAGTACCCATGAAATGCTTAGGAATATGGTGTTGCCTGGCATACGGTAAGTCCTCAGTAAATATCAGTTTTCCTTATTCCTAATATCAGTTATTACCACATATTGTTGCCCCCTGCTTTCATACACCAAATAAACATGAATTTTCAGGCTACAAAAGGCTAAATTTTGCCCAAGCTGAAAGGATCAGATATTACTGATTTCTCACTTACTGTGATGTGCCTGCAAGTCAGAAGTCTTTTCAATTTCTGATTTATCTGAACAACTGCCTTTGTTGTGGTAACTGTGATAATCTGAAATTTCCATCTCTAGTTAGCCTGGTTGAGCCCATGGAGAGATGCCCAATAACTCATGTCAAAAATTACCTAAATCAAATAGGATTGTCTAAATCAGTATTGGGCTAAGACTGAGAATGATTAAAGTTCTTTCACTAACAAAAGCTTCTCTTCATTATATTGTTCAAGACGTGATCAAATAATCAAATAATGTTTGCTAAGTTCCCTGGCTTGCCAAGCATCCACCCTCCTCCCACTATCACTACCTGGTCATCTCCTCCTGCCACATGACAAACTGAGAAAGAGAAGAGACATTTCCTAAGTCATGAGCCAAGCAACCTCAGCTCCAGCTCTGAGTGTAGAGCCATGGAGAGAAGGACTGCACTGAGCTAGTGTGAATAAAACTAGCCCCTCCTTAAGTAGAGAGGACACACTCATGTGTTAGAAATGTTTTTTTAAAAATAGCTTTGCCGAGGTATAATTGATACACATAAACTACACATATTTAAGCATACAATTGGATCCATTTTCGACATATGTGTATGCCTGTGAATCTATCCTGTGGTGATTCTCATTCAAATGGATTTATTTTTGAAAATTGATTAATTAAATAATTAATTAAAAGAGGAAATTCAGAAATCTTTCTAAAGTCTACATAGAGAAAGTCAGTTAGCACTTTTAAAAATACACACAGTAATGGAATGGTAAGATTTTTATCAAGGGAGGACTAACCTGGACGTCAGACAGTGTCCCTCAGCGGAGAAGGGAAAGAAGGCACCCTATAGAAGCACAGCCACAGTGCAGGCAGAGAACATGGAATGACAGTGCTGCAGTAAGAAAAGGGGCCAAAGCAGAGTAAGGATGATGCCAATGATGACATGGCAGTAGCGACTCAGCCTTGTTGAGCCCTTACTATGTGCCAGGCTCTGTTTTCATTGTCTTAACTCATTTAATTCTCTTTCACAGATGAGTAACCTGAGTTCTAGAGAAATTAAAATTCTTACCCAAAGGTACACAGGTAGTAAGTGAAAGAGCTGTGATCCAAAGCCACACATGTAGGTCCAGTGCCCATATTTTAACCACTACACTCTTAGGCACTGTGCTGCCCTGCTTATCTGACATTAAGAGCGATTATTATGTTCATGGTTTTAGCTCTTGCAGTTTTGCATTGTTATTACAGTATGGTCTTCTATTCAGTTTCACATTCATCCTGTCTTGTGATTCTCACAACAACCCTATGATCAACAAGAGTAGGCATTATTATTCACTTATTACAGATTAAGAGATTGGGGCTCAGTGACAAGCAGAGTCACTATCCCATGCAGATCAGGTTTCCTGTCCCTCTACTCTGCACCAGTGGTCCGGGCACTGTGGTATACTCTCAGCCTTTCATATGTGTGTTCCAATATTTTGATCGAGATGGAAAATTAATTTCCTACTTTGGTTTTAGAGGTTGCTGTGGCATAGAATTTTGAATGGAGTTTATTGAATGGTGACTGAAAAGTATGATTTAACTTTCTATGAGCAAGGGGGAAGAAAGAGAAGATAAAGTTAAATCATCAACAAAGAGAGTGGACATGAGTCTTAGAGCTCTGCCTCAGGAGTATCTAAGAGGGCACAGTCAGGGCAGGCCTCAAGAAATGCGACAGTGGTAAAGAAAGGGCTAATAAATAAGACCCCATATAGACTATATGGTGGTCGAGCCATAATTATTGTTGATTTGTTATGTTTTGAGTCTTTAGATCCACTCAAGCATTCCCTACAAATTCTAAGATCTGGAAGTGTGCCAAAGTACAAAAAGATAGAACACGACAGCATACTGTGAGGTCTTGCAGGTGCTGGCATCTCCATATCTCAGATGGGAAAGCCATAGCCAGAAAGCTAATGGCTTTTCATAAAATGCAAAATCCCGAAGTAGAAAAGTCAGAATCAGGTTCTCAGTGAAGAACACCTTTTTTCGAGTTCTTTTCTCCTTAGGCTGCAGTTACCATACTCATGATTCCTATTATTGTGCATTTTTATTGCAGCTAACAACTCACCAAATATTTACCTAGTGGAATTATTTCACTTCATGTTCTCATAATTCCTGTGTATAGTGTAGCTGACATGAATAGCTTTATTTTTCAGGTGAATAAACTAAAACTCAGGAAAGTTAAGGGACTTGCCCATTGACCTCTGGCAAATATATAGTTATCTCCATACCTGAACTCTTGTCTTTGGATCAGATACATAGTCCTTTGTACCAAAACAACTTGTAATTCTGATGGATCTCCAAATCTGCTCTTAGACAATAAATAAGTCATTAAAACCTCTCAGTGGGCAGTGCAACATGCCACCCACTGGAGACCCCAGAGAGTCCATCATTGAATTCTGCTTCTGCATCCTCCCCTTAGGATGATCTCCAAGTGGTGCTCATTTCATTTTAAGCCTGTTAAATTTGAGCTATGAAGACTTGTAGAGGTGGGTTGAATTGTTGCCTATTAGAGGAAAATTCTGAAAAGGCATTTTACAGAAGACAAAGTAGTCTCAAGAGCTAAGGGATCTTGCTGAGATTTACCCAGAGCTGGAGCTTTTTCTTAAAAACTAGAGAAGTTCAGATCTTGATGACCTGGATACTGATCCTGGCTCTGCTTCTTTCCAGCATGTGACCTTGATCAGGTCACTTTACTTCTCTGTACCTCAGTTTCCTCATCTGTAGAATGTGGTTTATAAAGCCCACTTTCATATTAAGAGGATTGAATTAAACCGTCCTTATGTACTGGGAAGCAGTTTACACATATTAGTTAGAGGTAACTCTGGCTTCTTTCCTGTTTTTCCTTTTTTTCTCTGAAGCATTAATTCTCAAAAGTGTGGTGTCTGGACCAACAGATCAGCCTTCCCCGGAAACTGGTTAGAAACTCATATCTCAGGCACCAACCCCAGACCTCCCAGATCAGAAACCCTCCAGATGATTTTGATGTGTACTCACATCTGAGAACCACCACTCTAAAGTGACCTCTCCTTTGGGGTCTGCTCTTGTTTCCAGATTTTGAACAAGTATGAACATTGATTTGACATTATGCCTCAGTCTCCAAGTTCTCTCCTTAACACCAAATTCTGCTCGGTCCTACTATCAGGTGCTATACACTCCTGGGTATCCTGCAGTATCCCTTGGGCCATGAAGGGCTATTACAGTGGTTTTGTTTAGTTTTTTTTTCTCTTTGCAATTGTCTGCCAACAAATGTTGCAAACCTTCTGAGAACTAACCAAGCACCCCAGTTTTGGACAAACTCCTTTGTCTTTTTCATTGATCTTCTATTTGCCTCCTTGAATGTTTATGCCCATTTATCCAGTCTCCTCTCCAGATGGTGGGAGATAGGCCTAATTTTCTTCATGAGTGACAATGTGGTGGCAACTCTGTATCTCCAGGCTCAAAATCATGACCTGCCTGCCCTTTTACTGTCAGAGGTGACAGCGGGCTCAGGAAAGCAGGTGGCAAGTGCTAGGGAGAATCAGTTAGGGTTAGTGATTCCTGCAAAACCATTTGCTGCAGACAACAGATTGCTTACAAATAACTGTCTCAATAAGCCAGGGTCTGTTATCCACTAATTATTTTTGGATTCGAAAGGGCTAACAGGATTTGACCTTGGAGGGTCAGAATAATTTGAGTAGATAACTAGGTTGCTGCATTCCCTGGGGTAAAGAAAAATCTGTGAGACCAACGTTTCAGCACTTTGATTGAAGGGAAGCCATGTTCTTGTTTTTTCTCTGATAAGTATTGATAAAGGACTACATTTATGTGATTTCCCAAGTGTCAACTATTATGTCTTGTGGTCAAACCACTTGGAGGATGATATTTCTGTGACATCAGCCTCAAAGTTCTTATGGTAGAAAAAATAGATTGCAAAGGGCAGGAAAGGAAGTAAGAACAGTAATGATTAGGAGGTGATTGTAGTCATCCAGACAAGAGGTAACGGGGTCCTTGTTTAGGGCAGTGGAGTGAAGCAGTCAAGTGGAATCCAGCAGACCTTGACTTAATTTCTGTCTCCCTACCCTTCACTCCTCTGAGCTGTGAAACCATGGGCAAGTTATTTAACTTTTTTGAGACTTTGCTTGTCAATTTCTAAACTGAGGGAAAATAAATAACTATCCTTATGGCATCATTAGGAAGACTAGGTGAGAAGCCTTTTTTAAGTTGACCTTTTCTAGCAAAGTACCTGATACCTAGTAAAGACTCAACGTATGTTAACCCTAGTTATTTTTATTAGAGTGGTGGTGATGAGTTAATGTGGGTGAGGCAGAGTAAAGTCTAGGACTATGCCCTAGGATTCTTTCTTGAGTCCCTGGTTAATGAAAACATTTTTGGGTAATGAGAGAAGCAAAACTGAAAAAAACCTAAAGGCCAGAAAGTGACAAGGAGAAGCGATGGTGGTGTGGCTTAAAAGCACTGGGGGCTTTGACTATATGTCAGCAGAACACACACACACACACACACACACACACACACACACACACACACTCACTCTCTCTCTCTCTCTCTCTCTCTCTCTCTGTCTCTCTTTCTCTCTCTCTCTCTCTTTCTCTCTCTTCCTTGAAGATCATATCAGATAAATGAGGTATGAGACTATCCAAATGATGTAGTTCTCAGTGCCTTTTCTCTGGGCCCTTATGAAACACTGTTCAATTAGCTGTGAGCGAAATTCTGGTCTTATTTTCATTAGTCTGGGACATTTTTTTTTCTCCTCAAAGCCCAATTTATAATTTTTTTCCTCCTGCCTTCTCCTATAGATCATACACATTGAGCCATTATTACAGAGTGATGACTCATGATGACAGTTTCCAAGTCAGAGTGTAAATGCTCAAAGCATTTAATTGGATGGGAACTCTAAATAAATTGTGACATGGAATATCAATGAGACAGTTTGCCTGAGAGGTCTCAGCACCCTACTCAGACAGGGCACGGGGGAACCGGGCACACTACTGAAAGGCTTTGATAGAAACAGGGCCAGCGTGCCTGATTTGGCATGGGCAGCAGGATGGAGATAGTTGCATCTGAAGAGAATCCCTCTCCTTGGAGTCTCTGTCTCTGTCTCCCTTTGTCTCTCTCCACGCCTCTCCCCCCCCCCCACTGTGCCCTGCCCCATACAATGGGAAACAGTGATCTATCTAGTCAGTACTGAGAGACCAGTTGGGATAATCTGGGTGGTTGAAAATTTCTTAAATACATACAAAATGGTCTAAAAAATGTAGGGATATTAGCTATTTTTCTGAATAAATCTAAACATCCCTTCCTTTGATGAAGAGTCAGGCAGAGACTCTGGGTAGAATCCCAGCCTTTCACTTACTGGGCAAGTGAAAGTTTCTTTTCTAACTTTAGTTTTGTCTGCTATAAAGTTAGAGTAAGAATAACAGACACACACACACACACACACACACACACACACACACACACACACACACGTGCCATATATTTATAGAGTCTTCTCTGACCTCCCAAGCCTGGGTTCTGTGTATCTCCTCTGTGTTTTCTCAGCACCCTAGACTTCCCCTGTCATGGGATTTTACATACTCATTTAGCACTGTTGATATGTCAGTTAGTATTAGATATCTATGATGTGGATCACTGACTCTCCTGGTTCCTTTCTGAGTGCCCAGAGTGTAGTAGATGCTTGCTTAATACTGGCTGAGTTAAATTGAATAGTATGTCCTGAATAATTGCTTTGATCATCCTAGCACATGCCTATTAAACATTTACAGTTTGAAGAAGTACCCATGGAAAGTTTTCTCCTTTGTAATTTTTTTCTGATCACAGTCCTTTGAATTCATTGACCACTGTGTTGTTTCCAATGCCCTTTCCTGTCTATAACATCACTGAAGGGACACAGGTCAGGGCTCATATAGCTGAAGGGCAGAGTGAGACTCTGTGGGGAGGCATTTAGGTGTCTACAATCACAGTTAGTAGGTGGAGGAACTGGGATCTGTACACAAAATGGCATGGCTCCACAGTTCGTGTTCTTTGGACTCCATGTTTCCTCTCCTGATTCCTCTTTTAGTGTTTGCTCTTTGATTTTGTTCCATCGATTTTCCCGTCAGTACTCTTTACACTTCTGTATTGATCTCATGGACCAAGTTGATGTATTCACACATGGTGTAGGGATGCTTCTCAACCTAAGGAGGCAAGGTTCCCTCTGACTTTGAGACTTGAGAGACCCACCTCTTTCTTCAGAGATGAACATAATCAATTTAATACATTTAGTCATTTCTTTTTGTTGCTGGAAGTGACCACTAATGCACCTAGGAGGTGAAGGAGGACTTTTTCTTTCTAAATATGCTTTTGTACTTCTAGCCCTGCCCCTAACCTTATTCAGAAATTAACTTAATGGTTTTATTCTCTACCAGAATGTTCCTTGTGGGAGTTTATGGGGCACTCTCCAGCCTAGGCTTGGAGATGTCAAAGGAAAAGATAGCAAACCACTGAGGGCATTGTCTGCCCCAAGGGAGCTGCAGTGTCCAAGGAGTGGCCATGTGCCTTAGGTTTCCTGGGAAAGACCTCGTTTTCAGTATCTTGTTCCATGAGCCCACAAGCATGTTTGCATCTTTGGTGGCTACACTTTCCAGAATCATATGCAACTTGCTATATATATATAGTAAGATGCTGTGTTTTTTATACCCTACCTTGACACAAAGATGCTATGAAAGGATTTATAGAGATGCCTACATCATAAGGGATTTTAGTTAGATAACTAAGATGAAAGCACAGAAATAGATGATAGGTAAAATCACATAATAGGTCCTCTTGTTTATTTGGTGTGGGTTATGGATTTGATTCTGAGCTTCCTAGTGGTTAGAGGAAAAAGACAGATACAACCAGTTTTAAGATTCACAGTGTCTATAAAAAAACAAACAAACAAGTTGGTCTGGGAAATCACCAAAGGTATGCACTGCACATAAAGTATGTATATTTTAAAATATGAAGTTTTTATACTACCCTAACTTAAAAAGTGGTAAATTTACATCCTGGGATCTTTTAGATAACACCTTTTTGGAGGGTGACAATAGCCATCAAATTTGGCACTTCGATACAAAATATATAAATCAAGCTATCTTGAGCTAAGCTTCTAGGAATTTTCGAGACCCCTTCAATGGACTGTTTTATTCTATTAAAGAGCATATATGATTCCTTATGTGATTGAAACAGAGTAGTTAATTTCCCAGCAAACATTCTAAGACTCCTGGCAGGCCTTCACCCGAAATACAGTATGTTATTATTCTACTAATGAAACTTGGCTAATAATAAAATTCTTGAAGTTGGATACTGGAAGAAAAATGGTTTGCACACATTACAAATACTATGCCTTTGTGAATGCTGACTCGAGTATTTCAAGTTTGGGCTTATTTGGATATTCATAAAGGTCCCTCTTTGCTGATTATGTCAGCACAACCTCTTTATTGAATTATGGATTGGATATTTAATCAAGGTTTGTGCCTGATTATTAGCTATGTAACATTCCATTGTTTCAGTGGAAAATGGAATGTGTAAAACCTGATTCACATAAAAATCTATTGGCCCACTAATAAATAATGTTTTACAGTGTACTCTTTTATATCCCTATAATCCTTATCAGCCAGAAAAGTGAGAATAAATAAGCATACTTCATGCTGATGGATTGAGGCAGTGCTTCTATCAAGTGGTGGCCAGCTGGGCACTGTGTATGGGTTTTCATGAGTTTGCTTCTCCTATGTTAATCCTGGATCAAGAATTGGAGCTGTTCTTGGAGAAACACTGTATACATTGGAGAGAACTTGTATTCTAATGCAATCGCCAAGTGAGGAGGTTCAGTTGAGGCTAATGATTCTGACCAGTTTGTTGTACCTTAAACTTATATAGAACTCTCAAAATATGATTGCTTGGGCCCCATCTCCATAAACTTGGATTTACCTGATCTAGGTGACCCCAGGTGATACTGATATGTAGCCAAAACTGAAGATCACCGACTTGTGCCCTCAGGAGGGTACATGGTTACTGTGTTAATAGCTGTGAGTTATGGCTCGCTACTCCACATTAGGGTCTCTGAGGATGAAAACCTCCATGGTTTCTTCTTCTGGAATGCCATACTAAAAGAGTCTGTTAAAACATTTATGGCCCAAGGATAAGGGCTCAATTTGGAGTCCTTGAAATAAAGGTGTGTGCCCTGGTACTTCCTAGCTGAGAGGCCCTAGGAAATTTGCCACACTTTCTGGAAGAAAATCAGAAACTGTGTTTTATTGTGAATTTGGAATTACTTACATTGGAGACAGCATCATAAGTTCAATATCCAAGTTCCACCTTCTAACTGTATTAATATTAGTGAGTATAAGTTGACTAATTGCTAAGAAGGGTGTGATAATTTTTACTTCTGTGGGCTGTAGTGAAGATTTAAATAAAAGTATGTTGTAAAGACCCTTTATGCAGGAAGTTGTTCCTAAACATTTATTCTCATTCCCATTCCTTGCCTTCCCTAGAATTCCTTCCTCTAATCTTTGTTTCTCTTACATTCTTCTCATATAACTCTTGAATATTTTCTCTGAGAATCCATTCACCAAATGTGCCCAGGTGTTTTCACCTGTGGAGGCAGCATTGTTGTTTCTTCATTTCTTAAGAGGTTGTAAGGATTACTGATAATGTACATTCAGTATCTGGAACATAGCAGGCTCTCAGTAATTGATAGCTGCTATTATTGGATGTTCTGTAAATATTTGAGCCTTTACCACTACAATTCTTCAAGTATTTGAGTGCTCGTCAGTGTGGGAAATACTTGATTAGCAATGTAACCTTTACCTTTAACAATTACCCCAATGAGGCAGGTATTATTCTCTCCATTTTGATAATTGAAGTTATACTGCACAGCTAGGAAATAGCTTAGCTGGGACTGAAACCTAAATTTGCCTGAAGTTAAAAGTCAGTGCTAGACTCCCTGACTACTGCTCTTATGTGTCTTTGTAACAATGCACAATTAACAAAGCAAATCATGAGGGAAAATCATTTTAACACAGCCACCAGAATTTTCCTGAACTAGTTGATTTGGGCAACTGCATTCCTTGTACAGTATTTCCACTCCCTGTTTTCAGTTTTTAGTTAAAGAGATAAGGAAACATTTAATCCATTCTCTCAATTAGGTTATATAATAGATTGTCATGGGCATTTTTAAGATAAGTGTTCAATGATAGTGTTGTGAAGTGCATTGATTAGCCCTGTCTCTGAAGCTCATTGATTATCAGGTCTGTATATAGCAGAAAGGCAGTTAGGGTCTGATCCTTGGGGGACACAGACTTCACTGTTTGAAGGCAGCTCATAGGACCAGCCACTCAGGGCCTCACTTTCCTCATCTATACAGTGACCCTGGCTTTTGAAGAGATGCAGCTAGGGCCTGTTTTCTGTGTCTTTTAATTGACACCACTGGGTTCCTTCCCTCCAACTCTTTTTTGATTTCTCTATGTCACGTCTCTGTCTGCTACTCTTATTGTCTATTACATGGAGGAAAATAGGTTACCTGCTCTGGAAAGACACGTGTCACTGAGATCTAAGACTAGATATTTGAGTAGAGGGCAAATATAAAATGCCCACACACAATCTAATGCATTTAGGTACTAATATCTGCATTTTATAGTTGTGCAAAGAGACATGGAGAGAGTACATAACTTGCTCAAGAGCACACAGCTGTTAAGTGTTAGAGCTAGGATTTGAACCCAGGCAGTTTATCTTCAGAGTATTTACTCATAACCACAGTGTTATGCTGCACTCCCTTTATCAAACCGATGATTACAATATGAGGTCAGATGGGATGAGTGGTATGAGTGGTTCCCAAACTAGTCTACATCACAGAATTACCCATGGAGATTTTTAATAAAGACTACTGCAGTGCATTGCCTAGGCTTGCTAAGTCTGAATGTCTGAGAGCCCCCAGAAATGATAAACTTTAAAAGAAACAAAATCTCTAAGTGGTTTTTATGGGCAGCCAGGTTTGGGCAATGCTGCCAATGAGAAAAGAATGCACCAAGTGCTATGACAATGCAAATGAAGGAGTAAAAAAAAGGGTAAATCTTCTGCAGAAGAATGGGATGGGGAGAGAGAAGGTATTAAAAGGAGTTGCGTTTGAACTGAGTAGTAAAAGCTGAACAGTGGTTAGCTTGGTTTCTTCTATGGAAATAAACCTTTATCATAATCATGTCTTGAGGTAATGTCAGGAGGGAGGGAAGGTGGTAGGGAAGGAGAGGAGAGAAAGAGAGGGAGGGAGGGAGGGAGAAAGAGAGAGAGAGAGAAAAGCACTTATAACTTAAATTTCAGTGGAAGTACATGTAGGTAGGGAGCTTAGTGATGTAATTTGTCATTGTTACCCAGGACCAAAATTAGTGTAAAATACCCTGTTGTATATGACATGATTTTAGGGCTGCCACAAATTTGCTATAGAAAAACTTTACCCACCTGTCTACAAACTTTGAATCTCTTGAGTTCTGCCTTTTGGTTTAAGACATTGCTCATAGCTGAAAAAAGTCCTATATTGCTGATGCATCAAAACATTAAACATTAATGTTAAATGTTAAACATTAGTAGTGCAGCTGTTTTAACCTTCAAGTCATATACCCTTAGGGACAAATCAAAAATGCAGAATGGTGGGGGCGGGGGTTGGGGGGTAGGGGGAGGCGAGGCAATGTGAAAAGTGTTATTAGCCAAAATAAGGTTGAGTAGTTGAGAAAATGGAGCGAGATGGTCTTTTAGTTATGAAGGAGGAAGGTAGAGTCTAGGGGCAGGAGGACAAAGACATTGTCCCCTGGTCCCTTTGCTGTGCTCTGGCCTTATCATTTCTAAATCAAGTTTGCCAACAGAGTTGTTCTTGGAGTCTGTAGAAGAGCAAAAGTGAAGATCAGTAGCTTGGTAGGATTAACACTTCAGCCAGGGTGTGAACAGCTTGTGAGAGAAGAAGCTCTTGAAGGGTTGCAATTTTCTTTTCCTTACCCCCTACTACCCCTCCCCCCTCCCGCCCCCAACTAGGACAAAACAAACAGAAAAGAACAACTAATTTTAAAACACCAGAACTGGTTTGTGAAAATTGGCATGCTGCTGTAATCCTCTGGTTGACAGATTAATATCCTGAGGGTCAGTGTTCACCATCTGTCCCCATTCTTTTCTTGTTTAAATAGTATGTTTCCTTACTACGTGTAAAAACAAGCCATTGTAAATTACTATATACTCGCAGGAATCCGAACTTCACATTGCCTGCCTCCCCCACCCCCACACACAGAAAAAAGACAGAAAAAAAGCCATTTCAATTTAATAGCTAATCATTGTCTCAAGTGCACAAAAATGTTTCAAGTATTTTTTTAAAAGATTTTACTGTTGTTCCTTTTGGCTTTTAAAGCAGGTAGGATTGAGGATTCAAGGTGATTTGTTTTGACGATTTCAGTAATAAAACTCAAGGGGAAAATTGGTTCCTAGTGAACACAGCCACTTTTCATTAAACATAGCTAAAGGCCCAAGAATGAATCTGAAACGGAGACTAGATCTGCCGTTTGAATCCAGGACAAATACACAATTTGCATCTGACATAAATTCTCATAGGGTCGTATTAAGAATGCAGCAGGCAGGGAATGAAAATTAAATTGACTCCTCACCTATTGTTGTCCCTCCCCATCTCTGCTCCTCTAGAAGTCGTTAATGGCTGCAGATACAAAGGACTGGATGTAGCCCTTTGGGGCTTCCAGTTACTGAGATGTTTATCAGATTGCTGCTTTAGGCCTTGAATCCGCCATCCACCTCTGCTGCGCTAGGATCTCCTTTAAATAAAAGCAGCAGGGGCCTCTTTGAGCAGACAGTCTGGAATAGCAGCCCCACATCATTAAACAGGTTGTGTAGGCACCTCTTCTAATCCTCCCCGAACCTCACATGCTCCTTTGCTGTGTGGAATCTGAATGTGGAATTTCTGTATCTCTAAATGAGGTTTAAACCTGATGCCACTCTCCTCCCCAAATTAAAAAACAAACAAAAACAACAAACAAACAAAAAAAACATTTCTCTTTCATTAAAAGGTTTTCAGTTAAAACCTTTGGAATGTTCATTCTCTGCCTTATTCTCAGCTATTCTTTCTTTGATCTCTAGGCTATGGAGAAAGGGCGGAAGCTACTCTCCTTTTTTGCACCTAATAGGTATCAAAAACTATGTTAGAAGTGTATTAGATATGTGATCCATTTCTTTTTTTCAGTTTTTATTGTGTAATATAATAAAGATTCAGAAAATATTTTAAATTGAATAAAACATAAATGAACAGCCTAATGAGTGACTGTAAAATGAACACCCATGAACACGTACCCAAATCAAGATGTTATAACAAAACTAGCACCCTAGAAATTTATCACGTCCCTTTCCAGTCACAACTTCTCCCCTCTAACAGAAACTCTCCTGTCTTAATAATGCTCACTTCCTTGCTTTCCTGCATAGCTTTATCCATAAATAGTTTCTATTTTGCCAGATTTTGAATTTCATATAAATGCAAGCACACAGTGTACTTTGTCTTTATCTCTCTTTGCGCAACTGAATAGTGAAGAAATGGTGCAAATATGTGAAGTTTAATTTATATCTATATTGCGATTTTAGAGAAGTGTATAATCTGTGGCACCTGAATATCTGATATATCTTGTGTTCTATTGCTTTGGAGGTAAACAGCTTTTGGGGGAAATATTCTCAAAATGACATGTCATTTGGTCAGAATAGGAAAATAAACAGTAAACAAACAAAACTGAAACAAAATAAAAATGATGATAATAATAATCCCTCCACTTGCTTTTCTAGAATACTGATTCTGAACAGACACTGAAGTGAGCAGTTTCCATAAATTGTTACCAGTGCACTTTTCCATGATTGTGCTTTAGAATTCTTGAGTGATGTGAGAGAAGGCAAAGACCACTTTGGTTTGCAGAGTCTTGGGAACATTTAATTTTGCTTCAGGGCCCGGATGTCTACTGCCCAGTTCTAAATGGATATAGTGGACAAAAGTCCATATTAGAAAGATAAACCCCTTTTCCTCATCCTGCCCCCATGACCTTGTTACTTGTACCTGTTTGCCCTGGGAGGTCTCCAACGTTCTCTAGATGAGATCTTGAAAATTTTTGCTCATAACTAGAAGGATCAGATTTTACTAGACCTCTTGACTCTCAATTCCTCCTCATATTAGTGAAGTAGAAAAAATAGTCATAATAATATAGATTTTACAAATCACCTACCAAGGAAAGGGGTGCAATATTCGAAAACAAGATACAGATTACAGTGGAGGGATTTTTTTTAATGTAGGACACTCTTCTATAACAGTGGTTAAGCTGAAACAAAAAAGACACACCTCTTAGAGGTGTACTCTCTGAGAGTACACCCACCCTCACATACATACTCGTGTTTCGCCCTCACAATCCCATGAAAATAAACACTGCCATAAACACATTATAGATCAGGAAGTGTTGCTTTAGAAAGGTTAAGTAACTAGTCCAAAATCACACAGCTAGAACATGACAGTGACTGCATTTGAATTCAGGCCTGTCTATAGACTGCTATGCTATAATTCTTCCAATCAGGTAGAGAAATTCAAGAAGGAAAATCCAGCCTATTCATAATATCAGCATGGAATCTAGCTTTCCGGAAAATGGGGCTTTTCTGGGGCTGTCTTTCTCATGGGTTTTGAAATGAGTGTCCAGTATTTGATACCCTCTGCATTGTCTAATAGCATTTAAGGGAATTCTATTAGTAGAGAGCAAGCAGCTATCCCCCCTGGAATTCATATAGGAAGACTATGATCTTTCTGAGAAATTCTCTAGGTTGGGCCATTGTTAAGCTATTTGGGGGCTCCATTATGTCAGAGTAGAAATGCTATGTAAATGGTTAATATTTTCCTAGTGTTCACCAAGGAACTAAAAAGCAAAGGCTATAGTGGATGTAATTTTTTTGTGGCAATATAAATATGACTCTATTTGAAGTGTGAGGTGAATTAAAAAACTCATGAATAAATGCCTTGACATAATCAGAATTATATAGCAAGAAATTGACCTACTTTGCAGGAAGGCTCTCCCAGAGTTTCTTAGCTAATAGGATGTTAACCCAACAGAGAAATCTTCCCACTAATAGCACTTATCACAGAAGATTGGAACCTGTAGTTGGTCAGGTAATCAAAAAAAAAATATTTAAAGCCTGGAATCATGAAAAAAAATGATTCATGGCTTCATTTAAATTTTATTTCAACTTAAAATATATAATAAATGTACATCAATTTGTGGATCTTTTGATGTCAGTATAAGGACTTTTTTTGGCCTTGGAATACAGTTTTGTTAATTTTAATGCTATGTATTCTTCTAATAAAATCTAGACCCATAAAACACATCTTCTATGATTTCTAGTTTTGGGTTCTGTAAAGTGGCATAAGGATTTTAAAGCATTTGCAGAGTAACCAGAACATAGAATCCTTCTGGGTCCCCGTGTTCTTTTACTGAATTTTTTTTTTTGTGTGTGGTGCTTTCTTTTAACAATTTGTCTTTTTTTGAACTTCATTTTTGTAGAAATAACTCTTTATACTGATGTTTCACTGATATATATAATATTTAATAATTATATACTTACAATAGCAATTACAACTCTCAAACAGGTTTCGGAACAAATATATGGGATTCTTGATAAATATCTAACGTGACAGAATTGAACAGAAATCAAGTAGCCTACCTGACATTAGTGTTCAAAGTGAAGCCAGCATCAGATAATGTAAAGAGTCAATAATCCAAAGCACCAGCTAGCTTGAAGGCTCTTCTGCTCTACTCCTCCTATAGAGTTGTCCTGAATATTTGAGATAAGGAAAAGTAAGACATATAAATACAGTGGCTAGCATTAAAAAAGGGATGAATACATAGTAGGAGCTCAGAAAATTATAGCTTAAATTTTTCTTCTACTCTCACTCCAGTCGATTCAATCAATACATTTTTTTTGCACTGGAAAATTATCATTGGTTTAAATCTCTAGGTTTTCCTATTAGATTGTGATCCTGCTGAGGATAAACATCATGTCGTAGTCATTTCACTCTCTCTCCTCCATTGCTCTGCACCTAATACACCCCTCCTGAAAATGAGTTTTAATTCATTGTAGTCAGATGAGGATGGGAATAACTCTTAGGGGAGTGCAGGAGAATCTTGGCAAGAGGCTCTTGTCTGTCTGGGGTTGAGATGCCAAGAGCAGGTGTTAGAGGGAGGTGTGTGGAAAGATGAGGAGTGAGTATGGAAATACCAATAGGTACCAACTCTAAAAGGCCAGTGACAGGATCCCAATCTGTGGGAATTACAAAGGAAGAAGTTCTAAGACAGACTAGTTTTCTCAAGCACTCCTTTGGGAATCACCTTCACTTTTATTTTAGTCCATCCTGCTGCCAGCTGAAACCAGTTTATCAAATTTCATATGCTGACGTTAGCTACCAGACAAGAGGATGCTTACAAAAGGAATTAAAGAGGATTCCAATCTGGGAACTTCTTAAGGGCAACGGCCATGTCTTATTCATTTTTAGATCTAAATTTATGAAAAGACAAATTAGAGATTTAATTTATAAATTTCATAAATTTCCATACTTTCAAATCAGACAATCAAGAGCCTCAAAGTCCCTCTCCCTCACACACTTCGTTCTTACTAGATGGACTGAAATTAATGCAGGTCTTCTTTCCTGGTGAAAAAATATACGCTCAATTGTTGGCAACTCTGTTAATAAGAATTGTATCCTCTTTATCTAAACTGTATCTAAACAGTAAAATATTCTTTGGGCCCTGTGCCAAGTAACAAAGAAATGAAATGGCCTTTATGAAATGTTGAGAGGAAGACCATTTTTGCTTTAGCTTGCTTTAATTTGAGAAAGCTTTCTAGTGCAAGCTGCAGAATATATTCTCCTCTCTTATCTGCTTCTCTGTCTGGCAATTAAACTCTCTCTCCACCTCATAGCTGTTCCTTGCTTTAATAACCCCATGATTTGGTATTCACACTGTTTCGGGGGTAAGTGGCTGGTACCTAGGGCTGCATGCCTCTGATCACTGTAACTGTGACATACAGTTCTGCCTGTCTGATGCTTGGGGCTCATTATAAAAGGACTAATACTTGGAATCACTCATCAGTGGCAGCAGGCAGACCAGGTACCTGAGTGTTGTACTATGGGCTTGATTGTTGCAGGTTATATAGTGGAAAGAGTGCTGTATGGGTCATCAGATTCAAGTTCAAATGTTGGCTCCATCCTTGCTACCTTTGTGATTTGGCCAAATTGTTTCATTCTACTAAACCTCTACTTTTTCATCAATAGAAAGGGAAGCATAATGTCTTTTTTGTTTTCATGGAATTGTTTTGAAAAATAAATGAGCTAACATGGATAAAGCACTTATGTTATGAATTGAGTTGTGTTTCCTCCCCCACCCCCACCAAAAAATAATAATATATTGAAGCTCTAACTTCTGGCACCTCAGAATGTGACCTTACTTTAAAATACGGCCTGGCAGATATAATTAGTTAGGATGAGGTCATTAGGGTCGGCGCTAACCCAATATGATCGAAGTCTTTACGAAAAGGGGAAATCAGTACTAGAGACAGACTACAAGAAGGATGCCACGTGCAGATGATGGCAGAGATTGGAGTGATGGATTTATAAGCCCAGGAATGCCAAAGATTTTCAGCAAACCACTAGAAACTAGAAACTAGGCACGGAACAGATTTCCTTATTGCCCTCAGAAGGTACCAACCTATGGATACCTCCTTTTTGGACTTCTAGCCTCCAGAGCTGTGAGACTATACATTTCTGTTATTTAAAGCCACCGAGTTTGTGGTACTTTGTTACGGCAGCCCCAAGGCACAGTGTATACACTCCTGTCAATGTTAGTTCTTTACTTTTCTCCTCCCTTGTCCCTCATTCTCCTGTGGTCCCCTTTAAATATATTTAAATAAGTGTGCTGCAGGACCCCTCAGCGGGTGCACACTGCAGAATGCAGCACATCCCATTTCTGACCTTCCAGGCAGCACGCAGAAGAGCTGTCCTCTTTTTCTGTGATGTGTAATCTGTATTTTGTAATCCTCTGGGTAGGGCCTGCAGTAATCTTCTGCACACACATAGTGCTGCGGAAGATGTGACAATAACTGCCTCATGAGGCCGACCTGAAAAGGAACAGCAGATATAAACATGTTACCGTTCTTGTCATTTTCAAACAACAGTTTTTGAAACATCTCAGAGAGTCGGGAAATGAGACTCTTTTCTTGTAGGTCTCCCATTTCTCCTCTAGAAGGAAAAAATATTTGCAAGTGTGGAGACAGCAGGCAATAACAAGAATAGCTTCCCTGAAAACATTGTGAGTGATTTGCGCTGTATTAAGCGAGTACAAATTACCTCACTTAGTCATTCATATTAATTGAGCATTTTTATAATTTAAAGTGGAGTTCCTTCAGGGTTCATGTTCAAGGCTATGCTCCAAGTGCTTCACTGGCATTTCCTTGAAACTGGCTCTATCTTGGTACAGCTTTGCTTTGTATTCGATGTTATATGGAAAAACCTCTGCCTGGCTAGATGATAGCATCAGTGTCACCACTCTAGCAGCTTTACTGTAAAGAAATTCAGACTGACGGAACCAGCAGCACTGATCACTGAGTCAGAGGAGAGTTTGCCAGCCATAACGCAAAGCACAGCCTTCTCTTTTTCCACTGAGCCATGTTGAACCCTTTGCCTTGATCTGAGAACCTAGGATCTCAGCTCCTTCAAGTGTTCCAGACAGCAGTGAGGGAGCCAGGACCCCGCAGAGCAAGCTGCCTGCTGGCTACAAAATTCCAGCAGAGAGAGGATTTTTGAAGTATCAAAAGCTTCTCACCTGCAGGTGATTTCCATGCAGAGATGGAGAGCAAGAGTAGCTGGCCCATGACCTCTCCAAAACACATCTATACAGCCCTTTGAGGAAAGAGCAATCCCTTTTGTTTTCCCAGATGTTGCAGGAAGACAAAGAAGATGAGGTATGTATAGGTTTGGGAGAGAAAAGGGACAATGGGTCCATATCAGAGGGTGCTGGAGCCAGACTCAGAGATGTGCATTCCAGTCATGCACCTGCTGAGTTACTAGATGAGAAAACGTATCAAAGTCCTGCACCTGCCAGAATCTCAGTTTCTTTATTTGTAAAATAGTTCTGACAGATCTGTTGCCAGGATTTTGTGCAGTAGTGTGTGTGAATGTGATTCCCACTTGTGTGTTTATCTATCAGCCTCTCTCCCCATCTATTATCTATCACATTTATTGAATGAATACCAAGTGTCAAGCACTTTGCTAAGTATAGTATACCAATTAGTTACATATGTAAAGGAGACAGTGTGTTTTTAATGGTTAAAATTGTTAATGGTAAAAACTGTTACTTGAGCTCAAATTCCAACTGTCTCTTTAACCTTGGTCCAACCCCTTTACCTCTGTAAGCCTTAGTTTCCTCATGTGTAAAATGGAGATGATAACAGTATCTACTTTATAGGAATTTTGTGAGAAGTAAATGAGATGATGCTTCTAAAATATTTTCACAAAGCCTGAAACATTGTAAGTGCTCAATAGATATTAGTAAAAATAAGAACTTGTTGAGAAATGAGTTCCTCTGTAACTGCTAAATGTATACACTTACCTGTAAGGTCAATGATGACTCAGTCTGTGACTAGATTTTAGTTCTGTTAGAAAATGTGTTTTGTAAACTAGTTGATTTCTGTGTGTGCCTATTTAAATTTATCTTTATTTCTTAAGAAATGTTTCAATATGAACTAAAGGGAAAGGGGGCATTTGATAATGTCTGGAAATAGAATTAATAGATCATGGGAGAGAGAGTAAGGGGAAAACAGCATTTTGGAAGGAACTAAATTTATCACTTAAAAGAGAACTGAGAGGCAAGATTCCCAAAAATTTGCCCCGGTAGGCAGACGGTGACAGCTGCAGAGGAGGCCTGGATGGCAGATGGGGTAAGAGATACTCTTGTTCCCAAAAGGGAAAACGGTGCAGGAAAATGCACAGATGTGCAGACATGTAATGTATTCTGGGGCCTGGGTTTCACTGGATTTCATTTAGCTGAAGGAAGAACATATGTTGGCAAAACTGAGAGTGAGGAAAAAAATGTGTTTTCTTTCCAGCTGAAAAGACTGTGATCTTCACGAGGGCAGGGAATTTGTCCATCGTGTTTACCTCTGGCTCTCCAGTGCTTAGCAAGTACACATATGACAGATAGTTGGTGAAACAATGAATACGTGGATGAGAAATTTCTGTTTTATTTGGCTTATAGGGAAGTGGAACTGTTGAAGACTTTTGAACAATAGAACGACATTATGAGAATGTTTCGTCTGAAGAGAAATCTTGTAGTTCTCTATCAGATGGATTGACATAGGGAGAAATTGTAAACAGGTAAGCTACTAGACTATGGAGTTATCAATGTGAGATTCGAGGACAAAAATAAGTGTGGTGACAGCGAGGGCATTTTAGAAATATTATTTATAATTCTTAGAACCTGTGTGAAAACATGGTAAGGAAAAGGAGAAATCAGAAGTCTCTCTTTTGATTTATTTATCTGACAGATGTTACCTGCATTGTGCTGGGCACTTTCCTAAACACGAAAGACTCGATGATTAATAAGAATCACAACTGGTGCACCAGATTTGCAAATAACTATGCAGTGTGCTGGGTGCTCTTGCTAATGTTGCTGTAAACAAATTGTTGGATTACAGTATTGTGACTACACTTTAACTTGGCCTGGTGAGGCTTCACGGGGGAGGATAGGGGTTAAGGGCAGCATTAGAACTGGGCATCAAGAGAGAAGAGCCTGTTTAAATAAAGGAGAAATTGCTCATCTCAGTTCTATACATATTAAATTTTGGTCATTGTAAGCATTCAGATAAGGGCATTTAGAAGGTAGATGGAAATGTGGGCACAGAGCTCAGTAGAGGTAATGGACCAAACTGTGTTGAGTAATGTCATCTAGAAGAGGGTGAGATTATCAAGTGAAAAAAGAAGACTGTAGACAGAATGTTAGAAAATCCATTAAGGATCTAGAAATAAAGGCTGCATAAGTCAGGAAAGAAGGAGTACCAAGGTAGTCACAGAAACATAAGAGGGACAACTTTTTCAAGAAAAAGGGGGCAGTAAGATGTCTACTGTATGGAAGGGCCAAGGAGAGTGAGCGTGGAGAAAGGCCCATTACAGTCAATAATTCCTTGATGATTTTATCTTTTTGAGGGTGTGTCTTATGGCATCAACTCTCCACAGTGGCCTTTTGTTGTAGTTGTCACATTTTCAGTGATTTGGGAACCAAATTATTCAGTTTGTGGACTGTTGAGATCTTGGTTGACTTTCAGATTTTATGCTTTCCATGGATTCATTTCCTAAAAAGGGGGTAAAAGACTCGTATTCCCCGCCCCGATTCCCCAAACTTCACCCAGAATTACGCACTTTCTCTGTAAGCATCTGACCATATTATTCTAATGCCCCTGAACAAAGACGTCCTTGACACCCACAGGGGAAATCTACGCTGGCATTCCCCACCCTCCAGAATCTGAACCCAGACTGCACAGGTTGGGGAGTGTGGCGGAAAGAGCATGAATTTGGGAGTCTGACAGGCACATCTGAGTGCAGAGACTCCTCTTTCTGGTTGACTTGAACAACTCATACCACTCTCTGAATCACATATTTTTTATTTGTTTTTTGTTTGTTTGTTTGTTTTTATTTGTTTTTTTTTTTGTTTTTTGTTGGTTATTGTTCTTTTTTGTGTTTGTTTTGTTCTGTCCAGAGGCTTCATCTACAAGTGCCTAGGACCATACCTGGTTCAGAAGGGATGCCCAATATTGTGGAGCAGTTAACTAACCATTGTGCAGAGTTAGATAAAGGCTCATTTCCAATAGCTTTTCTGGCCCTGCTTTTGCCTTTAACCCTGGTCGAGGGTGGTTATCTATAACTCTACTTCATGTGAATTGTGCATATTATTAGAGACCTAGTTTCAGTCCCTATTCTCTGCGAAAACTTTCTCTTAGAACTTTGCTTCAAAGTCCCGTGTCTCTACTCCAAACCCCTGGTACATTGTTCACTATAATACGTATGCTAGTTATCCCTGGGTCAACCTGGGCCATGACTTCTATTGTTTCTGCCTTGTTTTTCTACCTTGATTACTTGTTTCAGTTTTCAGAGGTTTACGTATTACTTCCCTGACTTGATTATAAATTCCTTCAGGGCAGAAAAAGGCCTTATAATTTATTGCTCTGATAATGTGTAGCTTTTTTTTTTTAATCTTTCAATTCTTTGGAAGACATGATCTAGTAGGGAAAATAACATTATTTAGAGTCAAAGAGACCTGGATTCGAAATAATTGGCAGCTAAATGAGAACTGTATGACATGGAAGAAGTTACCTATCCAATGTGAACTCTACTTTCATCATCTCTAAAACTGAAAAAATACTAATACCTGGGTCATTGATGGCATTAAACATTGCATAATTGGTTCTCAATTATAATGTTTGTCACCACTTCTCTGGACCTTACTGAATATGTGTGCAAGAACGAATATTTCCATTGTGTCAGGATTCCTTTAAAACAAAGTCCCCAAACCTCTGGCTGCAGACCAGTACCGGTCTGTGTCCTGTTAGGAACTGGGTCGCACAACAGAAGATAAGTAGTGGCCAAGTGAGCTAAACTTCATCTCTATTTGCAGCCTCTCCCCAGCACTAGCATCACTGCCTCAGCTCCACCTTAAGGGATTAGCTTCTCACAGGAGCACCGGTCCCTGATGCCATAAAGGCTGGGGACAGCTGCTTTACAAGATTTGTTCTGGAATCCTTTGCATCCCTTAGTCTGCATTAAAATGCCACCCCATCCATGTAGCCAGCCCTGTCTCATCCATCAGAATGTGTGATTCTTCCCCGGTGATCTCTTTGCACTTTGGAGGCACTTCTATTATGTTTCAGTCTGCCTTTTATTAAACTATGTTTCTTCCACTAGACTGAGACTTTTTAAAAGGAATATATTCCATTTTACTCATCTCCTCAAGCAGACACCTTAGGTAGAGTAGAAAACACATAAAGATGTGTAAACAAACATGGCTGGAGTAAATTCTGGATGAATCACCTCTCCTCATTGTCTGTGTGAACTCTAGGCAGGTTCCTTGACCTCAAAAATCTGTTTTTTTTTTCCATCTGCACAAAGTGAGGTCAAAATACCACTTAGTGCTATAATATGAGCTAAATGAAAAGTAATGTTTTTGAATTTCAATCATTGTACCTGGAACATAATGGGTGTTTAATTAAACGGTAGCTCCAGCCCCTGGCACAATGTTAGTTATACAAGAGATGCTCATAAAGTGTTGATCAAATTAAACTAAAAGGGATTTAATAGTTTATTTCTATTTTCCATTGATTTGTTATATCCTACTATTGCTAATTGTCAAAATTTGTCTCATTTTCTCCCTGGCAATTTTCTACAGTGGTTTAAGAAGCATTAAGATTATGTTTGTGACCACACTGATCACTTTGGAAGGAAGGTGCTTGTTGAAATTAGCAAGGCTGTGTAGATACTCATGATTTTGTTATGTGATCAAAAAGACATGTATTTTTTCTTGTTGGCAGAAAGGGGACCAAAAGAAGTTGTTTAGCAGATTATTGGCTCTTATATATTAAATTCATTGAAAGCTAAGCTATCAGGGAAATAAACTACAAAAATTAGACAGTTTGAGGTCTGAGATCTTAGTGATGAAAGCCGAATAAAGGTCATCTCAACCCAAATTCTGTCTCATTTTATGGCTTTATTAGCAGGTGAGAAGCTAGGGAGAGAAAATCTGAGGGATAGAGGAGGCCATCTGGTGCAGTTAACTCGGTACAACCATCTTTATCCCTTTCCTTTAGAAAGCATTCAGTGATGCTTTCCCTGACATCAACAGGGGGTAAGGGGCCAGATATACAGAAACTCATATCCATTATCAATGAAAGTTCTCCATTTGCAAGTAACAGAAGTCATCTTTAATGGACTTAAATATAACAGAGGGGCATTTCATAAAGACCCAGAAGTGTCTCATGGAACTTAGGGAAGGGCATGCGTGAGCTGAGCCTCTGGAAAGATGACCCAGTGATTTGGAATCAGTAAAGACCCTAGCAACACTTTCTTTTGGGTTACTTCTCCTAGAACACCATTTCCCTTTACTTTTTTGTAAGATTGCCTCTCTCTTACCCAGGCCAATGGCAGGAAAAGATGGCTCCCTCAGAATTTTACAGTCCCGTGTTAAGTACGATTCTGGTCGCAGGGAGAGATTGACTCCTTTCTCTGCTTCAGTTCTCAATTCCCAAGGGTAAAGCTCTAATCAACTCAGCTTGAACCAGGTGTTACCATCCAGTTCAATCAAGAGAGGCCAGAGGGTGAGGTCATATTGTATAAACATAGCCACTGTGACAATACTACTGCCTAGGAAAGGACAGTCAGCTGGGAGTTCAATTATTGAGATCTGGATGGATATATCAAAAGGTGTCTACTCTTGATCAATGAGATAAGGTCCCAGCTCTCACATACTAAATGATATAGAAGCAATAAAGAAACAAAAACCAAAATCAAACAAACAAAGAGTAGTGCTTTTATATGACAATGTCATGCTAAGAAGCAGCCATGGTTTTTCATCATAGACATAGTTCAGCATGTACTCTAGTGCTAAATTCAAACTAGAGGGAAAGGAACTCATATTTATGGAGCACCTAAGCTCCAGACAGACCACTTCCTCACATCCTGTTTCATGCACAAACTTCAAAGTAGGTCTTTTCTATTCCATGTTGTAAATAAGGCATTTGCAGTGACTTAATAAGGACTGGGACCCTCATGGCATCCCTCTGCTCCTGAATCCCACACACTCTACACACAGCTGGACTTCGAAAGGCCTTGAATGAAACATTAAGTCATCAGGTTCCATTGCCTTTGTTTCCATCACTGCTTGAGTTGACTTTATATCAGGAATTGACTGCCTTCCACTCAAGTCAATAAGCCAGAACTCAGGAGACGTACTTGCTTCCTTCCATTTCCTGTTTCTTCCACAGTCTATGAAAGTCCTATCTGCTATTTCTCCAATGTGTATTTTTATTCAGCTTATTTCTCTGCATCCACTGCCATCATCCTCATCTCATCTCCTACTTTGACTTTGCCCCCCTTTTGCCACAGAGTAATCAGAGAAATCTACAAAATGTGAACCTTTCACCTGCATAGCGCCCCCCAACGGCTTTTCCTTACACTCAGAACCAGATCCACACTCCTCACCCGACTTCTAAAGCAGCAGGTAAAGGAGCCCTGCCTCCTTTGCTGCCACTTCCCACCACCTCCCCCTTGGTTTCTCTGCTCTTATCACACTAGCTTTTTTCTGTTTTGCAAACAGGCCAGGTACATTCCCTCCTGGCATGACTGCCCTTTTCTTATTCACATCTTCTTTTAAATGTCATTTCTACAAAAATGCATTTGTGGGCCAGCCTGTCTAAATTAATTGTTCGCCATTCTGTCCCAGTCATTCTTTATTTCATCAAACTGCTTTATCATCTTCATAACACTTATCACTATCTGAAATAATCTTGTACATTATTTATTTACTGGCTTATCTTTCTTTCCCTTTTAGTTCAGAAGCTCTAGAAGAGCAGGGGCTTTCTCTCTCTTGTTCGTTACTGTACCCTGGGACCTAAGCCAGTACTCCAAAGTAGGCATTCAACCTGTGTTTGTGGCACGTATGAATGAATCTTAGGCTGACTGCGTTGGAAATCCAGGAGTGTCAGAACTGAGCCTATGCCCTTGCATTCATCACTAGCAGTGTCGGGGGGCACTTCGTCACTGTCTATTCCAGCACATTCCACTTAAACTCTTGATCTCTAGGATTTATCTCTGAGTTTAATCAAATGTAATTTATATTGCAGCTTCCTCAGTAAATAATTGATTTGCCCTCACTTTCGTCTTCATCACAAATACTTCTTTGTACTCTAAAGAAATAATTTAATCAGTCGATAGTATACACAGTCTTCTTGTTTAGAAGGCAGATGGAAGATAATGCATGAGTCTTGCTAAAACTAGAATATACTAGGACCAAAATAATCTCTCTTTAAAAATAGTCTGCAAACAAGTTGGCAGCAGAGATAATCAATTAAACCCTCTTGTTTTTTTCTAATGGAGATGACCCCCTGAAAGTTGTATCTGCTGTGGAAGAAAGTTCTTAGCCACTTGCAGCTGCACATGAAAAAAAGAAACCTTTCTTCATTTGTGGTTTAATTAACCTCTGCCTGGGTCCAAAAGCAGGCTTTCAAATGCCTAATGTTCACATACACTGAGTGAGAACTCCAAACTGGGAGTTTGGCTGCTCTGTGCTGTATTTTGACACCAGCTCACTGAGTAAATCTGATTTTCTTGCTTCTCTTACTTTTGCTCAGTCACCCAGCTTTCTGGGGTCAAGATATTTAGGGCAGATAAGATTCTTTTTGCAGTCCAAATCATACAATCATCTTCCCTTTGCCCTCATGTATTTCTCCTGAAGAAAAACATTAGGAGAGGTAAATTTTGCATTGGTTTTCCCACAGTTGTCTGACTCCATACTTTTCTTGAATGAAAGAAGGGAAGGGGAAAATAATGAAGCCTCAACTTTGGTAAGCATAGATAGAAAGCCTCCATGTGTAGTCATCCTCACTGTCCTTCCACTGTCTTTCAAAGGAATTCTCAGTATCGCCCTCTTTTGCTATTTTAATTGGAAACTTCATTTCTTTAACTGTCCAATAATAGGGGATTAGTAAGATAAATCATGATACATCTATATGATGGATATTATGCAGTCCCTAAGAATCATGTTACAAAAAATGGAAAAGAACATGGAAAAGAATATATAATATATGGAAAAGAATATATAATATATGGAATTATATGTTCTTTTCCAACATGGAAAAGAATATATTATATACTGCCAAATGAAAGAAGCAAGCTACAAACTTACAGTATGAAAATATTGTTGAAAAATGTGTGGTTGTGTGTGTGTACACTTAGGAAAATTTTGGAAGAGCATATCCTCAAATGCAACCATGGATATCCCTAGAAAGTATGACACGTGACCTTCTGCTTTTTATCTTGCCTGTATTTTCCAAATTTTAAGGTTTGAGCACATTTCATTTTGTGATTAGAAAGGGGAAAAAAAGCAGTTCTTCTAAAAAATAGAAATAGAAACATTTTCAAATGTCTCTGTTATTTTTCATTTGAACATAAGATTGTCTTCACTTGTCATCAGCTCCCAGGGATTTGTAGATGTCTAGTATCTGCTATCGTTGCATTTGCCAAAAGGAGACAAGCTGTGAACTTTAGAAAATCAAAAAGCAAATGGCACTGTATTTCCCACTTCTGTTGGAAGCAAGGGTGCATACCCTCGAGGAGGTGATCATCCCACTCACTCCTGCAGACTCAGCTGCCCATGAAGGCTGGTGAATACTCAACAGTTTTGCCAGGGGCCTCTGAGTTGCATTTGTTTGAGAGGGTGTTAGCTCTGGATATACCTTCTTGATCAGGCTTAGCCTCATGGAACATCAGTATCGGTTTACACTATTCAAGCACTTGGGCTGCCCCTGAGCCCTGTTCCCATCTCTCTTAGATCATTGCAGGCACTTGCTGGCTTTCTTCTCCACATAAGGACCCTCTCTTTCAGAACACTCTTCCTCAAATGCATTGATTTTGTACTGTTTTTGATTGAGTTCCCAGAGAAACAATGGTGGAGACAGACAATTGCTGTAGGAAGCTTACGGGGGAGAGCCTTCCAAACCAACTCCGACAAGGATTACAGGTAGCAAGACTAGGCAGAGGGAGGAACTGAACTGGAACACAGCTTCAACAAGGCCTCAGCTGATCCCACTGTTCCATGGGAAGCTCTTGAGTTGCATTTTAGAATTGTCTCAGATTGAGGCTTAAGGCCTGGGTCTCTACACCTATCCCCATCTAAGCAAGCAGTGGTTGATTGGGTGTGAGCTACAGTGGGGAGAAAGTGTGAGGTTATGAAACAGGACCTTAGGTGAGATTATTCTCTTTGGTGGAGGACAATTCCCTGAAAGTAACTTACCCAAGAGCCTTCCTGGGCCAGTGTGTCACCTAGGTTGGGGTGAAGGGTGGGGGAGTCTTCAGACCTGAAACTGGGTCTGGGAGACATATACCATATGTAGCTTGCAGTTCATGAGAAAGAGAAAGTAAAAATATTGTCAACATATATTGCTGGAGCCCGCCGGTTAAGGTCGAACAGTTCCTGAGAGGGGGAGTGAGAATTGAGAAAGAAAGAAAAAGAGAGACAGAGACAGAGACAGACAGAGAGACAGAGAGACAGAGAGACAGAGAGACAGAGAGACAGAGAGACAGAGAGACAGAGAGAGAGAGAGAGAGAGAGAGAGAGAGAGAGAGAGAGAGAGAGAGAGAGAGAGAGAGAGAGAGAGAGAGAGAAAAGATAGAGTTGGGAGGGCTCACAGTGAATACTGTGGCACCGAGCTTATTTAACACAGCCTATTTATACCCTTGACAATGCATGAAAAACAATTGCTTGACATTTACATAACTTCTCTCACCTGTTTTCCATTAAGCCAAACTTCCTCCATCTGCATAGACTATCCATTAAGCCAAACTTCCTCCATCTGCATGGAGCCTGCCTGCTCTGCAAACTTCTAGTTTGCAGGCAACTTTAACCTGGTCTGTAGGCCCTCCAGCTGTATGGCATTCGGCAAGAATGGCTCCCAACAATATATACTGCCTAAGAGGTACACTGCTGTTCTGGGTGCTCCCCGCATATGACTGCATATAGTTCTTGAAGTAATCCTGCAAGATGAAAATCATTATCCTCACTTACAGAAAGATGAAGTGACTTGCTCTAGGCCAAGATGATTCTCAGTGGCAGTCAGCTCAGATCCCAGAACTCTCCGACTCTGTTCTTTCCTATTTATTTCCCTGCCCCTCCATTCCTTTGACTATAGCGCTGATTTTCCTGTTGTATTTCTGGGTGTCATTTTGCCTCACCTTTATCCATGCAGTGCTACAACCATAATATGACCCTTTTGGTTGCAGATGGCAGAAACAAAAATAATTGTAATGATTGGATTCAGACCTATCCTTCCTTTGCCTTCTTTAGTCCTATTTCTTACTCAGCCTCAAGCTTCAGATTCTCATCTTTAAAAATTCTTTTGATTAATTCCATTTATTTTGCAGCACTCCTGGCTCTGCCTCTCTCTTGCTCTGTGATCTTGGGCTAGTCTTTACCACTAGGAGTCTCAATTTTCTCATCTATTAGAAGGGGCTAATAATGTATGCCATGCTAGGTTGTTGAAGGAATAAAAGGATAATGAAGAAAAACTATTCTGTACCTTGGATCATGGCATCAACGTGAGATAAAGTACTACACACCTAGTGCATTACCTTTTACTTTGTGGCAACACACACCAGTTTTATCTTTTTTGTCCCACGGCTACCAGGAAAAAGACAGAAGCCCATCCATAAAAAGAAGGTGGAAATTAATAGTGTGAGCTGTTCTCTGACTCTCAGTAAGCAAGTTTGTACAAATTAAGCTGCAGGTTAGAAGCCAGACTGGTCAGTACTTGGTAGGCCCAAGTTGCAGGATATACCAGTCTCCTCTGTCTTCATGGAAGGACTTCAGAAGGTCTCAGCCACAGAGGATTACAGATGTCTTTACAGTCTTAAAACCAGGGGTTTTCTCCTTTTTTTTCATCTCACTGCTTCTTTCTCATGCATGAAAATATGATTGGCCATTTTTCTATTATGCTTCCCTCCTATTTGAAAAATTGCTAGGAATTGCACTGTCACTGACCCTAATTAATAGCACCTGAGACTATGGCACTGTGACTAAAATTTAAATTTGGTTTTCCAAAGTTCTAAGATGCTATATCTATGTGTTTCGGAGGAGGAATGTTAGAAACTCTGAGTAAAGAAAAGGAAGTCAGAACCATCTCCATTACTAAATGTATTTATTTATCCAGCAGATATTTTTTGAGTATTCACTATATGCCAGGCACTGTCCTAGTTATTTGAGGTGCACAGGGAGCTCATGTCAGCCCTCCAGGAGCATGGTCTAGCGGGGGATTGTCTCAGGCCTGGCTTTCTTCTGCTTCACATGCCCTTGTACACTGGACACTGGAGTCACCAGAACAAAGAGGAAGCATGCCCCAAACTCATTTGGCATGATCACCTCTTCAATTTTTCTTCAGAGAAACTTGACCGGGTGTTTAAAGGGACACTGCTAAGAAATTGTTGATCTAAGGACTTGCTAGAGTGGCAGGACGTGGCCTATGATGGTTTTCTTTTGTTATAAAAGAATTTATTAAAGATGCCATACAAATTTTACAATGTATCTTTAAAATGCAAATTTAAAAAGAGACAACAGGGAAAAGCAAAACAAAGAAATACCAGTAGACCTTTGTCAGGGAAATGAGAAAAGAACCAACTAAAAGCTTAAGAATTGGGTTACCTTTATGCACTCATCAAAGGATCCTGCTTCATACTTCAGTGGTTCTGATCTGGCTCTGCCTCAGAATCATGGGCTAAGCTTTGAAAATGCAGATTTCCAGGCCCTCAGCTTAGACCTGCTGAGATCTTAGTATGTGGCTTTGTACAGAAAGGTGCCCTTGGACTCCAGATGCCCTTTATACAGAGCTCTTTTCAGAAATGACAGTGAAGAACTTTTTTAGAAAATGTGTCCATGAATCATAGGTTGAATATGATTTTAGCTTTTTAATTAGTTTACCTTTTAGCAATAATGACAGCAACCATGTTCATAAAAGCACATTTTAACAGCCCCCTAAGTCTGTTCTTCCCCTTATTCTGCTCACTACCCAGCTAGGTAATTACACCAAATCAGCATTCTCTCCTACGCATCCAGCATACATAATTATTTGTCCATTGCATATCAACACCTGGATAATTGCAAGTTAGAATTCTAAGTAAAATAAGTTATCTCTGCTGTTGAGCCCTGAAATCCACACACACACACACACACACACACACACAATCTGTTCTTAAATTGGCCAGCCTAATAGACAAGAAGGAGCTTTTGGCAATGCACTGAACAACGTTGGGCAGGCTGCGAAAAAAGAAAAAGAAACTATGTTTGAAATTTTCTTCATCAAGATCAATGGCCTGGTGATTCAGATAGATATGCAAAAAGAGAGAGGATGTCTCAGTTTGGGTACTGGGTTAATAATTTATAAAATGATTTCCCTATTGCCTTCAGGAAGGAACATCCTGTTCCTAATTGCATCGTTTTTTCTCAGGCAACCAAAAAATCAACTTCCTCGACAGCTGGGACCATTACTTCCACTGTAGTATGACTTTGCTGTGGTTAGCTGTGGGCCACTTGTGCTCAATGTGGAATTTATTACCATGGGGACGAAGGCGGTAAAATATTTACTGAATGACTGACATGTGCCAGGGAGTGTGCTAAGAGCAAAACATGTATTATCTCTTGCATCCCTTCTAACTGTCCTCAAGAGGAGTGTCCATGACCACAGTGTTACACAGGTGGAATCTAACACCCAGAAAAGTTAAATAACTTTCCCAGTATCACACATGCTCACAGGAAGTCAGAGAGCTACTGCAACACCTTTTGACTCCAAAGCATCAAGCAGCCATGTCCCCCTCACCAGCAGTGTGGCCTTGCACCGGTGGCTCACTTCCCTGTGCCTTGGCCAGCTCCTCTTCTGAATGAGCTGCAGCTTTGTCTGCAAAGTTGTTGAGAAGCTTCAATAAGACAGTTTATAACAATGGGACAGAAATGCTTCTTCTCAGGTATCATCCAGCTTTTTGCTCTGCATTCCTAGTTCTAGCCCCACTGTTATAGATGGAATGTTTATGTCTCTCCCTACTCCCAAGTTTGTATACTTAAGCCCTATCCCCCAACGTGATAGTATCAGAGGTGGGGCTTTTGGGAGCTAGTTAGATGAAGTCATGAGGGTCAGACCTCTTGTGATTAGTGCCCTTATTAGAAGAAGAAGAAAGACCACAGATCTCTCAAGGGCTCTCTCCCTACCATGTGAGGGTACAGCCAGAGGACGGTCATCTACAAGCCGGGAAGGGGGCCCTCACCCAGAACTGAATCTGCCTGTACCTTGACCTAGGACTTCCAGCCTCCAGAACTGCAAGAAATAACTGTGTATTGTTTAAGCCACCCAGTCTATGGTATTTTGTTACAGCATCTAAGCTGAGAGACCTCCTTAGATGTTTAAGTAAAACACAGAAGTGAATACCCAGCTCAATATAAGATCTTTGTTGAAGCTGACCTCTACTAGACCGGGACATACTGTCACTGTCAAAAGTTAAACGAATACTCAGACAGACTGACCACATAAAAAATATATATATTTATCTTGGCAATTGTGTGGGTTTCTGTGGCCATTTGTGAGGAGTGGGGGAGATAAAGAGGGAAGATCTTGGATGTGAAATGTCTATTATTTGGCCATTAGCAAGGCTTTAGCAAACAGCTTGGAGTGGGAAGCCATCTATGACTCGTGTGGGTTCTGTGGGCTCTCTGCCTCAGTGTCATAAAAAATGCTAATTGCCTGTTTCCTTCAGATTCTGACTTTTGGTAAAGGTGCTTGTTTTTGTTGAAGCATCTGCAAGGTCACTCTGGTGTGGGACCTCCACACTAGCAGTGCCTTTTGCTCCAAGATAGGGACATGGTGTAATTCCTGACAGCATCCTTGAGGCCTATTCAAAATGGGGAATTTACTTAGTGCCCTGGGGACTGCCTCCATTAAAATTCAAAAGAAAGTCATTTCCCAGGTTATGAGGTGAGCAGGTTGTGATGAGGTTGAGAAGTGCCTTTCCCTAATGGCGTAAAGCAAAGGCAACATTAAAATAACTGTGGGTATGACATTTACTTTATCCCATTAGTAACTGTATTCCTTGAAGACTAAGTCAATCACGCTCATGGAATGGATCTGAAATAGGGTCTGTCTGGAAGGGGTTTTTAAGTGACCCTTTACACTTCTCCACAGTGATCCTGACTCTTTTGAATAAATACATAAATTCACTCATTTATTCAATTATTCAGCAGAGCTGGGTACTGTGGGTTCACTGTATGCCAAGCACCATGCTAGGTTCAGAGAAAACAGATGAAGCAATTTCAATTCATGCCTTCATAGAACCTGTGACAGATGCTGTGAGGGAATCGAGCAAAAAAAATGTGTTTATGTGTTATGAAAATGCTAGGCTCCAGGGATACCTTGACCAACAAATCTGACGTAGTCCCCGGCTTTCTGGAGATTACAGACAAATGAGAATACTGGATATGAAGCAGATTTTTATAAATGAGATCAATTTCTTATATGAGTATTGGGTGCTTATCAGGAAAATATTATGGACACATCTCAAAGGAGACCTACCAGATGGATCTCTGGAATCAGAGGACCTCTGGGCACATGACATTGTGCTGAGACCTCTGCTGTGGAAGGGGAAGGGTGAGGAGATGGGGGAAG
This sequence comes from Macroglossus sobrinus, assembly GCA_004027375.1. Classification (NCBI taxonomy): domain Eukaryota; kingdom Metazoa; phylum Chordata; class Mammalia; order Chiroptera; family Pteropodidae; genus Macroglossus; species Macroglossus sobrinus. Next base: position 149,410 of record PVKZ01000444.1, read on the forward strand.
ACAGGAATGGAGAATGCCTTCCAGGCCCAAAAGAGCAGGTGCAAAAGTGTAGGGCACAGCATGCGGTTGCACGGAGCATGGCTTGTTGGATGATCTGGATTAAGGGCACTACAGTAAGAATGTAAGAAGTAAGGGGAAAAATGGTCCAAAATGAGGCTGATGAGTTAAACAAGGACTAGATTTGTGGGGGCCATATAGGATGTGACAAGGAGGTTAATTTTAATTTGTGGAGAGTACAGGATAGGGAGGAAGAATGCTTGGGGGGAAAAAGAAACCTTTATAGCAGAGGCTATACTTGCTCTGAAGGTATTTAAATATGTAAATATTAGTCAAGGAAACAAGGCTGGTTAAAGAAGGGATAAGAGGAAAGACAAAGAGCATGGAGAAGCCTAGCCCTCAGGACTAGAGATTAAGGTGTTTGGAACAAAGGGGCAGAAATGAGATAGGAGAAGGAAGACAGCACCCCTGGTTTCTCAGTGATGTTGTCTTCACATATGTCCCCTTCTCTATACTTGAGCTCCACATATACAAGAGCAAGGCCTGGGATTGAGTCACCTGTGTTCTCTGAATTTAGCAAGGTAGCTGACATTGTAAGTGGGACAGAGGTGGTGTTTGGGGTGGATCTCTTTGGAGGCAGTGTGGAGCATGGATTAGAGGGTGATAATACAGACATTCCTACTGAGATTCCTGGATGCCTCCAGACGCTCTGAGTAAAGTATGTGTACCCCACCCCTACTATGCTGCATGAAAAGAGAGCAGCCTCTAAGTTCCCAGTGATCCACTGTAAAATTCAAAATGGACCATTCTTGGAAACCCAAATGTCTTATTTTGATTGTAGATTTGCTGCAACTCTCTAAGGATGTTTCAAGTTGTTATTCCTCAGTCACAAGAGAAAAACATTGTGTGATGCAAACACCCCACCCACCTCCCCATGCAAGTTATACCTGCTGTGGGCTTGGGGAAATTAGATATCTATTTATGTTTGGTTCTAAACCAAAAAGTTTTAAAACAAAGTGAGTTAATAATGAATGTATGAACTATAAGCAGTGTGTGTGTGTGTGTGTGTGTGTGTGTGTGTGTATTTAATTTGCTGTTTTAGAGATATGTGCTCAGAATTATTTAACTTGATAGAGATATGTGACTAAAAGTGAAAACAAAAACTCTGGAGGACCTGGTTCTGTGGACTAGGGCAGACCTGGGTTTAAATCCAGGCTCTGGCACTTACTGAGATGTATCATCTTAGGCAACAGCAACCTCCCTGAATTTCTGTTTCTAGATCTAAAGTATGTAGACAACACCCACCTATGATTTGCCATAATAAAATGAGCCACATGAAGTGCACCATTACAGTTCTGGCTCATGAAAAGACTCCAAATACCAATTCTAAATATCACATAGACAATTAGCTCTCAGCGACGCTGTGGAAACCATTTTTTTCTCTATGAGCACTCATTGGCATATGGGGACACTGAGCACCCAAGGGGTTAATGACACTCACACTCACATTGGTGAGGTGTAGTAAGAGAGACAACACCTGAATCCAGGCCTCCTTATTTCCCATCCAGTTACTGGTTTTCTTTTATGGAGTGATTTCCAGGCAGCTGTGTGGCACACCATAAACCCCATATCTTGCTCCTTTGGAATCTCAATTGGTGTTATATTGAAAATTTAATTCTCAGATTACTTGGAGAGTTTTGGACAAAGCATCCCCAATTAGTCACTATTAATTATGGTTTTTTGTTTATGAAATCAAAGGAAGCAGGTACACCAGGGCAGAAATCTTCAGGCCATTCAGCCTAGGCTCTTTTTCTCAGATCTAAGTAGGAAATCATGGAAGAGGTGGTGGGTCTGAGACACTCCCTGCCTTCCAGGCACACACAAATGCCAGCAAACAGTATTTCTCCAGCTTGAGGAGAGATCCCTTTTAAACATTAGAAAGGAAGGTCTTGGACTTTTCAAAAACAAAGAAAATCTTTGAAAATATCTTTGTTGTATATTATTACTAAAAGATTTTTATCATTTAATAACTGGCAAATGTTTTAAAGGTTATCATTTAATTTGAACACCCCTAATCAAAGCTTTGTTTTGAAATTCTCATTATGAGAAAATAGCACCTATTGTAGGGAATTCTCTACATAGCCAAGTTGCTGCTCAACCTTTTGCTGTCCCTTGTGATTTTCAAGGATCACCTACATCTGAATCAACTCAATCTGCTGGGTCCTCCCACTAGACTTAGTATCTTAGTGGGTGGGATTTAGGAAATGTTTGTTTTTTACGTTTGTTGTTCACAGGCGATTCTCCATTATATAGAATTAGAAAATTACTGCAGTAGTCTATGAACTTGTCTGCTACAATATAAGCTCTATGAATGTGGGGATGTTTATATTTTTTGTTTACCGCTATATCTCCAACAGCTTAGAACTTATAATAGACACTCAATATATATCAAATAAGTGAATGAATAAATGAATGAATAAATGATTAATCATCCAGTCAACTAATCAATCACCTGGAGCCTTATACTTCACCCAAGTGTTATTGCAATGTTGTTTAAATCTAATCCTCACAACAGACCTGATCATTAACAGCTTCCGGGCCTAAAAAACATAGCCTACAAGCTGTAGCTTGATTTCCAAAGTCCTTCATGATTAGGCCTTTCTAGCCTTTGCCAGCATCACTCGAGCCCCGTGCTCCAACACAGTGCTTCCCAAGCTTATTAACTGGCTCAAGCTCACACCACACCAATCTAATCAAAATTTGTGGGGTAGGATCTGTGATTCTAAAATGTAGCTGGGGTTGAGAAACATGCAGACTAACCTAACTACTCACCATTCTCTATCATCATACTTTTTGCTCTTCTGGAAAGCTTCTCCCTCACTTCTTTACCCATTAAACCCAGCTTTCTCATCAAGCCTTCCTCAAATGTCATCTTAACCTCTATAGCAATTCCTAATCCTCTCCCCACCGAAGGAAAACAATATAGCCTTCATTCAGCTATATATGACATTCACAGCCATGCTCATATTTTGTAAAGTTATGTGTGTCCCCTTCTGAAATGTGGCTTCTTCCAGACAGAAGAAGAGACACTCACTTTTTAGTTACCCAGGTATCAAAGAAAGCTAGCACAGTGCCTAGCACAAAGAACACTCTATGGCAGTAGGGTATACAAATGATGAGAATATAATTAGGGTGACTACACAATTTATCATTCAAACTGAGGTACTTTTGAGGGTAATGAGATGCTAGTACAAATAGTGTCGGGACAAAACAGGGACTATCCCAGACAAACTGGAAGTATATTCACCCAAGTGACAGTTACTATTCTATGTGCTGTCTATGTGTCAATTATTTGACGTGCATGATGACCCCATGTGGGGAGCGACTGTTTTTATCTGCACTTCACAAAGACACTGTGGCAGACATGTAAGGGAACTTACACAAGGCAGCACAATTAGGGGCGTGAGTGGAAGAGATAGGACTTGAACTCAGATCCTTGGACCCATCTTCTAGGCCATTAAGCCCTACTGCCTTCCAGGGGAAGATCTCAAGCCTTGAAACAGGATGGGATGAGGTTGTGTTCCCAGCTCAACTTGAAGTAATGTTAGTTACCTCTCTCTGGCTTTAGCTTGTTCATCCACAGAATGACAATAATGCCTATTTCCAGTAACCCTGGAGGATTAAATGAGATAAGGTATGGAAAGATCAGGTAAAGTATGTGTGTTTGTGATGTACTTGTCCCAGGAGTAAGATATCTGCCAGTTTACTGTAGCTTCCATAAGATACCTACTTAAATAGCTGCCACACAAAGTAAAAAGTAGTGATTGCTATAACAGAATATTTAGTGAGGTCACCAGAGGCCCCATAGCCTACTGGTTAAAAGCATGGAATTTTGCATGACACTTAGGTTTAAGTTTTGTATAACATTGTGGGATTTGAATAAACATTTCTCCAGAGAAGATATGCAAATAGAATTAACACTTGAAAAGATGCTCAACATCATTAGTCCTGAGGACAATACAAAACAAAACCATGATATATCACTTAACACCCATTAGAAGGGCTGAAGCAAAAAAAGATAGACAATAAGAGATGTTGGCAAGAACATCGGGTAGAGAAACTGAAACCCTCTTGCTTTGCAGGTGAAGCATTGAGTTACCATATGACCCAGCAGTTTCTCTCCTAGATTTTAATACTAAGAGAATTGAAAAATATGCCCACACAAAAACTGATACACAAATGTTCATATAATAGCTGAAAAAAAAAAACAATAAATAAATAAATAAATGATGAAAAAAAAAAGAAACCATCAAAGTGCCTATAAACTGATATGGTATATTTATATAATGAAATATTCAGCAAAAAATAGAAAAGGACATGAAGTTCTCACATATCCAATAACATGTAATAACCTTGAAAATGTAATGCTTGCTAAGTAAAAGAAGCCAATCACAAAGGATTACATAGTGTATGATCCTATTTATATGAAATGTAATTTACCTCCAGAATAGGCAAATCTATGGAGACAGAAAGATTAGTGGTTGCTTAGGTCTGGTAGGTTTGGGGGAGATAGAGTAACTGCTGATGGGTACAGGGCTTCTTTTTGGGATGATGGAAATATGACATTAGCTAGAGGTAATTGTTGCATAACTATGAATGTACTCAAACCACTGAACTGTATACTGTAAAAGGGTGAATTGAATGATATGAGAGTTATATCTCAATACAGCAGTCATTAAAAAATTTAGTCTCTACTACTGACGTTGAGTATTGGTGCAATCTGAAAAATACAGGGCTTATTACAGGGTCTAACTCAAAGAGCAGGTGTGAGGCTTAATTGAGAGATCAAATATAAAATTCTCAGCACAGTGTTTGGTTTAGTAAATGCTTGAAAATGTATAGTAATGATATTAATATTTTTTCTTGAACACATGGCCTTTCTCTTATCCATCCTGAAGCTAAGGGTCAGTGGTGCTTTCAGCAAAATAGGCTAAGGATTCATGATGACTTAGGATTCATGAAAACTGACCCTCTCTTTACACCTTCAGATAGTATGTGCCTCTGATGAACAGGCTTATGGCTCTGATATCTGTTATTTATTTCTTAACTAATCTAACTGAGACCTTGCTCAAGATATGCACATGAAAAATTATCCTTTTAATGGCGGAGCATTTAATGAGAAACTGGATTATCTACTGCATAAGTGCCCTTCATACAAATTAGCTTGGCCCTGGGTCCTAATCTAAATTGGGCTCCCTACTTTCCTCTAAGTGGCCTAATATTTTCTTATTAATCTCTACCCTTGTTATATGATCTGGCTCTGCCTCCTCTTATGAAGCTTCCTCCTTAGCAGAACTCTGTGCCCTGACAAATGTTTCTTAAGGCTCCTTGTATCTTACTCATAGACAGTTTTTAGACATGACATATAGGTTGGAAACTGTTCCACTTTCAAGCTGTCTCTCCAATGGAGTTTTAATGCTGTCACTGTATTGTGTATCAACAGATTTGGGCCAGGTAGGAGATGAGGCTTTATAGGGAAGTTGGGTACATGTGAAAAATCAATCATAGTGATGAAGAAAACAGGCTTAAAAATACAGAACACAAACTGCAAATCTGTGTTTGGATATCAGACAGATCTGTATTCAGGTCCCACTCAGTGAATTTGGAAAAGTTACTTGCCCTCTCAAACTTTCAGCTTAGATCTTCATCTATAAAACCTGAATGATAGTACCCACCTCAAGGATTTTTCTAGGACTAAACAAGTTGATGTGCTTTGAACAGAACATGATATATGCTACCTGGTATTGCAGTTATAATTAAAACTTGGAAGAAATCCCAAATAGTGAAAAGAGTGTTAGTAATGACTGAAATGGTCTCGTGTTAAAGAGGCAGACATGGTATTTATTATAGAATAAGATCACCTTCCCCCAAAATAGACCAAGCCACAGGCCACTCCTACCAAACAGTGCATAATAATGCAGGGAGAGGTGACCTGTAGTAACATGACCCTGCAGTTGTTCTCTTTGTTCTTGGCTTTAGTCTCTGACATCTGAACCTCACTGAACCCTGGAGGATTAATTTTTACATTGATTACAGTTCCTCACTAATCAGCCATGTGTTATATTTGCTTTATGGGATATTTTTTCAAAGGCTTTACTAGGAGTCAGCAAGGGTGTAGTGGGAAAAATAGCAACTGAGAGTTGGGGACCATAGGTCCAGGCCTGGTTCTACAGACATTTCTCCTCATGCTGTCCCACCCTCAGCATTGTATCTTCCACATGCTGCTTTTACTGGGCTGATAATACTGGTTACAGTTACCATTTATAAAAAACTTACCATGAGAATACATGCTTTGCATATACTATCTCATTTAAGTTACTATTCACAATAACTCTGAGCGTAGATATTTAATCTTCATTCAACAGATAAGAAACTGAGACTCAGGAGATAGTTTAGTTGGTTTATAAGTGAGAGAGCCATGGATGAAAAGAGGATGGCTGACTCTAAAGTTTATATCTTCTTACACACCTAGCAGAATGTATACCATGTTTTTATTTGCAGTCACCAAAAACTTGAGCTTCTAGGGGCACAGACTTTGCTTTATTTATCTGTTGACAGTGATTAATATAACATCAGATACAACGGAGATACTCAGTAAGGGATGAATGAATAAGTTATTGAAATGCAAGTCGTATTTTGTCAATCAAAAAGTATTGTACAATGGTTAGCTATTAGTGTTGTCTTTTTTTCCATTTTAAGCATTTTCTCAAAATAATTCTCAACCCCACATCATACACATAAAGCCAGATAGACTGAGTTATTGATAATGTCCTCAGCTCCAAGTTTCTGTGGAGGAAAGATATGATGGAGGAGGTATCAGAAGGTGAAATTAATGACATGCCAGGAGATGACTATTAGAAGGCTACAGTGTTCTAGGTTTTAAGAACTACATGTGCAACGCCCCAACCTGTGACTAGTTTGATGAAAGTTTTATAAGGTTAGAAATTTGAATTTCTGTGTATTCATAGCTTTTTCTCACTATGTGAACTTGGACAAACTACCTAAATTCTGTGACCTTCATCTCCATCATCTGGAAAATGGATATGGTTGAGGTGTCATGAAAATTGGGGGTAAAGTTTGTGAAACATTTTATATGAAATACATACTCAGTTCACAGTAACTTTACTGTTTGTATTTTGTGTGGAGAACTTCTGGTTGATGTGTCTTAGCAAAATATTATATTAATAGCTATTGAGAAAGCCTCTTGCAGGATATGGACACATCATAGCAAGTAGTGTAGAAGTCTTTTTGTGTACACACATGAGTTAGCAGAAAAGATATCATAAAACCATTTTTTGATAATTTTCTCTGAGTCATTACTTGATTCAAAGCAATTACTCTGAAGTCTCACTATAAAACAGCCCATGGAATTGGGTTTAAGGAGGGGCTTGGACCCTGGCCAAAGTCATATGAAATGCTACGAATATTAAAGAGGCTCAATTGTAATACTATTCTAATAAGAATGTCAGATATGAACTCTTAGAGGGATGGTTGTTTGTCAAATACCTAGTGTGTATTCAGCACTGCATTGGGTACTTTACATGTGTTGTCTGATTTATTTATTTTAATACCCCTTTGGGGTTGGCTATTTTTAACTCTTTTATTTTTCTGCCTGAGAAAACAGAAGCTCAGAGAGAAGTAATTTGCCTCAGAATTTAAAAGGCTAGAGTCATAATTTGCATCTAAGAGGACTGCCATGGTTTTCTACTTGGTCCAACAATTTGACTTTCCTGGAATGCAGAAGAAACAAGAGAACAAACCTCAGTTCTGTGGATCTTCAAAACCAACATGGCAAAACATCTACTTACCTAAATCCTGCTTTTCTCTGTTTTTAGGTCAGGATCGCAGTGAAGCCACTTTGATAAAGAGGTTTAAAGGTGAAGGGGTCCGGTACAAGGCCAAACTGATCGGGATTGATGAGGTTTCTGCAGCCCGGGGAGACAAATTATGTCAAGATTCCATGATGAAACTCAAGGTGCTGTATAAACATTTTACTTTAAATAAGTTTAATAAGACTGAGAGAAAGAAATGGTTACGTAATTATTATGGTCAAAAAAAATTTTTATTCACTTATTGGTACATTTCTTAGGTGACTGATCAGTCACTGCATATATTCTTTGGGAAGAGATTTCAATCATTGAGCAAATGTTTATTGAACACCTCCAATGTGGAGGTATTTTATTGGGCCCTATTTTATCATTTTGAGTATCACATTTTATTCTATATTATCTTCATTGTGCAATACCTGCAAAAATAAAAATAAAATCATATTATATAGTCCCTCACATTTTATAAATTTTCACTATTTTATTTTTAAATAAATTTTATGTATTTTATTATATGATAAATATGGTAAAAGATGGTATGTTAAGATAAAAACTGATTTTATTCATTCTTGTAATTTCTATTAATATTTTTCAAATACTTTTAATTAGAAAACATTTTTTAAAGTAATATTTAACTAGATATTTCTGACATTAAACATTTTAAAGAAACCTTTTTATTGAGATAGCTAAGAAAGAAATTGAAAATTTTTTCACTTACAAAATAAGAAAATTATGATATTAAATGATTATTTAAAACATACAAAAGAGAAAATTATTTCTAGATTCTGGTCTTCATATAGCAGGTATTTCTTTTTTTTAAGTTTATTAGGGTAACATTGGTTAATACAATTATATAATTTTCAGGTTTACATTATAATTTAACATCTATATATTCTATTGTGTGATTACCACTCAGAATCCAGTTTTTTTCTTTTTTTAAAATGATCTAAAATACTGGGGAAAAAAACAAATAATTTAGCACGAAGATACAAAATATCTTCTGTATTTAAAACATACAATTTAATTATTGTACTGATTATAGAATTTACAAAATGTTCATTTTAAAATATTTTGAAAATACAGAAAAGTGTGAGTTGAAATCATCCACAGTCCTATCAAACAAAGAAAATTGGTGTCAACATTTTTAAAGTGTATAACATAATCTCTTTGTATTTTTATATATATTTTACGAATTTTACACATGTAACATAATTGGAATTACTATTTATATAACTATGTCCTGTTTTTTCTCATCTCATAACATATTATGAGCATTTTTTTCATTACCTTCAAATCATCACTGAGGATACAACTTGGTATTGTAAGTTTTTTTTTTTTTTAAGAAAAAAAACAATAAGGCTGGCCAAATGCCTAGAAATATTAAATGTAACAATATCTTCAGAATACCTTCTACTTGCCTTTTGTTTAATATTTGCTTAATAAACCACAGCTATTATTTTTATTTATACTTACAGATTTTCTCAGCAGGTGTAACATATATGTCAGAGCTAAAAGTCCTTATAGTATAACTGCAGGAATCATCATTTAAAAACCCTTAATTTTCTAAAAAGTGTATTTATTACTTTTTTAGCTGTCACATAAGCAAACTTTAGTTTAATAGTTATATCTATTATAAGGTATACTGAAAAAAGGTATAAAAGACATTAAAGTTCTGATTTCACAGATTATCATCTTGAAAGAGGTTAATGTGTGTTTTTTTAAATAATTAAACAATGTTATGAGATTTTTATGACAGTCTAATAATGAGCCCTCTTCTATCAAGTTCAAATCTGAGTGACAAATTGATAAAGGAATCTGACAGGAAGAATTCTAAATTTTAGCTTTGTGATTGGTAAATGCTGGTGTAAAGGACATGATGTAAATACATGGCTACAGTGAGTATCCTTGAAAGAATCAGGTTATTCCACTTGGTTTATGGGGGAGTTCGATAACTGCAACCCTCCCTGTTGCCCTCACATCCTGCCCTGCCTCAGAGTAGGACCTTGGCTTACACATGAAATCAGACCAAAATACAATGTCACTACTAATGGGCAGATTACATAGAGAGAACTCAGAAGCTACATGTGCTCACCCCAATCAAATAGAGACATGCCTGTTCCTCAAGGAGAACCTAGCCAAGGATGGTGATAAAGGCCAGGATCTTGATTCTTGCCGAAGTCTTTCCTTACTGAGTTTGAGGCCAGGCAAGTGGAAATTTGCTCCTGACTAATATTAATTAAAAAGCATCAAGAAAATCTCCAATGATTTGATTCTCACTCAGAGAGCCACAAGTCTACTAAAGAGGAAAAGGAAGTGGTACATTTTCGTCAGCATCCTGGTAGATAGCCATTCAGCACCTGTCACAAAGTTAACTGCCTTCACAGAAGCACCAAGATCAATGTGGATATGTGGCAGGAGTTGGCCTGTGCTCCCTGAAGCTTCTCCCTCAGCATTAACATTGGGCCACACTAGCTGGACCAGATGTGGCCATGACTGCCAACCTTGAACATACACATGTGTGTGTGTGTGTGTGTGTGTGTGTGTGTGTGTGTGTGTGTTACCTGAAATGAAGTGCCCCATCTGTCACCCCTTATAACTGTGAGGTTCCCAAAGCCCTGAGAGTTAGTTCTTCTATAACACAGTCTTGTCAGATGCCCTGAACTTATTAAGGGGCTTCAGTTTCCAGACAGTTGTGTTTCATTAATTACAAGTTGCCAAGAAGAATGTTGACATTTCAGCTCCCAGTGGTTTTTCTTCAGAAAACAGAAATATAAATGATCGATTCTTCACTTGGCCACCTGCCCAGGAAAGAGACAGAGAAGTACAAAATGCCTCTTAGCTTTGCAAAAAGACCTACTTGTTCACGTTAGGCCTGAGAGAAATAAAATAAAAAATTTTTTTAATCTGTTTTTGTTTGCTAGACTCTGTGAAGCTGCTGTCTTTCCCTGTTTTAGAGAGGTTTGAGAGGGGATTCATATTGTGAATGTGAGTGAGCCATTACCTGTCCACCAACAAAGCATCATCATGATAGTGATTTAATTTAGAGTCAACTAAGTACTTTCACGTATATTATCTCTTTTGATCTTGTGAGATAGATATTGGCCTTTTCACTTTGTTAGTAAGAAATCTGAGATTCATAGAATTTAAAGGATTTGCCCCAGAACCTTCATTTAATCTGAATTTAAACCTAGATCTTTGGAAACCCAGTGTTTAACAAGACATAGTTTGTGCCTTAATTATATATGTATGTATGTGTATGTGTATGTGTGTGTGTGTGTGTGTGTGTGTATGTGTGTGTGTGTGTGTGTGTATATATATATATATATATATATATATATATATATATATATATTACCTACATTTAATTTATCTTGGTTTCCCAGCTAGATTTTAAGCCCCAGTAAGCTATTACCCAATGGTCACATATCATCGACTTCCAAAGCAGTCAGTTTTCACAGACAATGGGCAAAATCATGGTGGTTCAAGCCGTGGGAGGGGATGAGATTTCCCAAAGATTATGACATGAGGACTAATTACAGAGCCCTAAATATGTCAGTCAGGGCTGTGTAAGAAACAGAGCCCACCCTGGCTGGGTCAGATGAGGACACTTGAGTAAAGGAATTACTTACAAAGGGTAGGCAAAGTTAGGGTAACATAAAAGGACTGATGAGTCCCTCAGAAACTGGCCACAGTAGGAAGCTGTTAGCACCCTGGGAAGAAATGTATTTTCTAGAACCCGGTGAGAGAGGATGGAAGACGAAGTCTCCTCCCTCACCAAGCAAAAATATAACTACTACCAGAGATACAGAATAAGGATAGGAAGGAGATGACATGAAATACCCTAACTTCTCTCTTCATCTATCCTCTGATCTCCTTCCTGTGCCTTGGAACCCAACTGGGAGCCAGAGAGCAGGAAGCTCAGAGGACCAGAGAAAGAGGACAGAGGAAGATATTTGTATTCCCCTTTTGAATAGGGGAGAGTGAAACTTAAGATGAGTTTTTATCCAAACATCTTATAGCTGATAACTCATAGAGCTGAGATTAGAGACCAGATTTCATTCATAGAGCTTTCTGGAATAGCATTCTAGATTCTCAGCTATTCATGCCCGAAGACTGTTGTGTTTTCACACCTTCTTTAATGTGTTCCATGGAGATCACAGTCATCCCGTCATAGGTATGCACCATGCTGGGTGAGGTTTCTCACAGCCCTTTCCTATGCAATCAATATCTTAGAGGGCTCTCATAGCAACCCCTGAGATGGACAGGGCAGCCTGTTAATTCTGCCTGGCATCCCTGACCCCTTCTCTCTATATAAATTCCTCCATCGAGATGCTGCCTATGTGTGACTCCCTTAAGAATGTCATTTCACACTGTGCCTAGCACACAGTGTTGCTTAATAATACCAATATCAGTACTGGTAATAATGGTAACCATTAGTCACTGAGCTCTCCCTGCCTGCTACACACAGTGCAGAGTGCAGTATGTGCATAGATCATTTAAACTTCCTAACGTTCTTATGAGATCAGAAGCGCCATCATTCTCATTTTAAAGTTCTGCACTACTGCATCTGGGAGCTGGGAGCTCCACCTAGCTATTTTCAGAACATTTTGAAGTATCTGTAATGTATTGTGTATCTTTTTTTTTTCATCTAGCTTCCCCCAAAAGCTCTTACAGAGTGTTATAATAGAAGGAACCCCACCAATGGGATTGAAAGATCATTGCTTAAAATCCCTTCATGCCTTACAAATTCCTTGAGGTTTGGGGTGGTTACTTGACCTCTGACCTGTGTTTCCTCACAGCTAAAATAAGGGAGCTAATTCTTACTTCTCAGGATTGTGGTATTGGTTAAATTATATGACATGTAAGAGAACCTCTGCCATATATCAGGTACCCAAGATAATGACTGACTCCATGATTTCCAGGTTTCCAAGAGTGACTTGCTAGGTCTGGGGGCCACTATTAGGCATAGAGTCCCCAAAGCACTTATGACCACATCTTCTGACCCTCCAATCAGAGCTGTCTCCTGGACCTCCATTCTTCTACATAACAGCAACGAATAAGCTTATGGGAAGATGAGACCCCGAGGCTAAATGGTGGCAGGCCTGCTTGGACATAGTGCAATTTTTCAGAACTTTTCTCACAGGAGAAACGTACTTGATAAAATTTAAGTTTTATTTCCCCAAAGATAGAACCATATGGATAGTCCTTCTCTTTTTCATTTGTCACGTAAAACTGTCATCAGCAGCCCCAAGCAGAAATGCTCCTGGAACGTGGATGTTTGCTCTTTCCTTCCTTTTTTATGTACAGCCATATTCTACCAGGGAGTTCTTTGACAGTTATGTGGAACCAGGAGGAAAGAGGGTCATTATCTAGTCAGCACTACTGTATGCTAGGAATTATTGCTATATGATGTCTCAGTAAGTCTAGAGCTAGGGACCATTAGGACTGTTTTGGAGACAGACGCTGAAGCTACTCTTACCAAAGGTACACCCTTCTCCCCACCATGTCCTGTGATGTCCTTAACTAGGACACAGTCCTTCGGATCTTTCTATTTACCATCAGGCTACTTTCTTTTCTCTCTTTCATGTATGTCTGGATACCTGAGGTTGAAGGTTAGGCTGAAGGAGGGGATAGACAACATAAATTATTTTACTCCCAAGCCAGCAAAGAACAGAGTTCAAAGTCAAGTTTTCCTAGGTTCAAAATCTGGCTTATTTACTACCTGAGTGAGAAAAAGTCACTTCACTTTTTTATTGCCTGCTTTATTCTGGGTTTTGTTCTTGACACTGGGCACATAGAATGAACAAAATGAAGTTCCAGGAAAAGTTAAGCTTTTGTTCTTTGCTCAAAGGCAGACAGTCGACAAATGAATACATGTCAGATGTTGTAAATGCCATGAGGAAAAGAGGCATAAGGAGAAATAATGAGATGCAGTTTGGAGTATAGGGTCAAGGGTCAGAGACAGTGTTTCTGATTGGGTGGCACTGAACAGAAATAGTATTTCTCTGGAACTGCATAGATATATTTTGACCTTTCCCTTGCATCCTTAAAATCATCCCTCAGTGAATTTGTGGGAAAGCAAGTAACACATGGAGGAATCTAGGCACCTCTGGATAGGATTGAGATAGAGGACTTAGCTTTGAGGAGTGAGTCACTCTCTTTAACTATTTAGAGGACAGTCACTGGAGGGAGGGATCTTGTATCAGTGTGTAGCAGTCCTGAGAAGCTGAAAGAAGAACACTAGATAGGGTTACAGAAGAGAGATGCTAGGAAGACACAATGTAGAGAAATAATATCGTCTCTCTGCACCAAATGTCTAGAGAGCTGAGCTGTAGCCTCAACTTTTTAAGCAACTTTCAGTGCCATCTTGGGACTGTCCACCTAACTTTGTAGGCATCGTTTTCTCATCTGTTGGGAAATTTGATCTTGTTAGTTTTAAGGTTTGTTCTGGCTCTAGCATTCTGTATGTCTGTGAGTGTGTAAGAGGCACTTAAGAATGTGTGGATGACTCATGAGGGAGTAGCTTTCCTGCTTGTAGGTACCCATAGAAGAACACAAATTTAAGGAACAATCATTCAGTCACCAGAAGTCAATTTTTATTACTTCCCTACGGTGTACCAGACATTGTACTAGGTACTTTAAATAAAATTTTATTTAATTCTTTCAACCATGTAAGAAAAGTATTTACACTTAAAGAAGTGGAATTGAGAGTTAAGTGATTTGTCCAAAATTATGGAGAGCTAGGAGTATGATCCACATATTCTGATTCCACAGAGTATTTCCAATACTCAAAGTGAGGATAATCAAACAACCTCAAGACAATGCCCCTATCTGTGCTTTCTGGTCATATATGTGCTCTCTAACACCAGTTATTCTCAGAGACTGAGGTTGAGCATGTGATATTCTGAGAATAGCACAAACAACTTTTATCAGTATTATTTTACAGTAATTTATACTAATCCTAAAAGCTCAGAATCATAACTGCTGAGAGTTGGGCTGAATCTTGCCCTCTCCAGAAGCTAATAGTGATGAAGGGGTTGGAAGCCTCAAAACACCTAATGCAGTGTCAGCAGCAGCCTGTGAGTGTAAATTCCTTGACATGTCCTGACTTTGAGTTGTAGCCTGGTATAAAGCCCATGCTTAACCTGTAATTGGTCACTACAGGGGCTAATTTAAAAAGTAAGTGTCTTTACTTTTGACTTGTATCATATCAACTTTGGGGTATTCTGGATAGTGTAAGTACATTCATGTAACAATAATTTACTGAGTAGCGCTTGTCTTCCAGGAACTGTCCTGGACACTAGGAATAGAACAGTGAGCAAAGTAACATCCATACCTTTTGTGACCTGGACCTTCTAATGGGCTCATATATATATCTTCAGTTTATAAAAAGTTTGGGAAAGTGGAGAAACAGATGTATTGATAAATGGAATCTATTTGGTAGGTGCTTTCCTTGAAAGCACAAATGACTCTTATAGAATGATAGAGAAAAGAGTAAAGGAAAATGTGAAATGTCTGTAGGTAGAAATTACAAACCATAGGGATAAACTGTGATTATCGTATTTTTTGAAACAAAAATTGAGGCATGCAGTCTGGCAATAGTTTTTCTTTTCTTTTTAATCTCTAAATTGACTCATGTGAAAGCTTTTTCCAGGAGCATAAAAATAAAATCCTATTTGGGGATGTATTTCATGACTTGACTTTATTTAAAAGATTAAAACCATATCCAATATAAAACCCAGCAAAGATTTTAATAAAAGAACCATATTGTGTTTGTCTTGGGATCTCAAATTCTGAGCTGAGTATCTAGGTACAAAGTAGGTGTTCTATAAATCTTGGTTAGTCAAATGAATCAGTGTTCAGATATCTATTTATACGTTATAACAGCTTAGAATAAATATTCCCCTAAAACATCAAGAAGATGCAAGCACATTAGGTAGGGAAGCCTGGAAGGAGCAAAGAAAAAGGAGTGTGCATGATTGGTGGTATCAGTTGATGGTATCTGACATGCTTTTGGGACCAGAGGGAATTTTCAAATGAAAATGCTAAAGTAAAAACCATGTCTTCTTTCAACAGGGTATTGTTGCTGGCGCTCGTTCCAGAGGAGAACACAAACAGAAAATCTTTTTAACCATCTCCTTTGGAGGAATCAAAATCTTTGATGAGAAGACAGGGGTAAGTTAAAGAATCACATGGCATTGTGAAATTGAATCCATTGACAGATATGCCCTTAAAAGCCTCTACTTGCTGGGCAGGAATATCAAACAAGCATAAAAACACATAAAGCAACTGACAAACTTGATCAACTGTGATCATCCATCAAAGGGAAGCTCTTTCCTGACTTGGCCACAGTGTGGCTGCACCGTGTTTCTTATAGTGTAATTGTGATAATAGTGTCACACAGTCCTGGTAATCTAATGGGAGATTGATGAGCTTTGAAGAGCAGTGGGTGATGTGACAGTTTTAAGTTAAATTTCTTCGTGTGTTGGCAACTCTAATGACATGCATCCTAGAGGGAGACACATGGCAGTCTTTTGACTCAGTCAAAGCATCCAGACTCTCTTGAGTTTAACCTATGGAACCTTGTAGTTCCTGTAATCAAAAAGAATAAATGGAGTTTTCAATCTTTAAAAAGAAAAAAAGTCTCTCACTGCATGACCAGGAAATGTGAGGGCTGATATGTTTGTTGAACAAACCAAAGAAGTAGTTTGTGTTTTCATCAACTTCCCAGAGGCAGTTAGCTCTCAGATTTATCCCCGGGGCTTAACTGACATTGTCAGTCCTTTTCATTTACAGTAAGAGAAAAACAGGAAAATATTCTATGATCTGTTTTGTCAAAAGGGCAGGAGTCAAATGGACATGTTTTTCCTTTTATTCATTTATTCACCTCCACATGTATTACCTCCTTTGAACTTTATAAGATAATTTATCAAGCATTGTATAAACAATACTCTACTAGCCAAGTTAATTAACCTTAGTCATTTGCATTATTATTTCCTCCTCTTTTTTCTGACTCATTAGGATAAGATATGAATAGTAAGATGATTATTTAACAGTAAAAATGGGTTTTCTTGAAAAAAGTTACTCCTGAATAATTAGTAATAGGACAGATATTTGTACACCTATGTGCACAGCAACATTATTCACAATAGCCAAAAGGTAGTAGCAACCCAAGTATCCTTCGATGGATGAATGGATAAACCAAATGTGGTATGTACACGAAGTGAAATATATTCAGCAATAAAAAGCGGGGAGGTTCTGAAACATGCTATGACATGGATGAACCTTGAAGACATTATTCAAAGAGAAATAAGCCAATCACTAAAAGATAAACTAGAATTCCCTATAAAGGGGAGTCAGATTCAAAGAGACAGACAGAAAGAATGATTGTTGAGTGAGGGGTTGATGAAGAGACAGTGTTTAATGTGTACAGAGTTTAAGTTTGGGAAGAAGAAGACAGTGCTGATGATGGGATAACTATGATGGTTGTACAACATGAATGTACTTTATGCCACTGAACCGTACCCTTAAAAATGGTTAAAATGGTAAATTTTATATATATTTTCCCACAATAAAAATAATTGATAATAATAACTTCCATTTATTGAGTACCTACTATATACTAGGTACTTATTAGTCACCTTACATACATTATTCAGTTTTATCCTCACGGCAATCCTATAAGATAATAGTAGCTACTTCATCAAACACATAATATATACTGGCATTGTTGTATGCCCTTTATATGCACTAACCTATTTAATCCACACAGCAACCATAGAAGGTAAACAGTATTATTACCTCCATTTTATACTTGAAGATACTGAGGAGAGGAAAGTATACAAATTTGGTGAAAGTAAATGGTAGTGGATACAGGATTAGAACCTAGATAGCCTAGTTTTTCATTCATTTAACTGCAATGCCTGTTATCTATCAGGATAAGGGACTTTCCCAAGTTCACCCAGCATCTAGGAGGCAGAACTGAGATTTAGCCTCCAGTTGGCCTGAGTCAAAAATCAATGCAATTGACCTCTGTGTTATAGAGGTAGGTGGGCCTACCTGGGGGTGCCTTGATAGAAGGGAGCTTAGAATGAAGGCACAAGCATCAGCAGTAAAGAAACTTGAATGCAGCAAAAATAAGAGCCTAATGGAAGCCTCTCTTGCCTTAATGAAAGTATGTTTTCCCTTTTCCTGGGCAGACTATAGTTTGGAGACCTATGCTCAGTTTTGAACCTCATGTTGTAAAAGGGATATGGACAAATCAAAGAATATCCTGATAAGGTAGACCAGGGCAGCTAAGAGACTAGAAGCTATGCTGAGCCAATACTTCTCAATACAGATGTGGACTCATGGGATACTGGGTAACACACAGGAAGCAGAGAGCTTTGGGCTTGTGGAAACTTGGAGGATTTCAGTTCATTAACATCTGTTATGAGAGGGAGCCAGGTAGTGTGGATCAAGCCTAACCAAGAAAGACTTTCACAATGATTTATGTGCCCCAATCTTATGTCACCATCTTTAGTCTTTTCCCCATCCCACACTTGCACATTGTCATGACAGCTAGCAACCAAAGGGACAAGAGCGAGGCCGAGTATCAGATACTTTATCTCGTTCAGGAGCAAGTTTTGAGGCTGTGCTGTTCGATCATGTATCCTACAATAAAATAGGCTATGCCCAGATAATTAAAGTCCTAATCACCAAATTTTAACTAATGAGGAATAGTAGTTTATATTTGTTACCTTTATCTAAATTCTCACTCAAGGGTAGCTAAGCTGGCCCCAAAGAAAGATATCACTGAACCTTATAATACTATTTTTTTATTTTTTAGCTGGACATATAATAACAATAAAATCATTATTTCAGCCCAAAGCCATTTGGCTTTGTAGAAAAAATGTCAGATCGCTAGTGGAGAAGCAGGATGAAGGCAAAGTTAAATGCTTCCTATCTGACCTAATCTACTCTGGTTCTGTTTGATTAATGTTAAGGCTCTGTAGCACCAGCTTCTAAAACTTTACCTTGTTACTAAACCTGAACACTAGAGTGGGGAAAGCTGGTGGAGAAGACCAAACATTTTTAAGCCTGAAGTAGAGATAGTAGGGGGCACCCCATACGAATACTATTCATCTCTCCAAAGAGTTGTGTAGTAGAAGAAGGTGCTGATTTGCTCTCTGTGATTCAAGGAATAGAACCAAGACCCAGTGATAGTTTCTAGGAAGCATTTTCAGTTTATGAGTAAGAAGAATTTTCCACCAGTCAGAGCTATTCAGCAGTTACGTGGTCCACCTTCTGTGTGAGTTCACCATGTCTGGAAGTATTCAAGCATCAACCATACAATAAAGAAATCATAGGAGTCAAATAGGAAAAGATGTTAAACAAAGTCACATCTAAGGTGGTTACTGAGATTAGTTTTAATATTCTGTGTCTCCCTTAAAGTCAACTCTATTGATAAGATTTATCTTCTGTTAAATGGAAAATTTTTATTGGAGATGAGCAGGAACAGTTTACTAATTTGTCATTACCCAGCAGGGGGCTGACTGAATTGTGCAGAATAAGAGTGTAAGTTAAGTTTTTTGTCCTATCAAATGGAAAACTGGATATCTGTCATTTGGAATGACCTATTTTAGTTGTTTATCATATCTAAAGTATTCCTGCTCAAGCTTGACTGCAGTTTAAAAAAAAAAAAAAAAAACAAGAAAAGAAACATTTGCAAAGTGTGACAATAGCTAGATTTCTAAAATCCAAAGCTGTCAAAAATGTTTTGATCCCAATTAAAGAGACCCTTTGCAGCAATTTACACCTTGTCTTGAATTTCAAAGAATTCTTGATCTCGATCCTTATATGAGTAATTTTTTTAAGAGTAATTTTTTTTTATTCTTAGCATGTTGCAGGGAATAAAACAATATTGAAAGCTTTCATATTTTCAAATACCTAGGTACTGGTGATATGTCAAAGAAATCAGTGAGAAGGCAGAAAATGTCATATATAAACTCATTGTATTAGTAATAGAAGAAGCAAATCAGTAGTAGAAATGGTTTTATTCAATATGATAGTAGGTCCTCAAATCACCAGTAGACACCAAGGCAGAAATGATGTCAACTCATTTTGCAAATGAGGAAACAGGTTCTGAGATGGTCCCCAAACTGGCTCAGAACAGACCTGCCAACTCCAAATCCTGTGTCTTTCCAGGGAAACTCATTGACTCTCTTCTCTCTCCATTTATCATTTTTAAAATAGAATTATTATAGTTTTATTTTATAAAATTATTATAATTTTATGCCATAAAAAGCATAAATATTGCAGGACCCTAAATGTAAACTTGTTCCTCAGAATAGAGGGCAGTGGTCTGCATCAGCTTTTCAGATGATGCAATATCTTACTGCCACAATCGTATGTGAATTTTGCTTGTACATTTGATTTAGCCATCACTGATTTGGCCATACTATATGCACCATTCTAAGTGCATTACAGCAATTCTATGAAGTGGATGCTATTAATATCACTATTTTATAGAGGAGAAAACTGAGGTCCAAATAATTTAAGTCATACAACTAATAAGTAGCAAAGCTGAGATTCAAACCCAGGTAGTCTGGTCTAGAATCCTTGATGCTAGTAAGATATTACTAATAACATACCTCTCTTAGTCTGTTTGGGCTGTTATAACAAAAATATGATAAACTAGGTGGCTTAGAAAAAAACAGACCTTTATTTCTCATAGTTCTGAAGGCTTGGAAGTCCAAGATCATGGCCACAGCAGATTTGGTGTCTTATGAGAGCTCACTTCCTCATAGATGGTGCCTTTTTGCTGTGTCCTCATGTAGTGGCAAGGCCAAAGATGATTTCTAGGGCTTCTTTTATGAGGACATTAATCCCATTCATGTGGGTACCACTCTCATGACCTAATCACCTTCCAAAGTTTCCCACCATTTTGAGGGTTAGAACTTCAACTTATGATGGGGGTGGGTGGGGGAAGAAGGCATAACCATTCAGACTGTAGCAATAACAAATTTTATAAATGATTTGCTTATATATGTATATATATATATATGTATGTATATACATATAAATATGTGTGTATATATATATATACATATGTGTGTGTGTATGTATATATATATATAATTAGAATAGGTTCAATATTATCTCTGTTTTACTGTCCCCATTATTTGCTTTCATTCTGCTGAGTTTCCTGAGTGAAGATAAAAGGTGTAGAGTTATTACTGGGACTGTCTTTGACAATAGAACTAGTACATGGTTAGGCAGCAGAATATTGAATGCCTATTCTCTGCCATGTTGTGCTCTGTTTTGTAAGTAATTAAAGATGTACAATATGTGGTCCTTACCCCAGAAGTGTTCACAGTCCAGTGGTGAAACCAGACTCACAAAGTGAACTGACAGCTGCTAAGGCACAGGTGTGAACAGTGTAATCAGTACTCAGGGCATGTAGACCCAGCTTTGCCTAGAATATTCAGGAAGGTTTTCACAGAAAAGGGCAAACTTTTTTGACAGTGGAGGAATGAGTTGGAGAGGACCAGATAAGCAAGTCACAGGAGAGAAAACCATATTTCTAAATGCACAAATATCTAAAAGAGAAAGATATGTGTGCTCATTCATTTTTCCCTTCAGGAAATATTCACTGAGTATCTTTATAAGCACACAGATGAACAGGTTGTATCTTTTTGTTCATCACCATTATCTATCTAGTTAACACAGTGACTCCCATGTAGTAGGTGCTCAGTGATACTGCACAAAAAATAAATTGATTTAGTGATTGAAAATTGGCAAATGTACACAGAATATGCAGGACATAGAAGGGGAGAGGTAGAGACTTGTCCATGATTGAATATTGCCCATCATAATAGAGGGGTAATGGTGTTTTAAATGAAATAGCTGCACTTAAATTTCAGGGCTGATTTAGTAATTTATTCTTCAGTGAAAATCAGATGTCACCTTATCTCTGTCTCATCAGAAACAGGACTGTTCTTTCTTTGTTTGTAATTGGATATTTTGAGTGGGGTCTTGGGAAGGCAGCTGAGGAAGAGGAAAGGAAACTGGTCCTACCTAGGGAGGGAGGCAGTGGGGACAACAAAGGTTCTCCGGAGCAGGATGATGGGACCTGGGGGTCTGTGGGCTGTCCCTGTCATCCTGGGAGCCTTGAAACAATACTTAGGACTCTCATAAGAAGAGAGATAGGGGTGCATATAGCTTTTTAAATTAGTGTTTTGGATCTTCAAATAAATAACCAGAAATGGAATTGCTGGGTTGCATAGCAGCTCTATTTTTAATTTTTTGAGGCACCTCCATACTGTTTTCCATAGCGGATGCACAAATTTACAACCTTGGCCACAGTGCTCGAGGGTTTTTTCTCCACATACTCTCCAGTGTTTGTTGTTTGTCAATTTTTTGATGATGACCATTCTGACAAGCATGAGATGACATATCCTTGTGGTCTAAATTTGTATTTCCTTGATGATTAGTTATGTTGAGCATCTTTTCATATGTTTGTTGGCCATCTGTATGTCCTCTTTGGGGAAATGTCTATATGCCCATTTTTTTAGTCAGGTTGTTTTTTCAGTTTTAAGTTGTATGAGTTTCTAATGTATTTCTGGGAGATACTAACAAATTATTGGATTTATCATTTGCAAATATCTTCTCCCATTCAGAAGGTTGTCATATCATTTTCTTGGCAATTTCCTTCATTGAGCAAAAAATGTTTAGTTCGATGTAGTCTCGTTTATTTTTTCTTTTGCTGCCCATGCCCAAGGATATATATCCAAAAAAAAATGTTGCTAAGACTGATGTCGAAGAGTTTACTGCCTATATTTTCTTCTAGAATTTTTATGGTTTCAGGTCTTACATTTAAGTTTTTAATCCATTTTGAGTTAATTTTTGTATATAGTGTAAAAAAGTGGTCCAATTTAATTTATTTGCAAGTATTTGTCCAATTTTCCCAGCACCACTTGTTGAAGAGACTGTATTTACCCATTGTATATTCTTGCGTCCATTGTTGTAGATTAATGACCATACAAGTGAAGATTAATTGCTGGACTCTCCATATATTTTATTAATCTGTATATCTCATTTTATGCCAGTGCCATACTGTTTCGATCATTGTAGCTTTATGGTATAGTTCAGAATTGGGGGACATGATACCTCCCACTTTGTTCTTTCTCATGGTTTCTTTGGCTATTTGGTTTTTTTTGTGGTTCCATATAAAAGATTAGCCTATCAGTGTGACTGTATGGTTTATAGCAGGCTTTTGTGAATGCTGTCTTATTTAACAGCCAGAAATTATCCAAGGTTTTTATTAACTTTGTTATACAGATGAGTCAGTTAAGGTACAGGTAGGGTAAGTGGTTTGCTCATGGATTAGTACATGTAACAGGAACTGAATTCAAATTTATATTTGATAACTCCTAAGATGGTTTATTTTCTTTTACTAAACCTTTTACTAAAGGTTCTTCACTTGATAGTTTCTGTCCCTGTAATGGGTGTATTAGAAATTTATGTAGGCAGTTTTGGTGGTTACAATTTTTGGGGAAAGGGTGTTAGTGCTGGAACTTTTTAGGAGACAGATGCTATATATTCTGAAGTGTACAGGCCAGTGACACACAACAAAAAAGTATACTGTACTATGTGACTCAAAAGTCTTACAAGACATTAAAAACCTGTTTATAATTACCTGAATCAAAAACATAACTCTATTTTACCTACTTTAAATATAAGTAAAGTATTTTTGTACCATATCCATAATACTATATTTTCCAGAAATGCAACTAAATTGAGAGAAAGATGTACTTTGTTCTGTTGGAACCTCATTAAGAGCTGTTCAAAAACCATACCACTCTTATACTCTTCATATTTGAGTTACCAATACAGCACAGCTGTATCATTTTCCTGAGTAGCTATCATGTTCACCATAACTCATCTTATTTGACTCTTCTTTAACAGTGTCAAATATAAAGAAAAGAGTTAAACAAAATCAAGATGAATGCTCTCTTAAACCCAAATATTGATTATAAGAAAGTGCAAACATAAGACCATCATTATGTTCTATTATTGTAGTTGTAACAGAATTTGTAAATAGAAATTCACATCTTTTTGATCAGAAATCCAATTCTTTTATTTCTCCTTTATGTTATAATTAGGATATTTTGATTTACTTAAACTTAATATGTATAGGTAGATTATATAATCATTTCCAGATAATACAGGAAGAATTACAAAATATTTGTTATAAAAAGAGGTATTGGATCAAAGAAAGTGAAGAACTCCTGTCTACACAATGCTATAATTTCCATTGTTTCATTCATTCATTCATTCATTCATTCCAACAATGCTTATTGAGTGAAAGGAATACTCTTCTTTAGTATATGGGATGAACAAACCTGAAATCTTTACTTTGAGAAACTTATAGGAGGTAAGACACATATAAATAACAAAAATTCAAAGTAAGAATAATGAATATAATAAGAGAAAGATATAAAATTGTCATGAGAGTTCAAAAGAAGACATAATTTTGTCCATCTGAAAAACTACAGACTGGTAAGGAAAAAAGGGTAGCACCTCAAAAAATGGACAGGGTTTAAAGTTGCCAATATTCAGGCAAAGGGAATCACAAGGAATGTCCACTGAATCTATGCAGTGGGAAAGTCATTAAGGAGGGCAGTCATGGACAAGAGTGAGAGGTCTGTTGTTCTATGTGGAAGGATGTGTGATTGTTATCAGTGAAAGATAAAACTGAGAAGGTAGGTGGGGGCCAGGTTGAAAAGCCTGAAATATCAAACCAAGAATTTTTTATTGAATCATGTTTGTTACATCCTCAGTTCTTTTTCAATGTATTCTGTGGCCCTAAATCTGCACTAGATATACAGAGAGATAGATACTGTGACTGTAAGGCCACCTTTAGCTTTTATGATGCCTTTGTGCAAATCAGGAAAAGTTTCCTTCCTTTATGACTCATTGCCATTTGCTGCAAAACTGTTGCAATAATGATACCTGTTTTTGATGACTATGCTATGACTAGTTCCCCTTAGAGCTATACAATGCACACCTAGCCCAGCTGTATGTAGCAGATCTGGGAGTATCATCAATGTATGAGTGTAATGCTGCTGGTACTGTCTTGTTGTTTCCTACACAACTATTCAGTGCCCAGATTTCGTGATTTTTTCATGGTGCCCCCTCCACTCTGAATACTCTTTGCCCTTTTTACTCAGTTTAACATGTCCTCATTTCTTAGGGTTCAGTAATGTCAACAATGATAAAAATGGCAACACAGTCCAATGATTGTCATTTATCAAGCCCTTAGTTTTATTAAACCAAATGCTTACACACTTCATCCTCTGAGCAGGAATCATATCGGGTCTGTCTGAATCCACAGCCCACACTCCTCTCTAGTATAGTGCTGGCACCAGACAGTGGATGTAGTGGAAGGATCCTGGATTCAAGATTCAGAATGCCTTGGATCTACCTCTGACCTGCTGTGTGGTTATAAAGTGGTTTTCCTTAATGACTCTGTGCTTCTTTTACTCATCTGTAAGATGGGGATCACGAAAGTACCCATGTTACTTAGTCCAAGATTAAATGAGGATTTAATTTAATTCCTTAAGACTCAGAATAGTGTCTGGTATAACATAAAGCTCTAGGTGGTAAATAATATTATATTAGCTATGTTGTCCCCTCTCTGGTATAGACTTTCTCAGCAGAATTAAGAAATCCTTCTATAATGCTCCTAAAGTATCCTGTGCTCACCTTTATTGTAGCACATAATCAACTCTATCATAATGAGTTTACTCATACTCCCATCAGCCTACATGCTCCATGAAGTACCTTGCTTCATCCATTGGTATATCTGTAGGGTATTGCATAGGCCTTAACACGTGACAGTGATATTAATGGGGCACAGAAAGAAGGAGGGGAGGCAATCAGGGAGGGATGGAACAAAAGAGAAGGAAGAAAGGAACGAGAAAATAAGTCAACTTATAATAAAATGCTAATTGTCTTGGCCAGCTATTGAACCCAAGATACTACATACCAAAGATGTTAATTTTGTCATCCAGACAGTGAGTACAGAAAGAATAACGTACATGATTTAAAGTTACCCAGTCTTAGGATATCAGAATGGAAGGTCCCTTGGGCATCTACTAATGCACTCATTTTAGAAAGGAAGAAACCTAGAACTCACAGAGAAGTGCTGCCCCAGACCTCCCAGCAAATTACATGCAAAAACCCTGAGGCTTAACTATCACTCTCTGATGCTCATAAAACAGAAAGTAGAAAGTGTCCTCTTTCCTCCTTCTACTTCCTATTTTGCCTTCTTTACTCTTTATCGCCCTGTTCCCTCTATTCCATGTTATACTCTTTGTTCATTCTCTTCAATGTGTACTCTCCCACATGCCTGACAGCATCCCCACATCCATTTTAATATCAAAGAGATTGAACATCTAAGAGGAAAAATTGGGTCTCTATGTTTAGTGTCTTGTTGGATGATATTGGATTTTAATTTATCACAATAAAAAATCGATTTATAGCTCAAAACCAACATATTTTCAGAAATTGGAACTGTCAGGAAGCTGCCTCTATAAGATAATTTAGACAGAGGATAACTCATGACAGGAGAAAAAGGATGTTTGTATTAGCCTGGAAAGTGAGACCATGAATGTTCTCAAGCAGATTTGGTAAACTCAGAAATGTAATATCTTCCCCTTTATGAATTATTTTATTAATTTTGGTCTTTAAAGATGTAAAGAGGTAATAATTTCTATGCTAGCTGCTTTCATGTATTTAGCCTCACTTAATTCAATCCCCTAAGAACTCAACTAAGAAAGTATGATTCTGGTTAAATAGATGAGGAAATTGAGACCCAGAGAGGTTAAGGGACTTGCACAAGACCAAATATCCAACAAATTGCAGACCTGGGAACTGAGCTCAGCATGCATAATGGTTAGGTCTATGACTTTTCAGTTCCTGATGGTGGTCTCTTTAACCTTCAAGGGCATAGTTAGGGCCCCTGGCAATTAAGTGACATTTATTTGCTCTCCAGGGGAAAAGTCAAACTGTCCTTAGGGTGTCATCATGCAAACATCCTGTAATTGAAAGTTTATTAGTTACCCTCTGGGCTTCTGCATGGGTGTGTGAACCAGTGGTCTCAAAGTTGGAGATCCCAAATATGTAGTGTGACCTTACATATAACTCGTCTGCTTGCTTTCTGGGACTTTTTCTTAAAGGCCCAGATAGTATATGTGGTGGGCCATATGGCCTCTTGTAGCTATTTAATTTTGCCATTGTGGTGTGAAAGCCACCAGAGACAATATATAAACAAACGACTTTGGCTGTGTTCCAATAAAACTTTATTTGTAAAAACAAGTAGCTCACCCACTAGCTGTAATTTGCTGGCTCTATTCCAGATGATTATTAAGGAGTCTGATGAGCCCTGAGGGAGAACAAGATGAGCACCAGCTGGAGATCTCTGTTCTTCATCTCTGGGTCTTTGTTTACTGCTTTTTGGTGGCTGACTTTTATAGAAGTACTTTTTATAAACCTTGAAGATAAGTATGTAGCTCTGAAGACTTGTATTAGTTGTTGCTACCATTTGTTCAGCACTAATTGCCAGATACTATGCTAAGTGCTTCACATATATTTTTGTCATTGAATTCTTATAGTTTATCTATTAGTTATATATTACTATCTTCATTTTACAAATTAGGTGACTGAGACTCAGGGAAATTAAGTCACTTGACCAGGACTACTCTTACATCTTTACTCATTTATTTATTCAGCAAATATTTATTGAGTACCAACTATGTGCCAAGGAATATTCTGAGGAATGTGCATGCATTGGTGAATAAAAAGAAGGTCCCTACTTTGTGCAGTTTGCATTCTGATGTGGAGAGACATAGAAAAAACAGTAGACATACATAACTAATATACTCTGTTAGAAGGTAACAAGTGCTATTTAAAAAAAAATGAAGCAAGGTCATGGCATTTCTCCACTGTACTTTCTCTGTCCTTGCGAAAGGGTCTGTGACATATGTACATTGTAAATCACAAATATGAACGTGTTCTGAGAGCTTCTTGTAGTTTTGAGGGTCAACTGAATAATGGGGAAAGACACTTCCGCAAATTCTCATCCAAATTCCAGAGGCCATTACACTTGATAAATCAGAGCTGTCCATTTGGGTATCTCTGCTCTTATTTAGACAATAGATTCTTTATATGGGGTCTACTGTTTACTGTTTTTCTATCTCATGCATTTATTTTAAATTTTCATTTAGAACTCATTTCCCATGACTGTGCCTTGGTTATTTAATAGGTGATTCTGTTTTTACAAAGACACTCTTTACCAGAGCTGTTCATATCGAAATGATGACACTGTAATTAGGTGTAGCACTGATATGATGGCTCTCTGTGCTTCTCTCAAGTACTTCTCAGTGGCAGCCTGAGATGGAGCAACATTAATGTCCTGGGTACAATAAAGGAACGTGTGTCTTAGAAAGCAAGAGATTGGGTCAAGGCGAGAGACTGGTAAAATTCACCTCTCAGGGGAGAGGAGTCTGTCTGGAGAAACATACATGGTAGAACCTTTTCACTTGCCCTCATTACTTGCCTAGATAACCAGTGTGATGAAAAGAGATCTGGGTTTTCTGTCAGGAAGCCTGGATTTGAATCATCGCTCTGTTACAAAAAGTGCAGGTTGAGCTATAATCGTAAAAACAACAATGACAATAATAGTGATGAAAATAATGTAAACACTATTGTCCAAGATCTTATAAGTGCTTTATGTACATCTCATTTCATACTTTTTATAAATCACTGAACCTCTTAGAGGCTTAGTGTTCTCCTTCAGAATCTGAGAGCCATAATTGACTAGCCAGTCTTTATATCAGTCTTGCAAAATAGAGGTATTATCTCTTTTTTATACAAGATAATGCTGAGGTTTGAAGAGGTGCAGTGAATTGCCAAGATGTCTCAGTTAGTAAGCGATATCCTCTCCACCACATCATTTTATACCACAGTTCTACTGACCAAAACTAGGAAACTGGTGTGTGAGTGTGTC
The DNA here is from genome assembly GCA_004027375.1 of Macroglossus sobrinus. Classification (NCBI taxonomy): domain Eukaryota; kingdom Metazoa; phylum Chordata; class Mammalia; order Chiroptera; family Pteropodidae; genus Macroglossus; species Macroglossus sobrinus. Next base: position 178,345 of record PVKZ01000444.1, read on the forward strand.
TTAACATTGATTGCTAATGTTACCTGGAACAAAACACTTCAGTGATTTCCTGGTTTCCTTTTTTATCATTTGTTCTTTAGTGCTATAGGTAGGTAGGTAGGTAGGTAGGTAGGTACGTAGGTAGGTAGGTAGAGATACATATACAGATATATATATATATATATATATAATTCGAGCATTAACAGTGAGATGAATCTAATGCACTTAACATTTTTATATATTACACTCATAGTTACTACTTTCTTGTACCTTTTCTTGCTTTTCTGTAGTCTAGGAGCATTCACATGCCCTGATTACTTGCAAATATGAAAGGTGGGGAGAATTTTAAACAGAGAAACAAATGAAAATGCTAGACTGAGTAATTTGAAGGCAGAGTCCATGATCTAGTCATTCTTGGATCTCCCACCTTCTGACATGTGATAAGCTCCCAGTAGTTATTTGTGAAGTTGCACTGGATTCCTCATGGTAGACATCAAGCAGCCTCTAGCTGTGTCCACCTAGAACTTTATGCCATTGCGGGTGGCATCTAAATTCTGTCAATGGTTATCTCCCTGAGAAGGAAAATGTCAGCTCCATCCTGTATGCTCATGGCCTTGATACAATCCATGTCACTCCAGCCATATCTGTACTTCATATGGTTTCTTTAACTTCTAGATTAACAGAAGGTTGTATAAAATGTATTAAAGTCTGTATATATGTAGCAAATCTCACCTTCTGGTGTTATTAATGATCTTAATGCATAGGTAACTCATTTTACCCCATTTTCCTTTTTTACCCATTGATTTAACATGCCTTTATCTTTTTCCTCATCTCTTTTCTCCCCCTTTCATATACATGTAGATATAGTCACCCTTTTTTCTATTGCCAAATGTATTTTTTGAAGACATCATCAAGTATTTATTATGTTTAAGATCTAAAGTATAATCTGCTTTAAAAGATGTGTAATATATTTTGCAAATTAAGGAGAAGGTAGGGTCTGAGGGGGAAGGAAAGAAACTAACATTTATTCAGCATCTACTATGTGTTGAGTACTATACTAACATAAGTTCCCGGAGAACATAATCTCATGCCTTACTCTACCTATTCTGTGTTGTGTCAGAGTGGGGATCCCCACACCCCACCATACAGGGGCAGGAGTCCCTTCAGCTGTGTGATGACACCAACATCAGGTGTAGCGTGCAGCCATTTCAGCTGTAGGCAGCCCCTCTGCTATGGCTTCAGCCAGATATTTCTATTGGGATCACCCCAGCACTCACTCTTCCTCCAGCTGCCTCAGTCACATAGCTCAGGGATTTGCCTGCCAGAATGGATTTGGCTTCTTAAACTACTTAGAAAATCAGGAGATTTCACATGTACGAGAAATTACCCAGGAAGCATGGCCTTGGTATTTAAATACGAAATGAAATGCCTGCGCCTCCAGAGACCGGGGTCTGAATTTTTCATGATGTCTAAGAGATGTGCAGACGATTTCAAAATTACATATTTAAAATTTTGAGAGTAAAGATTGTACTGTCAATTGTCTAAACTCAAGACAGTCATAACCTCACTTTCTAGGAGAAGGTACTTCATCTTCTGTATAAATGGGTCCGAGGAGAGTGTCTAGACTCAGATACAGAGATGCATCATGTCCTGACTCTGTGCAATATGATTTAATTACCCATGTGTGTAGATGCACATATTCTTTCATGTTTATTTCTTCACTGTAAAAGCTTGTACTTATGTTTTTTCCTGCTTATCAGTAGCCTATGGTACAACTACCCTAGCACTTAACAAAAATTTCTTCATCTGATACCATGATAAAAAGGATCTCTCATATTTGAGAATCACTTTGTATCTTTGAAAATATTTTCACTTTTTTTTACAAGTGATTTCACATTAATCTTACAAGATATGTATTACACATACAGTTTTACTGGTGATAGACCTGGAGCTCAGAAGGGTTAATTGCCATTTCGAAGTCACACAGAGATGATTGACAGAGCTTAATTCATATTTATATTTGACGTCTTTCCATTTATAAAAGTAGCTTATATTTATTAGAGAAAAATTACAAAATAGAAAAGTCATAAAGAAGAAATACAAATTACTTGAAACGTTGCCACTTAGACATGAATCCAGTCAATATTTTGGAGTATAAACTACCAGTCTTCTTTACACTACCATAATTTTTTTCAAAATTGAAATCGCTTCCATATTTTCTTTTGTTAAATATTTTTCTGTTACATCGTTTCAATCACTGTAAAGCATGCTAGCATATGAGTGAAACATAATAAACACCATATTATTGTCTATGGCCGTGCCACCCTGAACAAGCCCAATCCTGTCTGATCTTGGAAGCGAAGCAGGGTCAGACGTGGTTAGTACTTGGATGGGAGACCACCTAGGAATACCAGGTGCTGTAGGCATAAAATAAATAGATAAAATAATAAATAAAAATAAACACCATATTGTTAGTATCTGCATCTTTGAGCAAATCTTTATACTTATCTCTGATTATTTCCTTCACTTAAATTCCAGAATTAGTGAGTCAATACATCTGAATATTTTAAGGTTTTTGATACATTTTTTTTTTTTGGTCACATTATGTTCTAGAAAGTTGTACTGCCAGATGTAAAAATACTGTTTCACTATATAATTGTCAGCATGGAGTATTACCATTTATTTTTTTTAAATAACATTTTTAATTTTTTGATATTAAACTTTAGTTTTAATGCCTCTGTCTTAATTTCATTATCTGTTCATAATAGTCATTATAGGGCAGCAATATAATTACAGACTCTTTATGCTGATGAGACTAATTGTTCTTTGGCTTTGCCTACAGATCTGAATGATGCCAAAGGGTCTTGAGAATTGGCTGAAACTGGATTTCTCACAGAGTTTGATTTATTAGTTCTAAAGGTGTTACCCTGTCTGGACCACCATTTTGCTCTCAGTCATACACTCTCTCTGGCCTGTGTTTAGGGCAACATGATAAATTCCCTACATGTGCATAAATGTCACCAAGAGGAGAAACCTTGATAGTCTTTATTATTACATTTTAAGTTTTTTTTATGTTTTACTTTCAAGCAGAATACAATTTCTTTATACATTCATTTCTACAATTAAAGCTCTGCAATCTTGGGCAGGTCATTTCACCACTTTGACCCTAAATTTTCTCAATTATGAAATGGACATGGGGATAACTTTGGCCTTCTTCAGAAGTCTGTTGCAGTAATTTAGAGGGATAGAATGCTTAAGTTATTTACAAATGAGTGCTCCTTGGAAAAGGACGTTATTTTTGTGTAAGAGAAGAGTAAAATTAGCATTCAGCAAATGTTTCTGAATAATAAACTCCTTTTATGTTCTCCATTCTAATAACTTTGTATAATTTTTAGAGAGCAGGTTTATTGAGCAAAGGAAAGCAGCCTACGTTCTGTCCATATTCAGAATTAGTGGGATCTGAAATAATGAGGTTTTACTGTGGCCTCCTTCGTGTAGCTGCAGTACCCCTGTGGTGCTCATCACTTTGGTTCTCTGCCCACAGTGCCTGTATTTCTGCCACTCAGATAAGACATTCTAGAGAATAGAATGTATCTTATACTTCTCAAGGCCATTCCTTTAGCTTCAGAGAACTTTATGCACAAATCTTCCTTGGCTTTTATTTATTTTTATGAAACTACATGAATATCATTGGGGAAGGTCAAGTTAACTATTCTGTAGAGTGTAAGAATTTATCCTTAAAAACTAGAGCTCCCATTAGTACCTTGTCTAAGTCACTTGTTTTTCTTTTCCTGAAACTCTCATCTGTAAAACTTAAATTCTGTCAGACAGTGCTGAGCACTGACTGTGTACCAGGCACTGGGGTATGAAGAATAATCAGAGAAACCCCTTCCTCCACAGGACTGATGATCTGGCAGCTGAATAAACAACCAATTATGTGACAGTGTGATAAGCAAGATCATGGCATGGTCACCTCATTTCAAGTTCATACATGCGTACTTCTGTATTAATAACCTAGAAAGGAAAGCAAACAGAATCATGCTAATTAAACAAGCAGATGATATTTAATTGATTCATACAGGGGACATTGGTGAAATGGAGATGCAATACAGAGATACTGTACAGAAGACAGAATTACAGAACAGGGAAGCAAAAATCCTCTTAGCTTCACTTCTAGCTGACACAACCAAAGGGAACCACTGTCAGTTCACAATAGGCCAGTCTTTCTTGGCCTTTGCTCATGAAGTGTTTTTGTTTTTTTTATTTCATTTGTCTATCTAGAACTTTCTTCTCCTACCCCTGCCCTGCTGACTGTCTCTTCACTCCTTTATGTAGCTGATTCTACTTTATCCTACAGGCCACTCTACTCAGGCACCTCTTCCTCAAGATTTCTTCCCTAACCCACCAACCCAGGTTAGTTATCTCTTGTCTATACTTTCATACACTGGTCACTTCTGTTCTAATACTTATTAAAATGTGTTGAAAAAAAGGTGGCAGCAACCTAAGTTTCAATCAGTGGGTGAATGGGTAAATAAAATGCGGTATATACATATAATGGATTATTATTCAGCCCTAAAAAGGAAGGAAATTTTGATACATGCAATAACATTGATGAACTTTGAAGACATTAGGCAAAGTAAAATAAGCCAGACACAAAAGGACAAATATTGTATGATTTCTTTTATATGAGGTTCCTAGAGTAGTCAAATTTATAGAGCCAGTGAGTGGAAGGATAGTTGGCACAGACAGTGGACGGAGGTGGGAAGAATGGGGAGCATGTGTTTAATAGGTACAGAGCTTCAGTTGGGGAAAGTGAAAAGTTACAGAAATGGTTAGTGGTGATGGTTGCACAACAGTGTAAAGCTTCATAATGCCACTGAACAGTACACTTAAAAATGGTTAAAATAATAGTTTTATATTGTATATTTTATCACAAAAACGTGTTATAATCAGGTATATCACGACTGCAGAACAATACTGTATCCCTGGGATACAGTCACTTTTCATTTGCCTTTGATTTTTTCCTAGCCTCTTGCCATGTAACCAAAAGAATTGCAATGAGGAAATTGATTGGGTGATCAGTTCTTTCCCAGGGGCTGTAAGGGAATCCCAGTCTCTTAGGTAATTTAACCTAGAAGGGGCTTTTGCTATAGGAAACAGACCACGTGGTTGGGAACAGACACAATGATTTAATAGGCCTCTTCCTACCCTAATTGCTAATCTTCCTTGTGAGAACCCCCTTCTCGTGCTGCATTAAAGACTCCATTAATTTGTTTATTTATAAATTCAAGCTACTTCAGTTCTTTCACACTTCTTAGAGGTTCCACCATTCAAGAGTCCCTGGCATGTACCACGCATTAGGATTTACCGATAAGGAAGATGCATTATACTTTTTATTACCTAGTATATGGAGCATATGTGACAACTATAAAGTACATTCATGTGTAGTATGAATAACTGTCAGGGTAATTGATAAAGCAGTCTGTAATAAAAGTAGCTAGAATGACATTCCTAGATACTAAGGTCTTTAAATGCTCAAGAGAAGGGGAAAAAGGCACTAAATAAATCCAGTCTTTCAGAAATTGTTGGCATTCAAAAAAAAAAAAATAGCCAACCAAAATCCTTAGGCCTGCATTTCACTTTCAAGTGTAATTATTTTATGTAGCAATTCATATCTGCTGACACATTGGAATCAACTCAAATAAAAGAATGCCATAAATCTTGCATAGTTTGGATTAAGCACGTGTTGGCACTGGAGGGAGTCTGGGAGGAGGCCGCCCTTGTGTGGAAATAGTTTAAGAGAATCAAGTGGCTGGAAAAGATATAGATCCAGTCAAGACAAATGATCCACCGGCAGCCATCCAGCCTGTTTTAAATATCCAGAGAAGTGAGAGTCTCAGTACTTTATTTGTGTAGGTGAATTATAGCTGGCCATTATAATATTAATAACAATTGTAGCTGACGCTGTCACTCTTGGCCTTCTACTAAGTGCCAGCTACCTAAATATACTAGCTTTTTATCCTCAAAACAATTCTTTGTGGGAGGTATTACCAGCTATATTATGCAGAGCATGTTATTTAACTTCTTTGTAACCTAGATTATTCATTTGGAGATGCGAATAATGATAACAATCCTCACAGGATTGTTGAGAGGATTAAATTAAGTCATATATGTAAAGTGCCTGGGACAGTGCCTGACACACAGTAAATACTCAGAAGCATGAGCTGACATATCATTGCTACTTTAAAGATAACAAAACCAGTCACAGAGAGATTAAGAACCTTTCCCAAGGTGACTGATGGAAGATTTGAACTTGGATTTTTTCAATTCCAAAGTCTAGATTCATTCTATTCTTGCTGTCTTTCTGCTGCATGGTCTCCATGTTAATGTCACACATTGGCGCTTGTTCTGACTTTTGAGCCTGGAAGGCGGGAGCGTTGTCTTCCTTCCATCCCTGTTAGTTTTGCAGTCTTTCCAAGACTGAGGGGGTGGGGAGTGTGGGTGGGGTGAGAGGTAGGGGGGTGGATTGGAGCAATCTTCCTTAGTAGAATCTTTTACCTGCAGCTGGGATCTGCTAGTATCGTAGCAGACTGCCAGTCTTTTTTGCAGTATGATCTACACTTTTCCACCCCCCATGAAAATGTGTTGTACTTCGTTAGAGCAGCTTTACACTCTTACTAGAGAGTTTGATTGAATGACGACTAACCTTTGTTGACCTTGGCCATACCTGTATTTTTCTCCTCCTGCTATTTTTTGGTTAGACTGGTTTTGTGAGCTGGAGAAAAGTTCTAAAGAAGGAGTCAGATCCAGGATACAAGCCACCTCTATATTCCTTTACCTATGTCCTTTGCAGTAAAAGATAAATGTAATTCTTCTTCTGACTATGCTGTTTCTTTGAAAGTCACTGAGGTCCAGTTTCTCTAGTTGTGTCAAGCTGTGTCCTCAATTCTGATAGCAGGTCCACCAAGCCAGTAGGGCTGTGGGTCACACAGTGACACACCAAGACCATGTCAGGACTAGCCCATTATCCCCCTGTCCCCACATCACCTTGAAAATCACACCATCTTCACAGGACTTTTATAACTAGTGCTGGAAGGGAAGTGGACTTCAACCTTTTAGAAAGATTTTCAGTGTGAAGGCACAAATAACACAGCTTAGAAACAGAGCAGTGCTTGAAACCAAGAAAGGATCAGTGGGAAAATACAAATGCAATTCTAGTTCCACTTGCGAGCTATATTATCTTGACACATTATAAGAATATTCTGGAATACAACTTCTTCATTTGTAAATAATAATATACACTGTACTTCGGATTGAATTATACTATGCATGTCAGAAATGCCTTGAAAACTGAAAAATGCTCTGTAAAATGTTAATTGCTGCAAAAGTGGAAAGAGAGCGGTATTTAAGAAGCAAAGTTAGAAGTTCGTAACGAGGCTTTACAACTGACCAGCTGTGTGATCTTGGGAACTTCTCTGAGCTTCATTTTCTTCATCTGTAAAGTGGACAAAATAATCTTAATACTCCACACCTGTTTTAAAGAGTGGTTATCAGGCTCCATTATGATCTAAATGGAAGTCTTTGTTTAAAAATTAAACTCGAAAATACTCTTGAGATATTAAATCGCTATTTATTATAGGGATGGCCATGTTTGTCCTTGCAAGTCCAAAGGACCCCTTTGTAAAAGTAGTAAATTTTCCTATGGGGAAAGCCTTACTTTTTGCTGCAAGAAGATTTTCAGCTTTCTCAGGCAAATGACTCTTCTCATACCATAGTTAGAGAGAGAATAGAGAGGAAACAGAAGTCAAAGCTAGGAATTGTTTTTTCTCCATGTAGGTACAAATTAGAAGAGCTGTGACTGTCTTTGCCTCTCATTTTGCTGTCTGCTGGACAATTCTCAGACCTGGGATGAAGTAACTAAGATCTCTATTCAGGGTAAATGCTAGTTTTGCTTTGAACCAAAAGATATATGCCAGGTTATTAAAAGAATTCTCTCCATGGTGCTCCTGTTACTTCATAGTAGTTATAGAGAGCTGTAAAAAGCCACCTAATTACTTCTCCCTGCAGTATATTTCAAAGATGGCAGATATCTTAGCAGGTTCAAGGTAAGTCTAGTATTAAGTCTGATATTAAAGCTGCTGAGCTATAATCTTTTTTCACCTTTTTCTCCACCAGGTTATAATCTTGTAACCATCAGTTTGGTGTTTGAGAGAGCATATTGGCCCCAAGAACCGTTTTCATCCTTAGGCTCCCTTTTGTCCTTGTATGAGTGGGTGAGACACTGAGTTGCCCCCTTTGCCTCTTCTGGCATCTCTTTGGCCTCTTGCAAAATGAGGACAGTCATTGGAACAGCTCCAAAGAAGCATGTCATTCGTGTATGCAGTATGACCAAAGGGCCCTGCGAGGGTCCCAGCCTGCCTTCTGAGCTAATCTGTGTACAAGTGCCCAGCACTCCAAGATAAGAATCATGTGCCTAAATGAGGTCCAAGCACAGTCTGCTGAGCCATGAAAATAGTAGTTACACGTCCTTGACAGGTTCATGGTATATTAGGCCATGACAAGTGAAGGGAGATGGGCTAGAATTCCCCCATAACAGCTGAGCTGTGGAGGCAGGAACTGTTGTTTCCATGCCACCTTTTCCTACTGAACAACATCCCCTGTGGCTGAATGAGGTTCCCTTATGAGCTTGCTAATCAGGCTCTTTGAAGGGAGGCTCCAATCTAACCTAGCTTCAAATCCCTTTCTTACAAGAACTCTATTCCCTTGAGAAATAGACCATTCTTTCATCACTAAAAGCAAAGCCAGGTCTTTCACCAGTCAGATTTTGTTCACCTTTTAAGACGCCTGCTCAGGGAAGGCTCTTAGGTTTCCTCACCAGCCCACTGGAGGCTTCCCTTTGCTTCCTGAAGACCCAGAAGCCTCAGGTCTTCCTTTAAGAATTGTGCTATCCAATACAGTAGTCTCTAGCCACATGTGCCTATTTAGATTTAAATTTAAATTAGTTAAAATTTAATAAAATTCAAGAACTCAGTTCTTCAGTCACACCAGGTACATTTCAAGTGCTCGAAAGCCACATGTGTCTCTGTCCCTGGTTCCTGACAGAGAGCTCCTTAAACCCTTGAAATTTTCTGGGTGATGAAGTGTCTTTTGTGCTAATAGGGAGACTCTAGGTGGGCTCCTGGATAGCATCAGAATAGGGATTGGTCACCAGAAAGATCAAGCCCTAATTAGAAGCTTGGAACTCTCAGTACCCACTTCCTGAGACTGGGAGAGCAGCTGGAGATAGAGTTAATCAGCGATCATGCCTATGTGAGAAAACCTCCATAAAAATACTGAAAGTACCGGGTTCAGAGAGCTTCCGAATTGGTGGATGTGTGGAGATTCAGGGAGAGTAGCTTGCTCATGGAGAGTATGTGTGCTCTGCACCCCACCTTGACCTTTCATCTCTCCTGCCTGGCTATTCCTGAGTTATATCTTTTTATAATAAACTAGTAAGTGAACTGTTTATCTGAGTTCTGTGAGCTGCTCTATTGAATTTACCCAATCGGAGGAGGTGCTCATGGGAACCTCTGATTTAGAGCGAGTCTGTCAGAAGAACAGGTAACAACCTGGACTTGCGATTGGCATCAGAAGTCAGTGGGCAGTCTTAAGGGACTGAGCTTTTAACCTATGAGATCTGATGCTGTCTTTAGGTATATGTGTCAGAATTGAGTTAAAGTGTAGGACACCTGGCTGGTGTCACACAGAATTGCTTGGTGTGGGGGGAAATACCCACACATTGGATGTCAGAAGTGTTGGAATATGCTAATAATGTGAGGGTAAAAGAAGAAACACAAGGAAAATGTTTTCCATACACTACTATATTGGTCAGTACAGATATAGAACATATCCTTCATCATAGAAAGTTCTGTCAAACAGGGCTGTTTTAGAGTATGTCTCACTCTGCCCTGTGATGAAAATGCCCACCTCTGACTGAGTACCTACTCTGTGTAAACCCCATGCTAAGTAGTTTATAACCCCCCAAACATTTTTAAACTTAGGTATGATTTAATCTATGAGAATCCTGAGGTGTTAACCTGTGCATGGCTAAGCTGGGACTGGACCCTGGGTCTGATCTGTTTGCTCCGAAACCCACTCTTTGAACCACACTATTCTGCTCTGACCCTTGATACCTGTATACTGCAGTAAATGTAGTTATCTCCTGTGTTCGTTCCTGTTTGGCATCTCCCATGAGCCAGTGAAATGAAGGCGAGCTGCAGAATGAGACAGGGCTGGTGCTGGTCCCAGGACGTGCTGACGGTCATGTTCACATTCATTTTGCACACCTTCCTTTGGTAGGCACTGTGCTGACCACTGTCCATACACTTATCGTGTTTAAGTCTCCTAATAATCCCAGCATGTAGATACTTTTATTACCACTACTCTATAGAAGAAAAAAAAATTAGAACTTAAAAAATTAAGCAACATGGTAGTAGGTAAATGGCAGAGTCTGAAATGAAACCCAGATGGTCTGGACTCAGAAGCCCCCATCATGTCTACTGGGTCTAGCTGCTTTGACTCATCTCAGTCTGATTTTAGTCTCATTGCCAAGGGTTCCCAGCCCCTTCTCAAATCTGGAGGACCTCAGTGAATCTGCTTGCTTTGGGAGAATAAACAAAGCAAAATGTCTGAGTGGAGTGGATGCTTCTGAGTACAGGAGCTTATCTAGTCCCTGGAGAACTGGCCCTGGGTAAAGGCTCACCTTCTTCCTCTGCTACTGAAGTGCTAATCGATGAAGCAAATACACCTGATTGATTTCTTGTCAGAGCCCCATTTTGCAACAATGGACAACATCTTCTGTAATTTGAAAACTGATTATAGACTTGCAATCCTGGTTTATGTGTATATATATATATATATATATATATATATATATATATATATATATATATAGTGTGTGTGTGTGTGTTTATGTGTATATATATGTGTACACACATGTATATATATACACATATATATGTGTATATATATATACACATCTATACACACACACACACACACACACACACACTCATATATGTGTATATATGAATGGATGGAATTTCTCTTTAGGAGAGAGAGCAAAAGCTGGTTGATTCTGATACATTTCCAAGGAGGTTTCTTTGCCAGTCTCCTTTTTAGTTAATGTAGTAAATTACAGTAACTGAACTTGAAGGTATAGCAGAGGAGGAAAAACAGTACCATCTGCATTCCATTTCCATTCATTAAGAACTGTGCTTAATAAAAAAGATAACTTTCATAAACAGTGTTTATTCCATTTTCTAAATATCTGTGGTGATCTGTTAACAAATAAATTGTATGTATAAAGTTGGTTTATCTGAAATCCCAAATGCAAAATGGCTGGGAGGATAGATGAGAACATACTGAGTGGTCCCCAGCTCTAATTTTATATTTTGGTCAGGGAGGGGAATTTCAACAAGGATCACCAAGGCAGGGAGACCAGGTCAGTAACCATAGAAACTACTACTTACAGTGACTCTAAGGTATCACCAAAAGCAGCAGGAAAGTGTTGCAGCCTCAAGTTGAATTCCACTCTGAATTCTTTACCATCCTCCTCACATACTCAGGAGAAGGAGCATTTATAAGAAAGAGCATGTGCTTTGGGAAGAGAGGGGTTTGGATTTGAGTCTGGGCTACATATACCTAATGGTGAGGAGAACAGCTCTGAAATCAATCTGGATGGGATCCAGAGCCAGAGTCAGCAAACTACCATGGCTTGTAGGCTAAGGTCAGCCCACCACCTATTTTTGTCCAGCCATAAGCTAAAAATAGCATTTACATTTTTTATGGATGAAAGAAATCAGAAGAATAACACTTCACAACATGTCAAAAGTATATGAAATTTAAATTTCATTGTCCATAAATAAAAATTCTTTGCAACACAGTCATGCTAATGGGTTGGCATATCATCTGTGTGCTTTCACACAATGACAGAGTTGAGTAGTTGCAGCAAAGACAGTGTGGCTCACAAAGCCAGACATTTACAGTCTAGCTTTTCATAGAAAATGTTTGTGGACACCTACTCTAGAATCTAAACTCTTCATCTAATGGGTAAAGCTACTTAACTTCTTGTACCTTATTTCCTCATCTGAAAAATGAAGTTAATAAAAATAATCACATCATAAGGCGGTCGTATGGATTAAATGCAATGATACACATAAATCATTTAGCACAATTCTCGCACATGTAGACCCACAATAAATGCCAGCCGATAACCACGTGACTTTGGCCATTACATAAACTCTTAGAGCTTCAATGATCTCATCTTTAAAACAGAGATAATAATATCTACCTTATAGGTTTTTTAAAGGATTAATAAAGTAGCCTATCAATAACATAATTACCAATTTTTATTTACATTTACTTGACAGATATGAAAACTAAGACAAGAAATCACTAAGTGACTTGCCAAACACACCCAGATAGTAAGTGACAGAGCAAGGTTATGAAACAGGCCATCCCCAGGGCCCATTGCTCTGGCTAAATAACTGTCATCTAGTCTCAGTGCCTGACAGGTAGTGAGGCCATGCCCATTTGCTTCTTCCTTGCTCCCATACTGCTACAGTCCACATGTCTGTGTCTGACACTCCTGTCATTCTGCCTGTAACGTAGTTCTTCATGTTTCTGTCTCAAGCATTCATTTACAATTGTATTATGATTGACCAAATATGTTTTTGCCATCCTTTCTAGAAAGTGATTTTCTCAAGCTTGAGAACCATATCTTATCATCCTTGTGGCCCTAGTATCTGGTCCTTTGTTAGTGCTGAGTTAGTGTTTGTGACAATTGTCCAAAAGAATGAATATTGAGTAACAAAATGAAGTCATTGATGCTGTCTGTAAATTTTATTATGCTAATTCTATTGAGCTTCTTTGGGTGCTGTGTATTGTTACAAACATTTGGTATGTTGCTGGTGTGAGAACTCATATAGAAGGAACTTACAAGAAATTTTTAAAAAACACATTAGCCTCCTCATTAAAAAAAAATCTTTGCAGCTTGCCTTCTGCCTCGGCTTGGTAGTTTCATTCATACTTGCTCATTGAAAATACAGCAGGATTTCTCAGGTAGAAAATGACATAAGGGCCTGCTAGGCCTAGAATCAGACCACCTCATCTTGGTGATGATTCACCTGCTGGACTGCAACACAAGACCTTTAGAGAGCATGGCTGAGTCCTCATAAGCAGCGTTGTTGATGTGCAGTGACTCAGGCCTGAAGATTCACAGCGGGGATGACCATAGCCCTTACTCAGAAGTCCTTGTTCTTCTGTATGAACATAGGTCCCTGAGGCTCTTCTGTGCTCTTAGTGTGCTAGACTCAAAGCAAACTTCTAGGCAGGTAGAAGGAATGCTGAAATTAAACAGGTCATTGGACTTTTCAGTTAGACCCTAGAATAAAAGAAAGTATGACAGCAAGATTGTCATAATGACATTACAGACTTCTATGTTGGAAACTTAATTCATCCCTAAGTATTTACTGCAAGCATTGTTATTTTTACTTCACAGACATGGAAACCGAGGTTTCAGAGGTCGAGGTTGTACATGTAGAGCATTTTAGAGGCTAGAGAAGAATATAAAATTTTTGATTTCTGATCACCTAACCCAACATTACCACAAATGCATCCTAAATTCAGGGAAGAGATTATTCAGTCATTTATGTATTCAACAACAGTTTATTGATCACTTACAATAAACCAAGAATTTAGCACTGAGTGACCAAGACAGACGAGGCCATGACACTTATTACCCTCTATTTTATTGGGAGAGTCAGACAATAACTATGTAAGTAATTTTAGATAGCAATAAGTACTATCCTTTTTTTAAATTCAGGACATTGTGATAAGGAATAACAGGCAGGGTTTGCAAAATTAGATAGGAGAGGTCAGAAACGGCATCTCTGATACAGGGACACTTAATCCAATATTTGAACAATGCAGAAGAAAGCATGAATGAAAATGTGGGCGGGAAGAGTGTTGTAAGTGGACAAGTGAGAGCAGCTATTTTTGTTAACAGGTCAAAACTGATGTAGGAAAAACCGATGATCTTTTCTTTGCTGGAGGGTGTATCCAGCCCTAAAGGTTAACAAAGACTGTATCATCAGTTCCAGAAGAGCTAAGATTTCAGATTGGTCAGCCTTCTGTTCCTCTTGTTGACAGTTCCATTTCTCCCCATCTCTCTCATCCAAAGCCTACCCATCCTTCAGGCCTGGGTCAGACAGCTTCTCTCTCAGACACTTTCCCTGGTTCCAGCCTCATTTTCCAAGCCTTTTATCTGCACTCTTTTTTATTCTAAGCATATTCTTCTCTGTTGTATATATTGCTGTCCATTCATCAAGACTGGAATATAGCACAGTAATCAAGGCTGTGACACTGGAATTAAGGCAGGCTCTAGGTCTGAGTCCCAGATTTCTAATGTGTGATTTGAGGCAATTGCTTAATCTCCCTAGACCACAGTTTCATTATCTATAAGTGAGCTTAATTACAGTGCCTATAGAATAGGGTTATTCAGAGGCAAAAATGAAATAACACCCATGAAGCACTTAGTTCATAGTAAGCACTCAATAGATGTACATAATTGTTGTAATTATTATTATCATATGCCTCGCTCTCCTTTGGTTTTGAGAACAGGGACTGTGTATCATAAATATTTTTTTCTGTACGGTCTAGCCCAGTCCCTGGAACATAAGTAGTGCTCAGTAACTATTTTGAGTAAATGAATGTAATTTTCATTTCTCTATAGATGTAAACATTACAACATTATAAAATTTCAGAACTGGAAGGAACCTTAGCTGTCGCTGAATTAATTCAACTCCTTAAGTTAAGCAAAAGGTAATGGAGGCCAACAGAGGTTAAAGAATTCAGCCCAAAGTTACAAAACTCACTGGTGGTAGACCTAGAAACAGTGTCCGGTTTCTCTCAGAACAGCAGTGTATGCAGAGATAGGTTAGAGAGCGCTCTGAGAATAATAGAACTCTGAGTCTCCAAGATGAGCCTAATTTAGAATATTTTGTTCCATTAGAACACTGCTTTTCTTGAACATATGGCCTGGGTTTTTTTATTTGGAAATGGTGGCAGAGACTGGTCTTGTTTATCTTTTTATTTCTAGGAGAGCACAGACCCTTGGACAGAACAGATGCTCTACAAACGTGATAAATGAATGGACACATGTGGCCACCTTACTGATAGCTCAGTAATGTAAAAGTGTTTATGTGCAAGGTAATCTCGAGGTTGGCCTAAACATAGAATTTGGAGTTATGCTTCCTGTGTTACAGAGTAACTTTTATAATCTCAGGCCCCATGCCACCCCCCCGACCCTTCTGATGACAGAAGCAGTAAATGTCTGTCTCCCTGGGAGGAAAATGCATTGATCCATCTATGATTTGAAGGTTCATGAGCATTTAAATGACACCCAGAGTTATTGATTTCAGAAGCAGAGCAGACTGTGTTTAGAAATCACTTAATGGGCTAGAATTTATGTAATCATTCAACAAATACTGAGCAACACCTACTATGTGCCAGATCCTTTTTCCTGTCCTCATCAGGAATATGGGAAAAAATGATCATGCCTCCCTCACAGGTTGCTTCGAGGAGAGTTAAATTTATGAGCAAGTACATGTGGAGTCCCAAACACAATGCCCAGTAATTCCTCAAAATATTAGCTAGTGTTTATAAAATAGGTATGTTCATAAAATTATGATGATGACTAAATTACAAGGAAAAGGCAAAGTGACTACAGTATACTTTGAATTTTCACACTGCAAAGCTCTTTCGCTTCCTTATTTTTTTTAACTCTCCTCATAAAATCACTTTATAAATTAGAGATATCAGACAAGATGAT
This sequence comes from Macroglossus sobrinus, assembly GCA_004027375.1. Taxonomy (NCBI): domain Eukaryota; kingdom Metazoa; phylum Chordata; class Mammalia; order Chiroptera; family Pteropodidae; genus Macroglossus; species Macroglossus sobrinus. Next base: position 194,195 of record PVKZ01000444.1, read on the forward strand.
ACCAGACATCCTCTCCAGTCTCATGATACCCTGACCACCTCTGTGTAGACAGGACCCTGCTTCCCCAAGACCCCAACAGAACAGGTCATTCTCCTTCTGTTCCATCTCCTACTTTGTGTCTGTTTTTATTTTTTACAATACGTATGCTTGCCTGGTTTTGTCCCTCTGTCAATCTGTGAATTGTGAGGGTAAGGACAGGATCTTATTCATCTTGTTTTCTACCAAGTTTAACACACAGAGGTGCTTAGGTAATGAAGGGTGAGTGAATACAACTCCTGTATTCCTTTATCAACTTTATGCCTTTCAACGTACTTCCCATTTTCTACCATTCAGTCAAAAGTAAGCCACTCTATATGTCTCAAGCACTTCCATATCTTTGAAGCCCTCATACTGTATAAGAGAAAATTCAAATTTCTATCATCTCTAATCCTTCATGGCCCTGCCTAGACAAGGAACAGAGAAAGAGCTCCACCCCACCAACTGGATCACTTGGGGACGGCTCCAGACCCATATACATCAAAGATGGATTTTACTTGTTGTTTATAAAAGAGCTATGCACCCTGCAGAACATGAAGAATGACCTAAAATTTGTGATGAAGCATTTAAATTGGGCAAACAGAACAGTAGCTCCTCCCACTCCCTGTGCAGAGATGGACTTAATGAGCTTGTATCTTGTTGAGATTAAAGGAACTAAAAATCCACCACCTCCCCACCCGCAAACCTTCAGTGCAAAAAGATAATACTGGGGGGAAATAAATGAACAGGAAGAGAGATTTTAAAACATCAAATAAAGTAGCAGAAGCTCTATGTCATTTAAGATCTCATGTTTGTTTTAGGCAAGGTTAACACAGTGTGATTATTGTTGCCTGATAAAAGGGGAAAGAATCTAATAGGAACTGAGCACCTACTAGGGGTCTCATAAGACATGACAAACCAGCAAGGCAGGTTTTAGTCTCTGCATTTGACAGATCAGGATACCGAGGCTCACAGAGGTTATAGATCGGCCTGAGGTCACCCCAAATAGGAAGCATCTAAGTCTGGGTACAGATTCTGAACTCCCAGCTTTACGCCCATGCTCTCTCCTCCTAGACTCACCAAAACAGGAATATTAGGAAAAGGTTCCAAGCCTGCTTGGCTCCAAATCCCATATATGCCCTAGAAGGAAAGCACATCGCTTATAAAATTAGAATATGAAAACAGAACAGAAAAAGGAAAGAAAGTTTAAGGAAAAATCAAAGTGGTGCAGTGAAATCATGCTGGGTTTTGGAGGCTGTCTTTGCACAGACTGTTTAATTGGCGTTGTATTTTGAGGGTTAGATTAGAGGAAGAAGAAAAAAGACAGTGTTCAACCTGATTTACATGAAAATGAGAAGAAGGAAAAAAAGTGGGATATTAAAATGTGAGTCAAATCCTTAGATCTCAGCCTCGTGAGTGGTGCACGGTAGAACTTTTAAATTGGCTACATTGCTTTAATTGAAATATAGAATTGTAATAACACAATGTGACAGGCACCTCCAGAGGGGGGTGGCGGCTGCTCCCACCTCTCCTGGAGTAGCAAACAACAGGGGGATGGAAAAAAAAATACACACCAGGAGAAGCACTTGAAAGGGCTTTGTTCTTTTCCAGGCTCTTTGAGATGTGCTGTTTGAAAAATTCATCTTTTTTTCTCATTCGCTCCAGGGTCCAATTAATCCATACCACACCATCCCCATTTCCAGCATGTTCTCACCATAGAGGTATTTTGGATCAATTAGGGTATTTGTTGTCTACTGGTTGGAAGGGAAAGAATTTGTAAAATATCCAGATTTGCCTACAAAGATCCCAAATTGATGAGTTAGATGGGAATCTCACTCTCCTCTGAGGTTTCCCTTCCCTTTCCGCCTGACTGTGATCATTTCTAAGTGTACACAGATATCCAAGTTTACTGCAAAGTACTTGACCTAGATAGAGGCAGCCCTGAGTGTTGGGCTCAGGTATCAAGGACACATGTTTATGAGGGCAGGCAGTGAAGTGACTGAGGATGGAGAGTGGGTCACCAGTGTTCTCTCTGACCTGGCCTTCCCAAGTCCCATCCCACCCCTCTAGGCAGAATTTGTGCTCTGGTTATGATCACCCCAGGCAGTCTACTTCCCCAGCGCTCTTTCAACTTTTCCCCTAACACATGTACATGATCTCATAATCTCAGTCCTTTTCTCCTCCCATTTCCTAACCTGTATCTCCACCAAATGCCCTGAAGTCAAGCTTGCTGATGCAGCCATCACCAGCCCCATCTTACAGGTATACAAGGTGCTGATGGTACATTAGCTCCATTCTCCTCACTTAATCTTTCCCCATAAAACTTATACCTGACACATACAGTTCCCCTGAAATATATAGCTTTCCTCAACTAAAGGGCGTAGATTAAAATAGCAGACTGTTATTTAAATCAATTTAAACCAAATCCTTTCCTAATTTCCAGCATACCTTCTCTTAATGTCAACCCACTTTAGTGTTAAAATCAGCAAAAGTTAATTGGAAAAAATTTCATTGTCAGGTTTAGATTAAAGTGGTGTTCCTCTTTAAACTGTCTGATGAAGGACTACTTATTTTCTTTTGTGATCCATTGAGGACCAAGCCACAATTCTACATGCATCTAGGACCAAGCCACGATTCTACATGCATGCTTTGTTTCTCATGTGACTTTCCACGTGAGCTCTGGTGTAACCAGCTCACCTCTGCCCTTCTCATGAGGCAGGTCCACTGGCACACACTTGGATGTTGCAGCAGCTTTGCCATAGACATTCCTAAACTACTATTTTCATACTTTTGTCATAAATCAGTAACAACTTACAGACCAAGACTAGTCTGCAGACCATGAAATATATGTTCAGGATGTTATTCGCTCCTTGATCCCCATAGCACATCATGTCCTGAGGTAGAAGAGACGTACCTGCCAGCGCCCCTGCCTCTGGCACCACTGTTTATCCAGTTGCACATGCCAGACAGGATTCCCACATCTAACTATAGCATTTTGTTGGATTTGCCACTTAACTTATCTCTCAGATGCACCCACCTTTTCTCATCTCACCTGCCTTGACTATAATCCCAGCTCCCACCACCTCACCTGAACTGCTTCAGGGTCCTGCTGCCTTCTCTCTCTGTAGTCCTGATCAGTTTCAATCCACTCTGCAAAATCAAGCCACAGAAACCTCTTCAAAGTATATACAGAGCCTGTCTCTCTTCTGCTTAAAGTTTTTGGTGGCTTTTATGCTCTTCTGCTAAAGATCACAGCATCTGATAGGCCTGGAAGGAGCTGGGTGCCCAGCACCTGTTCACTTCCCTGTCCCCATTCTCTTCCCCAGCATGCCTGTCCTTCATTCACTCTTCAGACGTCCTCTGCCTCCCTACCCAAAACCCCCTTAGGACCTTTGCTCCCACTGTTCCTGTTGATTAGACTGTCCTCCCCACACTCCTAGTACTCAGAGCTACTCCACTCCAGGGCTCTATTCTAGGTACTTTGCAAAGGGTGATCTCATTTAATCCTCACATCCACAAGATATGATTAATCCTATAATTAAAATGAAAAATCAGATGCTCACAGAGGTTAAGCAGTTTGCCTGGGGTGGGATAAACAGCTAATTAATGAGACCCACACCCAGCCTGTGTGATCCTGGGGCCAGGAGTTGGCCTTTGCTGCCTCCACCACTGTTGGTCCTGAAGAGACCTCAAGGCACTGAGATTTAGATAATTCTTACAGTCTTCTGCCTTCCCCCTCACCACAGTGAGACCTTCCCTCCTAAGCTTCCCTGCATCTTTGCTTTTTACCATCCCCCCTCCAGCTGACCCTTCTTTCCTTTTAAGCATCTCATATCATATACTAGATGATGTTAGCACCCAGCTGTTAGCACCCAGGGAGTCACTATTAGGCAGAGCCCGAAGAACAACTAAAAATAGCCCTATTTTGTCCAATTTCTCTGGGAAGGCCTGGGTTGTGGGTGTCTGAGACCTAGTCATAATTGCAGTGACCTTCACCTCCCCTATTTGGGCCCCACCATTGTGAGGCAAGAACTACCTTACTCATGTCTAGGGCCTGATCATTTTCTGCCTCTTCATAGGAGCTTCCTTGGGCACCAGACAGAATGCTACTGAGCTGACAATTTTCAGGAGGCCCCCGCATATTCTGGCCTCTTAACACATGGGAATGTGCAGTTAGAAATCCATTTCCATGAATAAATGAGCTATTCAGGAGTTTTTTTTTTTTTTTTAACACATTTTTTTCCCCCATTTAAAATAAGAGAAAGAAAATCCTGTGAACTTTGCAACTTCAAGATATCCTATACTTTGTGTCATTGGCCTCCACTGGAAGCAAGAAAAGCTCTGAAAAGAGAGAATAAAAAGCCTTCTTGATGAAAATAGTTGAACAGGCACTGGCAATGAGAAAAAAATTATATGCTGTAATTATAGATTTTTGTTTGTTTTAAATCCTGGCGCTCAATCTGTGAGCTTGGTTTAATAATGAAATACTAGAATTATGCATGCAAGTACAAATTTGGTATCACGTCAGTCAATTCCAAACACTATTTACAGAATGGAATCATTATAGTGCATTAATGTAATGAAGATGGCATTGTAGCCTCTTTGAGTATAATATCCTTAAAACATCACCACAGGATGGTAGCTGTAGCCTTTATCAAGAGTTTAAGCTTATCTCAAGCTATCTTAACATCATTTGAATTTTGTCACTGAAATAATGTGGCTTAGGTTCTGCTGTTAATAATGTGTATGACAACTGTTTGAGAGAGAGAGAGAATATGAACCCCTGAAAGACAGATCCTCTGGCCACAGTTTTTTAAACATGTTTTTGTTACTGAACATAGCATACTGCATTGGTATTTGATTGCTTACATGTCTGTTCCCTCACTAGGTAGGGAGCTCATTGAGAGCAGGGACCCTTGTTTATTTATCTCTGAAATAGTAGGCAAAAATGGCATAGCGATAAAAGCACTGGCTCTGTAGCCAGACAGCCTGGATTCAAATATCAGCTTCACCAACATACCATCTTGGTGGTTTTGCATAGGTGGTTAACTTCTCTATGCCTCAGTTGCCTATCTCATAGAATTGTTATGGATATTAAGTAAGTAGAACCATAGAAAGACACCTGGCACATAGAAAATGCTCATTGAATGTCAGCTATTATTGGTATAGACTAGATGTGGAAGGATGAATTGATGGATGGGTAAATAAACAGCATAGCTATAATCCACAGCATGCATTGCTTATCTGAATCTATATAGTGTTATTCGTATTTCAATGGCTCTGCCAGATTCCAGGCCTCCCCTTTGTTGGAACTTGAGGCTGCCTGGAGATGATTGGACTTGGTTCAGATAGCTATCGGGAGAGACAAAGAGGGTTTGCACATCAGGGACTGAAGTTGAGCCTTCGCGAATGTGCAAAACTGAGAATTGATGCAGAAGTCATTATTAACTCACACATTTAACAGGATGTTTGCCTTTCAACAAAGGGTGACTAATTAATGTAACAGTTGATTATGTAGCTCCCTTAATTTGTTACTGGTTTTCAAACACCAGAGTAATTACATCACTAAAGGAGGACAGTTGCTAGAAAGTCAGTGTACAAAAGAGATGCAAAAAGGATTGACTGCTGGTTCTAGGTCCTTGTATTTCGGTTTGACTTGGCTGCACTTTACAAGTCCCCCAGTAGAAGTCAAACCCTGTGCCATGGCAGGGTATGAATGAGAGTCTGGCGTGGCGAATAGGTGTGTGGAGGGTTGTGGAGTCAGACTGTTTGGGTCCCAATCCTGACTCCTCTGCTGACCAGCAGTGTTTACAGGGTCAACCTCTGCAAATGGTGCTACTGAAGTATCTCCCTCATTGAGAAGTTGGGAGAATTTAAGTGTTTAACAGTGTCAGACATATGATGAAGGCTTCACAATATTTGATATTATTAGCTATAATTTACCTTCTGCTTTTCTCTCTAACTTCGTGTCCCAACATTCTCCCCATGGAGAGAATGTTGTTCCCTACTCATATTGTTCCCAGGTCTCAAAACTTCAGTAACCTTCTCCTGTTCTCCCTCCACACACACGCATGCACACGCGTGCGCGCGCGCGCGCACACACACACACACACACACACACACTCACACTCACTCACCCTTACCTCTCACCCCAGCTTGGCAAGTTTCTGTTCATCATGCAAATCTTAGCCTAACTAAATCTTCTTTGAAGCACCCCTGCCTCTTAGGCAGAATTGGGTACTCTTTCTCCTGTGCCATTTTATCACTTGAATATATTATGTTTCATTGATTTTAAGATACTTTTTTTCCTTGCACTTTAACATCTCTGCAATAAGGATTTGGCCTACAGTCTCTAGCATCTTAGATTCAATGCAATACAGCACCTGATTTATAGCTCATACCACATCTAGTATCACACATGTCTGAGCAACCTGAGGATGGAGAGTATGACATATTATTTTTGTATTCTCAAGCACCTAGAATAAGCACATGCTAAACAGAAAGAGTAAATGAACAAAATATATAGCTATTTGCCTGAATCGATTGGATAGCACAATCTCTTTGTATATATGCAAACATCTGAAAAATAATGACAATAATACAACCATGTAGCATTTACTATGTACCAGGCACCATTCAAAGCAGTTACATATATTAATTAATTTATTTATTTCATGTTCACAATAATTCAATGAGGTAGATTCTGTTTTTATCTTCACTTCACAAATGAGGAAACTGAAGTTCAGAGAGGTTAAGCAATATGTCCAAGATTCTATAGCTAATGATGATGGAGCTAGGATTTTAAACTAATAAGTCTTCCTCTTACACACTGATCTTCTATTGCTTATGACTCCTTACTCAGGCTTCCTGTGCTATCACTCATTGTCTTCCTGGGCAACATGTGTACTCCAGCCAGTTCTCACATGTAACACAACCAGTTCTCACATCCTCAGTCAAGATAGATGCAGGTCTTTATATTTTGCTAATGTTTCTTTGCCTGGATTTGTATCTTACTTCCCTTTACCAGCAATTCAAATACAGAACTGGCTTCAAAGCCTATCCCATCCATCTTTCCATTATGTCTTCAGAACCCACTACACACTTCAGGAAATTCCCTTTCCTTCTAACTCATTGTATGTAGTAGCTTTTGAAAATTATAAAAGTGCCAATTTATGTATATATAATGAGCCTATGTCAGAGTTTATGTTGTATTGGCTTTTTCTACCCCTGTTTTTACCTTAGACTGCCAGCCAGCTACTTGAGGATATGGGCAGATGTTAAATATGTTTAGGGTATCCCCAAATTCTTTCTATTCCAGAGCCCCAGAAGTAGTAAGGATGAAATAAATATATGTTGATAGATGGATTTCTTGAGAAGCTACATCTGTATTATACAACCTACTACATTAACATTTTATCCATTTATCATTCAGCAATGTTTAGTGTTTGTTAAGTACCCATGGTGTTCTAGGAACTGAGCTAATTATTATTATCCCTACAACTACTATTACTAATAATAATAACAGCTGAAATTTATTGAGCACTTTTTCTTAGATATTGTGCCAAGTAACATATGCATAATTTTTTTTAATCTCTACAACTCTATTATCTTCAGTTACAGGTGATGAAACTGAGGCTTGGAGATATTGAATATTATGTCTTATAAATTTCACAAGCATAGGGACTGTTTGTTTTTGCTCATTTTCATTTCCACCCACAGTTTCTGCCTCTTATTTGGTCCTCAATGAATATTTGTTGATTGAATAAATGGATGAACAAGAGAGTTCATTTTAAAAATGGCCGTCTGGCCCCAGAGTTGACAATCATAATTATTATGCTGCCCTGACTCTCTCAACCTTCTTTTCCAGATGAGGATAATTAGACTATGAGAAATAAAGTAATTGTCCCAGTTTATGCATTTAAGAAATAGCAGAAGTGAGAAAATACTGAGGTTTATCTGCCTATCCTTGAAAAATAATTTTTACCCTAACAGTAATTTTCCCATGTGAACTATCTATAAGATAGAATTAGAATGTTCTTTTTTTCCTTCTCAAAAACCCTTAGGCCAGATGAGACTAGATATATTTAGTATGTAGACCTAAGAATTGCCCAATTTTTATCGATTACTATTTCAGCTTTTCAAATAGGCCTTATGATTGCTCATTATCTAGTAGAACATCGATAATTAAATTGTAATCCTCTATCTTTCTTCTCACATCTTTAAACAAAGAACAAGCCATAATTTATGCATGATAAATTGGAGACATTTATATGGTACAGTTTGGATTTTCTTTTCCCATAACGGATAATAAAATACTTTCATAGGATGTGAGAGGTCAAAAGGGACAGTAGAAAGGATCAGTCTCAGCAGTTCACTCCCTATGTCCTCCAGAGGCACTGGACTCCAGTTAGCTGATAATAAGTTCTCTGAGCTGTTTTCATATCTACCTGAGTTCACATTCCAGTTTAATCCTTATGATTTGTATGAACTTGGTCAAGAATCTTAATCCCTGTGAGCCTACTTTCCTCATCTTTAAAATTGGAATTACATGTCATATTATCTTGAATTGTTGTAAGGATTAGGTATCACATAAATAGCAGACCAACCACACTCAGACCACATAGACAATAAATAAATGTGAGCTATTATTTCAAAGAGCCTGAGAGAAGCTATATTTGCTTTTAATAAAGTTGTAAAGAATAAGCAAAATGGAATTTTTTTTCTACATTAGGTTTGAGTTACATCAGTTCCACAAAATCATGCTCTATAGCTTATTGAATGAAAATAAAGCTCCAGTTGGTACTTAATCATGCCTTTGATAAATATATAAAAATTAGATAATGATGAACTAATATTTAAAGTAGTTCCTACAGTTAGGATCTGGCTATCAGCAGAAGTGACATATATCAGTCTTAGGTCAAGATCATAAGCACTAGATGCAACCCACTAACTCCTTCTTCTCTTGCCTTGACAACCATAAGGCCACCAGTTGTGGTATAGAAGCATCCACCAACCTGGACCTAGTATAACTGTGTCAGAGGTCCCGCCAACCCAGGCTGAGCATAGTGTTTAAATCAAAGATGAATATTTGTTATAGCAAGCTATTGAGATTTCATGGTTAACTCAGCCTGTCTGAATATATTAAGCCATAGGTCTTTGAGGGCAGTGTTTAAAATTTTAATTTCCACAACTGAAAAAAAAAATTATCATCCCCATATTTTTTACTTCCTTTATTAATTTATCTATCCATGCACTCATAAACCTATCTTAAACAAATGTTTTTCTAACACTTACTCATCACCAGATACCAGTCTGGACACTAAGGATATAATAGTTAAAAAGCCCCATCCCTCCTACCTTCTTGGGGCCAGAATCTAGCTGGAGAAACAAATAGGGAAAATATATGTTGATTATACAATATAATAAGGGCTGAGATAGGTAAGGGGAGTGAGATGGGAGCCCAGAAAAGGGACAACCAGCTTGGGTTGGGGCTTGGGAGTGGGGGTGGGGTCATACTCTGAGCTGAGTAGGAGTGCATGAGTAGGAGTTTTATTTGTTCAACAGATGTTTATCTATCAGCTACTAAGTGGCTGATTCTTGGCTTTGGGGATACAGTGATATGCCAGACAGGCAAGATATTAAAAAAGGACACAAATAAATGAACAAATTAATTTCATAGTAATAAATATTATGATGCCCATTAAAAAAGGTGACATGATAGGAATTAACTGAGGGGAGGACTTTAGCTTGGGTGGTGAGGCTCCTACGAAGAGATGACCTGTGAGCTGAGTTTGTCAGGGCCTATAGGGTTCAGGACCCTGAAGAGACATGATGGAAAACAAAGCTCTCAGGTTAGACAGGTTTGTGGAATAGGAACATACAGGCTGAATTTTATGTCAAATATTGCTGGGAAACTCAAATTTTCTTTTGCTGGATTTGATATTTTTTTTTAATTCCTTTGCTTGTAACGGAGGTTAGGTATATCTCTTGTAGTAGAGGTATGTATTATTGGACTCGTGTATTTTTATTTATTTTAGGCATTTCAGAAAGCAGTACTCTGAAAGGAGTCAGGAAAGAATGAGCAGTAGCTTTTAAGCAAAGAAGTTGAAATAGCAAATTGGTGTGCTTTGTGGATTTGGAAAACCCACAGGCTCTGGAGTTAGAAAGACCTGGGTATGAACCCCAACTCCCCTCCTTTTCCAGAGGGCACATCTTGGGCAAAGGACAATCTTTACCTGCTTCAATTTATCCATCAATTTAACTGGAGGTATTAATAGCACCTCTCCCATAGGCTTGTTCTGAAGCTTAAATAAGATAATGCCTGAAAGTTGTTAGCATGGTGATTGGCAAAAAGAAAACATTCAGTCAACAGTACAACAGTATTATTGGTGTGATTACCATTATACTCTATCTTTACTGTCAACATAATCACTCTACTTATTTTGATGGGAAGCATTCTTCTTCCCCGTATTTGCAATGATATATACACGTGTGTGTGTGTGTGTGTGTGTGTGTGTGTGTGTGTGTGTGTGTGTTTGTGTGTGTGTGTATTTATTTATTTATTTATTTTACTAAGGCTTTGCTTTCATTTATTTAATAAATTGTATTAGGCTACTGCCCCAGATATATCAAGTTTCAAATTCTCATCCTGGCATTTGAGGTCCTCTTTCATTTGTTTTTAACCATAGAGGTTCCACCTCCCACTGATATGAACCCTACTCTCACCTTCACACCCCAGGGTTTTCTCCTTATAGTCAGTCTCCATACTTTATTTAAGCCAGTCTTCATCCAACATGGAATGCCCTCTTTCTTGACTGTAATAAAATATGTTGAGTCCCTATTCTGTGCCAACCTTTGGGGCAGTCACTTAACATGTATGATGTCATTAATCCTCGCCTCTAAAAAGCAACTGAGACCCAGAGAGGGGAATTTCTTGGCAAATCCAGGTCATTAGGAATCTGTAGGGAATTAGTGGTAATTATGAAAATTCACTCAATCCTGTAAGGCAGGACTAGAGAGCTACTTTCTCCACCTCTCGATCCAAAGTGAGGTGTCTACAACCTTAACTGGCCCAGTCCATGTTGTCCAAAGTAGGAAGATGGAACCAAGGGCAGAGGGATAAACCAGCAAGGCACTCTGAAGACACATAGATTCTTGCTTCAGTGAGTCCAGCCCACTGCGAAGAGCCATTGGAAGTCATCCCTGAATTTTCTCAGCCCTACATTGAGTCCTGTCCTGTGTCATTGTCATGCTGAAATATCCAGGGTAAACTCAGTGCATGGGCACAAGAGTTTTCTCAGAGCCAACCGAGATAACTCATCCTGAAAGAGAGAGTGATTTTTAGTAGACCGAAAAATTATAGGTCAGTCTTAGAAAGCTGTAGTCAAAGAGCTTTTAACAGAAAGTCATCAATAGGTCAAAAGTGAGGAATATCAAGGTGAGTGAGGATACAGAGCAGAAAAAATTCAGGGTGAGAGATTGAGGTATAAGGCTATAAAGACTCAGTGCCAGCCAAGGTAGTTGGAAGGTACTTTTCTGTGGCACAGAGGAGGACAGGCCAGATACTTTATCAGTTACTTTCCAGAAACCAAATCCACAAAGCCCTATCTCCTGGCTTCCAACCAGCCTAGCCTCCTGGGAACTTGCATCCAGTGACCCCCCCACCCCATGGTTTCCCCATCACCCTGCCCTTCCCTCTTGGGACACCTGGCACACCACATTGCTGTTGTTCATGCATGGCTTCCCACTTGATTTTGAACTCAGGAGGAACAGGGACCATGTCTATTTTAGCATCATGTCCCTAGGGTCCAGTACAATGCTTGAAACATAGGAGGTATTCAATGAATAATTTTGTTGGATGAATAAATACATACATATAATAGTGAGAACAAATGTTCCCCTGAGAGTGTGTCGTAATCTCCCCAGGAGGCAGATTTTCTTATTCTGAGCCAGGATAGAAGGACTCAACCTGGGTCCTTAGCTAATTCTAGAGGGAGAAATGCAAATAAGAATCTCATGATACATCTAAAACCGTCAGGCCTGGGTTCAAATCCTAACTCTTCTACTTTCTAATTGGGTAGTATGGGACCAGTACCGGTCCTTTCAACTGTAGGAGGATTTCCACAATAGGGGAAGGTGCACATTCAAAAAGAAACAAAAATCAAAACAAATAAACAGAAATCTAACACTTATGTATCTGATGGCAGCACTGTTTTAAGTGTATTGAATATTGTAACCTACTTAATCATAACAACTCCATAAGGGAGGTACTGTCATTAGGTTCACTTTTACAGAAGAGCAGACTGAGGCAATGACAGTACACATATTTACCCAAGGTTGCATAGCAAGTTAATGGAAGAGCCAAGATTTGAACCCAGGCGGCATGGTTCCTCTGTCTGTATTCTTAACTTCTGAACTTACTGCTTCTTTTAAGATGATACATAAAAAAGCTTAAACTTAGGATTCATAAGGTCCTCCAGGGTACTGATATTAGAACTGCTGTTTATTACATGTGACTTCAGGCAAATTACTTAGCCTCTCTGGGCTACGTAACTCCCTCCTTCTACCATGGGGATAAGAAAATGAGATAATGAATGAGATAACAAATTGAATGGAGTGTTAGAAGCTATAAAGCTCTTTGCACATATAAGCATGAAGTATATACTAACTATTAGATACTGAAAAATTCTGAATGATATAATGAGGTGCTTGCCTTCTATACTGTGGGCCTACAAAAGCAGATTTTTTAAAAATCAAAACTGGAAAGGAAGAGAGAAAAGAAAGGAGGGAGGGAAAAATGAATAGATGGATAGGCATAGAGATAGTTGTATTTTAGGAGACATACTTCCAGCAGAGCACTCTTAACAGAAGAAATGTGTAAGAAGCAATATATTATCATGATCTTGGATTTGGGAATTAGACAGTTGAGGTAAGGGTAGGGACCCAATCCAAGGACTTCCACTTTCTAGCTGTTTGAGCTTAGATCTGCAACTTCTCTCTGAATCTCAGTGTCCTTCTGTTGAGAATAAGTGATAATAAAACCTTCCTCATTGGCTCATCATGAGAACTAAATTTGATCCCATACGATAAGAATTAAGCATGTAAGAGGTGCTCCAAAATATTCCCCTGACCACCATCACTGGCTGATTACTTTGATATTCCCCATTTATTCCAAATGACAAAAAATTGCTAGATGCCTATCTATTGGAATTAATGTCCTAAGTGGGAAGAGGGCAATCAGAAGACACACCCTGCCTTTTTTTCCTTTTGCTTACCTGCTTGCAGGTGCAACTGGTACCGGAAATACCTGCTTTAGCAGGGATCTTTCTTCTGTAATTCCGGGCACCCAGCTAATCCTTCTTCTTCCCAGATACTCTTGGAGCTTCTGTATTTTTAGCTCATATCTGTTATATGCCTCAATCCAAAGACATCTTATTATTTATTTCAAAATTTGACAACTCTTATCACATTGTCTGCTCATTCCTTTCAGATACTCAAAGGAAGAACAGAATGAAGCAGGCCCAAGCCAAGTTTTGCTTCTGCTCAGTTGAGTCCAGAACTTCAAGGGTTTCTGGCCACATCCACTTATAGCTCCACTCTGGGTGTCACAAAGCCTCATTCATGTCTTTATATACCTCATATTATAGAATGTGCAATTATATACTGTGTGTAGGTGCACTCAAAAATCCCACAGATGCTCCTATATAGACACTCAGTCGTCACAGCACAGTTCTAAGACAAGACTGAAAAACATGAGTGAGTAATAATAGAGCAAGGATAAGCATTTCTAACATTTAAGTCATTTACTCAACAAATATTTGTTAAATGTTGACTGCACATCAGGATGTATATTTTTTACATAAACAGGAAAGCTGTTCCCTGATGTGATATGCTTGAATTACTTTGAAATAACATCACATTTATTAAGCATTTGCAGTGTTCTAGGCATCCTGTTAAGCATGTCATGTGTGTTTATTCATACAATTCTTATAGCATCTCTTGTGAGGACAAATTATTCCTATTATACAGATGAGAAAGCAAAGTCACAGAAGAGTAAGTGACAAGCCCACCTGTCACAGCTTGTGAATAAAGAGACTAGTTCCATAGCCTGTGCTCTTAATCACTGTGCCATATTCTCTCTATTCTCTACCCAGACTGCCTCAAATTCCAGGGTTATAATAAATGAGATAGTACATATAATGCACTTAGCCAAGGGCCTGGGCCTCATGCTAGTAGAGACTGTATCTCCAGTATGCTGTCAAAGATAAACAGCTGAACACTCAAGTGGTAAAAACAGATTTTATTCAGGAACTACAGAAAATAGAGGAAAAAGCTGAGCTCCATTCTGATTTATGCAGAGGTGACTAGGCATTTTAAAGGGAGAATGAGGGAGGGGCTTGTGCAGAGTCAGCCCAGGGTACTTTCAAAAAATTATAAAAGGTGCGTGGGTGAGATTAGTCCATGTGAAACCCATCTGGTTTACTAACTGGTACTTATCCAACCTCAGGCTCCTACCCTCCCACAGAGGGTAGAAGCCAAGGGCCCTATCTTCAGAATTTACTGGAACAAACAGTAAATTCTTTTGGCAGCCTTGAGTTTTCTCAGGCAGGCACTTTAAGAGGGGCTAGGGTCATCCTAGTGATGTAGCTTTGAGCTATTATAAACTATGTTAGTGTTTGCTTAAGTTTTTATAGGCCAAGGTTGAGACCTAATACAGCAAAGGGCTCAGAGCAGCCTGGCTAGAGCTTAGTTCAGGAGAGTCTTTGTCAGTGATACATTCTATTTTTGCTGGTCTACGCAATCGTCACACCAGTTCTGCTCTGCAGAGCTGGCAAGCCACTGACATTTATACGCAGATTCATGAATGCACACCCAGACAGGTTAAAGATAGTTATATAGATAATAGGCCATTGCAAATCAGAATAGCAAATGTTCTGAGCCCAGAAACAGCAAACAAGAGGTTCATGGAGCACAGAGGGGACAGCTACCCCAGATGGGAAAGGAAACTGTCAGGAGTTTCGGGATCCAGTCTTTCAGTGGTTCATCCCTGAAATCTCAAAAGAATCCTCAAAACGTTATGGCTGGCCAATACATTTTGGCCATGGCCTATCTCCTTTAGATCACCCTGAGAAGTCACTCTGGAAAGTGTGTACAGAAAGGCCATGCAGATGACCTCACACTTTCTGAACATCCAATCCTAGAATCCTCGGAACTCCCCAAGGCCACCTATTCTGCTCTGACATTTGCACATGCTGCTGCCTGTACCCTGGAGTGTCCTTCTCCTCCTTTCTATGTTGTACTTCCTTATATTTTGTGAATCAGCCTGAATTCTTCCTCTTCCTGGCCACCTGCCCCAGTGGGTTTAACTGCTTCTGCCATGTGCTCCTCAGCACAGACTGGCATCTCCTTCTATCTGAGAACTTACACATCCTATTTTAATTGTCTGTGAACCCGGTTGTTTCCTGTAGACCATATGCTCTGTGAGGGCAGGGACTGCCTCATGTGCATTTCATATGGCCCGTGCCTCCTTGGCATCCAGTGACTGCTCTCTGAAAAGACAACCAGGGCCAGATTCCAGGTTGTTTAACTCTGTATCCAGTGTGATTTCTGGCCCTCCCAGATCCTTCACCACTTACATAAGCCAACCACCTGACAGCTGACCATGCCATGTTCATGGTGGCCCTTTGAGACAGCATCTCACCAACAGGCATGCTGAGATCCAATGCAGGTCTTTGACTTTCCCAAAGTCATACAGTGGGGAAGAAAGTAGCAGAGCAAAGGAATGACCCAGACATATTCTGACCTGGCACACAGACCACACTTACTCATAGATTTCACTATAAGGTAACAAAAACTGTATGCAGTAAAGTACAAATCATACCTAACTGCCTCCCAAAAATCCCAGCAAAGCCATCTATTTATTTATTTAGTTAGTTAGTTAGTTAGATTTACCTTTCCAGCACAGCCATTTAAACAAAGAAGTGCACCATGCCATCACTACTGCCACCACCAGCACCAACATTTAGGATTTTTCATAAGACAGACCCCCATCCTCTGTTGCCAGAAAGCTTTGATGAACTTCTGTGTGTCATGGATTGTGGGTCAGGGAACAGGGGTGGAAGAAGGTAGGATTCATCTTCTGCTCACAAACATTTTGCCAGACTGTCCCCAGACCAGAGTCTGCCCAGGGCAGAAGGGGTGGTTGCCAAGTCCACCTGCAGTCTGACCAGAGCCCTCAGGCCTTCCTCTCCGGCAGGACAACCAGGTTCACTTGTAACCATCTGTCACCTGTGATCCTCCCTCCCCGACGCTTCAGCTGTGCATCCCCTTGGCACACCATGTTAGCAGCTCCCATCCCCATGCATGAGCTGGGAGGGGCAGCTCAGCTCTCTGTTCTTCTCTAGCCTGAAGAAGGAGTCTTTTGCAGCCCATTGAAAGGGTCAGCTGCAGTGAAATTAGCAGCACAGTTGAGCAGAAAGAAGCTAGACAATTTCACTTCCACCTTAGTTTTTATCTAGCCTTTACAATTCTGCATTCCTTTGCCCCTGATACCTTCTTTCACTGCCACTTTCTGCCTAGCATTTTATGGTCTAATAATCCCAAACTGATTGCGGTCCCCTACCTATGAAATACTATTTTATAGCTTCATGTCTCATTGTTATCCCTTTGGATGGAACATCTTGATTCCTACTGCCACCATGGTCACCGATTTTTACCTATTCGGCTCCTACTAATTGAATCAATTCAGGCTTCCATTCCTACCCTGTTCTTACCTTTATTATAGCTTGAGCACTTATGCATTCCACAAATCATTACTGAGCCCCCACTAAGTGTCAGACGCTGTACTGGGTGTTGGTAATGCAGTGGTGAGCCAAGGTTGACACAGGGACTATTTTCCTAGTCTTCACAGACTATTGGTGGAGACAGATATTAACCAGATAATCATGCAAATGAAGGGATAATTGCAGATTGTAGTATGTGTTAGGAAGAAAGGAAATGGGTTTCTTTGAAAATATTAAACAAAAGCACCTGACTCCCTGTCTCCACAGAGAATATGAGCTCCTCAAGGGGAAGGATCTCACCAGCTCTAGTGTTGTCTTCCCAGCACCCAGCATAGTGCCTGACATAGAGTTTCTGGATCAAGGGAAATGCCCCATTACTAGAATTGAGTAAGGGGACAAGTCAGAGCTGGGCCCGTAGCTAGTAGTGTTTAATGCAGGAAGCACTAAATAACTCTGCCAGGCCTCTTTATATCCGTGCTAGGTGAGCTACCTTGGATGCAGCTGTCTCTGAGTTGGCACAGAGATGAAACTATATGCCAGGAAGGAGGAGAAGGTAGGATAAGTGATCCCAGTGCTGAGCACAACATGACAATCACTTTCTTTAAGGAGACAACCTGATGTAGAAAAATGGACATGAAGTTTGCCGTCACACTGACTTTTAACTTCACTATTGATTGAACATTGATTGGGCAAGTTGCTTAACCCCTCTGAGCCTCAGTTTTCTCATCTCTAACAGGAAAATGATAGAGCCAAGAGTTAGAATTTATTAGTTCATGTCAATTTTGCCTTCTGAGACTCTCAGGTGTGTTGAAGAAGATGGCTACAGGATGATTTTTGGTGCATTTTCAATGAAGGGGGCAATTTTGTGCTAATTTCTTTCACTGACAGTTTATTTTCCAAGGCAACAGCCCAACAAATCACGAAGCTGATTAGTGTAAGAAAAACAATTGATCCTGGTACTCAGAGAGCTCATCGCACTACTGCAGTGATTTGGTGGTGCATTTGGGAAAATGCTGCACAGCACTAAATGGGAAGTAATTGGACAGAAGCAGCTGTAAATTGCACAGCGCTGCAGCATACTCAGCTTCTGATTTAAGTAGCAAGGTCTGGCAGTAACAGGAAAACTAAAGGGTTTGCTCTCCTGCATTGAAAAAAAGAGCAAAGCTGGCAGGGACCAATTCTGCCCTCTCATTTTACAGATGAGAAAATTAAGGCTTACTGAGGGAGTAGAGATGAGACTAGCTACATAAGATTGTGTGGTTTCACCCCTGTATTCTCTTAGCAGACTCTTTAAACAAAGAGACCTGGAGGTAAAACTAAGGAGGTGACTGCATTCCTTTCCTAGGAGTGCCATTACAAATTACTACAACCGAATGGCTTAAAAAACAGAAATTTATTGACTAATGCTTCTAGAGGCTAGAAGTCTGAGGTCAAGGTTTTAGCAAGGTTGATTCCTCTTGAGGACTCAGAGAGGATCTGTTCCATCTCTCTCCTAGTTTCTGGTCATCTGCTGGCCATCTTTGGTATTCCTTGGCACATCATTCCAATCTCTGCCTTCATATTTACAAGGTTTCCTCCTTGTGCATCTGTGTGTCCAAATTTTCCCTTCAGACATCAGTAATATTAGATTAAAAGCACTCCCTATTCTAGTATGACCTAATTTTAACTAATTACATCTGTAACAACACTATTTCCAATTAAGGCCTCATTCCAAAGTACTGAAATTAAGGACTTCAACATAAGAATTTTGGAGGGCACAATTCAACTTGTAGCAATGACTGACAATTTAGATAACAGAATTTTTGTGACATAGAGGAGCTACCATTTATTAAGCATTATTAGGTGCCAGGCAGGATACTAGGAATTCTAGCAGCATGATCTAATTTAGTTCTCACCCCAATCTAAAGCAGTTATAGATGATGACACCAAGGTTTAGAGAAGCTACGTAATTTATCCAAGCTGACACTAGCTACATAATTTATCCAAGGTAACAGATGTGGATTTCAAATGCTGCCCTATGTCTATCTAAAGTCATGTGTTTCCTCAGCACCCAAGCATCTGACTAAATAGGATCTTAGGAACCATATTTACCACCACCACCAGCTACTTACTTAATTTATAAATGAAGACACCAGGACCTGGAATCGGTCTTCTCACTCCTAATGCAGCACCGTTTTTGTTGGCTGCATTTAGTGAGTCCATTTTTGTAAGTTTCTGTCTGATATGCAAGACTTCATTGTGAGCAAGGCGGAGGTTAATTTCAGACTGGTTACAATGCAGAAAGTAATTTTCCATTAAATATAATGACCTCATTTCTGCAATGACTTGTGGCAAGACATGCTGTTTTATTTCCATTCATCCAGACTGATTTACCTACTTGCTATAGTAATTTTACACCATAAGCTAAAATGTTGAAATCATTGGTTACATTAATAAACACCTACAATGGTTATTAGGAGCCTTCATGCAGAAAGAAACAGAAATAAAAATAAGAATTTTAGGAGAATTAAAATATAAGCAGTTAAAGTACATTCAAAACTATATTCAGGTATACGGAGGCTGCCTAGAGTCTGAAGCCCAGCCATAGTTTTCAGTGGTCCAGGGTGTACCTTATCAGCATTGTGACCTGAGGCAAGTTACTTAACCTCTCTGTGTCTCAGTTACCTCAATAGTAAAAGCAGGGAAAATATTATGTAAGGTTGTTGGGTGAGTAAAATAAATGATGATTGCATATGTATGTCGGGTACCTGGCACAATGCCTAGCACACAGTCAGCACTCTCTGAATTGTACCTTTTTTTAATAGAATGAAAATAAAATCTGAATCGTTATGCAAATTTGTAGAATCTTCCAAGTTCGAGATATTTTTTCCCAGAGTTTCAGAAGTGTAAATTTTTCTCATATTTATTCAACCTGAACTTTTAAAAATGTGGTTGTTGAAAATAGAAAAGTACTGATTCATGTTTATTTATGCCATGGGAATGCAAGAAGGACAACAGAAACTGGCAGCTCTAACTCTAAGCACTTCTAAGCATGCTAAACACCCCAACTCCTTATATTTTGTACCAATGGTTACCTGAGATAGACTTGGTAAAGGCCTTTTATCTGCAGCCTACTTTTAATTAAGTTACTGAAGTGATCAGTGCCTGGGTTTCTCCTGTACTCAGAGAGAGGAGGAGGGAGTGAGAGGTAGAGAAAGAAACATGCTAAGATTCAGTTTTCATCTCCAATATGTTATCATGATAATGTTCAAACAAATGGAGAATTTTACCTTTTGCCATATTTTCTTTTTCTGACTCTTTCTCTCTAGATAGATTAAAAGATCAATAGATAAAGGGACAGCTAGGTAATAAATAGCTACATTAGGTGTTCTCATTGCTACTGAGATTTCATTCTAGGTCCTTTCTGTGAATAGTTCTAGGAATATAGTTTAAAATCATGAGTCTATTTCCAATTCAAATTCAAAATTATTGGGTTATTTCTTAACTTTTATATTTGTATCTCATTTTTCTTTCACTGAAAAATCTAACAACAACGTATTCATGTACTTATTTTATCTTAATATATACCGAAAGCAAATTCAAAATTGCAATTCAAATATAATTACTACTAATAATAAACTAGGAATAGATTTGAGTGTCAATGAGACTTGCTCAAAGCTCATGTCAGATCACTTTGTTCTGAGAAAATCATTTCTTTCCGAGCCTGTTTCCTCCTGTCTAAGATAGGGATACCGATAGTTACTGTATTGTTCAGAAATCTCTTGGTTGCTAGTAATATAAAACTCACCTCAAATCATGTTAAGCAATGAAAGAAATTCACTGATTTATATAACTGAAAACAACAGTGTTAAATTTCGCACAGTTGGGGGATCCAGGTTCTTAAGTGACATCATAAAGTTAGGAACTCTCTCTAACTCTCTGCTCTTCTCTCTTTCCTGGTGACTTGATTTCCTAATAGACTCTTTCTCACAACCCTTTGGCTACTAAAGGACTATCATTATCCTTCATCATTATCATTATACTTTGGCTCTAAGGAAGGCCTCACTTGAGGGAATCATGCTTGGTGACTGAATGCTATATGATGTAGCCATTAGACTGATAATCTTAAACTCAGTTGCCTGGAAAATGAGCCAAAGTATTAAGAGCCTACTATCTACCATATACATTGCTACACACTTCAAGTGATCTTCCTCACATCTCTATAAGGTATGGATTGTTCTCATTTTACAGATGGAGAAACTGAGGCTCAGTGAGATTAAGGTGACTGAAATTCGAATCTCTTTGGAAATGGGGATAGGACAACACAATTTACAAAGTACTCTGAGTATTTAGCAGAAAAGGAGCCCTCTGCCTTACACACATACACACACACTCAAACACATGCACACACACATTGCTGGCTTTTGAGAGCCCAGACTGTATCTTACCCATCTCAGTATTTCCAGGGCCTGGTTACTGAAGGACTTTTGGAATAAATGTAAATCAAATGAGAGAAGACAGCTAGTGGTTATGCTGTAGCCACATCATTGGTCATAGGACCTGGAATTTTGGTTTAACCCCACTATTAGGATACTAGTGTTTCACATAGAAACCAGTTTTCTGTTTGAGGTGGTTTTTACTTCTCCCGAGTAGAAATCTGCTTCGTTGTCACTTTGATGATTGCAAATTGATTAAGCACACCTGGCTCCGCTTTGCCTGTTAAACAAATTTAAATCATAGGTCTAGGATCCTCTCAGCTAGTTAACTAGTTCATCTCCCTATTTTTAGGCAAGGGCTTCACTCATGTCTTTCCAGTACTGTGTGTTTATAACGTGTGTAGAGAGCTACTAGGAAACTGTCTCTTATCGCTGCTGTTCTGTTATGAAACTTAAAAAGGATTTAAAGAAATGTCAAGAGCAAAAAAGGACATGAGTATTTACTCAATCCAACCTCCTCATTTTCACAGCTGAGGAAAGGAAGGCTTCGAGAGAGAAACAGATGCATAAATAAGCAAAAATGGGGGGTTGGGTAGGGAGTTCGAGGAAAGACTTGGACTCAGGATCCAGTTGACAGATGCATGCATTCATTCAAATTATTCATTTAAAATATGTACTGGCAAGCTCATAGAGATAGAAAGTAGAATGTAGTTGCCAGGGGCTGGGGCAAGGAAGGATTAGGGTGTTAGTGTTTAATGTCAGACTGTCAGTTTAGGGAGATGAAAAAGTTCTGAGATGGATGGTAGTAATGATTTTAGAACAGTGCAAATTTCTTAATACCACAGAACTGTATACTTAAAAACGATTAAAATGGTAAAATTATGTCATGAATGTTTTGCCATGCTAAAAATATATAAGTACTGAATCTTTACTGTATGTCAGGCACTGTACCTAATGCTCAGGCTCATGTCCAGTATTTTCACTATAAGCATCTTCGCTGTAAACATCCTTGACATAAGTATTTTTCCAGCAAACATTTTTACTACACAGTTAGTTAGCCTTAAGACAATTTAACCGTAAAAGATAAAATAACTGGTTGATAGTTTGGTTTACATTTGGCAAACTTAATGTATATTAGCTAGTTGTTAATTTGGTGTCATTTCTCTATTATACATATCTGAGCTCTCATAATGGTCTGTAAGGTGATGAGTACACGTGGTGGTTTTAAAATACTACATATTAACAGCTGTGTGTAAAACTTTCATGCAAAGCCAGATTGCATACTGTGCTTAAAAATGCGAATTCTTTGGTAAGCACATTATCCCCTTCCACCATTAAAACCAAAAGTTTACCAAGTTATGGCAAATATAAAAGAGATGGCCACCAATTCACAACAGTTTCCAAAAGCATTAATTACTGATTCTATAATGGAAACTGATACCTCTCTTAATGAAGAAACTGTAGCAAAAAATAAAAAGTGCATTCCTGAACAAGGTGACAAAATCAACAAGCAGAAAAAAAAAATGTATAATACTATGAACAAAAGACTTTGGAGACAATGCATTTTCCCTTTTTGCAATAAAGCCTTTAATTTTGTATTAATATTTTATGCTTCATTATGTCCTTTTAAATGTTCCTCTTTTATTTTTTATTTTATCTTTTGTGGAGAAATTGCCTTATGGCCAATTAGTTGTGCTGTGAAAATGCTTATGGCCGAATACCTGCAACCACTCAGGGTAAGAAGATGAGAAAAAAAGATATTGTTGCTGCCATTCTGGAGCTGACTACTATACATATGTATCCATTTACATAATGACAAACTGGAAAATTGCTCCACGTGGTGAAGTCCAGGGAGCTAAGAGGACTTGTGGTATGGGAACTAGGTTTATGTTGAGAAGTCAGGAAAGCTTTTGGGGAGAAGAGACATCTGTACTGAGGTCTGAAGGAGAAGAAGTTGAGCTTGTGTAAAAACCTGGGGTAGGAGTATGATGCATTTGAGGGACTGAATAATGGCCAGGAGTGGAAGGAAGCAAGGGGGAGGGTGTGTGATGTGGACAGAGGTCCTGACAGAGATTTTGGTCTTCATCTTAAAGGCAGTGGGGAGCCTTTGATATATTTTAACTATAAGATAGACGTCATTAAGGTTTGGAGAATTTTCTCTCAATCCCTTTACACTATGGTATAATTAGTAGAGTAGAGGCCAACAAAAGTGAATGAGTAGGAACTGAGGGTATTTTATGAAACCATGCTAGAAATCATGGCTGTGATCTGAGTTTGGTGATGGAGATAGAGAGAAATGGACAAAGGAAGATGCTTGGGAGGTAAA
This sequence comes from Macroglossus sobrinus, assembly GCA_004027375.1. Classification (NCBI taxonomy): domain Eukaryota; kingdom Metazoa; phylum Chordata; class Mammalia; order Chiroptera; family Pteropodidae; genus Macroglossus; species Macroglossus sobrinus. The sequence continues at coordinate 217,732 of PVKZ01000444.1, forward strand.
ATTGACAAGACTTAGTTATGGGGGGTAAGACTGAAAGAAGCTGAATGAGCTCAAGGATGGTTGTAAAAATGGATAATAGATGATGGTGCATTCACTAAATTAACTAAATTCAACCATGAAAGACATAAAGCATCTTATGTTTTTTCTTTATTTTAATCTTAGTATATTATGTAATTAGTATAAAATAAAGCAAATAACTAGATTTAAAAAAAATTATATAAATATGCAAAATGTCATTTTAAAAATCAAATTTTAAAAATTCTACCACTTAAGAGAGAACCCTCATTAAGATTTTGTTGGATACACTTTCAGACTTTTTATATACATATATATCACTATGCATACCTTTTTTTCAAAAACAAGATCACATTAAACACACTATTTTGTGATATGCTTTTTTAATTATTCAACAGAATGTTGTAGTTATATTGCCATTACAAAAAATACAAAGATGATTTTTAGATTCTGCATCTTATTTCATCTTCTAGAGAAATGAAATCTCTTTGGTCAGTTAATGCACAACATTTCTCATTTTTCACTATTCTAATAGCATTTCAGAGAATATTTTGCATCTAAATCTCTGCCCGTATCTTACATTATATACAAATAATTGAATTCCCACAGGAAGATCCACAGGGTCAAAGTTTACACAGGTCTTTAAGGCTTTGAAACACACAGCCCATCTGCCCTCTAGAAAAGTTACACTCAATCACACTCCCACAAACAACAAAAATAACCATAAAGTCAACTCTTACATAGCCCTTACTATGTGCTTTGCCTATTTCAGGTCCTTTACATGTATTAACTCATTAATTCTCCTAACAGGACCATGAAAGAGGTATTATTATATTCCCCTCTGTACACATGGAAAATGAGCACACAAAAGCCTTTAAGTAGAGAGAAAACCAGTAACCCAAGAAAATATCTGTTTCTTTACACTTTTGTCAACACTAGGTATTTTCTTCTTTTTCCTCATTCTAGTGGGTAAAAAATGACATCTCATACCTGGTATGTTTTATATGAATCAATTTAATACTTCCAACAACCGTTTGGGTTCTATATCATTCTTCATATTACACAAAATGAGAATATAAAGCTCGGAAAGTTAGATGTCTCAAAGCTACACATCTGATAAATGATAGAGTTTAGATGTGAATTGTGTTCTCTCTGGCTCCAGAGTCCACATTCTTTTTTCTGTTATCTTCAGCTAGAGACTAGGAGATTTGGAAATTTAATCTTGTCCTTGAGTAAAACCTACTGGAAAATTTCAGAGTGGGGACTCAGGGAAGAATTCACTCTGACCTGCTTCATTTAGCATTTGATGATGGGGTGCCTGGGGGCTGATACAGAGGTTGCCTCCCAGCCTTGCTGGCACTGCGATGCAGTGAATGCATCCAAAAATATGTTAGAAAAGAAAAAGGCCTTTATAATGAGCCTGGGCCTCCCTTTGTCTTGTGAAGTTTTAACTACTGTAATTGCTTGTAGTGTGAAGTAGTGTATTCTTCATGTATCTATTTTTATTCTGTGTCCATGTCTGTCTGTGTATCTGCTTTTTCGTTTTGTTTTGTTTTGTTTTTCATTAACTCACTCGAATCCTGGTGGGTGTATTTCTTGTGAATAGCATCGCCTCAGGAAAGCACACACTCTCATACACACATTACATACACATAATAATAATATGAAGGCTAAATGGAGTAGAATTTATTCTTTTAAAAAAGCTAATGGTAAAATCTGAGCAGATGACTTTCTAATCCATACTGTATTTAATTGGCTGTATTGAACCATAGTACAAATTAAGTCTTCTCTGTAATTTATTCTGTCAGATGGTAACCCTCCAAACAATTTGATACTTCATTTAAACATTGGTAAATGGCTCATGGAAATGCTAAAGGGTGGGGGGAGACTTAATGATGATCAGATAAGAAACCCTCTGTTAACAGATGAATCCTTTGTAAATGCCATGAGCTAACCTGACTCAATCATTCATTAAACATTTATTGAGCAACTACCTTATCCATTGTATATCTTTAGATGGCTGGTTCTCCCTTCCTTCTTTCTTTAATTTATCAAACATTGTTTAGCACTTACTGTTCAAAAGGAACTGGGGTAAAACTAAGGAGAAGCAAACATCAATCTTTCTTTTAAGGAACTAACATCCCCAAAGTGGAGAGAAAACATGGTCTCAGGACTTAGAGGCTTTTGCATGCTCAGTTATTTCTGCCTAAAATGCACTTTGCCCCAGACTTTCTGGGGAATCGCTCTTTATCCTTGGACACTCAGTTCAAGGTCAGCTCCTTTATCAAGATTTCTCTTCCCTAATCCTGCTCTGAGCCTATATAACACCCTATGCACACCTTTAATATAAAACTTGTCTTGTGATAGTGTGGTTGTTAGTTTCTTTGCCTGCCTGTTCTATGCAATTGCAAGGTCCTTGAGGAAGGGACTGTGTTTTAATCATCTGCATAGATGTAGCACTTAGTGTGAGACCTGGAACATAACAAGTGCTCAGTAAATACACTAACTGGATGAATGGATAAATGTGAAACAAAATTAAGAGGTGTAAAGCATCCTAGGTAGAAGAACAGATCCAATGCAGTGAGATCTAGGGACAGGAATTATGGCTAAGGGAAGTGGAATTAGGGAAATTTCCTTGGATGAGCAGGATGTTGGAGCTAGGTCTTGAAGCATGGAGGTGATACGGCATGTGGAGTCGATGAAGTGTGAGTCGGGATGAAGAGCAAGATCTGAAGAGAAAACAATGTGGCCAATGGCATGGAGATGGGAAAGACCTTGAAGGGGGAGTGATGAATTCTTCGAATTATCTGCACCCCAGGTTACCCTGGGAAGAAGGTTCAATTGAGGAGGTTAATCTCTGAATCGTCCTTCGAGTTGTTCAGTAACAACTTTCACCCACAGTGTAATGCAGAGGGTTCAGACTGGGAGGAATAAATGAAGCTGTGGCAGAGCAACAGGGTGTTCTTGAAGTTCCTATTCTTAAAACCAGATACCTGCTTTGGTTTTTGACAGTGCTTTAATAGTTTGACTAAGTTTTTCTATGATGGAATTTTGTTTTCCAAAAATAAAATGTGGAAAAGTATGACCAGAATCTGCCTTTCCTTCACCTTCTCCCTCCCACTCCAGCCCAGTATTTTCTGTCATCTGTGTAACAACGAGTGATGCTCCAGGAACTCTCCGTAGGAGCACTCTGAGATGAACGAGTCCTTATCTTCCTCACCTCCTCATTCCAGCCTTGGCTGCTCAACAGATACTATAGATGGCTTAACTTAGCTCCTGAGAGTAATCTTGTAGATTATGCTGTTTTGAATTTTTTTTTTTTTTGGAGATTCTTATGGCTATCCTTTACCCCCCAAATCTTCTGATTTGTGACCCTCTCTGGCCTCAGATACCTGCCGGAATCCAGAACAGCCTCAACTGTGCTTCCCTTCCCAGCAACCCCTTCTCTTACCCAGTTTATCAGTGGTCATGGTTTTGTTACTGGACTAGGGATCTGGGAGTCTAAAGGAGGGAGACCTTGATTCTATTTACATAATCATGTTTTATTTTTCAATGCTTTATCATTCTGAGTAGGGAGAACAGGGCCTGGGTTTAGGACTGGTCCTGCCAGCTCTCTCTCTGACCCTCTGTTCTTTCATGAATAAACTCAGAATTGAAATAGATGATGTTTAAGGTTCCTCTGGTTCCAACTGCCTTCATGCTGATAAAATATACTTGAAGACATGGAGCAATTTTGAGGCTCAGTGAGCAAGTATTTGCAAGATCCTCTGAGTTGCCAAGATGAATATGATAATACGACTGTGGGATTAGCAGGATTCTAATGTATTTATATTTCCAAGTATCTATATTATGTCTGCATGGTTAAGGTTGGAAAAAGTGGAGACATATCCTCTCTCTGACTCTTAGTTTCCAAATGAATGAGCCATTTTTAGAGCAATCCTCTTTAACATGTCATAAAATTAACTATGGGAAACGATAATGTTACAAATATCTTAAAGCACTCCACGCACACACTTTGCGAAGCAATATTAGGTATCATCAGGCATTCAAAATGTTTTGATTGTAAAACACTCAATGAAGACTCCCAGGTAAATTGAAACACCTCCATCTGCTGTCTTGCATAGTAGATGATATTTTACCATTGCATAATCATCTTCAAATCTAATTCCACCAGAAAGATTTCTAATCACAATTTAATTTGAGCAATATTCCACTTAGCAATCAATAAGATACTGTCGTCAAACTTTGATTTAATGGGAGACGTGGATAACATGCTCCGCATTATGTAGAGAGAGAAATATTTTCAGGAAGGGGAGAGAAGGAGAAAGTCTTTGTCTCCCACTTCCCCTGCTGCATACCATTCAAGCTCACAAAGCCTATAAATCAATACCCCATGTTGTGTGAATATAAGTCTCATCAATTTTACATAATTAACATCTTGAAAAAGCTACCACTCTTTGAGCAGTTTTTCTCTGCTAGCTAACTATGTCCTCTTAATAGAATAAGAATAAATGGATCCTGGTTGTTTTACTAACAAATACTTCCTTATTTTTGTTGAAATCCACTAGAATGATACAGTTGTCTTGTGGTCACTTGTAAGGCTAGGGTGACTGGGAAGTGACACTCTCACCAAGAATGATGTGCAATGAGCAACCTGGACAGGGCATGAAGCTGAAGGGAGCGTCCCAAAGGATATAAAGAGGAGAGTGAATGATCAGATTCTGGAAAGTTAAGATGCAGCAGCAAATTTTACTGCAAGAATGATTCATGAGGTCAGAAGCCTGGAGAGATGGTGACAGGCTAGAACTGGATGTCTTGGAAAGCCAGAGCCAGTCGTCCAGAACTAAGGTGAGGCAGACACCCACTGTCCTCAGAGGCTGGCTGCGTGGTGCAAGGTTCTAATGGCTAAAGGATGAAGGGAGATGGAACAGGACTTTAAAGAAATCTACTCCAATGGTTCCCAGTTTTTCATAACTGTTTCTGTTGCGTTACATGTCTCCCTCCTTCCATGGACTCGGTAAGGAGGACGATTTTGTCCACCAAAAAAAGCATTTATAATCATTCACTTTCCTATCTTAATTATTTGAACCCACAACTAATTTTCAAAGAGAATCTACTTAAAGAGTAGCTGAGTACAACAGTAACCTGATAGAATTCCAGATAAACTCAGTATTTTCATTTACATGCACAGTGAAATGTGTAGTCTTACTATGAATAATTATAAATTTCTGTTGAGCTTTTTGAAATGTTGAAAATTGCTTGGGAGCTCTTTTTGTCACATTTAATGACCCTAATAGATTCAGGGCTTTGGGTTAGGTGTCACTTATTGGGTATAAATATTTCATTTGATAGAGGAGTAAGCTGAGGTTCAGAGAGAGACAGTGAGTGCCTTATGATCACATAATGACTAGAATTCAAGCTTCATAAGACTCAGTATAATAATAGAGACTATTATTAAAATAGTAGAGACGATGAACATATTATATAACACTTATATACATACATAACCTTTTACAAAGTACTGTTTAGTGAGGATTTCTTTAAGTAAGTTTCATACAAGAAAATGGCCATAAATATCACCATCATCAACAGGATGGTGAACATTGTTTGTTGAAGCTTAGATAATAAAGGAAGGGAGGTCAGTTTTAAAAGACTTTCAAATTATTGATCACCTATCCCAGTTTGCTTCAGTTAAACAACTCTGGACCAGGCATACTGCAAGGTACTAGAGTGACAAAGATGAAGAAGACAGAGCCTGGTCGGGAAGACAGACAAGGGATCAGGCAAGTATCAGAAAGGGAAGGTCTGTGAATGTCGGAGCCCAGGGAGCTGTTTGTGAGGGTCCCTCAGGAGTTGTAGTATCTCTAGAGACTAAAGTTCTGTGGAAACACAAAAGAGGGAGGAGTTATTTCTGCCAGGAAAGTGCAGGCAAGCCTTGTTCAGGGAAGTTTAACAGAAGTGGTACTATTTCAAATGGCCTATGTAAGAAGAATAAGATTTGGGCAAGTGGATAAAAGAATGGGCATTGCAGACAAAGGGACCGACTCATGAAAAGCCACAGGGATATGGGGACCCCAACTCTAGCCCAAACGGTGACTCTGGACCAGAGCGAGAAAGGTGTTTGTTCCTCAAGACACTCTTATCACCATCTGTCAGGAAATTGTTGCAACCATGCAAGGCCATGGTTCTGTGAATGTGAATGGCGCCCCCACTGGTTGTACAGTGTGCATCTTCTCCCACGGCAAGTAGAAGCCCTGGGTATGTGAGCATATTAAATACCAAGCTGCAACTTAGACTGGGCTGTATCATGAAGAAAGATGTAGCAGGCTCACAAATGAGCCTGACTGACTCTGGCAGGCTGAAGGAAACCACCACCACAGCATATGAGCAGTTCTGTTTATCTGTCTGGTCACAGCACTAAGACCGTGGAGGGGAGCCTCAGTTTCCCGAGGGCAGGTACAACATTATTTCCTTCCATCTGGACCAAAAAGCTTTTCCAAAGCCCTCTGGGCCTGTTCGCACGTAACTGAAACACATCTCTTATTGATCAACAGCTCAAAGGGAAAGTCCCCTGAAATATGCTCTTCCTTTTGTCTCTTATAGGCCCTTCAGCATCATCATGCTGTTCATGAAATATCCTACATTGCAAAGGACATCACAGATCACCGGGCCTTTGGATACGTTTGTGGAAAGGAAGGGAATCACAGATTTGTGGCCATAAAAACAGCCCAGGCGGTAAGTATCACATCCAAGGAGAGCATCTTTCCTTATAACTTTAGGAGACAGCACAGTCACACTGCTGGTCTCTGAGAGCCCACACTGATGTATGACTAAGTGGTGCTGATACTCAGATTCTCATCTAGAAAAGATAAACATCCTTGAAGCGAGGAAACAGGCTCATGCCCATCCAGTTTTTTTTTGCTGTTGTTTTTTCTAATGGGTATTTCATAATGACTATTTTCTTTTCTGATTAAGCTGGATGGAGGCACAGTACACAAATACATTTTCTGTGTTCATAGCTTCATTTAAAAAGAAAATAAGAAAAAATAAATAGCTCTTTTGCATAAGGCCTACCCTAATTTTATTGTATCCAAAATTACTAATAAATAAAAACATTGCCTTTTATGCTTATGATTATTATGAATTTGTAAATATAATTAGTTGTAGAAATGAACTTTAGCCTAGATGCAATTTGCTAAACCAATATAAACAAGGTAGAATTAATTAAGGATGGAATGCTTTCAGTTTAATAGGAGAAGGAAGGGCTGAGAATTGTAGCAGGCTAAAACAAAAATTGGTCGCTGCAGCTCAGTCCCATTCCCTTATTAATGCGTTTTACCACTTTTACTCCAGGCTGAACCTGTTATTCTGGACTTGAGAGATCTCTTTCAACTTATTTATGAATTGAAGCAAAGAGAAGAATTGGAAAAAAAGGCACAAAAGGATAAGCAATGTGAACAAGCTGTGTATCAGGTATACCTGTGAATTCATCTTGGTACTGGAGAAGATTGGGGCTTAAAATAAATAGATGTTAAAACTGACAGTCAGGGCTTCTCTTCCTGCCATGGAGTAGAAATAAACAAAGGTGAAAGGTTCCTGTGTAAATTACAGGCACCCAAAGCAAGCCATTATAAATGAGCCCTTATTCTCTGAAATTCTGGATATTGAATAGAAAGTGAAATCTTGAACCCAGAGGATACTTTAGGGGAGGAGAACAAAAGAAACACAATTGCTTTTGCTATTGTCACTATGGGGGCGGGGTTGGCTACCAAGGGTTTTGATTTTTTTCTATATGTTTTCTACCTTAACAAACCATTAGCCTATCTCACCCAGAGCTGGTTTCTTTACTGTCCTGTAATTTCTGAATACGGTCTCATATCTCTTACTTTATATCCTCTACTTTATACCCTCCCTTCCCTCACTCTGCTATAGACAATTCTGGAAGAAGATGTTGAAGATCCTGTATACCAGGTAATTTATGAAACTAGTTGGGGTTTTAGGGTCAGGAATGATTAGGTGTGTGGTTCAGCTATTTAGTCTGAGACCTGAAACATCCCCCTGACTGCAGAGCCCAGAGAGGGACCAAGGTGGATTCCGGAAGGTGTGGGCTACCAAGCCCCTTCAGGAGCAAATTCCCATAAAAACTGGCAAAAGTTTGGCGGGCATCAGTGACATGGGATTTGGAGATGCACTTTTCCCGTCTTGCCCTGCCTCAACCCCCTCCACAATCTGTAACAGTCTGATCCCAGAGCTGAATGTTTTCAAGAGTCTCTTGAATATTCTGAGTTCATTAGAGACTGAATAATGAAGCTGTTTCTCTTAGTTAAGAAATGAAGGTGGAGACTGACATTTGGACATTTGAACACAAACCCAAAAGATGGTTTGTAAGCTTTAGAAAGGATGTGAGAGAAAGTCTCCTGTCCAGTCCCTGATCCACCAGGCTGCTCATGCCACAGGGGCTGTCATGAGGAGAGAAAGGGAGGTCCTAGAAAATCACAGGTCATAGCTTTCCCTGGACTTACATCATGGTTGCAGCCCAGGTGTGGGTAGAGAGATGATTTCTCTTGCGTTCAAGTGTGTGCTGTGTCCAAACAGATGCAGAAAAAAGGTAAGAGGAGGCCTTGCCTCCTCTGTGCTTATTCTCAAGGAGAGAAAGAAGACAAAAAACAGATTAGTTGGACATAAAAGAAAACCTGAAACTTATATTTCTGACTGGGACACACATGGATAATGTGTGTGTGTCACATATGCATATATGCGAATGTATATTTTCACAAAAAAAGCTGGTTACCACTATGACAAAAGTAAAAAATGGATTTTAAAGGTAATATAATATAGAAAAGCTGAAGTGGAAGGAGAATCTAGCAAGTTTGGAAAACAGAAGTAGAAATGCTTTTAATGGCATGCCCTTGCTTTGCAGTGAATGCTGAGGCCAGGATTTGTTTATAATATGAGCTCAACCCCAGGCTAACTGGCTCACAGAGAGTGTAGAGTATTGACCTTTTCGAAATGGCTCCATTCTTTAGAGTCTGAAACATGCACTTGAAAATTTTTATCTTTTGTATTTAAAGCTGCAAATGTAGATTAAGGTGATATTTATGGGATGAGAAAATTTGGGATTCTGAGCACTTCAGAGCTGGCTTCGGGCCTTGAGCCTTAGAGAGCAAAGGGAGACAACCACTGTCACCCAAAGTACACAAAGTTGGAATCCAGGCATTCTCAGGAGACATCATTCCCACTCAGCAACACCAGCACAAGTGCACATTACTGAGATAACTGTCACTGAGAGAGGGGGTTATATCTCAAGAAAGATCTACTGATGCCCCAAGCAATCATCACCAAGGAGTGACCATCAGACCTTTGCAGTTTTCCTCAGGAAAGACAGGAACGGGCAAGGCCCATCTGGTTTTTCGGTTGTCTTTTTAAGGTATTTTCTCTTGTGCTTGTTCCTTTAATGCTCACTGTGATTTGTATCTTGAATTCCAAATGCTTTTTTTTTTCTTCTTTCTTTTTCCCCTCTGATCTTTCCTCTCTGGCTGCTCCATTAATAGTACATTGTGTTTGAGGCTGGACACGAGCCAATCCGTGATCCCGAAACGGAAGAAAACATTTATCAGGTATAAAATCACTTCTCTCTCTTACTGTTGCTACACTACTAGTAACTGCACTGACAGGTCTGAAGGACCAAGGGCTCTCTCCTCATGTGCGCCACTTCCGATCATTCCAGCCTTGTTAAAATCCCTCCCTCCATATGAATTGGGTTCTAGTTCCCCTCCAATGTACCAGTCGTTGTTGTGCCTTCTTGTTGAAATGGTGAATGGCCAGTTGAGTACAGTGTTTTAATTTTTAATGGATCCTAACTATTTTAAGTTGACCCCCAAATCAAACATTCCATATTACTAAAGTAATCCATCGATGATGGTTGTCCATAATATAACAGGGTCCTTCATTTCTCAAAAGATTGTGCTCATTGAATTTCTTTAAAAAGCTGATCACGCTACTGAAAATGAGGCATAAATTCAAAAATGGTACTTGAAAACAACAGTGGGAAAATTAATTGAATAAAAGAAGCTATAGCTAAAGGTTTTACCCCTTCTGAAGGGAAGGTCAATTAGTATTCTTAAATGTCTGCTTATGTGAAAAACCATGAACACACTTCTAACTCCTTTAATTCTCATAAATATGCTATAAGTAAGCATTTTAATCCCACTTTTACAGACGGAACTGAGACTCAGAGAAACTGAGGAGCTTTCTCAGGGCCGTACTACTACTTAGAGCTGAGATCAAACCCAGGCAAGTAAGAGAAGGCAAAACTCATGCTTCGTCCCCCGTGAATTCATCAAAGAGTTTGAGCAATTGTAGCATAGCAACACATCAAACAAATATGATGACCTCCAATTTTTCACTAATTAGAATTTTAGACCTAATTTGAATGTAAATATTATAGAAATAGGAAAAATTTTTGATGTATTTCATAAGTGATTTTAATTTTCTTAATTTACTTAGTTGTGTAGTCTGTTATTCTGCCTTGGGCATGCATTACTTGTATAATATAAACAGATTTCTTAATTTTCATCAAATGCACAGAGTTCTGAATGACCAAAGTATAACCTTAGCTCTATCAACAACTCAGTTTAAACCAGCCCTGAGGAATTATAATCTAAAGACAGTTGACACCTGAATAATATGGGTTTGAACTGCCTGGGTCCACTTATGTGCTGATTTCCATCAGTAAATACCTGTACTATTTTCCCTCTTTGGGGTCAGAGGACTGACTGCATTGATCTATACCATTTTATATAGGGGACTTGAGCATCTGCTAATTTTGATATCCACAGAGTTCCTAGAACCAATCCTCCATGGACACCAAGGGACAACTAAGTTCTTGGGGAGTTAAAAGTCATATACAGATTCCCAACTGCATGGAGGGCTGGCACCCCTAACACCCACCTTGTTCAAGAGTCAGCTGTATTTCTCTCTGCCAGATTTGTCTGGAGTGGAACAAGTGTGAGGTTATGCTTCAAGGTTTTGTTTAAAATCATCACCTAAAAAGTTTCTGTCTCCAAAGAGATAAGTTGCATTATTTGTCCTCAATGTCAGATTTTAATATACAACCTTGCAATGTCTGAATATGAATCCAAAGGAACCATTGACCAGTATTTCTCTGAAGAGAGAGCACTTTTAAAAATAATAGGCTTTTCTATATAAGAGGTTTCTGAATTCAGACACAGCTGGAGTTGGCAGGACTCCCATTGTGCCCTATGGGGGACTGCAGGGGAGAGAGTTTTAGGCAAGTGGAGAACTAGGTTCTAGCTTTGGCTCTGTCTCCAACAACCTCTGGCTAAGTGGTAGTAGGCAAGATACTTGCCCTCTCTGAGACTCAGTTTCTCCAAAAACAAAATTGGGGAAGAATTCCTCCCTAATTCACAAGTTGACATGAGAGCGAAACAAGCTGACATGGAGAAAGAGGCTGAGTCAACTGTATGTAGATTTGAGATCATCGTACAAGTACTACCAAACCCAACTACTAATCTACCTTGTCAAGTTCCTTTTCTTCTCTGGGCCTCAGTTTACTCATCTGTAAAACGAGTAAGGAAGAGTAAAGAACATCTCAGGCAAGGCCCTTTTCTGCTCTTTGTAGCTACTGCCTCATCATAGGCCTGTGATTCTTTAAAGGAACGTGTTGGCTGGCTTTACAGGACAAGACTATTAGAAATAGGGTGTGTGTGTGTACACATGCATACATAGTTTTGAAAATGTTCATTAAGTGCTGATTATGGGTTGACTCTGTGAATGAGGGTTTATACACAGTATCTTATATTCCTCAAAACAACCCTATGTGGCTTGAACCATTATTTGCACTTTACAGGTGAGAAAAGTGAGGCTCACAGGGTCATAGCTACAAGAAGTAGTAGTCCCCACTCACACCCAGGTCCCTCTGACCTCTGTAAATAAAAAATAAATCTGGGGCTCTTTTCTTCGGGGGTTCAGAATATCCTGATGCTGAGTTTCCACACTTGGATTCTGTGTATGTCTCCAGTCACTATGTAAAAATCACACTTGTTTTAACAGTCTGACCTCTGGGATCTTCCTGGCTGTCCATCATTAACAGGAAGGTACCATTTAAGAGAATGAATATTTTATTGCCCTCTATTGGAAAGGCCTCTAGTAATTTTCCTTTCTTGTAATTGCCAGTCAGCTAGGCCTCAAAAATGCTTAACAAGAGATAAGCTCTTGGGCCTAAAGATAAGGCTGATCTTTAAGGAACTGCTATTAGGTGGCTCATTATATTTTTTTAAGAGCCTACAAGTGTTTCATAGCTATTCTTCCTGAATAGATTGCAATGTTTTTTATACTTTATCTTGGCCCAGGGTGGTCTCAGATTTCATTCCATTCCCCTCCCACCCCCTGCAACTCCCAGTTTTCTGGAATTAGGTAAACAGACTTGGGGTCTAATTCTTTAACTATTTTGTGATCTTGGGTGAAGTATATAGCTTTTATATCTTCAATTTCTTAGGCTATAAAATAGGAATACTATAGTACCTGCTTCTAGAAGTGATATGAAGATGTAGAGTGACAAGGACAAGCACCTCAACTGGTCCCTAGTAGGTTCCGTGTAAATGTTAGTTCCCTTTACTTCCTAACATTGTCAGTATCAGATGCTGCTCAGGATGTCTTATGATGATGCCTTAACTGAAATAGAACATGACTCACTCACCTCAGCTTGTGAGAGAGCCCAGTGGAAAGCTGCTGCCTTGCCTGACTTTGCTATTTATAACTCCAGCCTAAGGGAGACAGAGGCTCTTGAGTAAACGTAACTTCTTCTCAAGGATCAATAGTCTCATTTTCCAAACTGGATTAATAATAGTAATTGTCTTTCAATTTGCATGCCCAGAAAAAGTTATCAGCCATCTTCTTAAAACAACACAGAGCCTCTTAGGGGTTTTTAAACCTCATTCAATTTTGACCCTTCCATTAATGGTGAGATAAGAAGAACAGTTTCAATGATAGTAAGAAAGTCAAGCCCTCCAATGTAAGTGCTGGGCCCAAGGCCAGAGAGAGGCTCTAATTCTAAATCCAGTGTTGTTTTGCACTTTAACAGGCTTCCTGTATGAGGGAGATTACATCTTTCCATGCAGGCGTTCTCCAATTTTATGCATTTGGAAATCGTTTTTAATCACCCACAATGTGTCATGTATCATTATTTTAAAACAGTAGGCCTCTAGTCCTATGTCATCCAGCCCTTATACCACCTCTCCACACTGTTAATGTGTTGCTCAACTGAAAGTGTCTTCTGTATGCACAATACTTAATGTATAGTTTTTAGAGTCATTTCATATCTAATAACTCATTCAGTCAAAAATGAGTGATATATATGGAGTACACAGCATGTGCAGGGCACTTGGGGACGTAATAGTGACCATGGCATGGTCCTTACCCTTAAAGAGTTTATAGGCAAACCCCTGGACACTCACGACAACCAGATGAGGAAACTGAGGTCAGAGAGCAAAGTGACCTCTGAGGTCACACAGCCTGTGACAGAGCCAGGATTAGGAACCAGATCTTCCACTTCCTTTTGGTCCAGAACTGTTATCACTATACAACATCATGTGACTGAAATAGTCTGCAGACAGCATGGACCAGCCAGAGGGAGATGAGAGCCAGAACCGGGGCTCTTTCTGATCTTTGTCCCTTTAACATCTTGCCAGTATTCTGTCCTTAGTACACACATGGTAAATATTTGATGCTTAGACCTTTCTTGCTTAACCAGTATTTACAGATGGAGAAATAAGAATAAGAAAATATTCGCTCTGCCCTCAGCAAGCTTATAGAGCAGTAGGCATTCAGAGGAGGAACAGGCAGCTGCAGTTCGTTTTGAAAACTCCCATATAAGATAAGCACATTTTACACTCTAGTGTAGCAAGCTGAATACTTTCTCATCTCCCCAGCAAGACAAGGAGCTCTGTTCTATCAGGGGCCATATCCATCTTGTTCTCCATCATTGTTTCAGGCCAATAATAAGTACTTGGTAACTTTTATTTTTTAATGAAAAGATGCACGAGAGGTTAAAAGAGTACAGAGGAAGGTTCAAACTAGGCCTTGAGAGTTGAGCGAGGCTCCCAAGAAGATGTTCTGGCTGAGATAAATCTTAAAGGACAAGCAGGCAGATTGATATCTCACCCATGGGAGAGCCAAGCAGAAAAGCTTTTTCAATTATGCACAGTTTGGGTTTATCCATCCCACTGCTTCTCCTCCATTTGCAGGAATAATTGTGAGTCAGCAGCAGTTCAACTTGCTAAGTGCCCTCAGTGAGCAGTGAATTACAGGGAACAGAAATGCTGTTCGTTTTGCTCAGGAAAGGGTGAGCCAGTAGAAATAAAAGTGAGGGCTGGTAATTTATTAGCCCTCATTAACAAGGACTCAGTAGGCATTCATAGAGGATTCCTTTTAGGAAGAGCCCAGTTATTGGGAGCAAAGAAATTACATTCTTCATTGGCTACCTGCAAACAAAAGTTTGCAAGAGCAGCTCTACAGTGTATCTTTTGCACAGCCATACTCACACATAATGCCATTTTCTGCAAGAATGTGCACGAGCTTCTGGGAGTGTGGAATGTGATGTCAAAGGAAAAGGAGCACCTGAAACAGCAGCAGGAACGGTGGGAAAAGGGACGAGATGCAGCTGTCTATGTAATTTAGTTAAAAGAATCTGCCCAGGCTCAGACTACTGACTCCCTTGCTCATCTCTCCAAGCCTCATTTTCTTCCTCTGCAATATAGGGACAATTGTCATTGTTACCTGATTCACTTCTCCTGAGGATTACATGAGAATATATATAAATACAAATGTTTAAAATAGAGCCTGGCACATAGAAAGTGCCTTGTCAGTGTTAGCTCATCTGTTAGTAATAAATGTCTTGTTTGGTAGCCAGAAAGAGCTGGATTTGAATGTGATCACTTTCTAGCATTGATGTTTTGAGCAAATTTTCCTAACTTTTCTGAGTCTCACTTTCTACTATTTAAAGTGGAGATTATAATACCAACTTCTTAGGGTTATTATAAGGATTTTAAATTAAATGACAGTGAAAATGACAAAGGGACTAAAGGAATAAGCTTAGATTCTTATTTCTCTAAGAGTGGTGTATGGTTAGCTGGTTAGCTTGTTCTTAAGGAACTTCCAGGCTGATGAAAAGAAAGACAGGTCATCAGACAGTAATAAAACCATTGTTGCTGGTCTTTCCAATGGAGGTGTGAGCTAAGCTCTGCTAGGCACTTGGGAAGAAGAACTAATGATTACTTTCAGTCTAGAATGTTTGATTGACAAATGAGAAAAATTTGAAATATCCATTGTTGTTAGTATTATAAAATGTGTTCATATACGTATCTATATAATGAGTCAATGATAAAAGAGGGTACCATTCTAACATTTTAAAGTCTTACGGTGCCTAATAGATTTTGATTATTTACTCTCTGTTTTCTCATTTGATCCTCACAATAATCTGAGTGAGAAGCAAAGCAAATAGTGCCCATTTTTATAAAATTGAAGCTCAGAAGATCTAAGTGACCTGCTCAGGGTATTTCAGTTAACCATATGGCCCAATAAAACCCGATGAATGAATAAGAGAAAAGATGGAGGGAAGAAGATACAGATACATGTTTTAAAAATCACTATTTCCTGGATTCTCATGCTTTTTATACCATTTCTGGGCCCCTCTATTGAACAAAAACCTTTGGCAAGTATCTGATGGCTTATACATGATCCCAACAGAAACCATACTTTCTACTAGGACCTTGATATTTGCTATATTTTAAACAGCCCGATCTCAGTCAAACAGTTTAAGATGAGTTGCAAATGCTTTTTAATCATTTTGGGCAACTCAGAGAACCTCCCTGGGCCTCATTTTTGGCTTTGGTGATATCAGGATTTTTTTTTCACCACATGTTCTCTGAAGTCTCTGCAGCTTTTTATCCTGTGATTCTGTGAGGAGCCCAATGGCAGAGAAACCTTGCAAACATTTATTAATGATTCAGACACCCCTCTCCTCGTCCAGTTTTCCTGAATGCAGGAGCCTGGCCTCCTGCTTTCACAGTTCCAGCAGCCCCTCAAAGCTGACCCCTGGGACCTTGGAGGCTGTTCTCACACCCACTTAGCCAGTTTGGAGTTGAAGTCTGGTTGCTGTATTCTTTGAAAATGGAGTTCCCAGAATGTTTTGACGTTGAATTTGATTTTTCCATAGGTTCCCACCAGCCAAAAGAAGGAAGGTGTTTATGATGTGCCAAAAAGTCAACCTGTAAGTGTAAGTATGTTTTCTCTATACTGTCAGATTCCTGTGACCTTGATTCATATTGAGATTATGTCTACAACTTTAGGAAAGGAACTTCTCTTCTGGATAAGTGCTACAACCCATATGGCTTTGCTTGGGGGTGGGGGGACGGACATACTTGAACTCCTCAGTGGATCAGAGGGTAGAAGGCATAAAGAAGAAATGAGGAAGGGGTGCCAATCTGAGTGAAAGTCTGGTTTTATGAGAGGGAGTGAGTAGAATCGTGCCAGTTGCCATGTCCAAGGGACTCAAGGGACTCAACCAAAGATTTTATTATATCTGGTCAAATGATGGGGAGGGGCAGTGTCTTGGTTTGGGGAAGAGAGTTGCCCATGCAACTTGAAAGTGGTTGAGAAGTTTCAGAGGGACAATAGAGGCTGGCCAGGACCTTTAGGGTGTGTAATAGTCCAGCCAACAGGCAGAGAGCTGTGGAAAAGGCCATGTGAAGTGAGCTTATGAGAACATAGGAGATCCACTGCATCTGTTTCTCATCTGCTGATGGGACTTCTGGAAAGTGAAAGGGAAAAGAAATTTCAGGCTCTGTGGTACTGCCCCCAAGCCTCTTCTAAGCCCAGACCCACATTTAGGTTCTCCAATTGGAACTCAGAAGGCACTGTTGTATATAATTATGGGGGCACTGGGGAGC
The DNA here is from genome assembly GCA_004027375.1 of Macroglossus sobrinus. Taxonomy (NCBI): domain Eukaryota; kingdom Metazoa; phylum Chordata; class Mammalia; order Chiroptera; family Pteropodidae; genus Macroglossus; species Macroglossus sobrinus. Next base: position 234,714 of record PVKZ01000444.1, read on the forward strand.
CAGTGAAGGTTCTTGAGCAAGAGGGACATGAAACTTTGCCACAGACTATGTAAAAACAAAACAAAACAAAAACACTGGTGTGTTTAGTCACTATTGGTCTTATTCAGCTCTACAATATTTGGAAAGAGTATGAGTCTGAAGAATCTTGAGCTCTGGTCCTAACAAAGCTGCTGTGAAGCTAAATGACTCCATCTGGAACACTGTTATTATTTCTGACCTCACACTGTGGGAGATATAAAGATAGACCTATATATTTAAAGATCAGATTGATAAGGGAGTAGACACCCCATCCCGTGAGGAATAGCTGGAGGACCTAAAAATGCTCATCCTAGAGGGAAAAAAAACATGGAAAATAAAATATGGAGATGGGAGTCCAAAGGGCCATGTGCAAAAGAGGGATTATAGTGTTCTGTGTTAGCCAGCTCATGGAACTGAGACCAATGAGCACACTGCAAGAAAGCCAATTCCAGCTCAAAGTGAGGTGACCTTCCTGAGGGTCAGAGCTGTTCAAGGGCGAAGGAGCTGGCCCCTGAAAGAGTGTGCTTCCCATCAGTGGAGCTGCACAGCAGAGCCCGGAAGACCACCTGCCAGAAAGGCTGTGTTGGAGACAGGGATTCAAACATGGAATGAGTAGAAAGGCAAGATGAGCTCTTGTTGTTCCTTCCACACCTGGGCTTCTAGAGTGTCTGAGTTGGGAGTCTGTTCTTACCCTCACCTGCCCCCATTCCCCTTTTCCCTTATGAAATTTCTTTTTGACCAATGTCCATTTTTCTACCCTATTCTACCAGTGTCTTGAAACCATAACACCCTACCTAAATACTGCTTCCGAAACTCCATGCCAGATAGTTTTAATGGAAAAACATACCTGCATACAAGCTCCTTTTCAAAACCCCAAGTCTGGAAACAGATTAGAAAACATACAATGTTGTGCTGCTCAGAGAAAAAGCCATTTTTCTCCCCGAGGTCTTTGGGTTTAATCAAGCCTCCTTGTCACGGAGACAGTGGTCTTTCCTGTTTCAATTTGATCCAGCCGCCATTACACAGCTCCCTACAATTCAATTTGTGCCTAAATTGCCTCACTTGCTCCTAACAGGTTTAGGGACGTGAGGAAACATGCTTCATTTGCTGCCTTCGTTTTAGTGAATTTATTAAACAACCTAACCACACTATATCAAGACATGCTTAATAGTTAAAAAAAAAATTCAAGCTCCTGAGCCTGATATACACAGTGCTCAGGTCTTGGGCTCAGCCTGTATCTCTAATCTACCTCCTCCTGGTCCAGCTCTACTGAATTCCATGGTTACCTGAAGGGAACATGCCTTCCCCTCTTGTTCCAGCTTAGCTTCAAGTTTTGTGCTCTCAAGGAGTCTTTCTGGACTTCTGCTCCAGACAGTGTCAGCAGATTACCCCTACCTTTGTGTCCTTGTACCCTATCATTCTATTAATAGCTCTTACCACAGTGTCAGATTCCTTTCTTCCCCTCTATTTCCAAGAGCTTTCTGAGGTCCTTGTAAGACCAGAAGCAAGCCCAGGGCCTGGTGTGTGGCAGCCAAGCATGACATAGCCACTCTAGGAATATTTAATAAATATATGAATGACTCTGCCCTATCGTAGGAATTTATGAATCCCTGGCACTTTCTTTTAATGGGAACTCCCCATTTTTTTTCTGACTCAAAAATAGGCATTAAAAGTAATAAGGTTTTGTTGGAAAATATCTGGGCTGCTTGAATAGCCTGTAGTGGCTCCCAGCCTGGTGTTCCCACAGCGTCCTAGAAGCATTTAATGGTGCTAATGGCTTTTTCATGAATGATTACAACATTACTAAATGCCTAAGAGAGGCTGCAGATAGAAAACACAGGCTCTAGTGGAAAGGCAGATGGATACAGTTGGGATCTGAGCTCCCACTCTTACTACCCATGGGACTTCTGACAAGTTTCCTTGTCCCTCTGCGTCTCAATGTTCTCATCTACCAAAGGGATTATTGAACCTAACTTGCAAGGTTATTTTGAGGATAAAATCATATATATATTGCAGCATTGGTTCCACTTGCCTAAGCCTCCCAGAATTACTTTAAATACCCCATGTTTCTCCCCATTCTTGGATCTTCCTGTCTTCCAGGCTTCCTCCTATAGACCTGCCCTGCTGATGAGGGCATCTTCCCGAGGATACCTCTGTGCTCTGAAAATCCCTTATGTGACCTTACTGTTTGATCCTTTACCACTTGCTCCTTAGCCAGAAAGACAAATACAACCAAAGCGGTGCATGTGAAGCAGCTTCCGAGTTGTTAGGGGCTTCCAGAAGTTTGCCACAAGAAGAGAAACTGCCCAGTGTCCTGTTTCTCTTTTTCTTCCTTGGGTCCAAATCTGCATAAAGCCCTGGTAAAAGATTCAGCTATAGATTGTTATTGAGGAAAACCAGAAACCAGCCCCAAAAGATCCTCAGAGTCAGATCTGGGCATGCTGTCATCCTGGCCACCTTCTAAGGGTCCTTAAGCAGTTTTTTATATCTCTAAGCCTCAATGTTATTATCTGTAAAAAGAAAATAATGCCTACATAAAAAAGAGACATTTATGTAAAACCCTTAATAAGGGATAGGGATTAAATTAAATGAGAATATTTTCATTTGATATAAGTAATGCACCAGCAAACAGTTCTCACCAAGTGGAGGGATTGCCAGATATTCTAGGTGATTACATTCCTCCTCCAGGAAGCATTCCTTACTCTAGAGTAATCAGCCCCTCTCGCGTAGCTCTGTACTTTTCTTTGAAATAATCATATGGTTTGTTTTCTCTACATGTGTTTATATGAGCCAATGGACTTTGAGTTCCTTAAAAGCCTTGCCTTTGGAGTTAATGATATTACCTGCCTTAGAGTTTTTATGTAAAGACTAGATGAGCTTAAATATATGAATCAGCATAGTCCCTGTTCAGAAGGAGGATTCAGTAGCTGTGAGCTATTCTTCTGTTTGTTTCCCCTACTTTTCTGTGAGCTCCTTGAGTTCAGGGATCACTTTTAATCATCACTATCTCTAAAATAACTCTTCTTGGAATTTCTAATCTCTGCAGTTTTGATGGTAGATCTGCCCTACCCCCTCTCCAAAAAAATCATGTATGTATAAATTTTTGTAGGCCTGAAAGCTGATGGGGGTCTCTCGATCTCAGCTCCAGAACTTCTTTCTGTCTTAGAGCCTCAGTCATTAGCTCAACGTTACTCTTGCATGGACAGAGACAGCCTCAGGAAGGTGGCAAATTTGATGTATTGGGGACTCCAGAGTTTTAGGGCAGCAAAAGTTAGAATCCGTTGTGTTTCTTATTGGTCTCTTCCATGTCAGTGCATCAACTTATGGGAGCAAAGTTTTGTTTCAGTTAGCTGGTGCCAGGTCCAGACAGAAAGCTGATTCCATTTTTTACTTTATTTCCTCACATTCACTCAGCTCTGCCCCAGTCTTACCCCATCTTGCGACAGAACCTTAGGATGTTCAGCTGTGTGGACCTCTTTCTTGTTCTTCTTTTACAAATAACTTGTTAAGATGCTCTTGTTTGCTTTTTTTAATTTGAACCTGTAATGTCTCCTTCTTTGAGCAGACTTGTTCTTAGAGTCATTCTGTGGTCTCCTCCATGCTTTTCTAAAAACTCTGAGCCAAGATAAAGATCAATTTTATCCACTCCTGGAAATATATATTTCATCCTTTCCAGGTCAAAGCAGCTGGAAGCTTTGCACAGGGGTTAATCTCTCCTGTATCTTAAATACATGGATGTATTTTTATGTCAGAGTCTCTGAAATCCAATGGCATACATGCTGGCTGACAAGAAATGTTAGATGACTGGAGAGACAGGGAAGTTATAGGAAAGAGAGTCTAATTTGGGCAAAGCTTTGAATGATGGCCAGGATTTGAACAGGCAAAAGAGAAATGGAAGACCTTCTAGGCAGATCATTGAGGTCCCTCTAGCTGTACAGTCCATCCTGCCTGTACTTAACAGCAATCAGAGCTGATTAATTTATCATCAATTTCTATCTTTAAAAAAAAGGGGGACATACAAGTGATTTTCATTTCTGCCAGCTGATAATGCTGGTCATGTTCTTTAGACAGATATCCCATCGCATTGGGACTGTCAAAAATGCATATTCCTGAGTGTAGAGGAAGGTGTCTGCTAAGCATCCCATTACTGCATTCATTATTTAGTGCTTTTTGCACTCTGTTAGCCTTTGAACACGATTCTCATTCCACAGTGGGACCTCAAGTGGAGCGATGCAGTCACAGGCCGCTGAAATGCATTTTTCAGACCCTTTTATGTCTCACAGCACTGAACTTAGTTGAAACTTACTGTGAAAGTCAGCTGTTTCAATGACACAGACCTAAACCTTCATATGATTCATGTTACTTTTGCATGAGAAATACTCAGCACTTTTCTTCTCCCCTCCCCTACCCAATTCCCCTCCCTTATAGCATTCTTATGGCAGAAAACGATCTTTTATCCTTTACTGTATAATTGCCCAGTTTAAAAGCCTTTTATGTAGTTGCATTAGGCATAAAAGACTTTCTAATTATCTGTAATGACTTTTTTTGGCCTTCAAAAGAGAGATTCTTAAAAGTTTGGCATAGCAGTAAATAGGAAGGACACAGGTTGTCAAATTAATAAGTTGGACTTGACATTAATTTTCTTTTGATGAAACATGGATTCGGGAATTGAAAAAAATGAATAAACCCCCCTGAGAGTCTTTTCTTACTTTGGGTATGATCTTTGTCAATCACTTCGACTTTCTGACATTCATTTTCCTGAATGGAAACTCTACCAACATCTCAGGGCTTTTGGTGAGATTCACAAGGCATTGCGAAAGTGTTTTCTGTGAAGATGAGGGATTGCTTTTATAGATCCTGGGGAAATAAAGGTTGACGGATAGTATGTATTCGTTTCCTCTCCTTTATTTCTTTGAGATGTTCTATGATTAAGAGCAAGGCTCAAGTTTTATGAAGAGAAGGCAAATCTGGTCTCAAAACAAGAAAACAAATCTCAGTCCATTGGAGCTGTTTTTCAGAGGAAAGTGCAGAGTAGTGAGGTCTCTACCCTTAGGAGTATTCAAGCAACAGGTGAATGGTTCTATAAAAGATTTTGATATTGTAAAGGTGTGTCCTGAAAAGGAGCCACACTGGGAGACACTGATAGAAATCCTGATGATTAAGATGTGATGTCCAGGCTTCCATCTAGTTCTTTTCTTTGTTTCATAGTATCAGGCCACTAGCCATATGTATTAAGAGGCTAAGGCTGACTTAGCTGTGGAAAAGGTAGACTTAATTAAACATCTGCTGTGTGCCATGGACAGCCGAGGCTTTAGGCTTGGCTTATCTTTCATTAATCACAGAGGAAACAGGCTTCAAGAAGCCACATAACTCACCCATAATCACAAAGTTGGTAAGTGGCAGAGCTAGAATTTGAATCCTAGATTGTTCTAAGTCAGGCACCCACATAACTTCCACTAAAACATACTGCCTTTAGGATTAAAGAAAACGCAAATCCCTCCATCTCCTTATAGTCACTCTAATCAGAATCAGAACTCAGGCTTCAGTTCCTCTCACCCATTGACCATAGCTTTTGAGTCTTTATAACAGCACTTAGGCCTTGAGAGGCCCAGTACTCAGTTGCTGCCTATACATAGCTCCCCTGCTTTAGATTGAGCTCCATGGGTCATGCCCAAGTCTAATTCATTCCTGAATCCTCTCTCTGCATGGCACACTGCTTTCACCATCCTGACATTGAAAAGATGTTTGTGAATCACAAAGAACAAACCTCAGCAGAAGCTGCCCTTCTCCAGAAATCAGAAAATGTCTTATATTGCCACTCCTGTCTCCCATCTTCCACGACACCTATGTGTCAGTATTCAGTTGGTTTCCCTTACCCTAGATTTAATTCAGTTTCTTTGCCACAGATGGAGGAAGAGTCAACCCATTAAAGTGAAGAATTTCTCTGGACAACTGTTCTCTGCCCCCCATAGTCCCCATCTTTCATGGCAAATTGGTTTTCATTCACAATTCAGCAGTCAGTTTTTCCTTTTAGTTTGAAATCTGGATCAAGATGTCCCATAATTGGATTAAATCTAGTCTGAACATTTGTCAGTTTCACTTCCTCATTAAGCACCACACTGTAGAGAAATTATAATTATTGCAAGACAGTTAACATAGATGTCACACAAGAGGAGGTTGTCCTGAAGTGATGGAAAAGAATTCGAATCTACATAGTCCCACAAATTAAATGGAAGTTTGATGTTTTAGTGTTTCTTAAGCGGGCTTTCTTTTAGTTGTACTTAAAAGTTGTCCTGAGATAGAATCCTAAATTCCTGGAACCTTAAAATTAGTGGGAACATTACATGATACTATCTGGTTTAGCCTCCCCAGCAATGTGAGAATCCCTTGAGGACACTTGTGATAAATATAAAAGAACATTCCTGTCTCTTTGGCTTCAGCTCACACACCTGCAGTGACAGAGCTTTGTTACTTCTACAGCCTCAGAGATCCAACTGCTAGAAAGCCCCCTCCCCCCTTTTTTTAGTTTCTCTACAAATTCTATTTATTTATTTATTCATTCATCCATCCATTTAGCAAATATTTACTGAGAACTTCCTAGCAGCCAGACAGTGATTTACTCACTATAGATATAAAGATTAATAAGACTGGCTACTTAAGAATCTTAATAATCTCAAGAAGAAGATAGACATATAAAAATAATTACAATCAGTGTAATCAAGGCTACAAGAGGCTGTATACAAGATGCTCTGGAATCATATTGGAAGGCAGTAAACATTGCCTGAGGGAGTTTGGTGAGGTTTTCACCTAGGGAATAGAGTTGGGGTAGAGTCTTAAAAGGTGATGGGAGTTTGGCACTGGAGAAAGGGTGGAACAGTATTCCGGAAGGGATAATTAAATATTTAAAGGTACTGAAATATGGAAAAGCCTAACCTATCCCAAGCTGATGAATAGTCTGGGGTAGTGGGACCACGGGATGTCTTCTTGGGAACAAGAGACAAGGATACCAAGAGAAGCCATCCCCAGTGAGCAAAGGGCCTGAAATGTGATGCTCAGGAGCTGGGATTTGTTGGGAAGCCAATGATGCCTTCAGGTAGTGGAATGACACTATTAGAGTTGTGTTTTTCAACATGACTGATGGCCTATGACAGGTAGCTTGACAGGTAGGGAGACTATTAAGAAGCCAATGGAATTATTATTCCATAATAATTGGAATAATAATATTCATCAGGACAAAATCATGAAAATAGAGCCCATACCAGGTAGTTTAATAGATGGACTATAATTACAAAGGTGTTATAAGAGCTGAAAATCCAAACAGTGGACAGTGGGGCAACCCGGATAAGTAATAATCCAAAATTCTGCCCTAGGGCTGGAAAGACAAAGAAAGGAGATGGTGTTAGCAGAGCCTAGGAGCCGGGTCTGCCAGCATCTCATCACTAGCAGGCACTGGAGCCTGTTTGTGCATCAGCTTTTCCATCCTCTGTCTTCAGGTTCTTACCAGAGACAGCTGTGATCCTTTCTGTCTTCCTCTCTGTTCCAGGTTCCTGATTCTCATTTGGGCAGTGTCATATTATCACTTTGAATGATATCTGGCTCTTTCTCCCAAGACTGAAAACCGGACTGTCATGAATGGAATTGGAGTTGCAGATAGTTCAGTGTTAAATCTTTCCTGAAACTTGCTTTCCACAGATGCACATGTGAAAGGGGATAAGTGTTTGCATAAACAGGCGCCTGTTCTACTGTTTGCTCGATTATGTGTTGGCAAAAATCACAACCAGATAAAACAACGATCACTCCAGTCCTCTACTAAAATACCTACTGGTCTCTTAGATGAATGGTCTTCAAACTTTAAGTAAAAACCAGGAATCTTTATTCAAATGAAATGTACCTGTTAGCCGTCTATATAAACAGAGAAAAGAAGTGTGGTTGAAGGTAGGTTGAAGTCTACACAACTGGAAGCCCTCCTCTTACCCACTCGAAAGGGCAAAAGGTTCTGGAAGGGAAGTAATCCAGAGAGGGTACTGTGAAAACTACTGTCAAAGGAATCCACTAGTTAATTCCGGGAATGGGAGAAGTTGGGAGGTCAGATGAGGAGATCCTTCACATTGTTATTCCCATCAGAGGCTTTGTCATTCTCTCATTGAAATCGTGGCCACAGATCTTGAACCTACTGTTAGTGAGACAGTAAGGAAGAACATGGAATTGAAGTTAGAGCTTTACATTTCTCAGCTGTATAACACACTAGGAAAGGTGTTTTATCTTTCTGGTTTTTCTGAGTGATCAAATAACAACATGAGGAGAGCTACTTTTCTAGGTTCTTGTAAGGATGAAATAGCAGATGTGACTGCTCTTGTGTTTGGCACAGAATACGTGCACAGGCAACATGGTGTTAAAGTTAGAAGCGTGAACCTTGTAGCCTCAGTACTTGGGCTTGAAGTTTTTCTCCCTCAGTTACCAACTGTGCACCCTTGGGTGGTTTATTGAAATTTCTCTGTGCCTTGGTGCATTCACTTGTAAATTGAGGATAATGACTATGGTACCTACTTATAAAGTTCTTAAGAGGACTTGAATAAGATAAAACATGTAAAACATTTGTTGAGTCGGCTGTAATTATTTTTATGAGCTATTATATGGACAAAGGACTGTACCAAGTGCTTTAAGAGCTATGTGATAAGTAAGACCTGGCCCAGCCACTAGGGTACTTTTAGTCTAGTGGAGGGAGTAACTGGTGTTCAGAGTCAGGAGCTGAAGTGCCTCAATTTTCCACACCCAAGAAATGATGTTGACAAGGTCAAGTTTAATTCAGGATCCTGGGGTGGGGCTGAACCTGCAGGGGAGTGCCATTGCTCTGGGGCAGGAATAGCACACAATTTTAACTACCAAATGTTGAGCACCCCCAGAAAGAGACTGTGGTAGTCACTTAACTCACTACTTCAAGACTCCCCCAAACAACCATAAGACACAGGTCTCTTCTCTACTGTAAAGGATATTGAAGATCAGAGAAGTTAAATCACTGAGCAAAGATAGAAGAGGCATCACTAAGAATCTAATCTAGAGCTCTCTGACTCTAAAACTACAATAACCTACTTACTGTCCAGACTGGGTCACTTTTGAAAGTGGAAGGGGGTGTCTATTGACAATTATGGCAGGACACTAGCATGAACAGATGTCCTAGGCAAACCAGAATGCAGGGCCACCTTACCCAAAGCTAGTAAGTGCTCTTCTAAACCAGAACACAGTGAGAATTCCAAAAGAAGGCAGGTGGCATCTATCCATCTTGTTTCTAAAACTCTTTGCCAATAGTACTACCTGTGCTAAAGCAATGGCAGTACTACCCCCAAGATACAGGTGCACTGATGCATGCTTGCTCCTTCTGTGGGCATAAATCAGGTTACTTGGAGTATCTTTAACTGCTGCTGCTGTGAGTCTATCATTATTCCTCTAATACAGATCATTAGCACTCATAGAACCTTAACTGCAGCATCTCTAATGAGCAGAGCTGTAATATACAGTTTCCCCATAAATATCCATTGATGCTGACACTCATTCTCCCTTGGCACAGTAATTCCATTTTTCTGGATAAATCATTATGTCGAAGCTCTTTCTTTCTCCCTAACCACTGTTATTGGTAGTTGCAAAAGAAAAATGAACAAACTCTAGTTGTAAAAAGGGAGAAAGAGATAAATGAATGATTGTGGAGAATAAGAAATATATACTGGTGATAGTTCCAACCCAAAGCATTCAAAACTTGTTTTTGCAATGACTTAGAAAGGAAGCAAGAAATGAACATTTGCTAAGCACTTACTAGGGGCCAGAAAGTATGTGCATTGGTTGGCAAGTTGTATCTAGTTCAGTGAGTCCCAAAGACTGTGTTGCCTAACAGTCATTTGTGACACTTTAAAAAACACACTCCTATAGATTTGCTTTTGTAAGGTTTTCATATATTTATATATATAAAGGGAGATTTATAAAGCTCCCCAGATGGATTCTGATGCTCAACTAATTTTATCTAGTTTAATTAGCATGGCAAGTATTATTTTCTCCATTTTATGGATGAGAAGATTAAGGTTGAGATGCTAAGCAAAGAGGAAAATAAAGTCTGGTTATCAAAAATTAATTGCTTGCTTCTCTGCTTGAGCATAAAGAATGACTTGTGTTAGGGTGACGTTTACTCTCACTTTCTTACAATGCTTTCTCCCTTCTCTACCTCTCATTTTTCTACCTATCATAAAGTTCTGTCAGCACATCATCATGATTCTCTCTAGAGGGTTAGCAGCTGTCCAGACCTCCGGTATTATTCCTTTTTCCAACTGTTGCTTGCTGTCAGCTCAATACTCTGTGGTTCCCCCCGACCCCTCTTTTCCTATATCTTCTTAATCTCATCACCTTGTCTCTTTGGCCATTTCCGTTGTTGTTGCTGTTTTCTTCCATCACCTCGGAAGCTCTCTGGCCATTTTCCTCCAAAGAGGATTGGGGTGGACTCTGGCAAGATGTAGTCAGTAGCCTTCACAGAAATCAGAAGACAAGGAAAGAATGTGTTTGAGGAAATCAGAAGTTCTTTAGATATGTTAAATTTGAGAGGTTAATGGTATGGAGTACCAATAGCTAGCAACCAAAGGAGGGAGTGATAAGATCGGATATTGGCTGAATCTCAAGTAGCAAGGAACGTTCCAGATTGACTGCCACCCTTGAACCACTGATGGGTCTTACTAATGGGAAGAACTTGAAAAATTCAGGTGGAAATGCCATCCAGATATTAGAAGGGCTGGAAGAATAGCATATCCCTTTTCTTATCAATTTTTCCTAAGTTATTTCCCTAGGATTTCTTTGAGATTAGAACCAGGGCTATTTACTCTGATTACAAAGCCTCATTAGGTTAAGTGATAGAGTAGATATGACACCTTTTCTGGAGTTTAAAATAGCACATGTCAAGTTTCTGAGTGAGTGAGTGTGTGTGTATGTGTGTGTGTGCATTCGCACTCACACGCACACACACGTGTGCATACATATACATGCTGAGCATTCGAAAACACCATATGGAATACCATTCCTTCCACTTAGTAAGTCATGCTATCACCAAGTTTTGTTCTGTTCAGTTTTCTGTTCTCTTACATAAACAAGTCCATCCATTCACTCTTTTTAAAAAAAAAATTTGTCATTTGAGTATAATTTCCTTCTGTGTGCTATCCACTGGGATATCTACATATTAGGAATACAAAGATGAAAAAGGTATAGTTTCCCATACTTAGGCGTCTCTACTACATAGTCTGTAGTAGAGAAGAGAGAAGATAATCAACCATTATAACTGGACATGTGTCATGCCCAGAGGTGGATCATCTAATTCAGAGATCTCCAACCTTTTTGACACCAAGGGTCGTGCTCCTATGAGAATCTAATGCCTGATGATCTGAGGTGGAGCTGAGGCAGTTATGCTAGCACTGGGGAGCAGCTGCAAATACAGATGAACCTTTGCTCACTTGCCCACTGCTCATCTCCTGCTGTGAGGCCCAGTTCCTAACAGGCCACAGACCAGTCTGGTCTGCAGTCCAGGGGTTAGAGACCCTGATCTAATTCATTCTGAGGATCATGAAGAGAGGCTTGAAAGAGGTGACTAGACTCAAGTCTCAAGGGATATGTTACAGTTCTCCTGAGGAATGAGATGGGAAGAGTAGCCCGTCACAAGGAAAAGCTCATACCAAGACCTGAAAGGCGAAGAAATAAACCAAGAGGCCATTAAGACGGCACGTTGGACAGTCAATCAGAGATAGTAGAGGATCAAGCTCTTCCAGGTTATCTCTGATTTCAAACCTTTGGGCTGCCTTTCAAGTGTAGTCTGTTGGTGAACATTCCTTACCTTGTTCCTTTGAGTTCTATGAAGTAGCCATTTCACACACCATTTTAATTATGAGTAAACTGAGCTTTCCTTGGGGGTTTAGTTTTCTCGTTATAAAGTGTAAGCCAGGTTTCTCTGCTCTGACTTATGATTGTCTCCTCTTAGTCTGTACGACTGTGAGGGGAATTTCAAAGGGAGAAAGGCCCTAAACTAAGACTTGGGAACTTAAGGTTTTATCCCAGTTCTTCCACTATTTTCATGATTTTGAAAAAGTGGAGGCCTCAGTTTCTTCTTCATCTGGAAAAAAATAGAGTTGAGTTGGGTTAGGGATCTCTATAGTGATCCCTATATAGTCTCTTATTCTACTCTGCAATTTGTAAACTGTTCAAAATGCCATCAAATAGATGCTACAAAATCATGTTCCTAAAGGGTACTCCATCGAATTATTGGCTTAATATATGACCCAAATAAGCAGGCACTAATAGAGGTCTTACTATATGTCAGGCACCATGCTAATTAAGCTATTGCCTTAAATCTTATTCAGGGTAATTTTCACACAGTTTTGTGAGGTGAATATTTTTCTAATTTTACAACAAAGAAAAATTCAAGAGATGAGTAAACTAGTCAAATTCCATTCACATAAAAACAAAATTCTTAGTTTGATCGTTTGCAGTGGAATTGGCTTCTGTCTTGTGAATGGCATTGCAGCAGTGAAAATGGTTACATGCTCTGTGAAAATGTTCAGTGTGATACCCATGTTGTGACACTCTGCGTGCTCTGACCTGAATGGGCATTCTCCAATTTTTCTAACTAGACTGTTACAGCTCAGGGAAAGGATAGCAACTCAGCCCTCAAAGTATTGGCACAGTGCCTTGCTCATAGTGGGCATTCAGGAAAGGTTTGTTAATTATTCAATGAATGCCTTGAGAATTTAATTCAGGAATGAAGTGAATAAAAAAATGAATACCTAAACATGTAAAATCTGCATTCCTCTAGAGAAGAAGAGGAAAAACATTTTGCACAGAACGGCTGTCAGAGCAGCAGGCAAAGCCCTGCTGACTATTTTTTCCTTTGCTGTGACATCTCTCCATTTGTGATTTCCTCTGATTTGCTCCGTGTTCAGCCTGAGCCTCTGCTACTCTCTCTTGATTTCAGCTCATCTAATATTTCTTGTTACCATTTGGGTGCCATCTGGACCACATGAGTAGCCTCTCCAAGAAAGACACATCAACAAGGAAAAAGATGACTGGTTCTCTGAGAAGTACCCCCTGTCCTCCTCCCCCAAAGTGTGTTGAGATCCCGTCAACCTGCTGACAGGAGCCAATTCCACATTACTGTGATTCAAACTCCCTCCCTTTTTTGAAGTACTGAACTGATGCCAAATCTTGTTAGGAGTTTTTGAAAAAGCCTTGAGTTTTTGCTTATGTGGAACTAGAATAATAGATTTTTAAAAGGAAAAGGGATAAAGGAAGAGATAACTAAAATCAAATGATTATAAGCTTTGGGAAATTGACCCCCTTGGTTTCTCATTTTCTCTGTGCGTGTATACCTATGCAGGTCTGTTTGTTCTGTTGGCAGCCACTGAAGTGGCAAAGCGATCTTGCAGCTTGCTGCTTCCCCTGATGAAGGATCTAAGGAAGAAAAGAAACACCACGTTTTAAAGTCCTCCTTGTCTAATACCAGGTCTTTGGGATGAGGCCATGGTTTGGAATGGGTGGGGAATCTAGAATCTAGGAAGCTTCTAAGAGTGTAAAAGCATGAAGTCGTTCCATGTGCTCCTAGAAAAGCTGGCTGGCTAAGATGGTGTTTTCAGTGCTTTTTTCTTACTTCCCATCACTGGCCCCATTTTGGCTGCCATCATAGATTAACTATATCATCATTTCTCTCTTTGTGATCACTGTCCACTATCCTCATGTCTGCTGCACTGTCACCATCAAATCCTCAACACCAGTACTGCCACCATCCCAATGTCCACTACTCTAGCTTCCTTCACTCTCTCAGGATTGGGTTGGGTACTGTGTGTTTGATACTAAAGAGAATAGCCGTAGTAGCCACTGGCATGAATCATTTTGTTACTTTGAACTAGGTACTATATACTAAAATCTTTATGTAGATTATCTTGTTTATATCACCAATCATATGATAATTACCTGTTTTCCTTTCCATCTCTCTCATGTGATGTAAGGGCAAGGACTGTATCTTAGCTTAGTTGCTTAATAAATAGATGTGGAGTGAATGAGTGACTGGTTATCACAGTTTTATGATAGCTGTCACCCCAAACACTGGCACCATCATTTTCCAGACATCACAATCAGTATCTCCTTACCTGTGTCACTGTTACTGAGATCAGACTTAGCTATTAGTGTCTTGTCACATAATCATCAGTAGCCTGCAAATTGTGCCACCAACCCAAACCTTATGTATATTTTCAAGAAAATAGTGCATGTGTTTTAGAAAATCTGGGCATGAAAGCATGGAGCTGATATCTGAGTTTTGAAATAGGTGTAAGGGAAGGAAAAGAAGAGACGGGCATAAGGTGGGTCAAATGATAGAGCTGATTCCCAAAACAATTCAGCCCTGACTGAGTTAAATATGGGGGTAAATGTGCAGGAGCAGAAACTGACTTGGATTAAGTGTCTGCTCTGTGATGATCATGTCACAACTTTAACTTCTTTATCAGGTGTCTCATGCCTTCCCAAGACCACTGTTTTCCAAACTTTTTCAGTGGCCTAGAACCTGTCTATCCTCTTGTACCAGGCAAATATAATTCCTTTCTTCCTTCCTTCCTTCCTTATCTCTCTCTCTCTCTCTCTCTCTCTCTCTCTCTCTCTCTCTCTTTTTCTCTCTCTTTCTTTCTCTCTCTATCCCCCCTCCCTCTCCCTCTCCCTCTCCTTCTCCTTCTCCTTCTCCCTCCCTCCCTTCTTTCTTCCATCCTCCTTATCCCTCTCTCCCTCTCCCTCTCTTTCTTTCTTTCTATTTCTCCCTTCTTTCCCTTTCTGCAATTTTGAAAAGGGAACTGGCATCCATTGAGATTTTACTTTACTACTTACTGGGCAATTCTTTTCATGTGCATCAGTCTTCTCACTGCTTCTTCTCAGCAAGTTTATTTTGTAAGCATTATTATCCCTATTTTGTAGAGGAGAAAACTAAAGCCCAGAGTGATGAAGAAAATGCCAATGATGAAGCAGCAGCTTGACCTGAAAGCTACTGTTTCTGACACTTCTTTTTCTACCCTGTGAGCCTGCCTTTTCTAAAAACATCACATTTCTCACTTTAAAGTGTCCATTGTTTTCAAATTAATTAATTTGAAATGAATTTTCTTGATATTAGGTTAAAATTGAGAAGCTCAGAGTCAGATTCCTTAGCAACAGCTATTCCCTGTGCATTCACATTAGCTCATTCAGGTCAACTCAACACCCTGACCTAGGTCCAACGAGTCTGCCTTTCTTGAAATATCTAAATAAAGCACTAGCAAATTTCTTCATCACCAATCCCCATCCTGACTTTATCTTTGCATACTAAGAAAGGTGGTTTCAAGGACCAGCTTAATTTTTAGGAAGCCAGATGTAAATATTTCATTGTCCAAGTGTTTGTGGTGATACTACACTTGTGTGCACTTCAAAGGGAAGATGTAAGTTTCATTATAAGGTCTACACATTTCCCTCCACCTTCTAACCTTCTAGACCCTCCCCAAATGGTAGCTGGGAGAAAGAGGGTCTTTAGCTACTTAAATGAGGCCCAACTTTGAATAAGTAAAGGCAACTTTGCAATCAATTCAGAGACAAATCCTCAAAGCAACACCAATTCCTGTTACTGGATCAAGGCATTGCGTCCAACAAGACCATTAAGCCCCAAATCTCAGTAGGCCTGGAATAGTTTAATATAAGTGGGATTCTATTTTGTTGAAACGATGATGAGGCTTCATGGATTTCCACTTGAAACATGAATCATGAATCTTAACTTTCTTTAAAAAGCCCCGTAAATATCTGGCTCTGGCTTGAAAAAAAAAAAAAAAGTTTACATCCAGAAGGAATCTGCTATTTTTGCTAACGGAATTTGATTTAATGGTACTGTCTAGACATAACAAAGAATTTAATTCTCCCATAGAATGTTTCCAATCAATGCAAAGGATGTTCTTGAAAGGAATAGAAGAGACTATGTAAGAAAAAATATGTCTAGTATTTAGAAAACACCCAGTCTACTGGACATGTTTTTTAAAATACATATATTATCTAAAGCTGAGCTATCCAATAGAGTAGCCACTAGCCACATGTGGCTATTTTAATTGAAATTAAATAAAATGAAAAATCCATTTCATCACAATAGCCACATGTAACCATTGGCTACCATATTGGACAATACAGATATAGAACTTTGTATCATGACAGACAGTCTTATTGGACATCACTGCTGTTGGGAGATTTATTTACTGACATTATAGTTTCTTTTCCCCATCTCACCGACCCCCCTTGGTTCTTCAGTTACCAAACAGGTTTTCCTGTCTCTCTAGTAGGAAAGTGGCTGTTTACTCTTGGCTGAAGGTGATAGCATAAAATCCTAGATACCCCAGAGGGAATTAGTCTTCATTAGCATGTGTCTTTCTTGTTAAATCTTTCACCAAGGAAAGGTACAGGTGTTCAAATGCCTGGAATCACCAGGTGCCTTAATAGTACCCACCTTGGTGCAGTTACAAATCACTTAAGTTAATCCATTTCTCCTGAGCTTTCCAAATGGATAATTGGATTTATTCTTTTGCAACATTGGCCTGAGTTCTGAGTTTAGATCTAGAAGCCTTGCGTTCACTGTGTTCCACTCCTATCCCACCCCTGAGCTAGAATGATTATGTATCCTGAATCACTCTGAGCTTCAGGACAGCAGGGACCATATCTTATTCATCTTTGTAGCCCCAGTGCCTAGCCAGGACACGGCATGTGGAAAGTGCACAGTGAATGTTTTTCAAAGAAATTAATTAATCAATTACATAATCAATCAAGGTGCCTTCAGTTTTCCCAGTAGGACTTTTGCTAATTATTCCTGCGGAGAGTTCATTCCGAAGCACAGTGATTAGCAAATCTGGCTGCACATTAGAATCACCTGGGGAGCTTTTAAAACCTACTGATGGCAGGATCTCACCCCAGATCAGTAGAATCCAGTTCTCTGGGGGTGGGGTTCGGGCATTGATAGTTTGTAAAGGCTCCCCCAAAGGACTGCATCAAAAAGTCAGGGTGAGAATCACTGCAGGTTTCTGATACGGCAGCCATAAGTAAGTTTTCACTGTTTTGAATGTTCACCCCAAGTCACATCTCATCCATTGTCATTTTTGTTGCTAGAGTAACATGAATTTGGTCTTAGTAATTACCTTACTCACTTATGGGACAGTAGTGTCCTCTACTGATCCAAAAAGAGATTATGGAAAGGTAAACTCCCTGTGGATGTTATTTTAATGTCTTAATAAAGATTCAGGGTAGAACTGTCTTGAAGCAAAACAGGAGCATCTCTTCCTTTAAATCCTCACTGGAAGTTTATTGTAAGTAAAATTTGGTGTCATGTCAAGTTTTTAAAAGCACAGTACAAAGCTGCATGCATACTATGACAGTAACTATGGAAAATATATCTATTAAGACAAAAAACGTTTGAGGGTAAAGGAACTAAAACTCTATTAGTAACTGTAGATAAAGCAAGAGTTCTGGATGTGGGAAGACTAGAGAAAAGATTCCAAGTCCTGCCCATGAGAATCAATAGGGAGTAAGTGTACTAGCTGGAAGGATATCCCCAGTGGCAGAATGAAAGTCACAGGCATTGACAAAGGCTTTCCCAGGCGGGAGGAAAGGGCTCTGAGAAATGACTGAGCCAGGGTCAAAACAGGAAGGTAACCACCAGTGCCAGGTATAAAACATATGGACAGGAAGGAGATCACCAGGCAAGACTATAGCAGAACTGAGATGAGAGAGAGAGAGGATGGGGTCAAGAATGGATCGAAAGGTTCAGGACTAAGGCTGGGAAGTGTTGGGTATCATTTGACATAGCATCTTGTCTATGGTCTCAGGCAGGGGTGTTTTCTAAAGAAGGGCTTCCAGCAAGATTTTTGTGTCTTCTTCCTCTTTTTCTAAATATCACAATAGTTTTGTAACATTAAAAATGCCCATGCAATGCAAAATGAGCCAAAAGAAAAATATTAATAATAGCTACTATTTATTGAGAACCTACTCTATGCCAAACTGCAAATAAGGGTTTGTACCCATGTCTCAGTTAATCCTGTCAATAAACCTGAGATGATGTTATTATCATTCCTACTTTAGAGAAAACAGGCTAATTGACTTGTTCAGGGTCACATAGCCAGTACATGGCACAGACATAATTCAATCTGTATTTGTGTGACTCCAAAGAAATACATTTGCTTACACACCCAAACCAAACCAAGTTCCATCTGAATTTCCAGAAATCATCTCATCACACCCCAGCTCCACTCCTCAGCAAAGGCTACCTCTCCTGTCACCAAGAAAGTGACAGTCTTGTGCCAACACTGGTTATCTTCATGCATTTTCATTATGTGGTGGGAGTTTTTATGAAACTCTACTACAGGCTGTTTTTCAAATTTATTTAATTCATCCATCATACTCTGAAGCCATTTGCTTTTTTATATCGGATAGATATAATGAGATTTTGGACACTAAAAAAATGTTTTTATTAAAAGTTATGACCCAGAGCTAGATGGTAGGGACTGTACCATAAATCCCTAGAAGTATGAGAGTTTATAAAGAATATAGTGACATAACCTTAATCTTTTAGGTTACTTCATAGATTACAGGATCACTTAGACTAATGTTGTCTCACCACTTCTCCCCACCTCTGGCCAAATAATAATTAATAATAATAATAATAATTTATGTGTTTATCCAATGTGGTTGTTCATCCTCTGTTAGCCACAGTTGACTCCTGGTGAACCAGTGGCTGGTGGAAGGAAGCAGATGGTTGATGACAGAATTTGCTGGTGGTCAGCCTGAAGACCTTACAGTGGTGGGCACTGCGGGTTTGTTCTCCTGCTTAGCTCTGCAACCTTGTAACTGGAGCTGAGTGCATAAAGTCACGTTTGCTACAGAGTTAAAGTGATTTCTGTCAAATGAGTATTATGAGATGATTGAATGATAGCTTCTCCACTCCTCCACTGCCAACAGGAAGCTCTTTTCAAAATTAAGAAATGATATAATTATTTCTGTTCTTACATAATAACTCCATTTTAATGTCAATAGTATCAGATTTACATTAGTGTTATACTGCTTAGAAATCATCCAAAGAATAATTAGCTTATAATATGGACCAAAACATAGTCATTAAATATATATAGATATTATATATTAATATAGATAATATAAAGTAGATATATTATCTATAATAAATATTATTGTTGTAACTTTGTCAAATTAACACTTATTAGGTAGAGCCCCGGGGTGTCAGATGGTGAGCCACAGTTCAACAGGAGACCACGAGGGAATTGAAGGAAGTCTTTACAGGTCCTAGAGGAGGGAAGTCAAGGCAGCGTGCAGGAGAGAAAGCAGCAGGACCTGGGCCGCATGCCTATATTAGGGCCTGTGTCTGAAGTGTGTAGGGTTACTGGGCTAAGGCTGGATTGGGCAGATTCAAACCCAAAACATCAGGGTTTCAGTAAGATCTAAAGGGATTTTATCTAAGGAGTGCATAAGGAGAATACCATGGGAGGTGAGGGAGACTACTTATCATGAGAGTCACATCATCAGAGTCACTTCAAGAACTGATATTTACTTATTTTTCTGCAGGCTGTTATCTACAGCATGCTTCACTGGAGGGGCTAGTGTCATTTTAAGGCCCCTGCAGTCACCTTGGCCACACAAAATGGATGTTGAGACAGAAATATTATGGAGTAATTTAGTGAGACTCTCAGCATTTTAAATAATAAAATAAAATAAAATAAAGACAATTGGATTTGGTAAACCACCAGTTGCTTTGAAAACATGCATTCATTCATATATTTTTTAGCACTGCTATGTGCCAGATCCTCTGTTAGCTGCTGGGATTCAGGAGTAAATACAGCATGGTCCCTGCTTCAGGAAGCTCACAGTGTGATCAGGACAGATGATGTGCTCTTATTTTCAAAGGAAGATTTTCAGCTAAGAAGATCAAGAAAAGCTTTATGGAAGAGGTGGCCTTTCAGTTGGGTTTGAGGAATTGGATGAGCTTGAGCTTGCAAAGATGAAGAGAAGAGCATTTCTGGCAGAAGGGACAGAATGCACAAAGGCATTTACAAAACTAGCCATTCATAGGCTGCTTTAAAGAGTTAAGTTTGGCTATAGCAGATAATATTTTTTTTTTCTTTTAGAGAAAAAATCCCAGGATAAACATCATGCTCTTATCTGTTGCCACTGTTGAGGCTGGCTGGGTAATATCTATAATTTCAGGAAGATGAACTTTAAACTTACAAATTTACTTTTGCTGTGTTTCCTAATCAGGCCCATGTTTGATCATCTGCTTATGCTGGAAACATATTTCAGGGTTTTCATAGTATACTGGCAATAGCTCCCACGGACTGAGGCATGGGAGTGTAAACTATAGATACAGTCATCATTAAACCCATAAATCCATGTCATCTGTGTGTCATTCACTTCATCCTCATTCATCATCCCTTACATTTTCAGAATGGCCCTCTGATTGAACATTTTGAGGAACGGTTTGCTGCAGCCACCCCGGTAAGAATGAGAGGGCCCTGTCTGGTGAACTGTTTCATGTCGTCATTATCTCATCGTTCATTTCATGCTCATAGTCATGCCTTGTGGTTACAGAACCGGACACTGCCAGAGGACTTTGATGAAATTTTTGAGGCAATAAAGGTAAGGCCTTTATTAAGGGAGGGCCCTCATTAAGGGAGGGCCGTTCTAGTCACTCTCATGCATCCCATGTCATCCTCATCCAGCCTATATGAATGGCAGGCATCCTGCTCTGCTCTCTTCTAATGGGAAGATTATTGACGGGCCCTGAAAGAGGGTGAAATAGTAAGAGTGTGTGTGCGTGTGTGAAAGAGGGTATGTTGGAGATAAAGTGACAGACCTTTATTTCGAGAGTGACACTCTCTCGTTTCATTTAACAATTATTTTTCAAACTCCTAACATGTCTCAGACATTCTTAGAAAAGCTGGAGATGTGTGTAGCGGAGAGGAAGACACAGGCCTGTCCTCCGGAAGCTCGTATTATAACAGTGCAGCATTGCATAGGATAGGGTAAGGTAGGGCAGGGTAGGGAAGGGTGGTATTAGGTCGAATAGCCTAGTGAAGTGTTGTTTAGTACAACATAGTGTAGTGGAGATTCAGACACAGAAACAGGATGTGCATAGTGTACCATTGGGAATAAAAGACAGGCAAGATGGCTATTCCATCAGTATACCCTGCAAGAGATGAACTGGTTTACAAATAGCATTTATACAGATTGGCTGATACATAGGCCAATGAATATAATCACCCTGATACAGGGTGTTGGGAGGCTTGTAGGGTTTTTTTTAATCTTGGCAAATTAGAATCACCAGGAGAGGTTTTAAAGTCTCAGTCACTAGGCTGTACTTTAAACCATTTAATTCAGAATCTCTAGTCTAGAGCAGGTACCAGGTACCAGCATTTCCCCCCAGTGATTTCAGTATGTATCCACAGTTGAGAACCACTGAAATAAGAGTATCACATAAGCTGTTCTGGGCAGTGGAATGGGGTGCACACTGACTTAGGAAACACTCCCAGGGGTGAAAAAAGTCATCTAATTCGTGTCCTGAAGGGTGGGGAAAGGAGTGAATATTCTAAGAGGAAGAGCATGTACAAAGGCCTGAGATGGTTCATCCTTTTATAACACTCAGTGTTTCTCTGCTCCACGACACTGCCCTGATTGTATCTACGGGCCTCTCTTCTACGGGCCTATCTACTGGAATAAAACTGGAATATTCCTTACTCATTCCTGTATCTCTTGTTCTTGGCAAGATAACTGAGGTGCAGTAGGGGCTCAACTTCTCCTAAATAAAGGAACTCCTGATGCCAAAACATAGAGCGGGTCTGTGGGAATGTGTCTTGGGAGTCAGTCAAGGACATCTCAGCCCTCATCAATGATACCTTCAGAATTTCTCTATAGGAGGGCCTAGGAGTCTA
Source organism: Macroglossus sobrinus (assembly GCA_004027375.1). Classification (NCBI taxonomy): domain Eukaryota; kingdom Metazoa; phylum Chordata; class Mammalia; order Chiroptera; family Pteropodidae; genus Macroglossus; species Macroglossus sobrinus. The sequence goes on from PVKZ01000444.1 coordinate 256,721, forward strand.
TTTGTAGGAGTCTATTTGAACAAAGGACCAAGGGACTAACCTTGAAATAGCAGTTGTACAGCACTTCGGATAGTCTTGTGAAAATATCACTTGTTTACATCAAAGAATGGCTGGGGAGGGGATAGGCCTGATGGAGATATTGAGGGACTCCCTTGCTTAACAACCAAGCTGCTTCTCTTCATCTTCTTCACTGGCCTTGGCAGCTTCCAGTGTCACTCTGCTTACCCTGGAAAATGCCCAAGGCCTAAGAAAGGAGCAGGATCTGCCATCAACAGTCACATCTCTCTTTACCTGAAGACATCTGTAGTGCCAATAATGGAAAGGCAAATAGGCATTTCAAGCCAGCCTTGTTCAGATAGTCATGCATCATGGCAGACTTTTGGGGAACCCTGACTTCTGGCTAGAGAACATTGTGGTGCTGGTCTTTTACCATGTAGGAAGGCTACTGTGGCTCTGTAAAGTGATAGCTAAACAAGATGCTGCTTGGTCTGTGGGTCAAATCCAGCTTCTTTTAGCTGACTGGTCAAAGGTAAGTCACTTACTCTCTTGGTTTTAGTTAGCTTATCTGCAAAATATAGATAGTGAGAGAGACACCTATGCTGCCAATACCACAGGGCTCAGTGAGCATCAAACATGATGATAATGTATAACGTATTGAAAACTGTAAAGTGTTTTACAAATGCAAATGGTTAGTTTTATTCTCCTGAGGTTGTTAAATGATTAATTATGACAATATTATCAGATGGAATATGGCTTATTATGTTACAAATAAAAGGACTAGGTTAACCTGAGGAGGGAAGTTGTGACAATAAACATTATTCCAGATTCTTAATCACATATGGTCATTAGAATTATTTTTAATTTTATGGGCTAAGAATCCCTTTTTTCTATAAAATTTAATAAAGTAACAATCTATGTTTTATGCCTCTGCATGTTTTTGTTGTTGTTTAATCCTTGAGTGAAAATCATCTAGTGAGAGGAAAGTCTGTATCTCAAGAATGAAAGTTATTTTAAAAGTTGTGCTTCAGGAGAAAATGAGCCAATAAATTATATTTACGATGTTAGTAAAAGTGTGCCACAAGTTCAACACATTTGAAATGTAAGTCATGTGACTTAATTATTAACTTCATTTTAATATTTTCTTACCACTGAAAATAGTTGTGAGCCATTTTAAAACCATTGAGTTCCAATTGAGAGAAGCCCAGAAGCTTCTTTTGAATTAAATAAAATTATTACTTGTACGAATTTGGGAGAGAGTGTAAAGGTTTGGCATAGTTTCACCAAATAATACTGGTAACAGGCTAACCAAATAATATTGGTAACAAGCTAACAAAGTTTTACTAAAGGCGAGCACGTATTTAGGGTCTAGCCAGATTTGGGAGCGCACCCTGTACACCAGCCACCTCATTACCATCTCATAACTCTGGACTCTTACCCTATGAGAGGGAATCAAGTTAGTAAAGAGTTGGCAAAAAAGACTGAAGTACACCAGGTCCCATCACAACCTGGCCTTTGTCCACTCCACCTGCCTTGTCTCCTGCTCCTCTCTCTGCCTTCATGCTGGTTACTCCAAACTGCTTATACGCCCACCTGCTCAGACTGTTCCGGGCCTCGATTATCCTTTTTGCTCATGTTCTTTCATCTGCCTAGATCTCCCCTCCTCTTTTCGGTTGCCTGGCTAACTGCTCTCAGGATTCATATCAGGGCTGTTTCCCTGAGAAACCTTCATTAAACTTCTTTGCCAAAAGCTGGCTGGATCCCTTCTAGGTCTCCCACAGCACTCCATAGAGACCTCTGTCGCCATTCCTGCCACATTACCTTGAAATTATCTCCTTCTATGGAGTGTCCCCACCAGGCTATAAGCTCCCTGCAGGCTGAAACGCGTTTCTCATTAATATGTTCCCAGCACCTAGCACAGTACCCAGCGCCTAACAAACAGTTATTCAGAGTTTAGGGGGGCGGGAAACACTGAGTAGTTGGGACGGAAATTAATATGTAGAGGGCCCTCCTTTGTGCCAGGCACCATTATTCAATCTGAAAGCTTAAAAGGAAGAGCTGAAAGTGAGTTAGCCAAGCTAAGCTTTTTTTGGCCAAAAGAGCCTTTTGATCCTTTTAAACCAGGCTTAGCTAAACTTCAAAGAAAGTCTTGCTATTAATATAGTAAACAAATCTATAAAGGAGATATTATCATCTCTGTCATCCAAGTGAAGACACGGTAGCTCTGAGGAGTGACAGAGATTGGAAGTGGTAGGACCAGGACCCAAACATATGCCTGGGTGTGGGACCTTTTCCAACCCCCAGAGCTCACTCACTTGTCAGTAAGAGAGAATGTTTTTTTTTTCTATTGTGAATCATACAGATGCAGTCCTGCATGGGTAGGGCATAATTTAAGTTCAGGAGTCCTGCATGGTAGCCAAGCAGATTCTTCCTGATCTTTCTATTGAGTGGTGTTTTTAGGTTCTGCCAATTAGAAGCTATCACTTAACATCCAAAAAAGAGCAGAAAGTGTTTTTTCTCTCAGTAGGCAGGTTTGCACAAAGCAAAAGATTATATACTTTCAGTCAGGCCATTGGGATCCTGGCCATAGATTCCCTAGTCTCTGAAGCTGGAAGTATATACAGGTTAATTTCTAAGTATATCTTAAAGGGTTCCTTCCACTGCTGTGACTGGTATTGCTCAGACATTCTTGTATGATGAATGGGAGTATAGAAGATACAGTATCTGGAGTGACGGATTTTCTAGGAGTGATTAATAGTGTATATACTAGGCTGTTTTTGATGCCCTTCCTGGTATTAAATGATAGGTTTTCTTTTCCTCCAACTATATATTTTTATTCTAAAGACACACTTTCAGGGACTGTCATTTGACTGCAAGGTCTATATGCAGAAAATTCAAGTCCCTGCTTGGGTGACCTTGAAGTCACCTCTGTGAGGCTGTTTACTCATCTGTAAGAAATGGGGATGGTGATTTCTACCTCTCAGGGCTGTTATTATTGGGAGCATTTACTGAGAAGTGGCCATGAAGTCATGTCTTAATACACTTATCACATGAAAGGCATTTTGTATGTGTGGGTACACTTATTAAGGAAAAGCAAATGATAAGGCTGCCTCCTTGCCTCTATCTCCTGGAGAAGAGTTGGCATTGATGGTAAATACATGTAAAGTGGTATTATTGTTGCTAATGGGAGGTGCCTAAGCAGGAATCTCCTTGGCTGAGCCCAGATAAACAGTCTTTTCTTACCAAAGTAAGAAAAGACATCCCAGATGTCTTTAGGATCATAAGGTACAGCAATGACCAAAAGGGCTTATTGTTTATATAAGCATGTTGAAAAGTGAAACATTTGTCCTTATAGCATACTGTTTGTCAAGCAGTGCCCAGCAGCATCAGCATTCTTTGTGGTTATATCATTATCTTTTTGTCTTTTTAGGCTGTGACCCAATTAGAACTTTTTGGAGACATGTCTACCCCTCCTGATATAACCTCTCCCCCTGTAAGTATGTGCTGCGTTCTGAGCTCCCTGTATCCCCTTCCTTTTCCTCCTTCGGGTTCACAGTGGCAAGAATGTGGGCTTTGGGTAAAATGGGCCTGCTGGTGGATTTCAGCTCTGACTCTCTCAAGTTGTGTGATTTGGGCAAATTAACTAGCAATTCTAAACCTCAACTTCCTCTACCATTTTTTAAAAGGAATTATAATACATGCTTTTGTTTTGAGGAATAAATGAAACCATGCATCAGCAATTACATGATATCACCTGGGTACATGCTATTATGTTGGGCTAAGGAGAGAGACAGGAATAGAGCACATGGTCTAGTTGGGAATATGGGCAAGAAACTCAGCAGGAAACAACCACGATGAGGCATTTGACAGCACTTACCCAGGACCCACACTGCCAGGTGGTCAGCCTAATAAAAGAAGCGTCTTATCCCCAACTTCTTTCTACCCTTCCCTTCCTTCCTCTGCCCCCCTTCTCCCCCACCCTTACCCCCACTCCAACCTGCCTGCAAGCTTTACTAAGTTTCTCAGGAAGCTTTGGATTATCAGCTCCAGGTTCAGCCAGGGTATATATCTCAGTCATTGCTTGCAAGAAGACAGAGATTTCAGGAAGCCCTCATTTAAAAATGAAAAGAAGAAAATAAAGGAATTAAAACCAAAGCAAAATAGGAGTCCAGCATTTTGAGAACTGGATGCATTCAAAGGCCACCCTGCAAATAACAGAGCCAGCCGAGATGGCCTCTCCAGCTCTTCCGTGCCCACTCCCTGGAAGTAGGCGGGGAGCAGTCAGCCGCAGCTGCACCAGCTGAAGGTGCTGGAAGTGGGCAGCTCCTCTGGGCTCTGTGCAATTGTGCAAACCGAGGGATCTTGCAACGGGTCATTGGCGAGATGTGCCTCACAGAGAAAAGGCTGTAACCTCACCACGGAGGACAGATGGCACAAAATCCTGCTGTCCACAGCTGTCGCCAGAGAATCTAGGCACAGCTGTCCTACTCCCAACACCTGATATCCAGAGCAGCCATGAAGGAGAGGACAGCAGCTCCTGTCTCCAGGGAAGCTGGACAGCTCTAGCCAGTGTCATTCTCTCCTCCAACCCCAGAGAGAACAGCTGCGTCCTGGGTACTTGGAATCTCAGAAACCTGGAAAGGCTTAAAGAGATCTTCCAATATTTTTTGCTTATTTTACAGATGAGCAAACTGAGTCCCAGATGGACCATGTGACTCACCCAAGGTGACATAGGGAAAAGAGAATGGCATTGATTGTGTTTAAAAGTGCTTAATGCTGCATCTCATGGCCGTGTTTCTGGCCCCGAACCCAAGTACAGTCCAAATGTGTATTTAATTATCCTCAGAACAAGGCCATTCTTTCCACAAGCTGCTAGTCTAAAAATGGCCTTGTCTGATTGCCATGGTTTCAGGATTAATTGCTTGTGCCAGTCTATCCTAAGGGGAAAATAAGGATATTATGGCATCTGACAGACATATTCTGTAGGCAAAAGGCTTCTGTAAATGGATGCAGATCTCTATAAAGAAACTGCATACTGATGTTTTTGATTTTAGTACCCTTCATCTTACCCAACAGTTCATGCAGCTGACCTTTCTGAAATTGCAGCATGAGCCAGGCACTTAAAGCTTGCAGCTGCTCAGGTGTTTTTGTTTATTTGTTTGTTTATTTGTTTTTTATCCTTGAAAATATTTACTTCTTTTTATAAGTGAAGATTCAGGCAAAATTCTGGGAGACACCAGGATACAGGAACCTCTGCTCCTATTGCTAAACACTATTTGTTCATTTAGTCAACGATTATTCACTGAGCACATATTACATGACAAACCCTGAGCTGGGTGCACAGTAGGTCCTGAGTGGGTATATGTCATTTTGAATTGACCATGTCTAAAGGATGAAAGTCATATGTTACAGAATAATTCAAAGGTCTGAAAACACCCCCAAGAGGTTGTTACTCAAACTAAATAGTCATGATACTAGCAAACGCCATTCTTTTCTGAGTACCTACTACATGCCTCAGAATGGTATTAGACCTTTAAATGCACGATCTCATTAATCCTCACGGCAGCCCAAGAGGTAGGTATAATCTGTGTATACAGCTCCTGACCTGCATACCACGTTACAGACCTGGACTGTGGCTAGCTTTTGCAGCACACACAATCTCCGCCACTCACACACACATACACACACACTCAATTCCTGCACCTGCTGCCTTCCATCCTTGATGAGCCACCTCCTAGGAGCTTCATGTACCCTCTGTCTCTCCCTGTCTGACAGACTCCTGCAACTCCAGGTGATGCCTTTATCCCGTCTTCATCTCAGACACTTCCAGCGAGTGCAGACATGTTTGGTTCTGTACCTTTCGGCACTGCTGCTGTACCCTCAGGTAAGCCCTCTTCCACCTGCCTCCCTTCCTTCATCCTGTGCTCATCAAGAAATAGAAAGGATTGACAGAACCAGCTGCCAAAGTATGCCAGAACACCTGTGGAATCCTCATTCACTTCTGTGACCCTTCAATTGACATTGAGAAGCTGCCGTGGGGAGAGAGGTGGTATTTACGAAAGTTCGGTGTACTGCTGGGAGTCAATGATGTCTTTTATCTGGAAAGTTCAAGATTCCAGGTTGCTCAGGCATATAGCTTTAGGGAGCTTGATGCGCACATATCCATGCGAATCAGTGCAAGTCCGGCTCTTCCTGTCCTCAGCCAGAAGGAGAAAAGGCAGTGAGTGGAGAGGAGATGAGTCAGTTCTCCATAGACCTCTTGAAACCTGACTGATTGATGGAATCTGGCTTGCTTGGTGGAGATTCAAGGAGGAGGAGGTTCTGTTCCTCAGAAACATAAGGGACAGAGCAAACTGCTAACAGTGAATTGGGAGGACAGTGAGGCCCTTAGTGATTTAGAAAACATTCTTTCTGTTTTCCAAATATTTTTTAAAATGTATATATTGCTTTTACAACAGGGCAAAATATATAAAGTAACAGTATCTCAGGTGAGTTACAAATTGGGGGAGTCACAGGCAATTTGTTTTCATGGCATCAGATATCCCATTTTACTTGGACATGACCAAAGGTGGTATTAGTTCTGCTTTTTACAGACTTGGGAGCCTTAAAGGCTGTTTTGCTTTCTTTAACTACATATTTGAAGTTGGTGGCTTTATCTTTCTACTTTGTTCTTATAAATGGCAAATAGAATTTAAATATTTTAGAATATAAATCTTGCATTTTCTATAAATATGACTTTTAATTACATACTGTTAGAAACAAATTCTTGCCATCAAATATAAACCTTGTTGTTATTTAAAATGAATTAAAAATTTATACCCTGTTCTGAAGTAGTTACACTTATTCATCATGAGTCCAGAGATCATTATGAGCTTTGAGAGGTGATAAGAGTCTGGTAGCCACTGAATCTACTTACAATTTAGATGTAAATAGCTTAGAAATTTATTTAATTGCTGAGCTTCCCAGCTGATTCTGTTTTTACCCATCTCTAAAATGGGATGGTGTTGATGACTGGTTTTCCTCACCTAAAATGGATATTAAAATTTCCTTGGGAGCAGTATAATAGAATATGTCATTTTAAATAAGAATAATGGTTTTCCATCTAAAATGCACCACCTCCTCAGCCTTCAGCCTTAAATTCAGAATACCCAGCTTTGCCCCCATAACTTGATCCATGAAGATATTCTGGAACAGGTGATAGGAACTCCAGGCACAATCATTCCATGGTTATTCACTGAGTGCCCAGATTCTGTCCTAGGTGCTTGGAGTGTGTCAGGGAGGAGAACAGACACAGACCCCTGCCCGCAGAGAGCTCACTTTCTGTTAGGGAAATAGACAACAACATAAAAACAAATAACTTATATGTTAGAAAATGATAAGTAGTATGGACAAAAATAAAATGTAGAGCGGGTATAGGGGTTCAGGTCTGGTGAAGGCAGGTATAAATGGAGGTTGTAGTCAGGAGGGACTCATGCAAAGGTGAGATGTGCCAGACTGCAAGTGGCAAGGTAGGGAGCCAGCAGGGATTGGAGTTGAGAGGACTCCAGGCAGAAGAGGAATGACCTGGCCCCTTCGAGTCTCTATCCTCTCCTCCTTAAGTGAGAGGGTGGGACCAGATGCAGTCACCAATGTGTTCCAGCCCTAACGTTTGATGAGAAGCAGCCATGCTGGCACTGCTCTGGGCCTGTGCCAGATGAGGACTTTGGAAGCCTAGATCTTAGTCTTTCCGGTTGACCAGATGTGTTTTAAACTACAGACAAGGCTTACTTCTGTACATTGAAATTTGGTTTCTTTGGCTGCTAAAAAATATACTGATAATAAAAATGGATAGGTCATTTCCATGCTTCCAATTTTTAGAATGTAACTCTAAAATTAATTTTAATTAATATGTTTTTACTTTCTTAAAATATGGTCAGGAACAAAACTAGGCTTTAGTTGGTGTGAAACTCTCTGCCCTTTTCCTCCCTTAACTGGCCTTAAAATCACTGCAGCTGTTGATCTCTACCTACTTGTCCCTAATTGTAGAGCCAGTAATGAGGAAACAGGTAAATGAGCTGGAGTATGCAGTACAGCTGACTGTACTAAGACACTAAGGCATCGAATGGACTAGGTTTAAATCCTGACTCAGCCACGTATTTGTAAACTTTAGACCCCTGGGCCAATTACTTAACCTGTGGAAGGTACAGTTTCTTCAGCTTTGTAACTGAATTGAAAATAATAGTTACCTTGCAACAATATCCTGAGGACTGAATGAGAAAGTTAAGTGCATTGGAAAATGCTAGCACATTTTAGATACTCTATGTAGAAAATGCTATTATCACTATTACTCTGATTTCTAAAGTAGGAGAAATATATTTTGTCCTACCTATTTATTTTCCTTTTAGCTTCCTGAAATGTTTTTTTTTAAAAGGAAATAATGAAGTTTAGGTCTTTGGCCTCTTGACTGTGCATAGCAGAGCTGGTCTGAGGGGCCTGGAGACCCTGCTACTAACCAGCTGTGTAATAAATACTCAGCCAAACCTCTTTGGGGACTCAGGAAAGTTATCTGTAAAATAGGGATAAGAATTCCACCTTTTAGAGTTGTTCTGAGGATTGCACAAGTTAATACATGTAGTAAAACATTTAAAACAGTGCCTGGCAGTATTTACATAAGTGAGCGCTCACCTCATGTTTGCTACCCTGTCCGTCAGGGACCCCGGCTCTGCCACACATGCTCTGTGTGGCTGCATCCACCTTCCCCTCAGGAAAATACAGTTTCTCTAAAAATGCAACCTCCACTCAGGCAAGGATTTTTTTTTTTTTTTTTTTTTTTTTTTTTTTTTTTTTTTTTTTTTTTTTTTTTTTTTACTGTTTTGTTCTTCACTGCATCTCCAGAGACTAAAACAGTACTTGGCACCCAGTAGGAATATTTCTGAATGAATGAATGAATGAATGAATCAATCAATCAATCAATAATCAATCAAATGAAAGAAATAATGTAGATAAGAGGCACCATGCAAATTCAATACATGTGAGGGAAGTCTCTTAGTTTTTATTATTTTTCTTACATTTTAGTCTGCTTTTTTTGTTTTTCGTTTTCTTTTTAAATAATGAGAGTATCCCCAGGTACCAGCATCTGGTTATAAATTGCAGTGTTCAGCACTTTTAAAAAATCTAACTGCAAGGCATTAATGCAGGTGTTTCCTTTCACTTCACAGCAAGGAGGTTTGTGATTGATCTGAACTCCATGGCATACGCAGATGCTCCTTGGCACCTCCTCCCTCCTCTGTTGAACGTTAATGAGCAACAGTTACTAAGCTGTTATGTGGCTGCAGTGACAGCCACCAAGTGACTTCCTATGTCCAGGGCTACTGGAGCCCTGCCACTGAAGTGTCCCATCAAGCATGTACAGTGCCATGTGTGGCCAGAGAACCTTAGCTCACAGGCCTGGGGGTAGCCCAGGTTATAAGGACCCCTCCCCACAGGAAAGCGAGTGAGACTTGCAAGTTCCCAAACATGATACCCTGTGCTGCTTTTTTTTTTTTTTTTTTGAATATCGTACTTTGGTCTGAAGCAGATGGCATGAAGCCAGAGAGACATGCTAATAGCTCTCTCTAGAAAAGTGTATACAGCCCATCTGTTGGTTCCTTGTGGGGAAAAAAATTTAAAAGACAGGATTAAAAAAAAAGAAAAAACCTGCCACCAACAGTGAAATCATCAGAGATCACAGCACTTACAGGTCTTGGAGTTTAATTGTATACTTGGAAAAATGCAGTGAAGGCATTTGTTCTACTATGACTCATTCACCTTTAATATAGAGCCTTTTTGCAGTCTAAAGCATTTATGAAACAGCTAATATGTGCCCAAAATTATGCTAGATGCAGAGTAAGAAGAGAGATAAAATAAAGGTCTCCTGCTAGCAGGTGGTTTCTAGTCTACTGAGGAAAGATGGAGTAACTGGGCAATTACAAGGCAGTATAACAAGTGACATGCAGGAGATGAACACAAGGATTATTGAAGCCCAATAAAAGGAACCAATTGAGTGTCAAAGTGCAAATAAGGGGTAGCCACATGAAGAAGTGGGGATGGCTTTCTTGGCAGATGAACCAGCAGAGACCAGAGGCCAGACTGAGTGTTGTTTGCAGTTGCTGCAGGAAAAGTTGCCAGTGGGAATAAGAATTGAAAATGGGGACGAAGTGTTGGGGAGGGGGCTGACCCCCAAAGGCTCATAAGCCAAACTAAGGCATCTGAGCCTGATACTCAAGACAATGAATCACTATATTTGCATTTTAGATCAGTCCTCTGGTGGTGTCAAGGAGGGTAGAATGGAAGCAAAGCAAAAAATGTGCTATGGGGAGGCTGAAGCCTTTCATCCATTCACCAAGAGGGACATCAGGGTCAGGATGGTCAAAAGGTCCATGGGCAGGTCTGCATGCTGTCAGGCTCAGTGCTCCCTTTTATAACATATTTGTAGTATTATAAAATGAAAGAGAATACAGCCCATCTATATAGTTTTTCAAAAATTGATATGATGGCCTAGTAGTAAGGAGGAAATAAGAGAAAACTAATTTATAATAAAAACATATGTATTTCAATAAGGGATTACTCAGGCACCACCACACTAGAGGACATACTAAGTAGTCAGGTGTGTATACTTGGAAATGTAATCATCACAGGTACAGACCGACACAGGAGTGTCATTTGGCTCATACACCACAAGACGTGTTTCTGTTAGGAACCACGATTTTCCAAATTGATGAAAAACTGTTGACCGTTTTCCAAACAAAACAAAGTAGCAGTCTTCCTTCAGTGTATACAGTTGTTACATTCCTGGAAAACTTAAGTGCAGTAAAATCGTGCGAATAAACTTTGAATTTCCATGTAATTCAAAGTTTTGTCAATGCTCAAATAATCATAAACGGAAAGTGGGATAGTGTTTTCCTGTGCATGTTGGTCTCACAACATCAAAGGATATCTAGTATCAATGCTCTTGGCCCCTTCAATGCCAGTAGTGTCCCCTCTTACCAAGTTATCATGACAACCAAAACACATCCCACAGATTTCCTAATCATCCCATAAGGGGTGGTAGCACTCCCACTGAGAACCACTGAACCCCATCAAAGAAAAACAAGATAAAAACAAGCTGCAGAATTCTTAAGTCTGTTAGTAGGTTCAGCTCACTGCATGATTGTATGATAGGCAAGGCAACAGGCAGTGTAAGAAAATTTCAAGTTTTAAATGTCAGCGCAAGTGTTTATTTTAGCCCCATTTCACAGACAAGGAGAGCCTTAGAGAGCTTTCTAAGCTCTCCCAAAATCCCATTGATAAGAGGTGGCTATATGATTTTCAGCCTTGGCCACTAAAACTCCAGCATTCCAATTTTCATTCACTTTGCACACAGCTTCAACGCTCAGCAGAAAGATATTCTAACCTGGTTTTACAACAAAGAGCCTGGCTCTCAGAGAGCGTAAGCATTTGTGAAGCCCTAGGACTAGCAAGAAGGGGAGGCAAGATTCAAACCCAGATGTGCCTGGCTTCTAGTTCCCTGCCATTTCCACTGAGACACACTGGCTCCTGAAGCCATGTGACATAAGAAACCTGTAACAACTCTAGCAATATTATTATTACCTCCTGGATGTTTGCCTGGCTTGCTCCCTTACTGCATTGTCATTTCTGCTTATGAGGCATCTCTTTAGGGAGATTTCCCATGGCCACTGCTCTAGTACGCAGGCTCTATGAGAGCAGGAAATTCTGTCTTAGTCATCTTTGCATCCCCAGCCCCTGGCACACAGCCTGACAGTTAGTATTTGCTCCATAACCTTTTTGCCAATCACTTGACTCCATGAATTATTCTTTCCCAAGATGCCTAACTACTCTTCTTCACCCTTCCAGGTTATGTTGCAATGGGCACTGTCCTCCCGTCCTTCTGGGGCCAGCAGCCCCTCGTCCAACAGCAGATCGCCATGGGTGCTCAGCCACCAGTCGCTCAGGTGATGCCGGGGGCTCAACCCATCGCATGGGGCCAGCCGGGTCTCTTCCCTGCCACTCAGCAGCCCTGGCCAACTGTGGCCGGGCAGTTTCCGCCAGCCGCCTTCATGCCCACACAAACTGTTATGTCTTTGCCAGCCGCTATGTTCCAAGGCCCCCTCACCCCCCTTGCAACTGTCCCTGCCACGGGTGACTCCACCAGGTCAAGTCCACAGACCGGCAAGCCCAGGCAGAAAATGGGGAAAGAGATGTTTAAAGATTTCCAGATGGCCCAGCCTCCACCCGTGCCCTCCCGCAAACCCGACCAACCCTCCCTCACCTGTACCTCAGAGGCCTTCTCCAGTTACTTCAACAAAGTCGGGGTGGCACAGGATACAGATGACTGTGATGACTTTGACATCTCCCAGTTGAATTTGACTCCTGTGACTTCTACCACGCCATCGACCAACTCACGTGAGTGCCATTTATAAACCCAATGAGAATGATGCCTTGTTTCCGGGGTCGGAGAACTCATCTGTTACATTCAACATGACTCTTTGTTTCTATTACTACTACTACTGATAATATTAGGTACCAATTATAATATATGCACCTTCTCTATATGCTTTTTATTATTTTTTATACTCATAACAATGCCTATGACAAGTTTCGGTAGACCTGTTTGACAGATAATGAAAGGGAGATTCAGAGACAAAAAGAATAGACAAAGTGGTAGAATTGAATACTAGCCTGTTACTTTTTTTTTTTTTACCATGTCACTCTGCCTCTTAAGTTTCTGTTCATTTGCTCATTCATTTATTCATTTATGTATATTTCATTATGACACAGAGATTTCCATATGGCTCATTGAAATAAAATGAACGGTGTATGTGAATTTGAAATTTCTTAAGAAGAAGGATAAAAAACTAGAGTAGAAAATTAAGATCAGGAGAAAACTTAGGGCATAAATATTACAACCAGAAGGCCTCCTACAACTAGTATAGCTGAAGCCAGATTTTGACTTAAAGCTTAGAGTAGTCAGAGAGAAAAAAAGATGGTGTTGCAGGAAGCTCTGGGCTAGAAACCTGAACAGCAGCTTTGTGACTTAACTAGTTTTGTGCTTACGTGCAAGTCCCTGTTATTTCTGTGAGCCTCAATTTTCTCATCGATTTTAGGCTAAGAATTATTAAAAGGATTCAATGGTATATGTGCTAAAATATTATATACCTTACAGAGTTGGAAGTACTTTCATTGTCATTATTATTGCATATTGAGTGTCTTGGACCAGGGTTCTAATCTTGGCTCTTCCACCACAAGCTGTGCCTTTGGACAATTGTGTAACTTCTCTTAACCTCTGCTGTGTCATGAATAAAATAAGTGACAAGCAGTGTGCCTCCTTCCAGTTTCAGCATTCAGTGATTCTTCCCCAGTTCACTTTTCCACTGAAGGCATCTGGAAAACTAGAACCATGCAGCCAGTCAGAATCCAGATACTCTTGAGCACATATTATGCTTGGTCAGCACTATTCAGGGAAGGTGTCTGGTGATTCAGCCTGTGCCTTGACAGTTGATAAGGGGAAAGAAAAGGCTTTGGCATTTTCATGACTGTCACACATGATATGGATCACTGCTTGGCCAATACCATGAATTATCAAAAAATATTTAATGTTAACATAATTAGATAATGTCATTTCGGCCAGACTCAGAATGCTATCCTGACAATGAATGCCTTTGATGTGTATGAACAACCTCCTTCCACTCAGGCCAGATGATCTACATAGTGGGGGCATCTCTATTAACTACAACTCACAGTTTCGATGAAGAATAATGATTAAAAAATGAAATGTTAAATAAATGACAGCCATGCATAAATGAGCAAGCATCTTTTGAAAACAAATATCTCTCTCTCTCAATGTGTCAGCTACAAATAAAAGATTGAAGTTTAAGTTCTTTGAGGACAGGGAGTACATCTTAATTGTTTCTGCACTGCTTATAATGCCAGCCTAGCATCTAGCACATGGGAGACATTTGGGAAAGGTTGCAGAGATATGAAACAAACAACACAAAAGCAACTTATTTACTGTTGTACTTTAGAGCAGGGTTTTGCAGCCTGGGCACTATTGATATTTGGGGCCACATAATTCTTTATTGTGAGAGGCTATCCTGTGCATTGCAGGATGTTTAGCAGCTACTCCAGCCTCTACTCATTAAATGCCAGGAGAACACATCTAATCCGTAGTGGTAATGATTAAAAATGGCTATAGTTATTGCCAAATGTCCCCTGGGAGTGAAATTGCCTCAGATTAACAAGTATGAACAGTATATCTCTCAGAATTGGCAGCCCAACTGGGAATCTCAGCCTTTAGTAAGTACTAAACCACATCAAACGAAATCCAGAATCAAATTACACTAAAATTTAAATGTCTACCACTTATCAAGATGTTATAGTTTATCTCACTTAAACCCACTGTAACTGATTTGTTTCATAATCATCAATGAAACAAGACAGACAGACTTTTACATTAAAGAAAAACTTAATATTTTATTTTAAAGAAAATTAGTTAAACCAACCTTTCTATCCTCTTATGCATCAGCATCACCTTTAGAATGACTTGGGTGGAGGATCAGTTGGACAAAAGTACACTCAAAATAGGAATAGAAAAGTAGATTTGAATGGTCAGTATCAGACAGACCTGTATTAAACAACAGGGCTCCTATTTCATAGCTGCGTTAACTTCAAGAAAGTCACTTCACCTCTCTGAGCTGCAATATCTTCATCAGAAAACAACAGAAACAAAAAACTAGTTACAATACCATCTTGCAGTGTTTACATTACAGAACAGAATGAATGCAAAGTGCCTAGTATAGTGTCTAGCTTACTGGCACACAATAACAGCATTGTTATTCTAAATATAGGTTCATCTAGGCAAAAGGAGCTGATCAGGTTTTATATTCACCCACTGTCTGATAAACAGCCAGATTTTGTAAATTCTGAAGAGTTACAGTAGGGAGGCCTTATCAATAGCATTTGAAATTCAGCTGCTAATTAGAGCCACACATACCCCTCACTTGGGTCTGAGCCAATGACTAGTATTTTCAATGCCAAATTAGAAACTTTTGAAGGAAGAACAGTTTCAAATGGCTTGTTATAAACCTCTGAAACAAATGAGACAAGGAAAATATTGGAAAGTCAGGACAGAAAATGCATACTCTTATAGAATGAGGAATACAGTGTCAGCTGTGAAGTCGCCATTCGCTACATCAGTTTCCTCAGATCACTGAGGCACTATTCAGCACATAGTTACCTTCTATGTGCCAGGATATAAAGCCTAATTCTACCAGTTGCCAACTGTGTGGCCTGGAGTAATTTAGCAATCTTCACTTACCTTATCTGTAAAATTGAGATAACCTTACCCCCAAAGAGGCTTTGTGAAGGTTAGAGATATTATCTGGAAAATTTCTGACAGTGTCTGACACATCGTAGGCACTCAGTGTATATCAATGTTCTCTGATCTATTTATTCTTATTGAATTAATTGTATGATATTAAAAGAGAAGAAAGAAAGCTAGAGTCCAGTGGCTCTTAACCTGAGTGTATAGAAACATAGTTTCTGATTCTGGAGGTCTAGACTAGGGTCAAAGAATTTGCATTTATAACAAGTACCCAGATGTGGCTGATGTCCCTGGTCCAGGGACCATCCCCTTCAGAACCACTGCCTCTCCCATTCGTGTGGACCAGCTCCCTCCTGACCATCAAGTATGTGAAAGGACAAGATAAACACATACAGAGGAGACATTAAACTGTGAGACTGTTCGGATCTGCAATAGGAAGAGGAGCCCGGTGATTTGACTTAAACATAACTAGAGCCCTGAGGTTTCTGTTGGACATACACGGTTGCAACCAGACACTTACAATGTTTTCTCTCTTTGTATGGTCTGTGTGCAGCTCCAACCCCAGCCCCTAAACAGAGCTCTCCATCCAAATCATCTGCATCCCATGCTAGTGATCCTACCACAGATGACATCTTCGAAGAGGGCTTTGAAAGTCCCAGCAAAAGTGAAGAGCAAGAAGCTGTAAGTGATTTGTTCATCCTGTGTTTGTTTTTCTTTAAAATCAAAACTTCTATATCTGAAATGGGCAATGCATGAGAAAACCTACATAGAAAAGAATGCTGGCTCAGATGCTTAAGTTCTAAAGTGGTTACTAAGGGACTTTATGGTCAAATGAGCAGCGGAAAAAAACATCCTTTCATTAAATTGTTCCAACAAATTCTTGCATTTGTGGATGTGGCATCCTCTAACTGAAGTCGCTGCCTCCTTTAAAATAACCAATAATATTTTTGCATGAAAGTATGCTCAGCTGTCTTATATTTTCAAATGTTGAAAAGAAAAAAAAAGTGTTATCTTCTTGTGTTCTAGCCTGATGGGTCACAGGCCTCATCCAACAGTGATCCATTTGGGGAGCCCAGTGGGGAGCCCAGTGCTGATAATATAAGTCCACAGGCCGGTAGCTAGATAGCGCAGGTCTGGGTAGGTATCTGTCCTTTTATCTTCTTCATCCTTAAGCTATCTGCTTTCCCTTTTATTCATTTCTGAAGTTACGCCCCTGATGTTTATACCATCTCTCCTTGCTTGAGTGTATCTCAGATGTTTGTATCATCCCTCCTTGCCTGAGCATATCTCTGATGTTTGTATCATCTCTCCTTGCCTGGTGTCTATTACCTTGTTTTTCCTCATGGATGCATGACCTTTGACATATACTGGGAGATAGGGGTAAGGGTGAGAAGTGGGGAATGGCCACATTACTTTATTAATGATATGTTCTAAAGAGTGGTAATGATAGAATGAGGTGTGGTCAATACTACTTAACATGGACTCCATTTCTGAAAGTATTGATTCTGAGATGGACACATTCTGCCCACCCTGATCAATTTCAGTGAGACATGGTCCAGATGCTTTAATCTTTTAAGTGTCTGCATTTGCCTACATTCCACAGAACTAAAGAGGTCACCAACCAAACTCACTGAGTAGCCAGACTAAGAAGCTAAAGTAAGCAGTACTTGAAATAAGATTGATTGATCTGTACAATCATGGTAGCCCATTTTGTCTAGCCAGAAGTGGCCCCCATATACTTTCCAATATGAAAGTGAAATTCAAAGCCCAAAGACATGTAGTATTCGCTTCTGAGGCTCTGCTGTTTGCACCTGTGTTGCAGCATGTGGTTTGCTACCGAACCACTTCAGATTCCATCAGCAGCTACTTTGAAAGATGTGTACTTCCATTTACTAGAAGTGGCTTTTGGCACTTGAATTTCAATATATCTGATTTGATCGAAAGAAATTTGCTGATAAAGCAAACCTTCTCAGGAGACAGAAGTACACCTGTTACCCAGAGATGATTTCTAAGGTCACTCCTTGACAAATGTGTTCAATTTTTAGATACTTTTCTAGTTTTTCATAAATGTGTAGGACTGCAATGCTGTACTCACAAAGCACCTTTTTTAGTCCTGAGCAGTGTGGTCAGAACCATTAAAATGGTAAATAGTTTTCACTGTTCATAAATGGATTCTGAAGCTGTCTCAAAATCATTCTCAGTTCACGTGTAAGTTATTTTGATGGTTATTGAAAGGTAATACAGTGTCTTGAAAGTGCATTTTGTTAATAGATTTTATGTTTAAAGAACTTAACATAGTCTATATTTCGCCACATTTTATATCAGTACAATAGCACATAGTAACACATCATGCCATACAAAACCATTAATACCCATCTAAGAATTCAGCCTTACAAAGCTATTTGGGAAGCTGGTGAATTAAAAGCAAAGTCAATGTTCCAGGAAAGAGAAAAGTTGAGGACTATGCGTGGACCCCTTGGGAAGAATTCCCAGGAGGTTTTTTCTACCCTTTGTATATGTTTTAGTTCACATGCTCAACCTTGCCTTGAGAAATTTGATGAATGAACTAGAGGCAGCAACAAGAGCCATTCATCAGGATAACAGCAAATATCATCCTAAAATTGAAGTTATTTTAGAAAACAAAGATGGCTTATACCATTTGCAGATCAATGTATCAAACCTTCATCTTTATGAGCCTATTCAGGTGTGACAGTCATGCAGGCAGAACTATTCTGTGGGCTTCAGCCTGTTCTGCAATTGCTGTTCCTTCCAGAACCCCAAGCCATGGCTGAGTTGTAAATGGATGTAGTGAGAGGAGCTCAGAATTCGAAACAAGTTTAAATTCTAGTTCAGCTACTTAATGGTGGAAAATCGTGGACAAGAACAATAATTTCTTTTGAGTTGTGATTTGTTCATCTGCTAGAAGTGTCTTATAGTATCCATTAACTGAACTGAGATAGCATATGTTGAGTCTCTAGCAAGGAGGAAAAAACCTCAGTACTCAGCTTGAAACTCAGCCTAAAAATCTCTATACTGGAGTAAGACTGTCTGAGTTGAGAATCTGGCTCCACCACTTATTTGCTATGTGACTCTGATGAGATTTTTATAGTAAGTTTATCTTATTTTGAAAAATGAATATAAAAATCGTGCCACCTTTTAGAGTTATTGTTCAAACTGAATGAGATGATGTATGTGGAACTCTTAGCACAAATGGATGTTAGCTACTACTACCAAAACCACCACCACCACCACCACTACCACCACTACCACCACTACCACCACCACACCACCATCACCACCATCATATGTGCTCAATAGATATTGGTTCCCACTACATTAGATTTTAGACATTTAGCCCTTATGTTGAATAAATCTACCTTAGTGACCCAGGCCATTGGCTGGGAGGTTTTACTCTGTATTTTCTATCTTCAGATCATTAATTTTCAATATGCCTCAAAACAGCTTTGAGGCAGAGAAGAAAAGAAAAACCTACTTCTTAGCCCTCTGGCCGGCCCTGTTTCATAATCAGAATGACCCTAATTAGGGCTTCACAGGCCCACCTCTCAAAAAATGAGCAGTCTTATATTCACATGTAAACCATCATAAGTAGCTCCCAGATCCAAGGGAGGGCTGGACTATATCATCTTCAGTGAAGCAGTTTCCTTTCTTTGAAAGCTTAGCCTGGCAATTTCACAGTTGCCTGTCAAGAATCATATGCCAAGAGGCTGATGCCAGCCTTGCAGACATATCCCCTAGATACCCACAAGGGAAGTTCAAATGAGCCTTTCTGGGCCCCTGCATCAACAGAAGCACAAGCCACATTTGATCTTTCTGTCTCCATTCCATACACCCAGCTAACCTACTGGAAATTTTTTAATTTATTGTAAAGCATTTTTTAATGCTTTTCCAGACATTCGGAAAAGGGATAACATACAGGGATAGTTAGGTACTGTGGCTTTATTTTCCCTGTACCTTCGTAAAATTGGAAAGCATGAGTCCCATCTTTCTTATCACACTTGCAACCATTATCTCCAGCTGCTTTTTATTAGAAATACCCACACAATTCTGGGTAGGTAGGGGTGACATCTGTTGATAAGTTAAAGCCATATTGCACCACAGTAAGAGAAAACAGACGGACTCGGTCCTTGCAGGTGGAGACTTCAGGGACAATCTCAGACGGCATTTCAGTTTTAACAATAAAAGGAAATATCTTCAATTATTTCATTTTCCCCTACCCTTCTGTCTGGGAGAACCATATATCTTCAAAAGACTAAGTCAATAGGGGTAAAAAAGAACCAAAATAATATTATAATGGCTGGTGTGGGAATGGCAGGTAATTTATACTTCACTGATGTGTTGCTGGAGCAATTTTAAGGGCAAATGTTAGCTTTTGAGGAGATGAAAGAAAAATGAAAACATTTATTTGGTTAAATGGCTAAGTAAATAAACTGCCTATCAGACTTTCCCAGCTGTCAAGTCAAAGTAGCATCTGTAACGATAGGGAATTGTTTGGTCTGTTTCCCTTAGTAACAATAGGTATTGCCATAAATAATAAGTTGCTGTCATTTTTTTAAATACCAATCTCCATAGTGGGAATTAAAGACAAAATATTACTGATGGATTTCTAGCATTCAAGAGAAAGGAAAGCTGAACTTCAGATGCTCTAGAAAGAAGAATCTTTTTTTAAAAAAAGAAGGGTTGGGGAAGAAAAGCACACAGGTTAAGGGGACTTGGGTCTGAATTGTTGTTTCAAAGCAGATGACCTTAGGCACACACGTAACCCCTCTAAACCCTGTTCTTCTCATATGGATAAACATGGATAATTAGAATGACTCCCTCTCAAGACTGTCCTGGAATTAGAAAATACCATGAATATGAAAGTGCTTTGTAAGCTTTGATAGTCAAATATATGTACTTGGGCTTTTTGTCACTATTCTGTTGTTAAATAGAACCAAACAACAATCTTAAAACAAAGAACCACAAAAACAGAAAATAATCTGCCCATTTCATGGACACAGCACTGAGAGGGAAGTTCAACCCAGGGCATTAGAATGGTTCAGGCAGATGTGAAGGGCCTGGCTGAGGGCAAGGTTGGCTAGATGAGAGGTGGGTTTTAGGCCGAGAGATATTTAAATATTAAATCAGGAGGAAGTTAATACTGAAGGGAAATGGGAGATGAGGACAGGGGAATAATTTGGATGACCCCTGGTTTCTGGTTTAGGGGTCTAGGTGGTACCAGTCACTTTAAGCAACAGAGCAACAGGCTTGAGAGGAAAGAAGGCAAGTTTACTTTGAGACCAGATGAATTTGAGGTGGCTATGAGACATCCAAGTAGAGATGCTGGCAGGCTGCAAGATACGAGATTCTGGAGGTCAAAAGAGAAAACCAGACTACAGGTCAAGCTTTCAACGTAGTTTTAAGTCAGTGGAATAGTGGGCACTGGTAGAATACACTGATCATGTAGACCAGAGGTCAGCAAACTCCCTGTAAATATTTATGTTTTATAGGCTGTACTGTCTCTGTTACAACTAACCTGCTCCACTATGGCTGTAGAAAAGCAGCAAAGAACATGGCCGAGTTCCAGTGATACTTACGAAAAACAGGCAGCCACCCAAACTAGCCAATGGACTGTAGTTTGCTGACCTGTTGTTTACATCATGACCAGTGTTTTTAGAATCACTCTATAGAAGGTAATCACAATGTCTTTCTTTTACTACCACTAATAAAATATATTTAAAAATCAGTAGCATGTTTATAGCACTTTCATAAACATTACCTAATTCAATCTAAGGAGAACACTTCAGTATTTTAATTTTTTCCATTCCACAGATATGACAGGTAAGGTAGAGAGGCTAATGACTTACTAAAATCAAAAGATTCACAAGTAATGGAGCTAGGATTTAAATCTGGAGCTGGATTAAATAGTTCAAGAGCACACAGACAGGACTAGAACATCTGGGATTTAGCATCTTCTCTTGGACTTAATTACGGTGTGACCTGAGGCAGATGGCTTCCTTTCTGACTTTTGATCTCCTCTTCTATAAAGCAATGTCCACAGGCCCTTCCAGCTCTGGCATTTTAGAACTTGCCGAATATCGCCCAGCTAGAGCATGGAAGACCCATTCCTCAAACAAGATCTTCTCCTGCTCCAGGCTGTCTTTATTCACAGCTAACAAAGGACAGGACCCTTAAAACACCCGGACTTCATCAGGATTCCTGGAGGCCATTGGCTTGTGATCCAGGATCCTCTCCTGATGACCAGGAGCTTACTCAGGACAGGCTGTCCTGCGTAGGGCAGAGAATTGGTATCAACAACCTCAGTGTCCTCATCTGCTATATTCAGGACAGATGATGTAATTGTGCAAAGCAGATACTTTGTGTCTCTCATTATTGTGATAGGAAAATGTAAAATTGATTAGAACATGTGCAAACAGACCCCCTTGGAACTCAGACTGTGTGTCTCTGGGTTCACCAAGTGAGCTTCAGCACCCCAGGATTTCAGGAAGTGAGTGTGTGTGGCGGCAGCATCAGTCTCTAAGTTATTATCATTAAATCCATCCTGCGTTTTAAAGACTTTTCTATCCTGAAAGACAAATTTTCAGGCTGAAAGTGGTTAGAAAGATTTGTCTTTTCCTTTGAATAAAGAGGAAAGGAAGACTCCCACCACTTGTTAAAATCCTTTATGTTTTCTGAGTTCACTGTTACTTATTACCATGATGTAGATGTTACAAAGATGATTTTATAGACGAACAAATGAAGGCCCAGGTGAAATGCTTGCCTACGTTCATAGAGGCAGTCAGGAGGATTGCTGGCCTCTTTCTGGCTCTGAAATCCATGCATTTTTGATTATGCTATTTATGTCTTTGGATTGACCTTTATTAAGTTATTTCAGCCTTATTTACACTCCCTGGCAACCACCATCCTTTTTCATTTGCCAGGCTAGGAACTGTAAAACCCCACTGAGCCAGGCCCCAGTTTTGGGACTAGAAGATCCCAAGGCTGAAGCTATTCCCTCAGCAGAACAATGCTGAGCTTTGCCTCACCCCCAGGCCCACTCTGATCCCTGGCTGGGCTCAGTGTGGACCTCACCCTCGGGCCCCTAGGGCGGGGCACGCTGGGCTCACTCAGCAAGCAGACTGCATGATGCACATTCAACTCACATCTGTGAGTTCTCTCAGCATGACATGTCTTTTCTCCACTATCAATTTTTTTGGACTCACCTTTGTTAGACATGGCCAAGCTTTCCAAAAATAAACACTATAAAAATTAAATGGTTGCAAAGTAATAATAAGCACAATTTAGGTGACTTTCAAAAGAGGCTCATTATAATATAGGATAGGAAACTATTTGCTCCTGTATTTCAAGCCCAAGAGTTGGTGATAGGTGAGGGAGTGAGAAAACCAACACAGAAATGGCATCCAGACTTGGGCTGCCTCCTGGCTTTCCACCATTTTCCATGGATGCTGGGGAAAACAACCCTTACATCTGGGAGTTTCAGTTTCTTTCTTCAGGAAAGGAACTATGAGACTAAGGACCCTTCCTGCTTTGACATTCTGCAAAAGCAAATACATGGTAGTGGAAAGGACAGTGGGCTTAAAAAGACCTGAATATATTTACATGAAACTCTAGAAAAAACTAATCTATGGGTACAGAGTCTGGGGTGATAAAAGATTTTTGAAAATAGTAGTGATGGTTGCACAACATTGTGAGTGTAGTAAATGCCACTGAGTTGCATACTTGATGATTAAAATGGCAAATGCTTTGCCATACGTATTTTGCCACAATGAAAAACTAATAATAATAATAATAATAATAACAACAACAACAACAACAACAACAAACCTAGTTATATGTCAACTCTGCCCTGTGCTGGCTGTGTGAACCTGGACAAGTCATCAAACTCTGAGGAGCCAGGCTTCTTCCCTGTAAATGGTGGTAAGAAAGTCAAGGGCACAGCAACAGTGTGACACCCAAGTGAGATCCTATATGTGATATGGAAAAGTTCTTTGTAGACTGCTAAGATTTCTGTTAATAAACATAAGTTCGTCTCTTAGTCTGTGATTCCGCTTGGCTATTGTACGTGAACACATAATTCATACTTAAAGTTGTCTGCAAATGTGGCAGCCTTCATTTCCAGAGGTCCCTGCAACCACATTCTTTAGGTGAACCCCGCATTCTTTCTGCAGTTTCCCTGGGTCTGATCCAGCACTGTTATTAGGTTTCATAACAGAGCTCCATTGCCTATGTGCTATGAAGGAGAAGCAATTTGGAAAACCACCAACAGGTGATTATGAGGCCTAAAACCATCTTCTATAAAGGAAGGATAAAGCCACATGCCCAGATATAAGGGACCTAATCTTTTGGGGGTCATCTCCTCTATGCCAGGCTCAGTGCTAGACAATCAACATATATTTTCTCCTTGAATGCTCATTACACCACTCACAGAGAGGAATTCTGGCCTCATTTTACAGATGAGGAAACTGGCGCTCAGAGGGGTTAAGTAACCTTCACAGAATTCTAGGGTTACTAAGTAGGTGATAGTGAGAAAGAGCAGTGGCTTGACAGCCAGGAACCAGCCCAGCCTTCACAGCTAGGCCTCGGGGTTCTGTTGAACATAAACAGGTTCACAGAACATCAGCATCAGACAGGGCTACTCTGTGACCATGATGGGTCAAGACAAATCAAGACCATTCTGTAGCCATGATGAGTACAAGCAAAACTTTAACATTGTCCACATTATATACATGACCAAACATTCTTCTCTCCTGGCTTCAGCTTTGCTCTGTTCTTTCTGCCCTCGAGATAAGATTTTTTAAAATAATCATACTCCCACTTCCTAAAATCATCCAATCCAGAGAAAAACCTCACTTTTTTCTTGTCTTCTGCCAAATTATCTAAAGTAAGCACAATCCTGGAATAAGCCCTTTCTTACATCCTCTTAGAGAGATGCTCATGGCTCTCCTTGCTTCAATGAGTAATAAACCCAACTCGTTCAACTGCAAGTGTGTTCCTGGTGAATTTTGGCTGCAGGACATTGGCAGCGAGAATACTAACGTAGATTTACCTGATTTTAAATCTGTGTGCTTTTATTCTTTCACTGAGCCTCCCAGAAAATAGGGTATTCTATTTAAGTCAGTGTTTATGGGGCTGATTTTGTTTTATTTGCATTGTCTGGTTTTCCATCTACTTTGTTCTCTAGAAGATAATACTATGTCAATCATAGGTGAGCTTAAAGTTTGTATTTGCTAGCTTCCATTAAGTGAAGAGCCATTCATTCATTCGCCCACATTCTATTCTCCATGTTGTTAGCACCTGTGCCTCCCATGTTCCAAGCTCTCACTCAGAATTTGAGATACTGACATGAAAGGTGCAGTGGAGCTTACTGTGTAGAAAGTCCTTAGGGAATGACATGATGGCAGTGTAGACAGAGGTCTATACAGGGTACTATAGAGTCTAAGAAGGCTTTATACTTAGCGGTTCTGAAAGTATGAACTTTCAGATGCAAAACAAAGAGAGGCCCCGAAGGCACTGCCTGAGCAGAGCCCCTGAGATGGGAAAGTCCTGTCGTGTCAGAAGCAGAGCCCCAGAGATAGGAAAGTCCTGTCTGATCAGAGGCAGAGTAGGGAAGGTAGGGAATAGGAGAGAGAGGAAGTAGACAGGGCTGGATGGGAAGGTGCAGCCATGTTGGAAGGACCTTGTGTGCCATCCGGAGGGGTTTGCATTGTCCTCGGGAGTCATGAGGATCCTTTCAAACAGGAGACTAGCATGACCAAATCCATTTCAGAAAGATTATTCTGGCAGAGGCATTTAATCTTTTTTTAGAGCTTGATATACATGACCTGAAAGTTGAGTTTTCAGTCACAGTCTGAAAGGGGCATTTATTAGCTCTAATGGACTATAAGACTAATATGTGCACCCAGCTAGGAGCTTTGATCTTACCTTGTGGTAAGATCAAATGAAGAGCCTTTGAATGATTTGAAGAAGAGCAGAGATGTGGTCAGATCTGCCCAGAGGGGCAGAAAAAAAACATTACCAGTGGGCTGTGTTAATGTGTTATACCATATAAACATTTTAGAATATCGAAAACAGCCTGAAGACTCCATTGTGACCTTACCAGAAGTCAGGTCAGAAATTTCTGGATCAAATGATTTTTTAGCTCCCCTCGAGCTCTAAGATTTGATAACAAGAAAGGTAGAGCTATTGCCAAAATGGATAATGCATCATGGTGTCAGACTTTGGGATTATCTGCTGCTTGGGGTTTTCCACACCACTGCTCTCCTTCATTAGTGGGGATAATTGAGAGTTGACTGCACTCGTTACTACTGTTGTGATGGGTGTTTGAGGCTAAATTCTGGCAAGCAGGAGATGTGTGAATATTTATCTCAGCTGCAGAAAGTTAATGCAGTGTGGCATTAATTACCCTGTCTGAGCCTGCTGTCTTCTTCTGTTTTTAGGTGTCATTCTCAGTTGAATAAATTAGTTTCCAAAATTAGAATAGAGCAAAATGTAGGGTGAGATCAAGGCAGCCTGACTTCTTAGGGCATCCAAAAAGAAGAGTGGGCTGAAAAAGTCTACCCAGAGAAGATTAAGATGCATCTTGTAGCCCAGCATAGGCAAAGAACATAGTTTTTCCCAGTGTTTGTACTTTATAACTCCACCGTGGCTCCACCCAATCCACCCAGAATACAAACACAGGAGAGTTACAGGCTCAATAAGCCTGTACAACACCTATTTGAAACATTTCAAGACATCAGCTGAGAATAGTTTAGATGCTTAATAAATAATCTTGCTATAGATTTTGCTAGATTAGACTTTGAGAGAATAAAGCTGAATTGGAGTGATTTTAGGACAAAGGGATCAGAATAGTAAAGAATGTAGAAACTGTATTATAGTCATTTATTAATTCAGCAAACCTTTATTGAGCCTTGACAGTGCTAGTTTCACATATGTGAAATGGCAGAAGGAACTGGCAAGCAGTAAACCAGAAGTAGGGTGTAGAAGACTAGGCTTCCATGCTTTCTGTTATTGGACATTTGGAAGAAGAATTACACTTATTTTTTAGGTTTTAAGGGTAGTATGGAGTCCCATAGGTGGAAAGCATGGAGGGACCAATCGGCATTCAGTTATGTAACAGAATAGGATGCCTGAAGGGTGGGAAGCTCCTTCTCCCTGGGAGAATACAAACATAATGAGTTCTAGAAAAAAACATCCTAGATATGATGGCAGGAGTCCTGGATCCTTTTCATGGCACGGTTGCTAGTAACCTTGTGACTCTGGAGATTCAAAAGCTCTCTTCTCTGGGCTTCAAATTCCTCATCTGTAAAGTGATGGATCTGGACAAAGTTATCTTCTAGTCTGTTCTTTACTTTACAGTAAAGACAAGCAGTATGATATGTTGAATATGTGAGAGGTGGCACAGTGACCTTGAGATCCCATAAAAAAATTATCTGATCATCAGTTTTTATCTCAGAATGAGATAGAAATGATACAAGCCACTCCCAGGACTGTTAAGCAGATAAAATAAAACATGAGGGAGCTTTATGAACTTTAAAGCACTCTACAACATTACAGATTAAAGAGTTGACCTTTTTTCTTTTTCTTCTTTTTTTTTGCAACTGTTGTATAGACTAGAAAAAGCACTGGACTCTACTTTTAGGTCTCATGTTCCAAACTTCCAAACTTACAAGATGTGTGACTATGAGCAAATTACTTAACCTCTCTGTGCTTGATTTCTCATTTGCAAAAGAGATAAAGCATCTAACTTACAAGACTGTTGTGAAGAGTTAAAAAGACAATGTACTTGAATATACCTAGCATTGTGCTAGACACATAGGGGCTCACAAAACACTAGTTCAATCTGATGGTTCAAAAAAGAAGCAACTAATAGTCACATGGCAGGAGGCAGGTTAATATATAAAATATGGCAGAATTAAGATATAATTCTGGCACAAACATTCAAGAGTAACAGCATAAAGGTCAACTTTAATGGAAGAGCCTATGTATGCTTAAAACCAGAGTATTGATATGATCTGCTTGGCCAGTGCATCCTGGGCCATTTCAATGTAAACTGCAGTCCTGAAATGGTTTCAATGAGGCCAAACGCCTTTTCCCATCTACATTTGGATTGAAGGTTTGCTATGTCATGTATTGGTGAAAATCCTTGTGTATTGCTTAGTGCAGCCTCATAGGTGCAGGCAAAGGACTGGCCAAACCTGAAACAGCAGATGGAATGGAAACAAGTCCCAGAAGCTTTTAACTATGAGCTAATGGCACAATTCCTGTTTCTCTTGCTCTAAAGTGTGCTCCGTCATCACTGCGTGGAGAAACCAAGGAGCAGATCGAAGTAAAATTTCAGCAATATCAAGTGGACATTCATAAAACTATTGGAACAATTTCCACTTGACTCATGATGATTGTTACCATTTTCTGAAGACCTGTTATTGCCAAATACTGTGCTAGATGCTTTATATATATTATCTCTAATTCTCTCAAGAACCCTGTAAGATGAACAGTATTGTTCCCATTTCATGGTTGGGGAAACTGAGTCTCAGAAAAGATAAGTCTCTTGCCCATATCACACAGCTTCTCTAGCTCTCTCTACTATGCCATGCTATTTCTCTAACAGGGGCAATCAGTGTCCCTTGAAAACGAAGGACAAATGCCTGGGTGAGTAGTTCTCCTTGGTGATAAAAAAAAAAAAAAGTTGCCAAAATGTTATGCATCATGATCCAATAATCCAAAAATTACCTAAAGTCATCCATCATATCATGTCATCTTTCTGTTCTAATCCTAAACTCTCCTTCCCAAACTGTCTCAGAAATTCCTATCTGGAAAAAAGCAGGTCTCATTTTGTCCCTCTATCCATAGGAGCTGGAGCCTCTCTATACGCAGATCAACAGACCTAAGAAACAGCATCAATGTGGGCTCATGGTGGGTGCTTCAAGACTGGCATGGAAATCAGCATTACAATAGGCTCTCTTGTATTCTTTCTCCTC
Organism: Macroglossus sobrinus; assembly: GCA_004027375.1. Lineage (NCBI taxonomy): Eukaryota > Metazoa > Chordata > Mammalia > Chiroptera > Pteropodidae > Macroglossus > Macroglossus sobrinus. Next base: position 285,050 of record PVKZ01000444.1, read on the forward strand.
ACCTCATCCCATGAAGAAACTCATTATTGCCCAATGGAACTCATTTGGAAGAGGGAACTCAAGAGTTTTTGGCAACCAACGGCAGATATCTATGGCAGCACAAAAACAAAACAAAACAAAAAAAATAAAAGTATAACAAAATCATACCCAACATTAAACCACAAATCAAGCAAATGCTTAACCAACAAATATTCTGAGCTCTCTTAGTGTGCATTTAAGATGACCCAGTATGCAAAATCTTAATTCTCTTTTTATTTCTCTACCTGTTGACCAATGGAGTGACAGGCCTCAGAGAGTTACAGAGATTGGCACTGACTTCTTTTGGACGAAGCAAGAGGTCCTCTGTGACCACAGTCTTATCATTCATATGTCTTTTGATATATGATGATGTATTTTCATCATGCCACAGGTTCTGGTCTGACATTTTTCCCCTTTCCTTCCTTTGTCATGTTTGAAAATTAATGGGTGTACAAATTTTTGTATTGCTTTTGACTTTTTTTAGATATTAATGAAGAAATCTAACTGGAAAAAAAGTCTCATATGAAATGAGTTAACTTGAAATCACAAGACAAATAAGTGGTTGATTATTCTTTATGATCAAGAATGTTGCCAAAACAACCCTTTAGCTATTTCTGCATCCTGGTGAAGAAAGACAGCTTTTGTTTTGAACCTTCATTCTGTGAGTAGTAGAGGACATCAAATCCCATTGATGAAAAATATGAAAACTGCATCCGATTTCCTAAGAAGCTCTAAATTCTAAGTACAATAAAATGATATTTTTTATTTTTCCGATATCTTGCTGCTGTGATGCTATGCAGACAAGTGTCTTCTCCACGTGCCATTTTCAAAGAAAAGTCATTTGCCAAATAATTCCGTTACAGTCCTGGTAATGTGGTTTTGGATCTTAAAAACTGACTTCTTATTGGAACAATGGTGACATAAATATTCCTAATAACAAACTGATTCTGTGATCACAATGGTTCATCTCTATCTCTTTTTGTACATCAGAAAATTCAAAAGGAATTTTTATTTTATAACTTGAAAAAACCTTACCATTAAACTCTTTAAATATTTAAGGGAAATGGCTTTAAGGAGTTCTAATGAAAAAATTGCCAGTTTTTTTTTTTTGTAAATATAAATGTTAATGAAAATGCTTTTTAATGCCATTACACTGTAGAGAAGGTAGCAGATTGAGTGCAAGATGTGACAAACTTGATGGATGGGGCTCACTTTCCAGATGTTATGCTGGAACATATGGTAGGAAGCTGGAGTTCAGAGACAGCTGACAGGAGCAGTTGGCCAATCAGCAGCTAGTGAACAGAAAGGGAGCATGTGACTCCATCATCTAATCTAGCCTTTCCACAAGAGTACCTGCCCTTTGTGTAAAACCAGAAAAAGACAATTCACATTTTGAAGGACTGTCCTTCAGATTCTAAACCTCTCTCCCACCTCTTCACCTACTCCCATAGAAATCACTGGACTGTTTATATGTGAAACAGAAGAGTTTAAGCTTCCTTTTTTTACATTTATGAGACAAAAAGTGCAGTGTTCCGTTCGTACGTTTAGCACATGATTTTCATAAAGAATCTATATATTTTTGCCCTACAGAGAATTGTTCTACAGGTCAAATGTGTTTTTCTGATGTTCCTATGCAGTTATAGTATGTTGAATTTAGTGGTTTAACACTAAAAAGGAAACTTTAAAGAATCATGTGATTAATTAGATATGAGGGTAATTACCAATACCTGGTTTGAAAATTTGAAAATTAGAGTTGACATGTGATTAACATAAATAGGCCTGGGTACTTTGCTTCTTCATATCAATAGGAACTAAAATGATTTGGAAGAAGGTATATCTGCTTACATAGAGAAAATTGATAAGTCAAAGTGATTGTTACTATTTAAAGCCCAAATTTTACACAGTTAGTTCACTGGGATAAAATATTTTCCATTAGGTAACCTGACCAGATGTCCATTACAAAATATATGTAAATGTCATCCTAATGCAAAAGATCTGAAAAGAGGGAAGGGCCATTTACCTCCCTCAATAGCTGTCACCTGTTGGTCCACATGATTTCTTCAGGAAAGTGCATACATTGTATGATTAGGTAATCTTTTCACATGAAAGGGGAAATGGGAAAGGCGTGACAACCCTAAGAGTTGTCCTGAAATCAGTTTGGTTGTTTTTGGTTGTTTTTGGGGGGATTTGATAAGATAGGCAGTCCCCTGGAGAAATGGATTAAATTGCTATGTTGTCCATGATTCTGATTCAAAAACAAGTGGTGCTATCTTCTCCCTCAATCTGGCTGTCTTGAGTTTGTCTTGCAGTATCACACGTTATACTGATCCTTTGGGTTGCTTCTGACGCATTCCAGGTGAACTCTGGTTGATGCTGTTTCAGGAACACTGTCTAGAGTTAATTTCATAGTAGAAAGTGACAGCTCAGTGGACATATCATTCATTGAATGTGATTGAAAACGTAACTGGCTCTGAAGTTAAAGAAGATGCCCATGTGATGCATTCAAGTGAGGGAGTAAAGTCAACATTTTAAACTGCCATCCATGTTATCACTGGCAGAATTCTGATTCTTAACAAGCACTGTTTAGCAAGCTCAGAACCATACTAGCTCTCCCAGGAGTACACTGAAATTTCCAAATAAAAGCTGGGGTGCCAATACCAAAAGGCCATGGGGAGTCTGCACAGTTCCAGTTAGAGCGATACAAAAAAAAATCCATGTGTATAGCTGTTAATTTCTCATCCTTCACTAGCACTAAATTTGTCACTTTAAATTTTGAAACCAGGGAAATGCCACCTGTCATTCTGTCCCCATTCCCCAAGATCTTCAATCTTTACATGCCTCAACACTTTGTTGGTAATTCGTACTCATCCCAGTGTCTGCTGAAACCCCATCCTGTAATGTACTGGGCACCTTCTTTTTAAAAAAAAATGTTTACTCTGTGGGTTTGGTTCATTTCAATTTTTGTGTTCTGACACATATTTTTTTAATAAAGATGAGAAAGAGAAAATGACTGTTGCAGTACATTTCTAGACCTACTTTAACTTTACCTCAGATGACAGTTTGTTAACATATATGGACACATTATTTTTAACTTTATGTACAATGCATTCAACAGAACAGCAAAATTTCTAGAAATTTTCCATTAATTTCTGTAACACACCATGTAAAACTTAAAAAATAAACATGTTTGAGAACAATAGTTTAGCCTGCTTTTATTCCACAAGTTTCTGCTGGATAGTCAGTCAGGCGAGGGATTGGAAGGGAAATTGCTTCTAAGCTTCCATCCAACCAGGTGAAGGCCTATTTTCCTGGCAGTGAGCCAGAAAGGGAAAGCTTCTGTGAGGAGTTGAATCAGTTTGTCTTCAGTTGAATTCGGGTACTTGATATGCCTGGAAAAAGTCACAATGAAGAACGAGGAGGATGTTGTCAGAAAAAGCACACCCTGTGTAGGTGTGGTGTTTGGACCACATTTAGCATGAGGCTTTCAAAGCTGGGAAAGACTCAAGGACTAGCCCTATGGATTTGTGAATTCTCCTTTAAAACAAAAGCAAAAACAACCTGCTAAACTGTTGGTTGTTAAACCAAGATGATTCTAAACTCTCAGAGTTCGCCATAGTTTATTTCAAGATCAGCTGCTTTGGGCCCAAACAAGAAAGCATTTATTTTCTTTCACATTCCCCACACACTCCACACCAAAACAAAAAACAACAACAACAACAAAAAAAAAAAACATAAAAAGAAGTCTAAAACCGGACCTTGACTTATTACATGTATTGAAGAACAGAAAAAATGTATATATGTTTACATATGCATATATAGTTATGAATGTAAGTATATATGTGTGTATATGTGCCATTTTCATATACTCTTGTTAGTAAATTGGTTTGTCTATCCAATAATCATTCAGATTACAGATTACAGTTAGTTCATTGAGATGCCAAAACCTTGGTTTAGGAGTGCTTATATTAATGGTTGCATAAATACACGCCCTTAATCTGGCCTCATTATACAGAAAGTATTAAACATTATCGCCAACTTTTCAAAAATGAGAAAATAGACTTATATTCCAGCAAAATAAATTTCAGACAGATAGGAGAAACAACTTTCATACTGTAAGAAATGCTCATTCTTGGATTGAATTGCTAAGAAATGTTACATAAGCTCTTCTAAATAACAACAGTGGCTCGCACTTGTTGAGCAACTAATATGTGCCTGAGCGGTGCTGGATGCCTAATGTCCATTATCTCAGTTAATTTCTAACCAACATGGAGCAGAAAGATATCATTCCCAATTTATAGATAAAGAAACAGATTGGAGAGATCAAATGACTTGGTAAAGTTGAGATTTAATTTTGAATCTATTATAGTTGATTTTTATTTTTAAAAACACTTGGTTATTCATTATTTTAAATAGCTCTGTGTTAGCTTGTTGAAAAGCATTAACCTCCTATGCCACTTCCCAGACCTGTTTTTGGTCTTTGGTAATAAGTTAGATTTCTAACTTCCTCTAGTTTAAAGTAAAAAGGAAAATCTATTAGGTGTTACTGTCTTAAACTATTTGCTAAGTAGTTTCTTCTTTAACTGGCACTTTTGAAAGGATGTATATTAGAGGAATAAAGAATACACTCTTTTGTTCAAACTAGTTCAAGGTTAGATGAAACCGAGCACTGGTGATTTACTTTTCCAACCTAAGTGAATCTTAAAGAAGTGACAAATTAAAAGGTGTCCTATTTAACTGCTAGGCGAATGCCAAAATAAATCAGGCAGACATATCTGCTTTCATTTTGTGCTTGAGAGCAAACCCTTGTTGTTTTGACATTAAATGTTTTTGTTTTACTCAAAATGACAGTAGGAAAAACGCCTAGAATAAAAACAGGTTTCTCTGAAATCAACCTTCAAAGCTTTGAAAGCTTTTAAAAGATGTTTAAATTCAAGGGTAATGTGAGCAATGGTGCCTGAGAGATTAAAAAAAAAAAAGATGTAAATGGTGTTTAAGTTTTTTAGTGACCAGTTCTCAATATTTATGTTGAGATACGAATAATAGCTGCCATTCTTGTGCTCCTATAGATGTGCCACTCACAACTATCATTTCTAAATCCTTACACAAATCCTGAAAGAAAATGCTCCCCATTTTACAGTTTAGGAAACTGAAACTCAGAGATGGTATGAAACAGCTATCAATCAATAGAGCCAAAGAGCTCACCCAGAAGCTGTCACAGTTCCCAGGGTCTGGTTCCCAAGTCTCTTTCTTCCACTCCTTGGTTGCTTCTGTCTGCGGAGTTTCTGTGATGTCAAATTGCTCACACACCCTCTATAAAATACTTTGAGTCTTTCTGTATTCAATTCCAAGTCATGTCTATTATATTACAAAATCATACCATGCATTACCTTGACTGATTTAGTATAGAAATTGATTCTTAAGTGGAATGACTGCAGTTATTCTGAAACAAAGGAAAAATCTAGTTTTATTCTCCAGAACAGTAATAGCTCTAACTCAGTCCAATGAATATTTAATTTTAAAACAAAACCCATGCATTCATTTTATCTTCCAAGGTACAGAGATCTGAAGAGGGAAACTTTTTGAACAGGTTTTCTGTTCATCCTTTGCTGGAGAGTATGAATGACTGCCAAGTGGAAAACGTCTAAATATTCTTGCGAGACAGCAGCCTCTGGTGACTTAGGTCTTTAATCTTCTGAACAACCTCTTGCTACTTCTATCACTCACACTGGCGTTGCAGCCTAGAGTGGGGAAGAAGCAGGAACTAGTTGGAGATGGAATGAGCATCAGTCAGGGCTGGCATACTGTCAACAGTAAAATTCTAAACTGCCCTTTTTCATACTATACTTTTAGCAGCTCTACCATGCCTTCCTTTTAGGGGTGGGGAGAACCCTGAAGTCTGTCTCATTTCACATTATAGGTTAAGATCACTCACCTATAACTCATAGCCATGAGCTCACAAGTCTAGGAATTTAGTTATAAAAGGAAAGTATCTTTTCAGACCTCCAAAGAAGGAAACAGAAAAGTGGTTAATTATTACACAGCCCATGTTTATTCTTTTATGTGATATGTGATAAATCAATACCACAGCATAAACCAAAAGTAAAAGAATCCTCAAAAGACAAATGACAAATGATGCAGAAGTCAAACAAGTAGATATTCAGTAGTTTTTCTTCTTCCTATTGTGTAATAAAATAATCTTAGGTAGAACTTGGGAAATAATTATTTAAACAAATCTTCACCCTTTGTGTATTATTTGTCACTTTTCTCACGCAGCTGGAACACACTGTCTTTACTGATGAGTCAACAGAGAATCACTTCCAGATGATGGACTCAGTTCAGAAAGTCTGCCATAGGTTCTGGCTTCAAGACTTGCCAGTTGTTTGACCTTAGACAAGTTATTTAAGCACTCTAACATTCAGATGAGTTGTATGCAAAATTGAGATAATGCTATCAACCTCATAGGGCTGTTATGAGAAATACATTTGAGAATTCCTTACCTCCTTAAAACATTACCTATTATTAATACTAAAGAAAGTCTTATCGCTATTGTGTACTTAATTCTTTCACTTTATCTTTTCATATCTATTATCCCGGCATAGTAACTCTACTAAGTGTGCAGAATGGCAGTGAATGATTATTATCTCTATTTTATTGTCAAAGAAAGGCAAAAAAGCATTACATAGTTCTTTAAAATTTTTTCACTGGCATAGTTTAAAGGAAAACTGTTGTCCATGTAACAAAGAGTTATTAAGCACAAGCTATGCGCCAGGTCCTGTGATCAGCCCTGGTGACGCAAAAAAAAAAAAAAAAAAAAAAAAAAAAAATCTTACAATGCATACATGACTATCCCCACTTCAAGAAACTCAGACTCTCGTGGGAAAAAATAGGTTCATAGAGAAATTATAGTAGAATTAGGGCTAGAATCAAAGCCTGTGCTGATACTATGGAAATAGTAGGAGAAGACTATGGACAAGGCCATAGAGCAGTGTTGATGTTTGAGATAGGTCTTAAGAAATGACTAAGTGTTCTCTATGAGATGATGGCAGTAGAGGGAAAAGCATTACAAAGCTGGCAGGGCCAGTAAGCATGGTGTGCCTGGAGTGGCTGTGAATGAAGGGAGAAAATGACATCCTACTTAAGCTGTTGAAAATGCAGAAGAAACAGTTTCTAAATTCACATTTCAAAGCTGGAATAATAAAACATCAAAAAGTTTTATTAGGAAGATTAAAGCCTAATCTTTCTAATGAATAATCAGAAATTCCTAAATTAAATATTAGCAAATTAAACAGAGCTGTAAACCATGACTAAATAAAATTAATTCTTGGAATGCAATTAATAGGTCAAGATTGTCTCATCTGAGTAGATGCCAAAAAGGCATCTGATAAAATTTATTATCCTCTTCAAGGAAAAAAAAAAAGAAAAGTAGAATTAGAGTGTTCCTCTCACATAATAAAGAGCATCTATCTCACACCAATAGCCAATGTGTAACATAGCAGTGAAACTTGAGGGCATCCCCAGTAATATCAGATGGAGGTCTAAGCTGTCAGCAATCACCTCTGTCATTTAACATTCTGAAATTTGATGCAATACAATACACTAATATAATAAAAAGAAATCAAGTGTTTAAATGCAAAATAAAAAAATTATCAATGTTTGTAGATAATATTTTCAAATGGGAAACATCTATCAGAAACTGTAAGAACTAATAAGAGATTGAAGGTGGTTGGTTTAAAAATAGATATGTAAAAATATTTTCTGTATTGCTATAAGTAATCATTTAGAACACATAATAGAAAAATGGATTCCATTAATAATAGCAACAAAAATAAAATACCTAAGAATAAATACTGAAGATGTAAAATCTAGATTTAAAAAATTATAAAAACTGTCAAAGGGCATAAAGTAACTGAACAAATTGAGGGAAGAAGGCTCAACATTATAAAAATGTCTGTTCTCCCTAATTAATTTATAACAATGCAATTCCAATCATAATCTCAATTCTACATCTAAACGACATTCAATCATATTCATTCATGTTCTAAAGCATGTCTGAAAGAGAAAAACATAAGCATAGTCAAGAAAAAAATGTCATAAAAGTAAACTTGTACTAATCTCAACACATAAAACCAAAGTAATTTAAAATGATTGGTACAGGACAAGAAAATAAAAAGAATGATCAGTGAACATAAGCTATAGAAATATGCCCCCAAAATGTATAATTAGTTAATATATAATTTTAAGTATTCAGATCAGTAGGGTAAAGACTATTTAATAAATAGAACTGTGATAATAAAGACTACAACAAAAAGATTCCTACTTCACATCATATAGTTAATGAAACTCCATACAAATTAAATATCAAATGCATCATATGTAGACATGAGAGTATATAGGAAAAAAAAATGAGTATCTATTTAGTTGTAGAAAAGGCCCTCAACTATAACACCAAATATAGAAAATATATATATTTATAAAAGTATGGATAAACTTAACTTCATGAATATCTGGGTAAAATGCCATAAACAACATTAGAAAGCCATGGAAAATTAGAAAAATGTTTGCAGCTTATGTTATAAGCAAGGCTTTAGTATCTTGAATATAAAGATATCTCCTAAAAACTTATAGAAGTTTATAGAAAAATTGATAAAGAATATGAACAAATAGTTCTCAAAAGAGGAATACAAAGGGCCCATAAATAATAGCTTGAGCTAGAAAACAACTAAATATTCTAATAGAGAGCACCTTAACTGAATTACAGTACTACATGACTTTTTTTTAATGAAATGAATCTAAATAAGCTTATATGAAACATTTAAGAGGAATGGGTTGGGCAAGTTTCCATTTCTATTAATAATATAAATATACACACACACACATATGCTTATGTATCCTTAGAAAAATTCTATTATAGTATTCAGGAAACTGCTCATTCATTTGATAAATATCTATTAAGTGCCTGCTGTGTGCCAAGCATTGTTCTATATACTGGGGAAGCAAAGTCTCCACCCTCATGGAATAATGTTAGGCACATGCTAACCTAGGGTGAATAACCCCAGATGGGATCCTGAGGAGACAAAAATGGACTTCTTATCTAAACTAATTGTACTTTTTGAAATTTTGTTACTGTATACTTTCTGTTTCCACCATTGTTAAATGGCCCAAAAAAATTTGATTAAATGCACAAATTTTTGTAATCAAAGAAATTCAATTAAGGTATTCTTTGCCTGTCAGATTAGCAATGCTTAAAAAGGTGTTTGTTTACTCCTATGAAAGTGAGGATATGAAAAATCAGGCACCCTCAAACAGGTTGAGTGTTTGATTTAAAGACATTTTTAATTCAAAATCTTTTGAAAGGTGAATAATCTTTAACATGGTGATTCCATGTTAAAGACTGAAATTTAAAAGATGGAAATAAACAAAATAGGTTTTAAGATATTCTTCACTTATTATGTATCATAGAGAAATATCAAATGTATAATATGTAGACATGAAAGTATATGGGAAATCTAAAATTCTAATACTTATGAGACTGTCTAAATGTTATATCTGTAGAATGGGTTGGTACGCCTACATAATCAATGATAACCTTGAAGACAAGAGGCCATGTCTCTCACATTTATCTTCAGCATCAATAAGTATAAGTTTATGAATGTAGACTATGCAGTCATTAAAATAATGTCATAGAACCTCTATTTTATTCCAGGGTTTTCCATCCCACTTTTTTATTGTAAAATTATACATACATCATGATCCTAATTTGGTTGTATAAATAATATGCATTCACATACATTCATAGAAAAAAAATGCAAAAATCCAGGTAGTAGGATTACATATGACTTCTATTTTATTCTTTGTGGTGAATTGTTTTGTTTTTCAGTTTCTCTATAATGAATATCTGTTACCTTTTTAAGCAGAAAAAGATATTGTAAGAAAGAAAGAACTATGAGACAAAATTGTAAAATGCTATACGGTCATCATCATAGATAACACTTACTGAGTTTTTAATGTGTGCTAGACACCATGTTCAATGCTTTACCTAGATCGTCTCAGTTCGTCATCATCACCACAGCTCTGCGAGGTTTAAATAATTACTATACCCAGTTTACAAATAATGGCACTGAAGTTGAGAAAGAAAGTACCCAGGTCACAGAAGTAGCTGCTGAAGGGCTAAGATTCATACCCAGTCTAACGTCAGAACTCGTATTCTTAATTACACCAGATTGACTCTTCATTTAACATCAGGATGAAAAGTACCCACTGAATTGTTATTAGAGGTGATTTGATGATCTTGAGCAATACATGCTGTAGAAAAAGAAGATTTGGAATCCACAGAACTGACTCAAATGCATAAGCAATTTCGCACTCCTTAAGTTTCAAACCACCTTAAAGAAGCAGTCGGTGGAGATCTATCCATCCCCTTCTCAAAGAAAGTTGATCTTTGGACAAGGTTTAAATGATTCACTTTCATCCTCTAAACAGGTTCAAAGAGACCATAAGAAAGACCAACCATTCTGTACTGCATGATGCCTCGAAAGAGGTGAGATCAGTTTGGGTGTCTGGACCATTGTGTCCATTGCAGGCATGAAATTCCAATCTGAATATCAAAGACATTTCAGAGATGGTGGTAATCAGAGAGGTGGAGGAGGAAGTGGGCCTAGAAATTCCCATGGCCAAACACCTACAGTTTGCCTTTCCTCTCATCACTGTTACAGCAGCATCATCACCAGCTTCCCCTCACCTATGAAAGTCATATCATGATCAGAGGCTAAAGATCTAAGTTGATGTATGAACCACATTATTATTTACAACTTATAACAACAATGTTCTCTTTATTTAGCACACATCTTTTATTTTAGTAAATATAAAAATGTAGTGAATGTAAGATATATAAGTATAAAGCTTTCATAAGTTTGTTCCTATTCCTGCTCTCTCTGCCAACCCTTTTTTCCATTAGTTTGTTTAAATGTATTTTTAATTACATAGAAGTCATAAGTATATTCTTAATATAACAATAATTTAATATTACAGAGAAAACTAAATCTTGACCATGCTCTTTCATCCTAGTTTCTTTCTCAAAGAAAACCAGTTATCCAGTCTACTCTTCTAGATTCTCCTAGGTATTTACATTCACAGATGTTTACTTCAAAAACAGTTGTATTTTGTAGGTGTTTGCTTTTTTAACATATAAATAATATACTATGTGTACAATTTCCTTTTCACTGAACCACAGATTCAGTAAATATCACCTTTCATGTACACATAGATCAATATAGATGAATATATGTGTATATGAAAATGAGGTCCAGTAAAAGTACACAGATCCTCACTGTACAATTCAAATTCCAACTGCCCAGCTCTGTCACTTAGTAGCTCCATGATATCGGGTGAGTTAACCTCTCTTAGCTACCATGTCCTCATCTATGAAATGCAGATGAGAATAGCATTATAACAGGAATAAATGAGCTGACATTTGTAAAATACGTGGCATATATAAACTTTACATTTGTGTCTGTAAAATAGTAATAAAGTATCTGAGGTCCACAGCTGGGAAGGAGCCAGAGGTAGATTTGCTCTGGCTGGCCAGTATGTCTGGCAGTGTTCCTCGCACTCCATTATGCTCCTCTCTTGGAAGCAGGGGTGATCACTGACCCCACCTTTCCTATGGAGAAGCGGAAGGCCAGTAGATAAGAGGCTTGAAATTTAGCTGTGTAATGAACTGCTGAAACCCTCTCCTTCCAACTCACATGGCTGGATTCTAGCCTCCCCTTTTTTACAATCCCAAACTCTCTGGGCTTCTCCACTTCAAGGGAGAATGGAGTGGATAAAATCTCCCAGCCTTTCTCTCGTAGAGACAGAATGCCCTTAGGGGACGAGGGAAGGAGTATTGCTTGATCCACCATCTAAACCTCCTTCTCCAGTCTTCAGTGGAGAATTCTGACAATTTCTCTTTCTTCACACATGTCTGTCTATCCTCTCTTCTCTATCCCATTATCATGGCAGGACAAGCCTCCTAAGTGGTCACCTTGTTTTTCCTCTGAAACATTATCTAATAAATATTCCATGACACAGCTCAGCCCACATATTCTGTTCTTCTAAGACCTCCCATGGCTCTATGTTATCTGTAGAATTAAGTCTGGGTCTAATAATTCCACTTAGGTTTTCAAATAGATAAGAAGAATTAAAATTACAATGAGTGGCAAAGTTTCTAAAATTTTTCATAAAGTTATAACCTCAGAAGTTGCTAACTCTCCTTAAATGTTCCAGAAGCCTCCATGGGCTATCTTCTTGTCCAGATGAGGAATTAGAGGGAGATTGGGGGATACTTGTAGGTTTCTTTTTTCCCTGGCCTTGTGTCTAGCCACCATCAGCACCATTCTGCTCAGTGCCAAGCCAGCTCTGACCATGGAGGTAGTTCATTAGCAGTCCTATCCCCACCAGCAGGTAGGATTTGGGGCTGGCTTTGTTGTTCAAATCAGAATAAGTCTCATGAAGCCAAAACCCTGCTTTTGGATCCTGGCCATGAGCACCCAGTCCAGTAATCAGGTCTCAGTGCCAGTATTCAATGTCTACCTCAGTGCTGCAAGAAGACAGGTGTCCTGTCCTGACTGCCAGCAGGTCTGCCTGGGGTTCTAAAACACTTTCTTGAGCCAAGTCCATTCTTTTCCCTGAGAGCCTGGATTTTTTTCTCTGGGAACAAGACTTCCTGTCTTGTCAGGTAAGAATGGTACTTCAAGTCAGCCTTCAGTCTCCCCACTCTGACTTATTGCTGAGCTGGGCCAGACCTAGTTGTCTGTTCCCCTTAGACACAGTTATTTGACCACCAGCCTCTTCTACCTCCTCACCCAATGGCTAAAGCAAGAGTCTGCCCCTTAGCCAGCTCATTAGTTATCTTCTCCACTCAAATTTTCTCCTTCGTACTAGGCTCCTTCCATCCCACTTCCTTCTTACTATCAGGTCTTCTTTATAGAGAATGGTATTTGGGATGAGAGTTAATATACCTACACTCTTGTTTTTCATCTCACATTGGCCCTATGAGGTAGGCATTCTCACTTGCCTTTTATAAAGGAAGAAACTGACATTCAGGGACAGGAAACAGCCTCTCCAGGTAAATGCTAAATTTAGCCAGAAGCGGAACCCTGATTGACAGACTCCAAATCTCTTGCTCTTTCACTATTCCATGTTTTCTGGGGAAAGTGAGAGTGAGGTGACTGTCCTCCTGCTTCCACTTGGTATCAAGCTAGTATTCATGAAGCTCCTGGGCCATACATAGCCTGTTATGATACCTTTCCCCAGCTCTTTCCATACTCCCATGAACAGAGGATGGAAAGAGCTTAGCTAATATCTGTTAGGTTAATGCATGAGATTCACCGCTAATAATGTCATGTTATCTCAGTGGAAACATCTGGTTTATGAATCATGAGAAAGAGGTTTTATCAAACTCCATATGAGCTTATTCAAAAAATAATAATCTACAAAGCCATCCGTGCTTTGTGCTGATAGCATTTTAGGTAGAACAAGGATTGTATCTTGTAAAAGTGTTATAATTTGCAAACCCAGTGCTGTACTGGAAACCATTTTCTCAAGAAAGATGCACTTTAACAGATTTGTTCTCTACTAGAATAAAACTGACATGCTAGGGTCACAAAGAAAGTTGGCCAATGGAAGTATCTCTGTAATTGTACCAGAAGTAAGTTGATTTCATTTGGATGTGGGGACTAGGTTGAGGGATAGTGAGGAGGGTGGTGGTGGCATTTTGTGGGAGTTGAAACTAGAGCAGGGAATCTTTTTCAAGAAAGCAAGAGACAGATTGAGAAGAACCTCAAGGTCATGAAAGAGAGCGTAGGTCCAAAATGCCAAGAGGAAGAATCAGACAAACTTTAAAATGGGTGAATGGGGAGGAGAATGTGAACAGAAGCCACCGTCAAAATCAGAGTACCTAGTGAGGGTTCAGAATCAGGCATGAGGCATTCAGCACAAGTGAGCACAGAGTAGTGTTCCTGAAGGAGCATTAGCTGCCATCTGTGACCCACTGTCAGGAGGTGGTCTGTACATTAGTTGGTGAGTGGGGCTTAAATCTTCCTGTGTGCTTTTAGATGATGTGAATAAACACCTTTGCTTCCCTACTAGACTGTAAACCCCTTGATAACAAGACCACATCATTTTAATTCCATTTCCATATACATAGCTCAGTGCCCTGCACATAGTAGGTGAGTGGCAAAAGTTTACTAAACCACAGAAATGAGAGGAAGGCACAGGCTGAATTAAGGGACCTGGAGTTGACTTGCAATTCTGCTTCTGCATAGCTGAGTAGCTTTCACTAATTTACTTTATATCTCTGAACCCCAATGTCTACGTTGAATGATGAGGTTGAATGATAAATGCAATGCTCTTTTCAATGTTATAAAATATTCTGAATCTGTGGATAAATGAATCAGTGGGTAATAAAGGCACTTTTGACAGGGTTCTTAGCATTCTTACCAGCAAAGCAATACCATAAAAGAGGGACAACCCTACTAGTGCTCAGGATACCAATTGAAGGAGTGCACAGATGGAGGAATAGGCGGTTAAGGAACTACAATGGAGTGTCACAAATACCATCCTAGAGATAGTGCAATGGGGTCCAAAGAAGAAGTGGTTCCTTTTCTTGGGATACTTAGGGAAGGCTTTGTAAAAGAGATGACATTTGAGATAGATTTTGAAAAAATGAAGATGATTTCACCAGATGGTGAATGGGGGTCCAAATGAAAAATCCATCCAGACAGAGGGAATGATATGTGCCAAGTAGCATAAGTCAGGAGATTTAGGATTTATCATGGAGACCCAGAATTTGACCCAGAAGATAATGCCTTTTCTCACAGAAAGAGAGGAAAGAGAAGAAGGGAGGGGAGTGGTGAGAAGAGAAAAGGCATGTTTATTTTTATCTTACCTACATTGTTAAGTAATATTCAAAGCTAATAGAGAAAGCAATGAAACAGACAGCAAGTCAATGGATTTCAATTCTGGTTTGCTAAAGCCATAGAATGTGAGTTCCAGAAAAAACCTAGACATCATCTAAGCTCAAATTTCTTAATATGAATATTTCTTCTTCCTTTTATGCATCCCTCTCCTGCTGCCTTCTTCCCAACCCTATGTCTGAAGTGGGGGCGTAGAACTTAAACAGCTTTTTGGTTTCCTGGTAAATTTGGTCTGGGAAACACTAATTACAGGTGAACTCTTTCATTTTAAAGAGGCCTGGGTAATAGAAATTACTTTCTCAAGGCCTCAGAGCTAGTGAATGGTAGGTCTTGGAATAAAGCCCAGTCCATCTGCTTCCCTGGTTCAAGTTCATGATCCTTGTAACTTCTCCAAGCTATGGTGAGAACATCTGCATGCTCCATCAGCTTTTCTTGAAGCAGAGCACAGGTGTGGGTCAGAGGCCTCCAGGGTCCAGAAATGCACCCTCTGCACCAAGAGGTTCCCGACCACTGGCTGTTATCCCGCTCCAGAGAGAAAGACTCAAAAGCATTGCTACCTATCAGATGATTCTTATTCCTCACCCATAGAAACTTCCAGGTGTTAAACTGGATAGCCTTTGGTTTATTGTCATTTATAATGGAGTTTTAAAAGTTAAGAAAAGACATAAGAGTAAGAAAGAGAGAGAGAAAGCAGATTCTAATTTCTCCCCAGCAAAAGAGAACTAAGGCTTGATATAAATCCTTTGGCTCAAACCCTACCTTTATCAAATAATAGTAATAATTATTATGATTTAATTATAATAGCTAACAGTTATTGATCTTCTCCTTGGTGACTGGTATTATGCAGATAATTTACCCACAGCATCCTTGCTCTTTAGAAAACCCAGCAAAAATAGCATTATCCTCATTTTATTGGTAAAGAAATGAACTATGGAAAATTTAAACCCTTTGTTCAAGGTTATACAATGACAACATGGCAGCCTCAGGATTTGAGTGCAGATCACCCTGACTCCAAATCTTTTTTTTAAGAGCTGTGTGAGCTTGAGCAATGCAGGTTCTTCATCTGTGACTGTGACACAGCAGATAATAACAAAAAATTATGTTGTGGAAAGACTCATGGAATGAATAAATAAAAACTTTTTTAAAAGTCTTTTACCAAAAGTGAAGGATTACCTTCACTATTAAATGAGTTGATATAAGAAAGTGCTTTGTAAACAGCCATACACCACAAAAATTTTGTCATTATTATTATTTCAAAAAATATGGTTTCTCCCATAAAATAAAACCATCTGTGGCATATATTTATGACAACATGCCTCAGAAACAATTTCCATTCTGATGGGTTGCCTCCCTATCATGTTATTAAAAGGTTAAGGAAAATGAACAATGGAGGGTTAAGGTTAGATCTTTTAAACATGAAACCACAAAATTAATAGAGCCCTCATAACCCATCCAGTGATAGAAGAAATATTCTAAGGCACCTGAAATGATTATTCAGAGAAGTCAACAGGTATTGACAAGAAACCTGACAAAGCAGCTGTAGCCCAGGCTTGGCCCCTGCCCCTCACTCTAGCACTCAATGGCAAACACATCCATTCAGAGGGATGCAGCGGGATGAGAGTGCTGAGGGGACTTTCCTTCTCCCACAGTTCTACAGAACTTATGGTTTTGCAATTGGATCAGAGACACTAGGAAGAATGATAGCCCAAGCAGTGTCATGGGGAGCAAGAGAGTACACCTATTTGTGGTCAATAGAAAGCCCATTTTTTAAAAACTTGCGGTGATTATCCTTATGCTATAATGGTCATTATTATTGTTGTTTTTAGTCGGTATTTAGAGGATGCCATGTCTCTTCCTGGACACCTGTGAGATTAGACACCAAAGTTTAAAACTCAAGGCAGTGAGTTATCCTGGAAAGTTTGTTTTTCCTGCCCAGCTAGGAAGGGAAGCCTGGAGATCTGAGTTCTGGTGAATGTTGTGCTTGGGCTTTTCAGTTAAAAATCTGATATTTGGCTTAAAGTAGGCTTTAAGTCTGGCCCTAGGGTACCCTAAGATAGAGTAACCTTTTGTTAATCACTATAGTTGAATGATTCTACATCTCTATGAGCTCTTTTCTCAGTCCTGGACATAGCCAGGACATTGTGGATAATGATACAATAATAGTTACAACTGGAGTAGCAGCTGCCATATTGACCACCTACCATGTGTCAAGAACCAAACAGGAAATTTACATATATTGTCTCTAATTCTTATAACCCTCATATAAGCACTGTTCAATGTTATAGTGAAAGAACCGAAGATCGGAAAGGCAAAGAAACTTGCCCAAAGTCACATAGCTAAAAAGTTACACATTGAGATTCAAACTCAGCCCATTGTTCCACATTTTTTGGCACTTCCTCTCAAAAGTGCAAGTTCCCAAACCAGAAGTATGTACTCTGACTGGGTGGGGAACATAGGGCAGAATTGTTCTCCCACCAAAGGGGCAGCCAGATAGATAAACTCAAGGATGGTGAAAATAACAGGAGAAAGTACCAAAAAGAAGCGGAGTATCAGAGCAGAATGGAGAGGCCTAGGCTGATTCTAGAGGGTTTGGAAAGAAGTTCCACCAGCAAGGCCTCATGAGAACAATAGGGAAGATTTGGGGGCCATTTAGTGCCCCTCAGAACCAACTCACAGACTGTCCTTCTCACAGCCTCTGAGGACACAGGTTACAGATTGGGGTGGGGGGGGTGTATAAGAGACCCCAGGCACTCACTCTGCAAGTGTCTGAACACAGAGCAGCAGGCAGCCAGCCTGTTTCAGTATTCATGCCTATTTATAGTTCCCGGATTCCAGTTGTCATCTACTTTCTTGCCTCTAAGGGACCCCAGGTGACTGTGGCTTGACAGCCTGGACACCTAGGCTTACTCTGCCTCAGCAAGTCAGCCTGGATCTGAAATGCTGGGTGCCCAGCCACAGGGAGTGTCATAATGATTATGCACCTGAGACTCAGAATGGAGATGTGACTTTCCCAAGACACACACAGGTGGTATACAAGAAGCAGGAATGGGTCCTAAATCTTATTCTTTAGTATGAACCCCAGGACTTTCCTTCTCATTCTGCCATAAAATAATCTAAAAGCTGGGGCCAGGCTTTAAGCATCAGGTGGAACTAACTGTACATCTGGAAAAGGCTACCTTTCTGTCGCTTTTCACATTTGTTCAAGGAAGTCCATGGAGTTCAGAGTCAGAGTCCAGACAAAGGAGGCCTGAGAACTGGGATAAATCCCCACACTTGTAGAAGCTGAGTAATAATAATAACTAATGCTTACAAGGCATACTTATCACGTGCCATGAATATTGTATGTGTTAACTCATTTAACCCTCACAAGAGCCCTATGATGTGGGTAATTAGCCACATTTTCCAGACAGGAAAACTGAAGTTAAGAAACATAATATTAAGTGTAGAAGTCTGCTGCTAAAATCTGAGTGCTTGTGTTCTCCTCAAATTCATATGTTGAAACCTAATCACCATTGTGATGGTATTTGGAGGTGAGGGCTTTAGGAGGTAATTAGGTTATGAGAGCAGAGCCTTCATGAATGGCATTAGTATGCCTGTGTAAGAGACCCAGAGAGCTCCCTGCTCCCTTCTACCATGTGAGGACACAGCTAGACTATGGCTCTCTGTGAACCAGGAAACAGGCCCTCACCAGACACTGAATCTGCTGGGACCTTGTCCTTGGACTACCAGCCTCCAGAACTGTGATCAGTACATTTCTAGTGTTTATTAGGCACCTTGTCTGTGGTATTTTGTCATAGTAGCCCAACTAGACTAAGACACCCACTCTAGCACCAGGCAGCAGGGCTACAGGGTCTGTGCATACCCACTGCCCCATGTTGCCTCTCTCAGGAAACAGGGATTTCTCCCATACTTGGCTCATATATAGAAACTGTGGTGTCAATTTCCAGGGTAAAGAGAACCTCTGAGGAAGAGCAATTGCACACCTTGACAAATGCAGTTATCCAAATGCTTCACTTGAGTGTCTGGAGATGACATTTCCCTGTGGGTTGTGGTGGCCTGGCAACCCACTACTCAAAAAGCTCCACCTACCTTTGTGAGCCATATTCTAGAGCAGCAGTTAAAGAAGGGTACTTTCAGGCTTTTGCAGGGATAAAGAGGCTGTTTCTGTTTTAGACTTGTGTTAAAAAAAAAAAATGTTATCTCATTAAACAATGTCTCTTTCTAAATGCAATAGCCGGTCTCTAAAGATAGTTCCCAATGGAGCACACCTCCTGATATTCGCACCCTGTGTAGCTCCCAGCCACATGGAGTCTGGGCCGGCCGGGTAACTCATTGTAACTAGCAGAATGTGATGGAAGCAACATCATACCAGTTCCAGGCTAGAGCCTTATGTAGGTCTGGCAGCTTCTGCTTTTATATTCTTTTATGTTCTGTGTGAGTCCTGAGACACTGTGTAAGGAGTCCAGCTACTCTACTCTAGAGATAATGTGAAGACTTGTGGAGTGGTCACCTAAAGAAGACCAAGGCCCCGTTCAAGCTGTCCCATCCACCTGTGAGCCGCCTGGCTTCCCAGCTGAGTCAACAAACATCTGTGTGGAGAAGCTATCTGAGATGTTCCAGCCCCGGCAGACATCACAGGGAACACAGGTGACCACTCCTGCTGTGTCCTCTTTGAATTCTTAACCTGTAGAACTGTGGGTAATAGTAAAATAATTGATGTTTTAAGCCACTAAGTTTTACGGCAGTTCTTTATGGAAACACCAGATAACAGAACACTGCATGACACTATGTGACATTAGTAATAGCGTCAGTAATTCGGAAGTTGGATGATTCAACCACTTTCCTCTTTGGTTTCAGGCATCTAAGCACAGGAAATGTATCCCAGAGTTCCTTTCCCACCTTCAGCTGCCACCCCAGCAATGTCGGGACAGTTTAGTTTATGGTTTTACTACTTCCAGTTACTCAAGTCATCATTATAGATATGTGCAATTATTCCAGTTTATTTCCTCCATGAAACAGGAAGCTCCGTGTGAGCAGGGAGTCAAGGGAAATGAAATATGCATCGCTGCCTCCTCCATTTTAGCACAGAGTTAACTGTACAGTAGATATTACATACACATTACACATACACATATATATACACATACATATATATGTATATATGTGTATACACACACACACACACACACACACACACACACACACACACACATATTTGAATTAATGAACTGGTCCAAAGTTCAGATTGGTATAAAGTTCAGACTAGCTGAGGCATACAGATTGAGAAACCATTTATTTGCCAGGCTAAGGAGTTAGAACTTGAACCACTAGTGAGTGAAGGAACAGTTAAACACGGTGTCTTAAATTTCGCTATTTGCCACAGTTAATCCACAAAATCAATGCAACTACATAATCCACCGAGTTGTTTCAAGTCCCCCAGGTAATTAGTTTCCTGGCTCATTGCCAGGCAGAATCCTATTTTCCCTCCTCATACATATCTAGAATTCCTGGAAATATCTTAAATAGAAAATGAGCACTCAGTATTTTATTTTTTAAAAAAAATTACCCATACTTTAATATAATATAAAGTCATTTACAAAAATGTATTGCTCTGAGTTGACCTTGAGATTTTTCATTGCCTATGCCAGTTATATCAATAAACATCATGAGGTCAGTAAAATACTCTAAGACTTTGGGAACCAAAAAAGTGTTTAACAGGAAATATGATGTATTGTGCTCCGGTATTAAGCATGTAATTATGTGTGGACACTGAGAACCACTGGGTGACCTATGATTCATCAGCTTTTCCCACATGTGGGTCCTGGACATACCACTCTTTCATGATCAATGTCTAAAAGTTTTCCCCAGCATGGGGACTTAATTAAAAGCATAATTCTCATTACCATCATGGCCCACCTGTCTGCTAGTATTTCTTCTTTACTCATTCTCCTCACATATATTGGTAGGTCCTCTTCCTTCAGCACTAAAGTCACTCACCAGGAGCAAAGCCCACTCTAAGCCCTAAATCTCTAGCACCAAATCAAATTGCACCCAAGGGTTCTTTCCTCAATCTTCTCCATTGTATTTGTCAAATATGTCCAAATGATGAGGCAAAGCCTGCAAAGTCACCTCTCCAGTCAGCACTCTGTCCAACCCCTACCTTGGAGCATGACACTGGCCTCTTCCGTCTACCTGGTCTTTACAGTGTGGATCATCATCATCAGTGCTGATCAACTGTTCTTGGTAAACTTCCAACGTTTTACTGACCTGGATGGCTTATATTCAGTGTCCTAGGTCCATTTGCAGCCAGAGAGAAATGCATATTAATACTTTACAAACCATACATAAAAGGAGAAACACAGCACTTGTGTGTGTTCATAGACACAAAGGAGAAACAGCACCTGGACTAGATAGTGAAGCCTCTGCTAAACAGACATTGCGTTTCTGCCACCACTAGAATTGTGCCATACACGGTGGCTACTCAGATGGCTGTTTAGAACCCATGACCCTTTTCAATGAATGCTTGCCAATTCTGTGAGGAAGGCAGTGGGAATCATGGAAAGGAGGTATATTAGTTGGAGTAACAGTAGCTACTATAACAGAAAAACACCGAAATTTCAGCATCTTAACACAATAGATGTTTATTTCTTACTCATGCAGAGACTAATCAGCAGGAAGTGGTGAGGACTCTGCTCCATGAGGTCATGTAGGAACCCAGGCTGCCAGACATTCTGCCCTCTTTAACACTGGCCCCCAAGGTCACCCTGGGTATCCACATTCAGCTGGCAAGTGGTGGAGTCAGAGGGCCAAGTAGAATTACAAGGGGCACCAAGAAATATAGTATAACTAGGGGCCTCAGAAGAAAAAGATGAGGATCTGTGATCACCCATTCTCCTTATACAGAAAGGTGAGACTCTTATTCATTTTATTGGCTGGCTCTTCACCCCATCCTTCTTATTTTTTTCTATTTGGGAATAGAGCCATTTCCTTTTCTCCATTGGATATTTTCTCCTAATTAGTCCTCCAAAGACCTTGCTGCCCCACTCAGCCCACCCATACTTCTTTCTGGTTTAATTTTGAACCACATGGAGATAATACCCCTGCCATGAATATGAAGTCCCAATGTGCAGAACCACTTCTGTTGATGCAGTTTATCACAGTGGTCTGCGAGGGGCTCTTCTGAGTCAGGTTCCCTAGGCCTCAATGAAGAACCTGCAGTGAAATTGTTGGATATCAGGGGACCCCAGCCACTGATTAGGACTCTGGGTCAGTAAAGTCTTCCCTGGATCCAGGGAAGGTGAACCTGGAAGACAAGAAACTCACCTTGAAGTGGAGCAGCATGTGCACTTTAATCCCTAGGACTGTGGGTGAGAAGGAAGGAAGTGTGTGCTATATGGAGCCATGCTGCTCTGAACAGCTGCCAAACTCAGCTCTGGGGACTTAACATGCCTTCCTTACCAGAGAACCATAATATGAGTCATAATAATCCCACCTTTGGGCAGAGCTGGATAGTTTACAAAGTCTTATACAAATAGCACGCTATTTACTTCTCTCAGCAACAGCAGACAGATATTATGTGTATGCCCTCTTCATCTCCGCTACCACTGCCCTAAGTTAGGCCTCCACTGTCTCTCAGTGGACTGTTATAACAGCCTCTAACTGGCATCTCTGCCCCAGCTTGCCTCCCTCTAATCCATTCTCTACATGGAAGCAAGAGTAATCTCCCTCACAAAGAAAGCTGTCCTCTCCCCTCACTTCCTAACACGCTCCAAGAGCTCCCCCTTGCATTTAGGATGAAACCCATATCATTATCACTGCCCATGAAGTCCTACATGATATGGCTCTTGCTTGCTTCTCCAGTTTTATTTCTTTCTACTACTTATATTGAACTCATGCTCCAGCAACATGGAATGGCTCACAGCTCCCTACAAATACTGTATGATTTCTCACCTTTGTGTCTTGATTTTGCTGGCTCCTCTCTTATAATGCCATATGCCCTCTCTTTGGTTCTTTGGTTTGCTAAATCCCCCTCACTCCTTAAGGGCCAGTTCAAACATTTCTGAGAAACCTTTTCCAATGACTACATGCATGTACACGTACATGCACACACATTCATGCACACACACACACACACTCATGCACACACACATGCATATACACACATTTGGCTAAACCTAAGCTATACTCTGCAGATCTCTATCATTGCACCCATCATACCATGCTGCCCTGATATATCAGTACTGTGCCTATCATTCTCACCAGGTTATCAGCTCTTATAGAGAAGGTCTATTACACATTCATCTTTATACTCAGGCACCTAGCAATGTGCCTGGCATCTAGTTGGCTCTCAATAAATAATTATTGGAGCATTACTTTGAAAAGCCTGCATTTTAAACTAGGAAAATCACTGCTCTGAGGGCTTAAGGAATTTGTCCAGGAGATAAACTAATTTGTCAAGGATATAAATGAGCGAAATGAAATGCTATTCTAGGTCTATCTGATGTCTCAAACACTTCAGACTACTCCATACTACCTTCAAAGGAACCACAGGTAATTTTCTGAGCTAAAAAAGTTATATCTCTTAAGTGAATTGTTTCTTTTTGCTTTGTTGTGTTTTTATTTCTTTTGAATTTCAGATGTTTTTGAGAATCTAAGGAAAGCTATGGACTTTTCCCCAGAAAAAAAAGTACATACACATCAAATTTTGTATGTAACACAAGAGTATATTAGGATAGAATAGCTGTTGCTGCAGTCACATTTAAACCACACAATCTCAATTACATAGCATAACAAAAGTTTAATTCTCACTCATAAAGTTCCTTAAGTTCTTTGTGGGTCAGCAAAGGTTCTCCTACAGCTAGGGAGTCAGAGGTGTAGTCTCCCTCCACCATAAGATACTGTTATCTCAACACATGCTTCCTAATTACCAGGACATTAAAAGAAAGAAATGAAGAAAGCACACTGGCTTTGAACAGCTTCATCATGAAAGTGGCACATGTCTGTGGTAAACTGCAAAATGTCTGCAAATTATTTCCAATATTTTATGCACACTCCTTTGCAAAATGACTCGACTTTTCTTCCTATCAGCAGCTATGGTCTACATTTCTTGAATGTAGGTTCATTGCCTTGGCCAATAAGAAATATAATGCAAGCAGAGGCTTAAAAAGCACATGTTCATCGAGTCTTGTTCTTTCTTGCTGTTCTTTGGAACTATGAGATCACCATGAAGAAATCTGAGTTAGTCTATTTAGAGACATGTGGCCCAATTACCCCATCACTTTAGCCAACAGCCATCACCTACTGACAGACAGCATGAATTCTCAAGCAAGGAAGGCCATCTTGCATCAACCAGCTCTCTGACCCACCAGCTGGCTGAGTTTGCATCAGTGAACCCAGGCAAGACCAGCACAACTACCCAGTTTAGACCAGACCTACTTGATGACCCAACAAATTGTAAGCTAATAAATGACTATTTTAAGCTACTAAATGTGGGGATTATTTGTTATGCATCAAAAACTAATTAATACAAAAATAGGTATCGGGAGTGGAATGCTGCCATAACAAAAACCTAAAACATGTGGTATTTATTGATTGTGTGATTATAGAACTAGGTGAAGATTAGAAAATTAGTTATCAAAAGCTGAATAAACAACAAACTGTTAGGCAATCCATAGAGCTAGAGCTACTAATTCCTACATACAACTTAAGGACCTAGAGATACATGATCATTTTTAAAAGCCCTCTTACAGTCAGAGAAGAAAGCTACAGCCTTCAGTGAGAGCAACTAGACCAGAGGATGTTGTTCTAGGTCTAAATCAGTCCCAGAACTTTCTAACAGGAGGATAAAGTCTTGGAATTACAAAAAGAAGAGATTGTGAATCAGAAAAGGAAAAAAAGAAAAGAAAAAACTTGTATCTGATTAAAGATTTGCTACTTAGCAGCTGTGGAACCAGTTGTAGAACCCCATCTCAGAGGCATGGTAGATTATGCTTAGTTTGTTGGGTTATTGTCAAGATCAAACAAGATCTGTCCTTGAAAAATGTTTATTATCACTGCAGCTTAAGGCTGCCATTTCTGGAATGACCTCCTGCGAGTGTCACCTGAAACCACCAGGGGGCGCTAGGACGCTGGAATTCCAGGAGACCTATTGGACTCTGGAACCAAAGAATCCCAGAAGAGTCAATTGGCAAGAGTTTCTTAAGAAGGTGACATTTAGTGTGAAATATGAATAATGAATCATAGGCAAGTGGCACATATTCTGGGCTGGGGGAACAACATGCTCAAAAATCTGGAGGTGAGAGAGCACATGATTCATTCATATAACACTGTTATTTGTATAACATCTAAAATTTGCAGGTTTTCCCATGAGTCCATCAGACTGAGGAAGTGGAAGAGGAGTTCTAACTTATAAGGACAGGACTTCTCTGAAATGCAGGCAGACATGAGAGAGGACATGAACCTTTCTTGAAACACAATTTTCTGCTTGTTTACAAATGATTAACTACCACAATCAATTGTGTCATAGTTCAGGTCACTGCATTCTTTGGGACAGCAATGAGATGAGACTCTATGCTGGGGCTGGCTAATGATAACTGGAATGCACATAGGATGGCCTGACAGCAGACCTTGTGTTCCAGGTTCCGGCACAATTAATGTGAAGGGACTACTGCTCTCTGTGGCTTTCCCTCCACCCCCTTGCTACTATTCCTTATTTGTATTCCCAGCCCCAGCCCAGTACTCTGGCAGACATGGCAAGATGGGAAAGCAGGCTGGCACTCAAGGTTACACCATTCTGTGTCAGGAAATAGGGTAAGGGCTTAATATTTTATATATTCAAACCTCAAAACAACCTTATAAAGTGGATATTAATAAATTATTATTCCCATTTTACAGATGAGAGAATAGAGTCTTAGAGAAATTAGATAGCCTGTTTAAGGACATAAGATCTATCGTGTGTTTTTTCTTCCAGCCCACCCACCAGTTGCATGCTGCTCTCCCCTCAATAGCCTCTCATCCATGCCTACAATATCAGCACCAACAAGATGGCCAGCCATCATGTTCATTCGGCCTCTTATAGCCTGCACACTGGTTTCATAAATGCCAGGTTAGTGCAGTTTGAACTTTAATTTGTTGATTCTGAGGCATCAGTAATGGTTTTCAGGGCGGTACATTTGAGAGCCTCAGTCATTACGCATGTTGTCTTGAGTTTGCACCATGCTTGTTTTACACAAGACTCCTGTGCTTCTCACATAGGCAGGTTAGGTACCATCTCCATGTTGTGAGTCAAGGCTGAAATCCTGTGTCCCTACTGGAACTGGAAATGCAAAGACACCCATTCCACATCTGGTCACAGGTGATCTGGGAGTCATTTGTAGAAGTACTGAGGTGAACATTTGCCTGGATTATGCCATTTCAAGAGAGCTCGAGTGTGATGTTTTCTTTTAATCTATTTTAATGATGAGGCCACACAGAATGACAGGTAATCAGTGAACTCTTCAGAACAGTGAAAAGATGAAGGTGAAGCACTCTTCTAGGCTCAAATAAAAGAAGTTTGACTCACCACACATGAGTGGCACCTGCTGAAGTCTTTGCTGTGTTCAGCCTGAGAGGACAGCAGGTTTCCTCAGACCTTTAATGTAGAAGAGGCGATAGGTTAAGGGCAAAGGCATTTATTGAACTCCTTTCAGGTGCCACTACATTTTTGGTTCTTAGAGTGACTGGCAAATATTGGAGACAAATGCTAATTCCATCTCATACCAAATGTCTATTACACTTCACTTCCAACAAGATCAGGGAAGCTATCTATTTCTCCCTACATACAATGACGTTCTACATAAATTATATAACAACAACATATTTGGCTGATTGTTCTCTTATAGTTCTCATTTTCATAAGCCTATTGTGAAGCATTTCCACACTTACTGTCTCATCTGACCCTTCCAACTCTGATAGGTAGGCATAACTCTCACAATTTTATTATGAGGAAACAAAATCAGAGACAGTCACTCATAGAGCACAGAGTACATGTCAGGCACCGGTCTCAAGTGCTTTAAATATTTAGATGTATCTAATCTTCACAACACCACCATGAGATGTGTACTATTGTTATTCTTGTTTTATAGACGAAGAAATTCGGGGCCAGTGAAGTCAATAATTTGCACCAGATCACACGTTGGTGAAACATACAGAGAGAATTTGAATTCAGGTCGTTAGGCTCTAGAGCTGCACAGCCTCTTGCTGAGTTGCTCAAAATCGCATAGCTGAGAAAAGGCAAAATGAGAATTCAAAACGTGGCCTGACTCCAAACCCTGCATTCCACCTAGTAATAGCTCACATGCCTGAGTGCTCAACACTGGCCTGTTCTAAGCACTTTACTTACGTTCACTCATTTACACCTCACCATTTTCCAAGTGAGGAAACTGAAGCATAAAGGGAAAGTAACTTGCTCAAGGTTGCAAAACTAGTAAGTAACCAAAAAGAATTTGAACCCAGGCAGCCTGGATTTACAGCCCACAATTCTTATTGCTCTACTAACAGCCTGTCTTCTCAGCTGCTTACCTAAAAATCCTAAACATATGAATAAAAACCAAGCAGTTGCAGAGTTTTCTATCATTTTCATTGCTTTCCAGAGTCACAGGTAAACTCTCTGTCTGTGCAAAGTCTAAGGGATTTCCAATCACTAGTTCTGTTTACTTTGCTGAAATGTTTGCACTATGGGGACAGAAACTAACAGTAGCACTCCCTTGCAGGCTTTTCATGGATCTAGGTGCCTCAACTGGATCTCTTCTCACCTAGAGAAAATGAAGACATCCAGGATGTGGGTTTGGAGAATACAGGCAGAGCTCTTTCTTCTCTGTACTGCCCTGTGTTGTCTCAGTTTGCCTGGCTCCAGGTAAGTGACAGTTATAAATGATTCCCTGATCATTATTATAAAGCTACATAATGCTGACCATCTCTTTGTTGCTTGCCTATTGAATAAGGAACATCTCTTGAAGCAATTTGCATGCATCTGATAAAAGAGTATCAACAACTCTCTCCAAATTATTGTGGAACCAAGCAGCTGACTTTAACAAAAGTTCCCAGAAGAAACTGACATGTTTAACTGTATTTTGTCATGCTAAAAAGAATAGGATTCTTGTTATGTATTCGGAACAAAGCCTCAGTGTGATTCTTTATGCAAAAGAAGAAATATTCTATGCAGGGGTGGGGAGGAGAGCCAATTCATATCAATGATTTTACTGTATGAGAGTGACCTACACTCTACCTGCTCATCAACCCTATTTGGGGGGTTTTCATTCTCTTTCTCACACACACACACTCCAGATGTTCCCAGCAATTAAATGCTAGATGATTTATTTTGTGTGTGTGTGTGTGTGTGTGTGTGTGTGTGTGTGTGTGTATGTGTGTGTGTGTGTGTTCCTTAGTAAGATGCAAACAGGCTAAGGAAAATATCTGAGTCAAAGTTCAAACTTAATCTGAGTGAAAACTCAAACTTGGGCTCCTGTGAAAAAAGTGCCAGTGACATAGCAATTCAGGGATCCTCTTGGTGCATGAGAAGGCCCACCATGAAGTGCTGAAGCCCTCAGGCACCCCAGGCCTCCTTGTGAGTAGTCCTATAGGAAAAAGGACTGGTAATGCCATTTATTCATTTCATAAATGCTATCTGAGCGCAATCTCTCACTTAATGTGAGGAGCACCTAGTACCCACTACATCCTTGGTCTCAGCTCTGCTGAGCATTTAGGCCCCATCGGATATCACCCAGAGACTAGCATGATGAGTATTCATTACCCATTGGTCTCTCAATAAATAATAGCTATTACTATTATCAAGAATTTCAACTTGGCTCTCAGAAGAATCAAACTGCCAAGGCCTTCCTAGTGTGTACTATGTGTACACAGAGAAGCATTCAGGATCCAAGAAAATGTGTCTGAAATGGAGGGTTTCAAGGGATCATAGCAACCCTACTCACAGCACTGACTCCTGTGCAAGACCTCTTATCAAGCTCTGAGGATGCAGAGAAGTATAGAATACAAAGAGCTCGTGTTCTTGTGAAGAAAGCCAACACATGAGCACATGCTCTGTGTACTGTTGCAAGAGATAGTATGTGGACAGGTGGCAAACAAGAGAGACAGTGATCAGCTCTACCGGGCATGGGGTCTGGAAAGACTGCTAGAAGACTCGATGCTGGAGCTGAGTCTTTCCATATGAACAGGTGTTTGCTAAATGGCCAAGGGGGCTGAAGGGAGTTCCAGACCGAGAAAGACTCATAGACAAAAGTATGGAAGCGAGAGATGGCCTGGCTTATTCCTAAAGCTGCAAGTCTACTTCAGTAGCCCTCAGCACACACCAGGTGAGGAGCTGCCAAAAGCGAGAGGGCATAGGAGTCAGATCATGGATAGAGTTGAGGAAGCACTAGAGTGCCAGTTAAAGAGTTTGCACCTTACCCTCTAGGCAGTAGGGAACCACTGAAGGGTTTTAAGCCAAGGAGCTACAGGGTCATATTTTTATTTTAGGATGTTGCTCTGAGGTAGAAAGTGGAAATGGGAGTAGGTCAATAGAGTGCAGGTTGAGAAGCCTTGTTTAATCCTCCAGCGATTCATGAGTTGGGTATCATCTCTCACTCACACTGTGTAGGACAGCAAACTGATCCTGGGAGAGAGGAGAGGAGATTCACTCATATTTCGTGCATCTCAAACCCTTACCTGAATCCAGTTGTAGTGCTCCAGCCTCTTCCCTCGATCCTCACAGGGCAGTACTGGACACGAGATGTATTTGATTTCCATAGATGAAGTGGAAGAATAGTCTTCAGCTCTGGAACAGGAAATGCTGAGATCTCCTTCATATTAGCTAAGAAAGGTTTTCACTTCTATTTACTCATGTAATCAAGTAAGATGAAATAATCAGCATATTTACCTAAGACCTATTGTTTGTTTATTGCCATTCTGTGCTAGCCACTAGATACATTAGCTCTGATCCTCACAGATATTTGAGGTAAGGACTATTGTTTACAGTTTACAGAGAGGGAGACTGAAATTTGGAGAGAGAATGTGCCAGTCACAGGCCTACTCACTTAATATGTAACAGAATGTGGATTTAAATCTAGTTTTTTTCTGGTTCCAGACCCCATGTGTATCCCTACATTTTCTGCTTCTCACCCATGCATTATCCCCTCTCCACTTGCACTGTGTATCTGGCTTTCTGGGCTCCCATGCCATTTCTCTGTCTCTGGGCTGCACATTTGTTGCCTTAAGATATTGCTTTAAATTTCATGTCTACAATGGCAAATGACAGAGAGAAGAGAAATTGAAAATCTGCCACCCAGAAGCTGCCCCTTCTAGCAAAGAGGAAGAATGCTATTTGCAAAGGGGATGCAGCTGCCTAACAAATTACATGTGACAAGAAAGTTGTTGTGTCAGGGCAT
This sequence comes from Macroglossus sobrinus, assembly GCA_004027375.1. Lineage (NCBI taxonomy): Eukaryota > Metazoa > Chordata > Mammalia > Chiroptera > Pteropodidae > Macroglossus > Macroglossus sobrinus. The sequence goes on from PVKZ01000444.1 coordinate 315,444, forward strand.
TTCTAAAGAAATCCAAAACGTATTGACGCACCCCATCTATACAAGCTGATGGCTCACAATTTACTGCTGACCTAATCCTGTATGTGATGGATCCACCTTTATTTTTGATGAGAGACTCCTGTTAGAAAGAGAGTAGGCGACAGGGAGCGAGTGAAATATCTCCTAATGCTGGCAACAGCGTTCCATGCACCTCAAAGCAAGGCACATCCTTGCCAGTCCTTATGTAGACGAGGATATGTTCCAAGGACCTGTAGAAGGCTGTTTACTGTAGCATTATTTGTAGTTGCAAAACATTGGTAAAATGTAAATGTCTTTCAAAAAGAAAAAGAATAAATTGAATGCAATATATGTCCTATGATGGAACAGCTAAACAAAACAAAGGAACTGGATCTCTCTATAAATCAACGTGGATAGGTCTCAGAAAATGGAATGTTGACTGACAAAAGCAAGTTGCCGAATAATGTGTACAGTATGAGTGAAGAACACAAAAGCAATACTATGTATTATGTATATATGTAAAATTATTTAAAAGACTGGAAAGATACACACCAAACTCATGACAATAGTTCTGTCTGAAGAGGAAAAGAGGAAAATGGAACTGAGGCTGATATAAAACTCAGATGTCAAATTTATAAGTTTTTTTTTTTTACTAAAAAAAAAAAAAAGGCTGAAGAAAGCATACCAAAATGTTAACAATTGCCAAACCTGAGTTGTGAGTACATGAGTGTTTATTATTTTGTTTTCTGTACTTCTTTGGGTATGTTTAATTTTTCAGCATTAAAAAGATACAGAGGATGGGTTCTGAATGATAGGAGTCCAGTTCATTGGTCTAAATTTCCATCTGGTTTGTTTCTGTAGAAATGCATAGACATGAATGGCACATGTAAACAAACACAGAGGCCCTGACTAACCCTGCCCTTCATTGTCTCCATGATATTTCCAGGAATTAAAGATGCAATTTAATGCTAGCCTTTGTTTCAGATTTGTATTTTGTAGTACATAAACCACACACATCTTATCCAATGTAATTTGCAAACATACTACTTATTCAGTTGATTACTTCTTATATTGCCACCTCCATAATGAAAATTGGGTGCAAAAATGAGAGATCTGCTGGTTATAACTACTTTTTACCAAGTTTCTTCTATAAGTGATCATTTGCCTATTAACAGGCTTTCAAATCTCAGAGAAAGAAATAATTGTGCCTCTTAATAGTGTGTGTGCACATTACTTATCCACTCAGTCTCAGCTATGGCCCGGAATTGGGTTGATGGTTGCTAAAAACACAATATAACTGTTTCTTAGTTGAAACAGAAAGAGGACACCCTGAAGTGCTGTCAAATACATACTTATGAGAAGCGAAATCACAGACAATATTGGTTTGTCAAACCTGGGCAAATTAGTAGAAAGAGCACATCCTGAAGCGACCTCCTTCCCGCTCTGTGTGCAGCATTCTGCCTCAAGTAACCATTTTAAAGTATCCACCTGTGGTTTCCAGTAGAGTCTTTGACCTTTCATTAAAGATCCAACTTTACTAGGCAATTGATTTTTGCTGGTCTCTGGGGTGGTCATGGAGATAGATTTTACTGTCGTTAATATTATCCTCTTTTTAGGACTTCTGCCAAGTGAGAATGTATTGTTAATGACCTTGTCTGGAGTGATATACTATGTATTTGAGATGGTAGAAACTATGTGATTCTGTCCATAATGACTCAGTCTTGGACACAGAGGAAAAGAACCTCGCATGGATACCGAGGAAACTGGTGCAGTGGATGCTGGCTTGGTTCCCTTCCAGGCAGTATGGGACAATGGACATAGCACAGCCTCTAGAGTAAAACAGACATCAGCTCATTCCCTAAGACCACTGCATATCAGCTGCAGGATTCTAGGCCATTTCCTTTGTCTGTCCAGGTAGCAGTGCTCCATAGCTGCCTGCTAATATTGCTGTCAGGATCCAATGAGATAACATGGGTAAAATACTTCATACAGAGCTTGACATGTCCTGGGTGCTCAGCAAATCTTAGGGTTCTTTCTCTTATCATCACCATTTTTCGTCTTGAAAAGGAATATAAATTACAAAGAATTTTACAGTGTTATATACTCTTTCAGATGGAAGAAAAATAAAAACCATAATATATAAATCATATCACATGGGGAAACTGGAGGCCTAGATAGGCTAAATTCCATGCTCATTTATTCACTCTTTTACTGATTGTCAGGAACTCATCAAAAGTGTGTCCTTCTAGACATATTTCAGGCCTCATGTTGCTTGACTATTCTGTAGATGTGACGTCATCTGCCTCCTCCCCCGCCCCCACTGTCATCACCCCATAACCTACTCACCTTTGCATGTTCTCTGCCCCTGTGCTAGCAGGGCACAGTTTCTCCCAATCTGTTGGTGGTGCTGATGTTCCCCAAGGGCTTATACTTGACCTGCTTCCAAAACAGTTGTGTCGTCTCCCATAGCTTTTCATGATCAGATCTGTGTCTCTAGCACAAATCTCTCTTCTGAGTTCCAAAACTATGTAGAAACCATTTATCAAATGACTCTAGATAGGTGTTCCTTGGGCACCTGGACTCAGCATGCCTCAACCACATCTTCCCCAATAAACTCCTTTTTTTTTGTCCACACTCAAACTAGAAACCAGCATCAACCTACTTCTCTCTAACCCACACTCCTTCCAATTACCCATCACTGTCTATCCATTCCACCTGAGAAATGTCTCATTCTTCTGTCCTTCCCATTCTCTCTCTTCTGACACTACCATAGTTCAGGCTCACATCACTCACTGGGACAACTACACAAGCTGTGTACCTGCTTTTCCTGCCTCCAGGCTCCCCCCACCACTGTGCAGCCTCCACACTGCAGTCACAGTGATGTCTTAAAGCACTTAGCTTAGGCCATAGAGCCTGTATGCTTAAGACCTTGCCTACTGGATAAATTCCAGAGGAGCTAAGACCTGAGACATGTTTCTCTTTTCCTATTCTAAGACAAACTCTGAGTTCCAGAGGGCAGAATCTGTGTGTCATATTTCTCTGTATCCATAACAGCACAGTACCCTGAATATGGTTTTATCTCAGCAAATGTTTCATAGACTCTTAATGTGAGAGGCACCTTCAAGACCATCTAGTCCAAACCACTCATTGTCCAGGGGGTAAAACAGAGGCTTAGAGATGGGGAGAATCACTTAAGATCATACATCCAGCTGTAGTGATATTCCCTGAATACCTATAGTACTTTAGAGTTTATAAGTGTTCTCACATACATTTTCTCATTTAATCCCAGAAGTAGCATTGAGAGATGAAGCTCACACAGGTTGCAAAACCAGACCAAGATGACCAGCTGCTGATGGACTGTCTTCTGATCCAAGTTCAATACTCCTTTACCATATCTAGTCATAATGTCAGCCATTTAACTGACTGTTCCATAATATTTGTTAGATGAATTAACCTATATTTGAATAATAAACTAATAGCTTTGTGAACATGTATTTATGGAACTCATGGATAGGTGATTGTATGTATACTTAATTCTCTCCTGATATTTGATTCTCTTCTTTCACGATAACCTTTTAGAGGTGAAAGACCACCCTCTCTTGAGTCAAATGCAATCAATGAGAGCCTTGCCAAAAGTAGGCAGACACGGAGTGTGGATGTCACGTTGATGCCTATTGATTGTGAACTGTCCAGCTGGTCCTCCTGGACTATGTGTGATCCCTGTCAGAAGAAAAGGGTAAGTACACAGGCCTCGGAAGAGCTCTAGGCTTCTGGGAACACTGATTCTCAGCAAGTCTGGCTAAGCACCACTGACAGTGCCTGGCACATAGTAGGACCTCAGTGAATGTTGGCCGATTAAATTAATAAATTCTATTTCTCTGTGCTTTCAAGTAGCAATTAGATTCTTTCTTTGATTCTTCAGTTTTGTTTGTTTGAGTTTTTTTTTTCCCCAAAAAAACACATCTGTCCTTACTCATGCTCACAACTTCCTAATTAGGCTTCCTGCCTCAAAAGTTGCCCTTTTAATCTGTCTTTCCTGGTGCAACCTGAGGGATAAGTCAAAATGCAAGTCTGGCATGTCTTTCCCCAGCTTCAAAGTCTATGATGGCCTTTAGGATTAAGTCCAGATTCATGATATTTAAGGCTCCCCATAACCTAGACCTAGCCTATATCCCCTTAAAATGTCCCCTACTCCAGCACACTGACCGTTTGTATTTATCTGACCAGTTTACACTTTCTCTGTGCCTTTATTCATGCTGTTTCTCAGGCAGGAATGACCTTTCCCACTTTCTTCCTTGGCTAACACCTACTCAGAAGTTGAAACTCTGCTCAAGGACCACCTCTTCCGAGAAGCCTTCCTTGATTTCTCAGTCCCACTTACAGTTAGATGGACATCCTTTTATGAGTTATAATAGCTCCCTATTCCTCCTGTATTCTATCATTTATCATTTACTTTTCATTTATTATTTAACTTTCCATTAAACTGTGAACTCTTAAAGGCTTATTCAATTCTATATCTTCAGTGTGTAGGTCAATTTCTGGCATATAATAGATGCTTCATAAATATGTGTTTTTTGATCTTATTATATTTTCTGATATTTATGTAAGGGAGAAGAATAGTTATTACATTTTCTCTTGGCAGATAGGTAAACAGAGACTCAGAACAGGTAAGTGAGTTCTTGTGTTCACCTAACAGTAAATACAGGCCTTGAACTCAGGCCATTCACTTCTTGTCTAGTGTTCTACCAGTCAAAACACATAGTCTTCACAGTACTTGTCTTTCAGGTTCCATTGTCATAGGAGGGCTGACCCAGGATTCCAGCTCTGGTAATAGCAGATGTGTCAGAGAATGGTCATTGTTTCCTCCACTGCTTGGAAAACCAAACCAGCCATAGGCTAGGACCTTAAAGAGGCTGTGGAAGTAGGCCCAGGACAATTACACACTTAATTGGATCAATGTGGAGAGCCAAGCAGTATCATTCAGTTCCCAAAGTAGGGTTTATTGCTGAAGTTATCAACATCGATCCAATTATCTGGCTAACTGCTTCATCTGCACCAGAAACCACAAAGACTCAGCATGAGTCACCCATTCACTCAGCCATCCAGAGCTCTTCACTCAGAGTTTGCTACACAGTTCCCTCAGCTGGGCATCCCTGCTGTCTGCAGGGTCATGGGCTTGGGGTTCATCAAAACATTTCAACTGGAATTAGAAGTCTTTCTTGCATCATTTCCTCACTCCTCAAACCTATTTTCCCTTTGGTACCTAGGGCTAGTCTTCTATTAATCTTTGCAGACCTTATTCCTGTTTCACCAGCCACTGCCTTCCAGGAAGAAAGACCCTCCAGAAATGCAAAGCAGCAGGAGGGGACAGTTGTCTATATTTCTTTTTTGGATTTCCAGATACCATGCACATAATAAATGTAACTGGTTAATATATTATTCTTCAAAGTGGCTGCTGTCCTGCTTTGCCCCATTTTGTTGCACCAAAATTTTGACTACAACTAGCATTTGGAAGTCACCCAAATCTGACCACTCCCTTCCCTTACAGTGTTTTCCCATTGCTCCATAGTAAAATATTAAATCTAACCTTACTGAGGCCTGGAAGGCTTTGCATTACCTGCTCCTGCCTATGTCTCCCTTTATCTCCTGACACTCTTACTCTTGCACTCTTCAGTCCAGCCATTATGAATTTCTTTTTGTTTCCAGGAATAAGGCACATTCTCCCTAGTCTCTCAACCTTGGCACAGCAATTTTCTCCACCTGGACTGCTCTTCTCTCCCCAACTCATACCAGCTCTCCATGTTTGCATGACTTTTTTACTCATCCTTTGGGCTTAGATGTCACTTCCCCATCTCTCAAGTTTGCACTGGGGATTTCTTATGAGTATACAGAACTCTCTGTACTTCCTCTACTGTGGCAACCATTGCACTGCGCTATCACTGTGTGGTACCTACCATCAGCACTACCACCATCTATGACATACTTGAGGGCAGTCTAGAGGACATGATTATGATTAAAAACAAACAAAATAATGCATAAATAACTCCTACCTGTTTTTGTTTGTTTGTTTGTTTGTTTTTTACAACTAGGAGTCTCAATTAATATTTGGGAAATTCAATCAATGTTCCTGGAATAAACAAATTAGAAGGTAGAGGTACAGAAAGAATGACTTCTAAAATTTATTAATAATGAAAAAGAAAAATAAGTACAAGAAATTGAGTGTCTACTATGTACCAGACATGAGATTTCATATATATATATCATATATATAACTGAAACTTCATAATAGTACATTTATGTAATATTATCTCCATTTTAAAGATCAATGAGTTGAGATCATAGAAGTTAAGTAACTTGCCCAGCATCACATAATCAGAAATTATCAGAATCAGTTGTGGCTCCCAAGTGCATGCTTTTGCATTTATAAGATACTAAGTAAATTAGAATACTTGAGTCAGCCCATTGGAGTAATCAAGCTGAGAGATTGTGGTTTTGTGTTATTGAACTGGCCACATCAATCTACTTACTACTGTTTGACTCCAAGGCTCATGCTTTTCTCACATTCAGGAAATCTTTACTAATTACCGTGGATGCAGAGATCAGATAAGCCCCCTGCCCTCGGAAAGCTTTAGTCTAGTTGAAATAGTCAGGCAAATGGCCAGTCGCAACTTAGATCCTTAAGCATATCCCTCAGCTCCCAAGGGTCCTGAGGCTCTGCCCTTGGCTCACCTCATTCCTCTCTTCTCCAGTACAGACATGCCATCTTGCTTCGGCCCTCTCAGTTCCATGGGGACCCATGCAACTTCTCTGACAAGGAAGTCGAAGACTGTGAGACCAAAGCACCATGCAGAAGTCAAGTGCGATGCGAAGGCTTTGTGTGTGCGCAGACAGGTATAAAGGGGCACAGAAGTGGGACTGAAAAGCTAGCGAATAAGTGATGACCCGTGATGGAGGTGGTTCCAGCCATTGCCTAGTGCTCAGGATCAGGCTCATGTGTCAGGTCAGGAAGCTTCCTTATCTTCAAATCTCTGACCTCCTTTTACATGTATTACTTCATAAAAACAATTCTTTAAAATTGGTGTTATCCTTATCTCCATTTTATAAATTAAGAAATTGAGACTTGTAGAAGTTACTTGCCCAAGGTCATATAGCAGGTAAGTGAAAGAGCTGCAATTAGAAACTTAAGAATTCAAATCACATTCGCTGCCATTAAAAACATAGGAGAATTCATTTAACATTTCTGCATGTTGTTTCTCTCAATATAAAATCAAAATGACTTGAAAATTTGTTATAAGCATCAGGTGACACATGGATATGAAAACTCTTTGCAGACTGTGAGCTCTGCTGGCTCACTCAGAAGCTTGGGGCTAAGAAAAATGTGGCAAAGGCTGAAACAGTTAAGAGGTGGTTAGTGTCATTTATCTCTGAAAAATCTTTGGTGAGGTGGTCCCTATCTTTTGCATTTCTGCATCACCAAGTTCAGCATGAGCTCGTCAGAAAATTTTTGATTAAAGGAAAGAAAGTAAAAAAGGACATGTGGATGAATGGACAGAGGAAGGAAGGAGCACACAAATGGATAACCGTCAGCTGCAGAATTAAGTAAACAGTTGTCTTTTCTACTCATTCATCTGGCTAACTCAGGCAAACACATGCCTATTTCCCCAAGTGTCTGGCAAAAATAAGAGTTTTTTGACCTAAATTATGCAGGTGGGAGTTGTAACACTCTACATTTACCATGTCCATGTGGACTGTGCTTTGGAATCTTTCAAGAAAAGATTCTTAGAACAATTTCTAGGGCTTATTGTAAATGCAAAATTCACCCAATAAATCTGAAGGACTTTTTTACAGTGTGTCCATGGACTCATTATGGCCAGTGTTCCATGATTCTGACCAAAGTCATAAAGGTTATTCAGGCAGGCTTTAATTTAAGTGCCTTATAAGAACGTTTGAAGACCAGACTGTTATTCTTCTGCCTTTAACACCCCAAGAACATTAGTTAAATGTGACCAGACACATCTAAGGAAACAGGGTCACCTGTACTATGGGCTTTATCCCTGAAGAATATACAAATAAGAAGGGGGAAAGTGGGGGGAAAAGTTGAGAGGAAGCAAAAGTGTTACAAATGATTTAAAACTGTTAGTCCAACTATTTTTATAGTCCAAATGGCTATGGTGTTGAAGGCAGTGTGGTTTTGTGGAAAAAAAAATGTGATTAGACAGTTATGGGTTCCAATTCTGCTGCAAATATTTGCTGGTATTGTGCACTTGGCCAACAAAGAACACTAATTATAGTAATAACAACATTTATTGGATATGTATTATGAGTCAGTACTGTTCTATTCACTTATTTAAATTCCCCTCAACTCTAGGTGGTAGGTATTATGACTTTCCTATTTACAGATGGGTAAATTGAAGCAGGGAGGTAGGCAACATATAGAAGGTCACATAGCTAGTATTACTTGCAGGACCCACCAAACATGCTTCTCTCCTGAGGCTCAGAGAGAGAACCCCAGACTTCCTTCCTATCTGGCCACTTAACCCCTGCCTATCAGGCACTTTCTCTTTAATTGTTTAATTCCCTACCTTTAATATCCTCCCCTCAAAGTGCTTTCAGAAATATAATACTGGCCTCTTTTGTGGAGTAAACTGTAAATACCATTTCCAACCCACTCTGATACATGAGGACTAATCAAAACCAAGCATTAAAGGCCCAGAAAGTGTCTGATGTATCACCTGGTGCTCATACCATGTTAGTTCCCCTCTTGATAGCCACATGGCCCTGCGTAACATCCTTTTTCCATCCCAGGGAGGTGTGTAAACCGCAGACTCCTTTGCAATGGGGACAACGACTGTGGGGACCAGTCGGATGAGGGGAACTGTAAAAGGGTTTATAAAAAGTGTCAGCAAGAAATGGACCAATACTGGGCAATTGACAGACTGGCCAGTGGGTAAGTTACTGTTTCTATTGTGTGGATGAGAAGACACACGATTAAATGTAATTCCAGAGAAGAGAAAGGAATGAAGCTGATGTGAAGAGAGTTGCTCCTTTTTTTTTTTTCTTTCTGACAAAAGACTGCAGTGTAAGTGGATGCTCATGGCTCTTCTCTGAGGACAGTTCTGGGGAACTTCAGGAGCATGTCCCATGGACAGACATGGGCCACAAGGTGGGCTGAGTTAGTGACAGAGCTGTGATTGGAGACCTCAAAGCCTTCATGTGAGGGCTGGGGATAAATGTTTTTAACTCCTGCTATGTGACTGTGTTAGGTGCTTTGAGAGCCTTACCTTTGAAACCTATTGACAAGTTGTGAAAAAGGTTTTAAATGTTTCTGTAACCCAAGAGAGTCTTCTAAGTAGTCAGTGAAGAAATGGATTTCCAGGATGGCTCTGCAATCAATCTGTGTTTCAAGCTTCTAGAGATCTCTGAGTTAATCCAATCCTCTGACAAGGTCAGAGGAGCAAGGTCAGAAGGGACCAAACTAGCCCTACTTGCCTGCCATATTTACAGCTTCTCAGCCTCCAACAGGAAGACTAAGAGCCTCCCCTTACATGAATTAAAAACCACTGTATGTGATGCAATGTAGGGAGGACAACAGTGACCCTGATTGGAATTCACCTTCTTCCTAAACAAAAAACAAATCTCAATCTTCAAAGTTTGTCTTCAGAGAGAGAGAGACTCCTCACATGGAGAGAGCTCTTCTCGGGACCCCCTTATGAGATAGTTATTATAATTAATTCCCTCTTCCTCAGTAAGGAAACTAAGGCCTGGAAAAGTTTAGATAGCTCACAGGTGTCACACGGCTGCCCCAGGGGACAGAGTGGACTTTCAGAGCTGTAGGACGTAGTAGTGGGTCAGCTCACCAACCACAGGACTTCAGGTGAGGCACTTACTGTGCAGGGCTCTAGTTTTGTTATCTGTAGAGAAAAGTGAATAATATCCTTCTTTCAAGTTTTGTGAGGAATGAATAAGCTAATGTGATTGGAATAAGCTAATAATGAGAGGCAGCTCATGTGGTGTGAAGAGTGTGAACTCTATTCTTGAACTAGACCCTTGGATTTCGAATCCTTCTCTGCCCCCCATCCCATCCCCACCCCACCCCCAGTGACTGCTGGCAGTGAGACCTGGCCTCCCTTTCCTCATCTGTAAAATGGGTATAACAATAATAGCTATCTCATAAGGATATAGCCTCACAAGGATTAAATGGGTCAATATGTGTAAATCGATTATTACAGTGCCTCCACAAGGGAAGCACCGGCATTATATTTGTTAAATAAAAGCAATAAATATACGTTACTATGGTACATAAACTCTGTCACAGGAAAGACAGCCTAAGCAATTGAGTTAGGAACAGAACAGAGACCAATGGGCAGACACTAAGAAAAAACAGAGTTCCTTTTAACAACAACAAAAAAAAACTTTTGGTACTAGTCAGAACTGGTTCAGATGGAGGCCTGCCTTAGGAGACAATGAGCAATAATGTCTGATTAGAGATAGGATGTTCATTCTTTCTTGCCAGAGCTTCAGGGACACTAAATAAGGTGTTACATTGAGCCACCCCCTACTATGTCTGTTTCTAGTTAGACTCTCGGTAAATGGTAATTATTGTTGTGCCTTGTGATATGGGTTATACAGAAATTCAGAAGAAATCCACCATCTATAAGGAGCATACAATCTAGTACAGGCAACAGACATGTAAGTAATAACAAGCAGTGTTCTAAGCAACTGACAAGTATGACATAAGTACTCGTCATGACCCCACAAGGTAGGTATTCTTGTTCCCCTTTTACAGATGAAGAGATCGACATACAAAGTGGTTAACTGATGTGCCCAAGGTCATGCAACTCATAAATGGCAGAATAGGAATTTGAAACCCAGACATCTGGCTCCAGAGTCCATGTTCTTACCTGTTATGCTAGACCACCCTTTAAGGCAACCATAATAGTACAGAACAATAAAGGTATGAGGGGGCAAGCACAGAGTCATACAAGGGTCTCTCACCCAGCTTCATACAGCAAGTGTCAGTGAAGGCTTCTCACAACAGGCAATGGCAGAGTTCAATCTTGAAAAACAAGTAAGAGAAAAAAACATTGAATGGCTGGAAGGGCATTCTAAGCCCTTACACATAAGAGAAGGAGCAAAGTAGATTGGAGGAAGAGCAGGTCTATCCCAATGGCTGGGGACTAGGGTATATGATAATGGTTGGGAGTGGTCAGAGATGAAGATGGAAAGCTGGTTTCAACCAGATATCAAGGGCCTTGAGTGCTATGTTAAGGAATTCTATATGTCCCTCTACCATTTAGCTAGGTCTACTAGTTGAAATTACATAACCTGCTGCTTATCCATGCCTCTGCTTCCTCCCCATGCCTTCTCTGTAGGATTAATTTGTTCACAAACAGTTTGGAAGGCCCGGTTCTTGATCACAGGTATTACGGCGGTGGGTGCTCTCCCCATTACATACTGAACACAAAGTTTAGGAAGCCATACAACGTGGAGAGCTACACCCCACAGGTAGGTGACAGCCAGGGAGCCGCTTCAGGGCAATGGAAGAAGTACTCACTGAAGAGCCAGCTGGCAGGGATTTGAGGCCTGGCCTGTAGCCTTTTAGCTGGGTGAGCTTGGGGGCATCACTTTTCTCCTAAATGTTCTGAGCATCCATTTTCCTATCATTAAATTGGGAGTTATAAAGATTCTAGCCTGCAGGGAGAGAACTAGTAAGATAATGTGTATAAATGTTTACTACACATAGTACCTGGTTGAATGGTGTGTCCTGGGGAAGTGCTAACCCTCATTGTTACCAAGTCCTTGCCTATTAGAACTGGGCATTGTTCTTGCATTTGAAGTTCTAAAATGGTCTACCAATGTAAGCCTGTGTGGTTTACATACAGGCTTAAGAGAGATCTCACAGAGAGCAGGCTTCAGAGTAGATTATGTTACTGCAGGACACACTTAAGATCTGAGGGAAAAGCTGGGGTTCGTGGCCTGGCTCTACCACAGGTCCCAGTTTTACTTTAGGCTAAGTTTCTTTTCCATGCTGGCCTCAGTTTCCTCGTCTATAAAATGAGGTGGCCAGACTAGATAACCCGGATGGTAGTTTTCACTTCTAAAATTGTGCAATCTGAGAGGTTAGGCCACTACCCCCTCCTCCTTCTCCCTTCCTACTTTCCTCTTCCCACATGTACTTACTGCATTCTTCCCCTGCCTGCCCCCCACAAAAGAAAAAAGAAAAAAAAGAAAAAAGAAAATGAGCCTAAGGAAAAACACACCCACAGTGTCAGTGCCATCCCCACAGCCTCTACTTACAATGGAGGATCTGAGAACAGCCATTTATCATCAAGGTTAAAAATAGCTCCTAACCCAGGCAGGATATAGCTCTTCATGTCTATTCTCTTCATAGCCAGCATTTTGTGTGTGTGTTCTGGGCCAGGCACTGTACAGTGTTTTACCTGTATAAACTCAACGCCTGGAACAAGACCAATGAAAGTAACAATTATCATCTCCATTTTACACATGAAGAAACTGAGGCATAGAGAGGTTAAGTAAAATGGCCAAGGTTACCCAACTAGAAAATTGCAGTGATGCATCCCTGTCAGATGGCCTTCCTCCAGGCCATACTTGGGCACATCTGCTTTCCTTCCCTGGCAGCTAAGGTGTTATGGTAACTGCAAGCCTCCAAAGCTGATGGGTTGAGGGTGAAGACAGTTTGGGACTGGTCACTCCAGGGCCACCAAGGCAGGACCCTTGGCAGTTCCAATGTGCACAGGATGATAAACACTGATTTTTCAAGTAAATAACTCTTCTGAGTCTTCTCAAAGACACTTTCCTACCCCTGTCACTTCATCCCTACTGCACTGCCTTTGGACCAGATCCTCATCACCTATCACCTGCACTTCTCTTACAGCCTCTTCATAGGCCTGTCTCTCTGACCAAATTCATCTCCACCAATCCAATCACTATGTTCTCCTGTAATGAGCTTCCTGAGGTTCAGCTATTTTTTTCTGTTGACTCATCTTTGGATTAAGTCCAATTTCAGAACAAATAATTGATTCTCGCATATTCTTTCACAACACTTCTCTCTTCCCCTCACTCTTGCATCTTCTGATACAACCACACTAGAACCCCTTGCAGTTTCTGAGTCTATCTTATGCTTTCCCACCTCCATGTCTTTGTCTAAGCCAAGTCCACAGCCCAAAATGTTCTCCTACCTTTCTGCCAGTTGAAATCTAAATCAAGCACTCAGCTCTGAATATCACCCCACAGTACTGAACACATCTGTCTCTCCTACTGGATCAAGAGTTCTGGGAATGGGGACACTGTTGGCTGCGAGTTTTCTGTATCCAGAGCACCTAGTCCAGTGCCTGAAACAGTAAGAGTACTAGGATATTTGTTGATATTTGTATTGAACTGTTCTGAACTAAGGAACATTTTCTTTTTTCTTCATTTAGACCCAAAGCAAATATGAATTTGCGCTGACAGAATATGAATCATACTCAGATTTTGAACATAATGTCACAAAGGCAGAATGGAGCAAGTTTAGTTTCAGCTTTGGTTTTAAAATACCTGGAATATTTGAACTTGGAATAAACACGGCAAATAGTAATAACCAACGTTTTATTAGCAGAATCAAACGATTCTCTCATACTGTAAGTATCTTTTGTTTCTCTTCAATTTCTATGTATTTATTTGATTTTTATGCCCACCAATGTGTCTTATATTTCACATAACTACTAGCTCCAGAAACAAATTATATTTCTGTTATCTTGAACATTTTTTTACACACATACAAAATAGCATGGTCTTACTTTTAAGAAAGGCCAAGCAGTGGTGGCCTTCTCTAATTATTTACTCTCATTTTCTAATTAGCTTTTTCCTTTAGTTTTCATTAATTTAAGACTCTAGCTTTGCTAAACCAAATCATCCCTGGAGATTTAGTAAACCTAGCAAGTTGACTACCATCTTAAACATTCAACTGACATTCGCCTCTGGAATGTCATCCAAGACCTTGTCTCTGACTTCTTGAGGGCATTTGGTGAAACTGACTTCACCATCACACACTTTTTCTCACTTTCTTCCTGCTTTTTACAGTTAGTTCCACTTCTTGGGTTCTGATATCTAGACCTGTTCTTTATTTGTTCGTGGCATCTTCCTTTCTTACTCTACAGGCAGCCTGGGTGACCTCTTCTACTCCCCTCCCTCCTTTAAGAGAACAAGCCAAGAGCCTTCATCATTGCTTCTGACTTTTCTGTTAAGCTCTGACCTGCACCACCCAGTCTTCTGGGCATCATGACCTGGATGCTTTGCTGACATTCAAAAGCAAGTTCTTTCTTCTAAATTTTCTATGTGAAATAGCATTCTTTTTCTTCTACTTTTTCAGGCTAAGAATTTCAGAATCACATTTGGCTCTCTTTTCGCTTCCACATTTCTTGGCCACCAAGTCCTCTTCAGTATTTTAAAATCTAACTTTGATTATGCCCTAACTAGCCCAGGCTCTTTCATCTCTTACTCTGCCCTCCTAAGGGGTCTCCTGTCTTCCAATGTGTCCCTACAAATTGATATACTGCCAGGAAACTGTTTTTCTGATGCTAATCTAATTATATTATCTGCTCCCTATTGCCCATAAGGTAAAGGTAAAACCTGTAACTTGTTGGAAGAGGAGTAGTTAGAGTGGGGAGTAACGGGATGTGATGTTGGAAAACAGGTAACAGGCAGATTTGAGGAACCTTGAATTCCAGCATGAGGAAGGTGCCTTTTCTTCTCTGAGAGTTTTCAACATGAGTGTGACATGATAGAAAATTAATCTTAGAAGTGCATGGAGGAGTCCAAGACTAAAAGTTGACAGAGGTTTATATGAGAAAAAAGAAATGGTAAGCAGCTCAGGTCTGTGCCGCTAAAATACCAAAATACCAACCAGCAGAAAATGAGCAGTAAACATTGATTAGGCTGTAATCACCTTTGCTTATTTTCCTTCTTCTAGGCTGTGAGATCCTCAGTGGTAGAAGCTTTTTCTTTTGTTTTTGCTTTTGATTTTTTAGATTCAGAATGGAACTTTGTATGCATTCAAAACCAAAATACCAGAAGACCAAAATAGGACTGATGAAAAGGAACTTACCTTGTTAGGAAAGAAAACGAAGAGTACCATCCATTTACTCCCTCCCTTTCTTCCATTCTCTCCTTTTCTCTTTCTCTCCCTTCCTCCCTCCCTCCCCACTTCTCTGATTCAAATAGCCACTTATAGAGTACTTATTTTGTGCTAGGCACTAGAGACTTGGGACCTAAAGACAAATATAACATAATTCTTGCCTTTAATTCTTAGCAGGTGAGGTAAACATGGATGCAGATAACCTATTTTTAATTTTTAAATATCATTATATGCTATACAGGAAACATTAGTAATATGCAATGCAATCCTGGAAGACAGAGTATGTGTCTAGGAAATTCAGAGGTGGTATCAAATAGGTGTCAATAGCTAAATAGGACTTAAATATAAGTAGGTGTGTGTCTGGCAAAAAGGGAGGGAATGGCATCTCAGGCAGAAGGAACAACATGTACAAATTGTATTATGAAAGAGAATGGAGGATTTGGGGAATGGTGAGAAGTTGGATGATGCTTGACATATGGTATAGGTGGTGGAAAATAGTAAAGTCTGGGGAGAAATACTTGCAGGTTGTAGAAGCTGAAGCCAGAGAGGCTATAGGGGGACAGATTGTGAAGCTCTTATACTCAAAGCAAGGGAGTTGATTTTATTCTGGAGGCAATAAAGAGCCAATGCAGGGTTTTGTTTTAAGTCCAGAGGGGCATTTTACTAATACTATCAGAATTTAAGGATGTCATTTTTGATTGGAGCATTGAAGGCAGGCTAGAACAAGACAGAATATAATAACCCAAGCAAGAGATGAAGCCTAAAATATTTAGAAAAATCATGAGCAGAGCACCTAGTGACTACTTAGGTTGTAAGGGTCAGAAAGAAGGAAAAGAGTCATGAGTTATGGGGCAAGACTAAGATGGGAT
The DNA here is from genome assembly GCA_004027375.1 of Macroglossus sobrinus. NCBI lineage: Eukaryota > Metazoa > Chordata > Mammalia > Chiroptera > Pteropodidae > Macroglossus > Macroglossus sobrinus. The sequence continues at coordinate 331,443 of PVKZ01000444.1, forward strand.
TGAGAAAGGCAGAGACCAGCAAGGGAGTCTTCGTGGTTGGTGCTACCAGAGGTGGCATGACTGAGGAGCTGATAGGTCAAACTGGCTGAAAGTTTTAAGATTGAGACAGACTATATCTCATGGGTACTTTCTACCTTGTCACCTTTTCTTTTGCCTCCACAACAGTGTAGGGACCTCTTACCTCACCTTACATTAGTACCTCCTGGATGTTTATGTCATCTGTCATCATCATGTTTCAGTCAATCCCATACACCAGGAGTCAAACTTTTTCTGTAATAAGCCAGATAGTAAATATTTTAGGCTTTGTGGGGCCAAATGGGTTCTGTTGCTACTACTCAGCTCTGCCATTGTAGTATGACAGCACCTGTGGACATAAACAAATGGGCCTGTGTTCCAATAAAACATTATAAAACCAGGCCCTAATTTGGTATGTAGGCTGTAGTGTATAGTCTCTTGCCAAATACTACAATGTTTAGCCTTTCTAAAGCTCTGCTTTTACTCTTTCTTGAGTGGCTTTTCTCCAAAAAACAGAAAATTGCCTTTGCAGGTCATCAAACCATGATTCTCATCAGAGTGGCCCCATGTGCCCTGCCATGTCTATTTTCTGGTTACTTCCACTTCTTACTCCTTATTTGCTACATTAAGGAAGTGAGCAAAGAACTAGTTCTTCCAAACTGTAAAGGACATCAGAATATTTATGAGAACTGAGAGCTTGTCAGAGAGGCCCTCTTCCCTCAAGTATCCTAAAGGAATCGTAAGAGTGATGACACCAGGCCAAGAATATAGGATGGTATTTGTAAAATTCATCTTCTTGTTCCAGATTTCTAACTTTAAAGGTCTGGTTTTCCCATGTTGCTATTTCACTTAGAGAAGCAAATTTCTACACGCGCGCTCTGACCTTGAAGTAGCACATTACAAGCTGAAACCACGAAGCCTCATGCTCCATTACGAATTCCTGCAGCGAGTCAAGCAACTACCCCTGGAGTACGGCTACGGGGAGTACAGAGATCTCTTCCGTGATTTTGGGACCCACTACATCACAGAGGCTGTGCTTGGGGGCACTTATGAATACACACTCATTATAAACCAAGAGGCCATGGAGAAATCAGGTGCACGACCCAAGGGACCATGGCTTTCCTGAAAGGGCACAGCTTAAGCTATGTGTGTTGATGGGGAGAGGCTTCCCTTAGTTGCTGGGAGAAGAGTTATAAGATATGCTCCTAGTTCTCTTTTTCCCTCCCTGACTGTACTTTCACAGTTTCATTTTCAGATTTCTCCTCCCTTTTATTTTTTAAACTTGTTAATGTTGGTCCTCCACCCAGCCCTCCGTCTGCACAGTCGTCTTTTCTACAACTACTCTCTCTAGACAAAAACAACTAATCTCATGGCTTTAAATAAAGGGTTCCCAACCCCTGGGCCATGGACCCCGTACTGATCTGTGGCCTGTTAGGAACTGGGCTGCACAGCAAGAGGTGAACAGTGGGCAAGCAAGTGACACGTCATCTATATTTTCAGCTGCTCCCCAGCATTAGCATCACCACCGCAGCTCCACCTTAGATCATCAGACATTAGATTTTCATAGGAGCACCAATCCCTGGTTCCAAAAAGGTTGGGAACCACTGCTTTAAATGCCTTTAATATTCAGATAACTCCCAATTTATAAATCCATCCTGGATCTTTTCTCTGCAGCCAAGAGCTTATGTCAAAATGCCTTCTTGATGTTTCCATTTGAATGCCTAATGACCATTGCAACCTTAACATGTCCACAAAGAGAACATTTGCTTTTTTTTTCCTAATGAGTTTCTTTTATAGTCATCCACATCTCAGAGTGGTTCCATTATCCCACCCGTGGCTCACGCTAAAAACCTATGAGTCAACCTTGATTATTTTACTTTCCTTTCAACCTGTTAACAAGTCTCATCATCTCTATACCGAAAGTATATTTTTTCTCTGTCTTTACTATTACCATCTACCCTCACCCCAAGACTAATACTTCTTAAAAGAGGCAGATTTTGATTCAATAAGTTTCAGATGAGACACAAGTTTCTGCAGCTCTAGCAAGCTTTGATGCTGTTGATGTATAAACCATACTTTAATTATCAAAGCTGTAGATTATTTCCATAGCCTCCAAACTAACTCTCATTCCTCCTCTACAATCTGTTCTTCATACAGATATTATAGATATTTCCAATTATAGCCAACTATAAGTCTAAGGTGTGCTTCTTGCTTCCCAGTCCAGTATTCTTTCAAACAACATGGCACTTGTCAGGTTAAGTGAGCTACCCTAGGTCGCACAGTTAACAGTGGCAGAGCAAGGGCTTGGCAATGAATCCAGTGTTCTTGCTAGAAGACACATGGTACATAATGTAAATTTATGTTATGGTGGCCTCAGTCTTGCCAAGACCAAGGGTACTTTTCTCCATACCAGTGTTTTCAGAAGTACTTTTTATACTCCCTCAAATGGGCTCTGTGATAAGATAAGTTGGGAAAACATAAGAGATCCCATTGATCATATTTACCACAGAAGTGCTTTTTCTTATAAAACTTATTAGTACAGGAATTAGAAGATATTGTATCATAGGATTTATGTTTCAAGGAATGTGCTTTGGGGAAAACTGTTCTACACTAACATTACTAACTCAACAGCCACAGTAGTCAGAATCATGCTCCTGTCCTTGCACTGGCTTCAAAGTGATACAGAAAGGTACTTGGAAGCCACACCTGATTTCAACAAGCCCAGAGGAGGCAAATTCCTTTGGGAGAATTAGGGAGGGACAAGTTTGAAATGATCCAAAAATAAAAACGAAATAAAGGGGATAGGCCCCTTCTCTTTGCTAGGTATAGTACCAGACACTTTATTGCATTACCTCCATTAATCAACTAACAAGCTCTTTCTTCTACATCAAAGATTAGAAAAGATGAGTCAGGGGAAGGCAGGTAGACTGCAGCAGCCTCTATTAGCTGGATCAGTTCCTAGACATTTGATAAGGATCCACATTTTAGAAAAGGACTGAGCACTTCCCCTCTTTGATGGGCAGCAAAAGCCCTCAGAGTCTTTGAGGAGGCTAGAAGGGGAAGCTGCTACTGATCTTCTTATGAGCTGTCTTCCCTGGTGCAGCAGCTGCTTCATTCTTGTCATCAGGCTGGCCACCCATTTATTTGAATCTGAGTCCCTGTATGGCCCCATGACATCCAGGAAGTGCCAGGCTTCTGGAATCGATCACAGGAAAAGGGAAAGGATGAATTACCTTTAGGTTATAAACCTGTCTTCTTGCTTCTTTCAGATTATTCTCTTAAGGATGTTCATGCCTGTGCCAAAAATGGTTTTAAAATTGGTGCTGCCATCAAAGCGGTCTACCTCAAGCTAGGTGTGTCGCTGGAGACGTGCAAGGGTATTCTGAATGAAATAAAAGGTGAGTGGCAGGGCATGTGACTTCCATGCTTATCATCTTTCCCTCTAGCACTCCTAGGACATTGTCTTTCTTTAAGCTAAATACTGGATATCCCAAGGCATTCTAAATGAAATAATAATAATTAAGTCATTAACAATATACCTAGGCCCTACTATGTGTTGGGCATACAAAAAATGAATAAAAGTGTGTTTCTATCCTCTTTAAGTAGGCAAACAAAGAACCAATGACAAGACAGTGATAAGCACCCAACCCAGGGCAGGCTTCCTGAAGGAGTGGTCATTTGAATTGCCACTGGAGGAGTAAAGTATCAAAGTAGTGTTTCAGGGAGGAAGAAAAATAATCTAATAGTGGAAATTTAGTCTGGGGACTGGGAGCTGGCCTGGCTAGAGGTAGATTGCTGGGATCCAGAGCAGGTGGAGGAGGTGGAGGAGGCAAGTGAGGAGGCTAATCCTTACCTGAGAGAATAGGCGATACAAAGACTAGAAGAGCAGGCAAAGCCGCAGATTATGTAGCAGAGCCCACATGGCTGGAGAGATCAGATCAGAGGTACATATTGAAGCCAGGGTATGGAGCCAAGTGTCTTAGGAGAAGGGAACTTGAAGGCCATACAAAGGAGTTGGGAATCAATATGGCAAGTGGAATAGGAAAGGGGCTGATCAGCAGGGCTCCAATCCCCAATCCCTCCTGCATCTGCTCTACTCACAAAGCTTATGCACAGAAAGAGTTTCACAGTGAAACAAAACAACAACAAAAATTAACTGCTGGTCTAGAACAATCTCTTGCATTTGTGGCTGATGTGTAGTTATTGTTGTTTATTTATTCATTTTGGTGGGGCTGGTTTGGAAGATGCATCCTACATAGGGAGGCATGCATAAAACATAGGTTCTCTTTATAGATGACTTATAAAGTAACCACCGCGCATCCAAGTTACTAGATAGAACATTCTCAGCACCCCAAAAGCCCTTGTCAATCACAACTCCTCTCTTCTGTATTAAACATGTTCTTCCTTTCTTTATTGTTCTACCACCCATGTGTGTCACTAACCAAGATGGCTTCGCCTTGCTTGTTTTTGAACTTTATATGCATGGAATGTAATCTTTTCAGTTTTGTTCTTCTTTTTTTCACTTAACATCATATTTTAATGTATAACTATAGTTAGTTCATTTCCGTTATTGTATAGTATTTTATTATATGAATACAACACTTTGTGTTTCTCCATTCTACTGTTGAATTTGGGTTTTTTCTATTTCAAGCAATTATAATCAATACTATGAACATTCTTACACAGTCATCTGGTTGCATGTGCAAGTGTGTCTCCAGGGACTGCACCTAGGAGTGAAATTGCTGAGTTGTAGAGTATGTACTTTTTCTAGACTAGGTAATACAGCTGCTTTCTAAAATAGTTGTACTAATTTACACACCTACCAGCAGTATACAAGATCTTTTTATGTTGCTCAGGTTTTTATTGCAGGCTTGGGGCTGAGTAGTCACTTTACACCAGTTCTTTTGGCACTGATCACATGGACAAAATAAAATAGGAATGACTCACTGATATAACTGAGGATTTTCTGGGAAACTCCATGAGAAGTCAAAATAATAATCACTTTATAGTAGACACTCCTTAGAAGGTATCTCTCACATGCAGAGTCCAGCCTTTACTAATTTCCCCACTTTTGTCATCCCACACAAAGAAGTGATATAGCTTAGAACTTGGGCAAGGCTAGCTGGCTAAATTTCTTCACACCTAGTGCCTAAGATTTATGTGCAAAATAATTATATAGTTCCTATTTCATAGTGAAGATTGAGTTAATACTTGTACAACACTTAGATTAGAAACAGACATATAAATGATCAATTATCTATCTACCAATCTATCCATTTATATATATACATATGTGTGTGTGTATACACACTAGTAGATTGATACATATATATGTATTTATATGTATATATATATGTATATGTGTGTGTGTGTGTGTGTGTATGTAGGTATTTATCAATGACCTATTTACCTATTTACTTATCTATCAATCTATCTACATCTATCTATCCATCTATCATCTATTTATCATCAGATAGACTCACTTAATGAATGGCATTTATAGATGCTCAAAATAAATGTCCCTTCCTTGTCTGGCCCCAAGTTGTGTCGTATATGATTGGGTGAGCTGTCTTTTATCCTTTGCACCATGACTCCCTTGCTGACAGGGATGTATCTTGTCCACCCACATCTGCAATGTGAGCTCAGTGAATATCATGATTGTCAGTTGGGTTTCCATAAATTCCAAGGTGCAAAAGTGGATTCCTTGACATGCCACATCTCTGTCCAAATCAGACAGAAAGAAGAGAAATACCATGGTAGAGGACTTGGTGGTCCTTGTGCGAGGAGGAGCAAGTGAGTACATCACTGCTCTGGCATACAAGGACCTGCCGACAGCAGAACTGATGCAGGAGTGGGGAGACGCAGTGCAGTACAACCCGGACATCATCAAAATCAAGGTACAGCTGGGCAGCTGCTCTACCCATTCTTTCCTCTATTCTGAAAACAGCTATGAGGAGCTACTCTGAGCCATGGTATGGGATGCAGAGCTCAATAAGGCCTGGGCCCTAATCTTGAGGCACATATATTATAGTGGAACACGTATCTGGAGTGAACTGATTATAATACACTGCTCAGCACCAGCTAGAGACTCCGACTCTCTTTCACTTGGGCCCCCAGGTTGCTAAAGAAACTTAACCATCAGCCTCTAATTCTAGCCTTCTTAAATTAATCTTGTTTCCATTTCATGAGAGAATTACTAATTCAGTTATCTGTTCATTTAAACATTCATTCAGGCAACCAACAAATAGTTGCTAAGTACCTGCGATAAGAACTGAGACACTAAAGGAAAACAGAGGAAAGTACAAGGATGAAAAATACAGTCTATGCTTAACAGTAAGATACATACATGCATATCTGTCTTATAGGACAGGATAATACATCATGGTAATCACTAACATCTTTTGGGTACCTGCTACTTTCATGACAGTCTACCAAAGGCTTTAGCAGTGTTATTTCATTTAACCTTACTAGTCTGCAAATTAAGTATGCTTATCTACATTTTGTGGCTGATAAAAATCAAGTTCACAGAGGTTACACCCACCTGTGGCTGCTCAAGAGTCTCTATTAGATCCAGACATGAGATTTGCACCTCTTCCCTCCCCTCCAAACTTTCCTGTGGGCTTGATGAATAAAAAAAAAAAAATAATGATCCTAACCACCTGTCACCCAAATGAGCAATTTTGCAAATTTAAACTAAGAAGACATTTTCTAGAACAGGACTGTCACACACATCAGCAGTGGTAGGTCCTTGCCTGTGGGGCCTTCAGCAAGGTATCCATGTCATATCCTATACCTTCCCCTTCTTGCTGTCATCTGTATAGTCATTGATGGTCTAGTGTCCACCCCCTGGAGATTTCCTCTTGCAGCCAAGGAGAGGAATTGAGGGGCTGGAGCGCTTATGAGGGCTCTGCAGTTCTCAGCTCTGACAACTTCCCTCATGGTCATTATTGTATGTTGAATGCATAGTTTCTGCAGAACAAGAAGGCTACCATTCAAATCCTCTCCTCTGCCACTTATTCAGTAATGACACTTATATGAGCATAGGGAAGGTTAAGTCAGCCACAGGTTGCATGAAGCTCCAGAGAAATCTGGGATTGGCTGATGGCAAGGTGATGTTGATTGGTATCACAAATGGGGGAAAATAGATCCCTGGTATTTAGTTTATACTTATCTCTTACCTGAATAATGGATTGCCCTGACTGCCTATCTAAATAGGTTGGATGTGCCAGCCTGGGCATTGGGGGTATTAAGTGCCAAGCATATGATGTGATATTGGATGTGAGATGTGCATGTGTGTGTGTGGGGGGGGGGGGCAGCACTAAGCATCTGAAACAGGCCTGAAAATTACCGCCAACTTGTAGCACTTTACTGAAGGCACAGACACTTCCCAGCACATATGGGAAGAGTGGAAAGTCATACCCACTATCAGCATAGTGCCATGAAGAACTGTGTGGGCCAAAAGGGGAGAAGAGTTTAGAGAATCAGAGATGTTTTCAGGAGTTGTGGGGGCAGGATTGTTGAAGGTTTTTACACACTTCCTTTGTGCATTCCTAACCTGAGTTGGAAACATACATTCTGGGCATCCCGCTCCTTCATACAGTTTCTGGTAAGAGAAAATTGCAGATGGTTTCACATTATCTCAGACTAATTCTTCTCAGCAGATTCAGCTTGCCAGGTAGCTGGAGTAGCAATAGCTTTTCAGGACAGTAGGGCCCACTCAATTAGCAATTCCTAGACAAAAGTGTTAGCCAAGCTTTGGCGTATATAAGCTAGTGTTAAAGATCGAGATCTGAAACATGTTTCCTGTAGGAGGTAGTTGGGCAGAGAAGAAAACCACAGAAGAGCCCATTCACAGTGTTTACTGGTAAACTTTAGACACCAAGCAATGGCTCTTTGTTCAAAGGAGAATTAAGAGACAGCAATAGGCATAAAAAGAGAATTCTGAATTCAGAGATTGACATGACATTCGAGATGCAGAAAAATAGAAATATAGAAAAATAGAAATATAGAAAAATAGAAGTAAATTTTAGGATGCATTTGCTTTGTGATTATAATAAAATTTAAGAAAATGAGGAATTTATGAAATAAAAAATAGAAGCTGAGATGTTTGGACACTAATCAGATGTAAAGGGAAGTGGTTGAATATAGGAAACCAAAAACACAATAGCAGAATTAAAACCTGCATTGGAAACTATAAAGAACAGAATTGACACTGCAGAAAACTGAGTCAGTGATATGGAAGGTGCTATAAGAATGTTCTTATAATGTAGAAGCAAAAGACAATGAGATTAAAATAATGACATAAAAGAAATATGATGGACAGAGAGTACAGAAATAGAAATCTAAAACTCAGGGACTTCTTCCTGAGAAAGAGACAACATTAAATGTGAAGATGAATTAATCAAACATATAATGAGAGAAACTTCCCTGAGCTGATGGTGCAAAATGAGCAGCTCATTGAAAAGTAGGCAAAAGTACTGAAAACAAGACTATACTAAAACACATGCTATTGATTTATATTTTTTATTTTAAGGAACAAATATATTTTTATAAAAATAAGTCAGACTGGTCTTAGAATTCTTTGCAACACTAAATGCCTATAGATAATGGAATGACAATCATGAGGTCTGGAAGGAAAAAGCTTGTGTCCCAGGGAAAAGGTCCTTACTGGATGAAAAATCTCAAAGACATTTTGAGATATTAAAGGAATCACATAAAGGGTGACCAGATTTCACAAATGCAAATAGAGGACACCAGTTAAATTTGAAGTTCAGATAAAAGAGGAATAATTTTTTAGTATAAGCATATCCCCAATATTTCATGGGGCATACTTATACTAAAAACTGTATGTTTTTAAGCCTAGAATCCAATTTTAAATGAACATTCTGTATTCAGCTGGCAATCCTAGACACAAAACCTGTCATCCACGTACATGTCTATTGTACATGTCAGGGTAGCTAGGTTGTGGTCTGGCATCCAGGCTGATGGAGAAACCATTGCGCAGAGCTTGGGCATTGCCTAGGCTAGAAGGAAAAAAGGTAGTAGTGAGTGGAGCCCACGCAGAGATCAGAAGAGCCTAACTTATGCTGCAGTGAAGCAGCCCCAAATTGCAGTGTCTTAGTGCAACGAAAGTTGTTTCCTTAATCATACTCATGTTCAAAGTGTATTAGCAAGGAGGCTTTTCTTGATGCCACTCAGGGATCTAGGTGATAGGAGGCTTTATCTTGTCACATGCTCCCAAGATCGCCGCAGAAAAGGTAAGGGAATGGGAAAAGTCACTTCACTCTGCTCCAAAAACTTTAGTCTAGAAGGGACACTCCTTCCATTCACCCTTCACTGCTCAAAACAAGTCAAATTGCAAATATGTTCTTTAGGATGGCAGGGAATCGCAGCCCTGCCTCATGCCGGGAAAGAAAAGAAGCTGATATATTTGGTAAACTGTGATAATGACCTTCACACCTTTCTAAAATAATTTAGTCAAAGATTCTCTAAAAACAAATTCATCTGACCATGAGAAGATTTAATACAGATGTTGTGGTGGCCTTGCCTGGTAAGATAATGTTGGACTTGGACTTCTGAATTTCACCCCTGAAAATAAATTCTGAATTTCAAATAAAGAAACAATGAATGTAATTAAGTGGCAGGTTACACACCAACAAAATATTTTTGCCACAAATGAAATTCTTAATGTGTGCAGTTTATAAGATAAACACATCTTAAAGAAATAGACAACTCTCAGAAAAACTCAGATGATGAATAAATATGCAAAAATTTAAATCTCTCTAGGAATAAAAAAATAAAAATTAAAGTAACAATGCAATCTTATTTTTGCCTGTCAAATTGATAATGATTAAAAATCTATAATACTTAATGTCATTAAGAACAGTGATATGGGAATATAAATTTTAGTACAACCCTTTAGGAAAAGAATTTAACACTATACATCTAAAACATTAAAAATCCAATAACCTCAAATATAGAATTGACTAAAGAAATAATTTAAAAGTAGATAAATACACACTCTCTCTCTCTCTCACACACACACACACACGCGCATATACACATACACACATGCCTTATTTTGTTATTTGTAGTAGCAAAAGAGAAAAGAAAAAAAGGGAAACAACCTAAAAATTCAATAATAAAAATAGGGGAAGAGTTGAGTACATTGCAGTTGACCCATACAACAGGATGATATGCAGCCATTAAAAAAAATCAGTTTATCAAGTGAATGGCATGGGAAAATGCTCATAATATGATGTTAAGTGAAAAAAGTGGAATGTAAAACTACAGTCTTATGCCACCATTTGGTGTAAATATGTGTCCATCTGCCTAACAAAAAAATATACTGAAGGAAAATAGAACACAGTGATAACAATTCAGATCTTTTTCTGTTACTTACCTACTGTGACTCTGGTCAGTGTTAACTTTTCTGTGCCTAAGCCTTTTCATCTGTAAAGTGGGAATACAGAAGACTACTTGACTCATAAGATTGTCATGAAGATTAAGATAGAACATGTATGTATTTAGTTCAGCACCTAATAGATGCTAGTTATGGCAAAAATTATTTGTTATTATTAATAATGGCAGTCACTGGGGTCCATCATAGAGAACTGCATGGAGCTCCTGTTATCTCTTTGTAGCAAATTATGATAAATAAAATTCCCATAAGGGCAGGTGAGCTAAAGACCCAATGATCAATATGAGTAGTCAGGACTGTGTATTTGAGGGAGATAAGAAAAGAAAGATGGAGGGAGGAAAGGAGAAAAAGGAAGAGAAGGAAGAAAAGAGGAGAAAAAAGAAAGAGACAGAAAAAGAGGACCCACAAACCAAAGAATGGACAGATTTGCCATATTAACTTTATTTTAAAGAGGGAGCTATGAAGTTCAGAGGAGCTACTGCTCAGAACTCCACCAAACTCTACAAAATTTGCAGAACCCTGGGATAGAGGTTGGAGATGGAAATAGTCAAGCCATTTTTGTTAATAATCATCAGGAACTAGTAGGAAACACAAAGGCTTTGGGTTAGAATCCTACCAATGCTACTTTATGAGTTCTTTGACTTTGTTCAAGTTATTTAACCTCACCTGAAAACTAGATGAATAATTGCTCCCTTGTGATGATGAAGTGAGATCATGTTTATAAACCACCAGCACAGCTCCTGGCACACAGTATATGTGGAAGGTTTATTCCAGTTCTGTCTCTGTCTTACTATCTTTCTTGAAGCAAATTTTAATGCTGGTAGGGAAATCTCTGGGTGGTTAAAGGCAGCTTTTCAAGGCGCTCTATAGGGAAAGCAGACTATTGGAGTTGCTCATCATTGGTGTACAGCAAACTTGCCCCACTTCCCTCTCAACCCTCCCCACATGCAGCAAACAGCTTCTGGATCAATTCATTGACCACAAAACAGTGAGACAATGGGACCACCAAGGGGCCTTGCTTTGCTCACTGGGGCGAAGGTCAGCATCAGATGCATTAAGAAATGGAAGCAATTTTCTTCCCACTGGAGGCTTCTATTAGGCATGATTGCCTGCATTTAGACAGACCCTAAACTCTCCAGGGCTGGATTAGGACAGGATCACAAACAAAATCTGGAGAGGAACCTGGCCCTGGAGCTGATACTAGAGCCAAGGGGGGCACTGAATATTTTTTACTACATTTTTGGACTCTTTGCCTCTGGTTTTTCCTAGCCCACATCCATCTGTGGCTTCCTCTTCTCAAACACTGTTATGCCCACTGAGCTACCAGCTACATTCTGACTTTGCTATCCACAACCTCTCCTCCATGCCTGCTGCTGTCGCCCTGATGAGGTCTTCGATCCCCCTTTAATTCATTCTTCGACTTTTATCAGTGGTTCTCACTAAGCTCAGGGCTGTCCCCTAGAGAGACAGAGCTGAGTAGTATGTAGCCCTGATTGCCAGGAGCTTACAATCTAATTAGAGGAGTAAAAAAAAAATAGAGATCTCAACACATAAAAAAGATATGACCACAAAGGAGCAAAAAGAATTTGTATCAGATGAGTAGTATAGACTGTATTTTGAGTGTTTCATGGTGGGAGGATGTTCCAGTAAGCTTTGGAGCTCAGGAAAGTTTTCCTGGTAGTGGCTCTCTCGTGATGTGAAAGCTTTTGATAGGTTCGGAGAGGGAGTGATGTTAAGACAAGGCTTCTTTAATACTTTTAAAGAGCTCCTTGAAAATCACCTCCTGCCACCAAAGATGGATTAACCACCTGCTCTTCCTATTCATTACAAATTTCCTCAGTTACCTGTGGCCACTGTGCTGTATCTGTTAGTATATTTGTCTCTCTCTAGATTCTGTTTCTTATGAGGTAGAATTTTATCTTATTCTTTACTTATGTTGAATTCCTGACACTTAGGATGTATTCAGTAAGTATTGGTTGACCTGAACTCAAATGAGCTTATTTGTGAATATTGGGTGGGGTGGGGCAGAGAGCTGATGGTGCATCCATCTGTATGCTGTGACATTTATCCAGTTCCATATGAATCCACTCTTGGTCTCCGTGCACTGACTCCTTGCCATTTCCCATGGAGCCTTGATTAATGCTTTTATTTGATGAATGTTTTCTGTTAAAACAAATGCCTTTCGTCTATGGCCATGCCACACTGAACAATCCCGATCCTGTCTGATCTTGGAAGCTAAGCTGGGTTGGGCCTGGTTAGTACTTGAATGGGAGACCACCTAGGAAGACAAGATGCCGTAAAAAAATAAAAAATAAGGGATATTAAACTGACAAGGTCCTTGCAATCTGTGAGGTCAACCAAGGGTTGCCTTGCCAAAAAATAAAGTAAAATTAAAAAATTAAATGCCTTTTTTACCTTCCCAGGCAGAGCCTCTGTATGAACTGGTGACAGCTACAGACTTTGCCTACTCTAGTAGAGTGAAGCAAAACATGAAACAGGCCCTGGAGGAGTTCCAGAAAGAAGTCAGCTCCTGCCACTGTGCCCCCTGCCAAGGGAATGGAGTCCCTGTCCTGAAAGGTACCATATCCAGGCAGCTGGTGTCTCTTGTGAAAGCCATCACTTGGAGGGGCTGGTTCTAGGGGCCAGAACACAGTATCAAAACCACACATCCTCCAGAGTGTCTCACGAAGAGTCTCTCGGTCAATCTCAAGTCCTCTGCCTCAGGCCCTAGGGTATGTCATGAAGTACTTTTTATTTTCTCAAGGGAAAAAAAGAGTGCCCTGGTCATGTGGAGCCTCTTAAAGCTGAGCTTCTTCACCCTGGCTGGGCATTAGAATGACGGGCATATCTTGGAGACATTGCAGGTTAAGTTCCAGACCATTGCAATAGAGCTGGTGGTAATCTTTTTGCTGGTGGACAGTCTTGCCTTCTTTTGTAAAAAAATGCAACACCTGTGTAGGGCAATTAAATAAAGCACAGTAAAATGAGGAATGCCTGTATGTGAGACCTTCAGAACTACTGATGCTCAGGCCCCAACCTGGATCATGATGTGAGAATCTCTGGATAAGGGCCTCTCATTGGTGTGGTGAAACCCTCTCCAGGTAGTTGTAACCTGCAGCCTGGGTGTAACTTACAACTGCTAAAGTCCCCACCTTTCCTAGATTGGACCGAGGAGGAAAGCCCTGTACTCAGTTCACGGCAAATCGCACAGTGTTCCTCTAAGGCAGCAGATCCCAGTCCCAGCCGCACGTGAGAATCGCCCAGGGAGCTTTCCACAAACGCAAAGCCTGGGCCTCAGCCCAAAGTAATTAAAGCAAGTCACTAACACTGGCCTTTCCAAAAGCCCACCAGATGATTCTGTTGTAAAATCAGCTCTGAGAAACTACAGTTAAATTCACTGGCGGACAGGATGCAGAATTTCTCTGTGTTTATAAACTAGTGGGAGAGCTAGACTTGAGCAAAGAATTACACTGAATTATATCAAATGTTAGTGTCAGTATTAGTCTGACTATCTCCAGTGGAGTCAGAATGTAGGCAAGTAGGACATGTTACTATGGCTGTAAGGCTACTTAGTGTCCAGCCAGAAGGGACATGGCGAGTGACAGTAGCATTAACCTGAAGACAGGGTGCAGGCTGAGGCTGTGTGGTCTGCACCAAAGAGTAGGGATGGACTCGGAACCTCTCCTGGCCACAGAAGTGGCCCTTTGTGCATATCCTGACAGATACGCAGTAAGAAGATTGGGGAACTGGGAGCAGTGGCAAGGATGGGCCACTAGAACTTGAGTCTTAACATTGGGGTCACTGCAGTGAGCAGGGCAAACTTGGGAAAGGTTGGGGCATGGGATCTTGTGTTCCTGTTGTGATGGACTGGCAAAACTTGGAGGTAGCATCCAGCCTGCTTTCAGAAGAGCATGTCTAGAGTAACTGGTTGTAGCAGATCCCAGCCCAAAGAGCCATTTGGAGCTGGCATAACAAACCACATGGATGGAGCAAGCTCCACAAAGGAGATACAAAAAAGGCCTGTTCTCAGGGAGAAAAAGCCCAGCTGCTCAGCTGAGATTAATAAGTGTGTGTCTAGCTTGTTGGGCAGGGTGGATATGAGCAAAGCAGTCATAAATGAGAGTCTAAGATTTGGAAGTTCTGCCATCAGAAAAAGGACTTGTAAAGGAGAGACAGTTTGTAGAAAGATCAGCTCATCTGCTCAAAGTTTTGGTCTAGCTTTGCAGAAATCCCTTTTGCCTGTGTGAAATTTGGACCTAGAAACTGGTACCCACCTGAGGTTCTGTACTGAAGGCAAGGGAGAATATGAAGCCAGGAAATGGGATTGCTCACATGGCCTGACTTATGAAGGACAGTACAGTGAACAGATTCCGTGTGATCCAGATGGGAGAAGCTCTAGGTGACGTTAGAGATTAGCATAAGGAATATCTTCCAATACGTCAACTGGCCAAGGTCAGATGGTAGTGAGTTCCCCATCACTAGAGTGGGGAGCAGAGGCTATACTGTGGTGAAAATGAGCAGCAATGACCATTGGCCCCTCTGCCCACTAATGTGGCTTTAGACTCAACACATATGGCTAGGTCAAATTTCTGCTAATGAGAAATATTCTTCAACAACTCCATATAATTCCTAATGATGGCAATAAACACTCTTTTATGAGCAAAGGACCCTCAAGAAAGAAGTAGATATTCTTGGCACCAAACCTTGTTTCAAACCATTCATCTAAATGTTTGCCCTCTTTTAACTTAATGGAAAAGCAGTGATGTGGAGGGCTGAATTCCAGTTCTTTGCTTCACATGGTATAATTCACTCTCTGTATTGTCTTTTCAGAATCACGCTGTGAATGCATCTGTCCTAATGGATTCCAGGGTGAAGCCTGTGAGATCACCTTACAAGAAAGTAAGGAGCCTTTGAGAGTTGGTGGGAAGAGGGAAATCTAGGGAAGTCCAGAGAATAAATTGAAAGAGCAAGAGCAAGGTGGGAGTGTCAGGTAGAGATCTGGACACTATGAAATTTGAGACCCATCCTGGCTGTGGATTGTGTATTTCATTATTTTCACATGAGAGTGCTTCATGTTACAGTACTACTATGCATAACATTTGCAAGTCTTCTCTTTGGATCATTTTGGAATGCTTACCATTTTTTAATTTATTGAACTCCTATTCAGCCCTCTAAATACAGTGCAGATGCCCCTTGCTCTGTAAAAAGTCTTCTAACTGCCCCTCCTCCCCCCAAAAAAGGAGAGTCAGTTAATTCTTCCTTTGGGCTCCTGTAGGACTTTGAACATATATTTATTATAGCTCTTAGTATATTATATTTTGGATTCTGTGTGTCTGTTTCACCTGCATTTGTGATTAGGGATCGTGTTCCATTTATTTGTGTCCTCATGTCCGAGCACAATTGCTGCTCAGTGACATGTGCTAAAATAACAAATGAATGAACAAACTATTAAGATCTGTTAAGGTCTATTAAAATGTCTTCCAACTCCCAAGTTCTTTGGCCAGTTTATTATCTAAGAGTTCTCACCACCCCCACCCCCCGACTCCTCTTTCCCTTTATTTCTCTTTCTGTGATTTTTTGGTGCTATCATTAAAAAGGAAATTGGCATATCCAATAGAAACAACTAACGATTGTTAGGCACTTTACTGTGTACCTGGCACCTTGCTGAGTCTTGAGCTAAGCTGGGTTCAAATTCCATCTCTATCATAACTGTGTCCCTGAGCAACTTATTTCACCTCTTTATGCCTCAGTTTTCCCAACTGCCAAATGCAGCTGATGATATTAACTATCTCATAGAATTGTCTTGTTTCTCATGAGATATATAAAGCACCTAGAATAGTGCCTAACACATTGTAAGAGGAAAACAAATATTGGTTAGTTGTTTTAGAACTAAATAAACGTTGCTACATTATTGAAATATTTTTGTATTTTACATATATTAATTTTGCATCTATTTTGCATATTGTATCTTACATGTTTTACATATATTTCAAATATATTAAATTTGTATTTTACTTATATTTAATTGGGTAATCCTCACGATAACCTTGTTAAGTAGATACTATCAATACCCCCACTTTAAAGGTGAAGAAACTGAGGTTTGATGGGCCACGAACTAACTTGCCCAATGGTCAGGTTCTGGTCCAGTGAGTCTGACTCTACCACCTTTGCTCTTAACTCCTGCCTGCACTAGTTCCCTCCCCAGAAAATGCTCAGCTTTATCTTCTTTCTTTCTCCTCCCATACCTCAACCAAGCCCCACACAGTGACCTGCCAGGGAGTATGCAATCGCACAGCCACAGGATTTCTTCTGGTTGGAGGAGACCTTGGAAATGACCTACTCTAGCCTCTCACTTTATAAATGTGGAGGCCCAGAGATATTAAGTAGTGTACTCACAGTTACACAGTGAGTTAGCGGCTCCGCCAGACACGTGATATATCCTGGTGGATCTAAGAATTTGGCAATCTCATCAATGACTAAAAATTCCCCAAGGGAAAAACAAATGTCAGAGAAGAACACCTCATTTAAAATACACAACACTCACAGTTGATAACTCCATTTTATATGTTGAGAAATAAACTTTCATCATCCTATAGCTGAGAAGTGTCTAAGCTGGAAATCATTCATTCACTAAATATTGACTAAGGGCCTCTTATGTGTCACCTGAGGTTCTGGGGTTCAGTTGTGAGCAAATCAGATATAGTTTCTGCCATCACGGAGATTGCTCTTTAGAAAGAAAGATAAATATAATTTGAATTGTCCCAGAAATACATTTAAAGTTTCAATTGTAACTGCTACAAAATGCTCTGAGAGCTTCAAATATAAAGAATGATAGGGAGTTAGGGGTCAGAGAAGGTTTCTCTATCAAAATAACCCTTAAACTGAGATCTGAAGGGTAAATAGGACTGATCAGATGAACAGAGGTAGGAAGAGTATTCTGGACAGCAGGAATAGCATATGCAAAGGCCCTGTGGTAGAAGGGTGTGTGGTGAGCACAATGGCCTGAAAGAAGGACAGTTGACTAGAGGGTGCAGATCAAGATTCAGACTCCTAAAACCTTTTGGATAATATACCCAAACCTACCTCTCAGACACCACAGTGTAATAGGGCTAATCAATGTTCATTGACCTTCTTTCTTATAGATGTCCCCACTGATGGGAAGTGGAATTGCTGGTCAAACTGGTCTCCATGTTCTGGAGGACAGAAAACAAGACAAAGGCAGTGCAACAATCCACCTCCCCAAAATGGAGGCAGCGCGTGCTTGGGCCCTGCTTCAGAAACACTTAACTGTTAATTGGAAGGAAGAGCTTCTCGCAGATGGCACTACTGTGGACTGCACACATTGAGAGCCCTAGGCCTTTAGTTGCTCAGGCCAGCTCTCCCCAACACTAAGTATCCTGCTCACCCCACACCAGCCACAACCTGAAGCCGGCCCAAGGGTGGAGGGCAGTTCCATTCAGTATGTTTAAAATAAAGATGTTATTTGTAAAACGCACACTGATTGTAGCAAATAGCGAGTTAAACAATAATTATGGGTTCTTCAGGGGCTTAAGCATCATGGTAATCCTCACTTTGCTCATCTCTGTAGTTTTATTTCACTCACATTTACTAGCAGCCAGGAACTATATGGAAGTTATTCACATTGAAGTCCTACTGTCTAGCAGAGACTGGCACATGGTGGCTGTGCAGTAATGGATCAATGAATAGATATTAAACTTCTCTTCCCTTGAGGAGTATACTGTCTTGTTGAATGACAATGGCAGTTACTATTTACTGAATGATTCCTATGTGCCAACCACAGTGCTCTCTGTGTTAACTCATTCCACCCTCATGATAACTGTATATGGATCATACTCTATAGTATCCTTATTAAATAGCTGGGAGACTGAGCCTTAGAACAGTTAAATGACTTGTCCCGGGTTACATAGTTAGGAAGTGGCAGAGCCGGGCTGCAAACCTGGGTGCTCAAGATCCAGGGTTTCAAACTCTTAATTATGGTGCTCCCTTCCATCAATAAATGGGTGTTAGCAAAGAATTTTTCATGAAATAAAACATAGGAGAAAGTGCTGTGTGTGTGTGTGTGTGTGTGTGTGTGTGTGTGTGTGTGCAAGAGAGAGAGAGAGAGAGAGAGAGAGAGAGAGAGAGAGAGAGAGAGAGAGGAAGATGAGAGAAGAGAGTGACAAATCTTCACCCATGCAACCTGAGGGGTGGATCCTGATTCCTCAGCTCCCTCTGATGTCGAGCACAGGAAAGGAGTGGTTGTGTATGTCACAAGCAGGCGTTCTGGGGCAGAGCTGACTTGTGACATGAGTGGGTACCAAGAGAAGATCCTGAGCTGGAGATGAGAACCAAGGAAACTGATCACTGAATGAGGGACAATTAAATAAGAAAGACGTGGGGAACAGGTTGTGGTGGCTAGAAGAAGAAACATGTCAAGGAAAAGTTAGAGTTAATTACTGTGGGCAGTGTACAATGACAGCCTTTTCCTACCTCTGCTACCTTGCTTGTGTGCAAATCCCATTTGGAGGAGGGAGGTGCTTGCAGACAATAAGAAGGCAGTTGATCTTCAGATTATTAAAAAAACAAAATATTTTTTATTATTTAAATTAGTCAAGTGATCCCTTAATCTTTATTGCTCTCCTTCATTCTATCATGTTAAAACATCTCTTAATATGTTTTTGCTCTTAGGCACTTCCTGTCTGATGGAACTTCATGTGAATTTTGTCAAAATCAAATTGATGGGGGAAAAAATCGATAAAAGATGAATTGGTTCATCCTATTTTTACCAGTTTGTTTTTGGCCACATCATTTGCTTTGAGTTTGCTACTGGGCTTAGTGCTGGGGCATAAGACGTTACTTAACATATCCATGACACCAAAGCATAGGGTACCGCACCCACCAGTCTGGCTCAATCAACTATCTGGAACTAAGCCAATAGAACAACCACTAGAAAGAGCTGCTCAGGGGTGGTTGCAACAAGGGTGGTGATTCTGTCAGCCTTCCTACATCTTGGTGTCTCCAGCAATTGAACTGACAGATCTGGGCCTTTTTTGGCTTAATATTATTTCTTCTCTGTCTGCTGTTATTTCAACAGACTAATCCAATAATGTTTTATCTCTTTCATTTTACAGAGGCTATATAATTTTCTTGAGTTATAATTTATCTTCTTTTATGATTCCCCAGAGATAGGGAAAAGCTGTCCCATTTTTTTTGATGGGAGTCTCCCATGAAGCCGACACCAGCACGTTGAAGCCAGTGCTACCAAATTAAATTCTGAATCTCAATCACAGCCACTGCTTCTAATGGGAAATTCGAGTTGATTATGGAGATGACAGCCCAGGTTCACATTTATTACATTTAGCAGAAATTGTTTATCCTATTAAATACGGTCTTGAAGGAGAGACAATTGAATTGCGGAGCACCGGTGAATACCCGGGTGACACCCAGATGCTGTTAAACTGTGTAATAATTATATTCTTATTTGTGGGCTGAACTTCCCCTGGTGGCTCTTTTTGCAAACAAATGCATTTAGGAGGAGGTTGAAACATAATGTAAGAATTAAACAGAATAAATGCAAACCGTGCTTTTGGAAAAGCTTGGCAACAGTAGTTCCAACCAGTGTACCTGTGTAGAAGCTACTGTATCCGCAGGGTACTGTCTAGGCTGTGGTTTGGCAGTGGTCCTGGAAGCTTGGAAACACTACAAGATACCTGGATATGAAAGTTTTGTATCCAAGAACATGAACCTCTGAAATGCTGTGAGCGCCACCATGCTCTTGATGTGGGAGTGCAGCGGAGGGAGTCCTGTGTCTCAGCTTCCGCCCTGTGTGACCTTGGGCTAATAATGTAACTTCTGTGGGAGTAATAATTATTATAATAATAGCTGCCAGTTATGGAGTGCTTCTCAATTTATGAGTCTTTTAGCCTACATTATCTCATTTAATCTTTATCTGAATTCGATGGGGTAGATATTAATACCATCACGAAGTGACGCGTACAGAAAGCTTCAAAGGGAAACCTGATCTTTACAATGAATGAGCTGACTGTGGACATCAAGGTGGAATTTAGAGGGAGGGCAGAAAAAAGAGCTGGCAGAGAATCAGAGGAAAATGCCATCTTTGTTTTAAAGAAGAGGACTCTGGCCTGTTCCCAGGCACTTATGGGAAAAAAAAAAAAAAAAAAAAAGCCCTGGGTAGAGAGCGCACCTGGAGCAGCAGAAGACCCCTGGGACACCAGCCAGGTCTTCCTAGGGATCCTCATGAATTAGAATCTTGACAGAGAAATACTTTCTTTTACAAACTGAAGATGTGCTTAATAACAGTATGTCTGTTCACTAATGTTTCCAGGCTTTGCAGACACTGTTATAATTTACTCATTTATCGTCTCCTATTTCTTCTCAAATATAATGTCCATGAAAGCAGGAATAGTGTTGCCTGCTGCACTTATATGTCTCCAGTACAGTGCCTGACACAATCAGACAATGATAAATAATTGTTGCATGAATTCATGAACTAATGAAAAGAGAGGCGAGCAGGACCAAGGGCAGATCCTTCCCATACCAGTGAGAAACTTCAGTGAATTGGTGGCACGTGATGGTGGCATCATGAAGTTTGGGATACAGAAGCCTGAGATAAGGGCAACCACCACAGCAGTGGCCAGGGTAGGCACCTTCAGTCAGCTTCATGGGCAGCATTGCAACAAAGAGTCAAATAAAAGAGGCAGAAAAATAGCTGATGTCAGGTAAGGACACCACCAAACATCTTCCGGGAAACTTTATAGAAGGGAGCAGACAAGTCTGCAATTGTGTGTCAGGGGTAAACCTGAGAAGCACATTTACAGATTGATGAAGAAACCAAGGCTCAACGGGGCTAAAAGGCCTGCTCAGTATATGGCAGAGGCAGGAAATGAATAAAGAATAACTTTTTAAAAAATCATCATCCAAACATGTTGCCTCCACCTCATTTTCTCATCATAGATTTATTGTAAACTAGAATGCCTACCTAAAACCTAACAGTGACACACTGGAATGGTACACTTTAAGTCTTTGAGATTCCGTTGATATCAGAGTTTTCTGCATAGCATATTCCTCTTTGAGTTGTCTTTCTTAAATGTTTGGCCAGATTCTAATACCAAGGTACACAGGAACTCAGAAGTGGGTTTACTGAGGTAGCTGGGGGACAGCACAACCTCTAAGAACTGGAAACACAGATGAAGAGGCCAGAGTAGCGAAGTACTTCCAAGGGCATGCTCTGGTGCCAGACAACCTGCCTTTGTGACATGGCTTGGCTCTGTGTCTTACTAACTTTGTGGACTTATGGAGGTTACATGCCCATCTGTGCTTTTGTTTCCTCATCTGTAAGATGGTGGTGGTGGCAGTAGCAACCTCCTGGGGTTCTGTGAGCATTACGTGAAATACAAAGAGCGCCTAGGACAAAGTCAGTGTTTCATAGTTAGCTATATTGTGGACGTCATTGTTTCTCAAACCACCAGCAAGAACTACGGTTTGATTGTCTTTTTAAAGTCATTAAAAATTGTTTTAAAGACATTTCACTGTGGAACCTGCTATGACACATAAGAACAAGAAAGACATAACATAGCTTAGCACCTAAATGTCTTAACAGAGGACATGAAGTGCTTTCATATCTCAAGCTCTAGGTTATTAAGGGAAAATATAACAGCATAATAACTAATATTCGCAGAGGGCATTACTAGTTACAAAGAACTTCCACATGCCTAAGCCAGCTTAATCCTCTCAATGCCTGCAAGAGGAAGGATTTATTATCTGCCTCTGACAGGTGATGAGACAGAGCCTCGGAGAGACTAAGCGATTTTCCCAAGACCACACAGCTTGAAAGTAGAACTGCCTCAGTCCAATGGCTGCCACCGCACTGCTCCTCATCGTCTCACTGTAACAGAAGCAGGTCTGGCTTCAGTGCCTGCCTGCCAGCCCACTTGCATAGAAGAGACAGAGAAAGGGCCCTGGGATGGCATCTGGTAACAGAGAAACAGAGACATTTGAAGTCTTTGGGGCAGACGGAGGTATAAGACCCGATGCCACCACTTCCTAGCTGAGTGACCTTGACGAATCATTTATCCTCTCTGTGCCTCATCAGAAAATGGAGCCAATACTCCTGATGACACAGTGTGAGGACTAAATGACATGACATGACATGTGCAAAAGGACTGCTTTCACTTTAAAGTGCCTGGCACATGGTAGATGCTCAACTGCCTTCCCATTTTTGGGTGCTGAACAAACCAACCCAGTTAAATACCTGGCTTTTTTTAACCCTTCCTAGCCTATCTCTTTTTTGAACAGGTAGATTGCATTTTACAGAAAAGAACAAGAAATTGTGTTTGCAGCAGGGAATCCCTGGAGAACTGTCAGAGGGAGTCAAGTGGCTGGTCTGACATTCACCTCTGTACAGGAGGCTGCTCCAGAGCTTGGGCGCTCCCGTTATCAGTGGCTGTGTCCACTAGTTATCTCGTGTCTACACCTTGCAACCCCACGTGTTCCTTCATCCATCACTGACAGTTGTCTGGGATCCACTCCTTCCCTCACCACCTCCTGCCAGATGGACCTCCTTGTTAATAAGCCAGTTTGTTCATATCCTGAAAACTATCTGATTCTGACCCCTTTTATCCCAAACGCCATCCATCCGTCAAGTGTTTGCTCCACATGCTTGGTTAGGAAAATGGGCATGGGGGAGGGAGACAAATAATAGATATAACTTCTTAGCTGCTATCTCTAAAGAAATAGAATGAATAAATAGATCTGTCAGACATGTATCATGCCACTGGACAGCAAAGTCCATTTGTTAAAAATAGGTTAGGATGGAAGGATTTATCTCACATTTTAAGCTGTTAATATAGAAGGGAAACATATTTCCCTTTATCTCTCCCAGGGGAGGGGAGAACCCCAAGGCCATGAATGCAGAATTTTTAACTCGATTTGATGAACTTTCCTTCACCAAGGTGGAAAATGCAGACTCTCTTAAATGCATGTAGCCTGTGGGAATGGTTTGGGCTCTCCTCTGATACACCAGGAAGGTTGTAAAAATGTTTTCAATGGGGTTCTCTCTTAAAAATTCTTGCACACTGCATGCAAAGCTTGTTCCAGAGCCTCTCCCTCTCACCCAGACAGACCAGAGAGAGAACAGCTTCCAACAGATTTTTACTGGGAAGCACCTATGTGCCAAGCACTATGGTAGTTGCTGGGGCGCTAAAAGTAAATGCCAGTCCCCATATCCCCTGCAAGAAGTCAGTAGGTAAGAAGACAGGCAAGCAACCTACACTGATGGAGTATGTAAAATGCTGGAATACAGAGTCATATATGGGAGTAGCACTTGACAAAGTGTGAAAGAATAGAAGGGGCTGGGGCTGGCTTTCTGGGAAAATGGACATCTAACCTATACCCTGAAAATCACTGGTGAAAAGACAGGAGAAGATGGGTGCTAGCAGGCAGGGATGCTTTGAGGCAATATGTGCAAAGGCCTGGAGGTGACAAAAAGCCCTACTTCTTTAGGGAACTAAATTATAAGTAGTGCATTTATTTAGCAAATACTTATTGAACCTCTATTAAGTTCAAATACTATTCTAAGTACTGGGGATATAGCCATGAAAAAGCTTGTATATTAATGGGGGAGGTATACCAAAGGGAAGAAGAAGAATAAACAAATCCAGTAGTGATAAGTACCATACAAGACACATAAATGAGGGTAAAGATTTTGGAGGAGTAATATTTGAGCAGAGACTTGAATGAAACAAAGGAGTGAGTGTTGGATAAGCTCTTTTAGAGAATGAACATTTCAGGCAGAGGGGCACACGTGCAAAGGTCCTGAGGCATGAGAGTGTTTGGTATGTGTGATGGACAGCACAAAGGCTTCAGTGCTTGGAGCAGCATGACTAAGGGAAGAGTGAATGGAAGCACGTGAAATCACGAAGCCAAGGACTAGTCATTGAAGGCCTTTGTATGTCATGTAAGATTTTAGTACAATTGGTTCATAGAGTCTGAAATGGGAGGTTAAGATGGAATAGTACATTGTGTCAAATCAGAGAGAACCTTATGAATTCAGTTGAAAATGTTTGAACTTTATAGCAATGGTTGTGCGGTGTTGAACCCAGAAGCACCTGAGGTCATCAGGGGAAGGACTGAAAAATGGTCATCTGTGAAAAATCTCCCCAGGATCAAGCACCAGCTGCCCTCAGGAGAGGCCCAATGACCAAACCCAAGGTCCAAACTCAGCTGTCCCCAGCCTGAGAATGGCCAGTTCCTGTACCCAGAAGAGAGCAGGTACTGCCTGCCAACCCACCTCATGGTTTCCCACCTCTGTGACTTTGTACATGCTATTTCCTCTGTAATATCCTGCCTCTCTTTCACTTTTCTTTGTTTGTCTAACTCCTGCTCATTTTCTCATCTCCACTGACCATCTTCTCCTCCAGGCTGTCTTTCCTGCACCCACAGCCCCTGAGCTTCCTGTTGGTAGATGACCTACTGTCATCGTTCATAGGCCACCCCTAGACC
Source organism: Macroglossus sobrinus (assembly GCA_004027375.1). Taxonomy (NCBI): domain Eukaryota; kingdom Metazoa; phylum Chordata; class Mammalia; order Chiroptera; family Pteropodidae; genus Macroglossus; species Macroglossus sobrinus. The sequence goes on from PVKZ01000444.1 coordinate 356,398, forward strand.
AAGCATTCTTCCAAGGCTAGAATCATGTCTGATCCATTTCTGCACCTCCAGCACCCAGAGCGGGGCCTGGCACGAAGGCTCGCCAGAGTGCTTCACCCATTTCCCAAGAGAAGGGGCAGCGGCCTCCATTGTTCTTATGGAAACAATGCTAATTGTTTAATGCTAATCTGTATCACAGCCCCCCTCCTCTCATGGCTCCCGGTAGCTTCACTCTGCCATCTCTTATTTGTGCAATGTGATTTTTGAAGCCTTCCCTTTCTCTCCGTCCATTTTCTGTACCCTGAAGGCATATCGTTCAGAAGAGATTCATCGAGTGCTGAACTCTTTAGATCTTCCTCCATCTCAAAGAAAAAAAAAGGAAAAAGCATCTCTTTATTGCTTTTTATTCTGTCATTAATTTACTTTTCAAAAGACACCTTGTCAAGCTGAAGATTATATCTTTAAACCATGTTTTTACATCCACTACCTCTAAAACCTTAGATTATAGATCTCCTGAAAGGACCTGAGGGAGAATACATTTGATGAGCTTTATGCCTTTTGCTTACTGAGAGCCAGGCATTCTTGAGGAGGAAAAAAACAGATTCAGTGAAGGGTTGCTGCTTCTGAAACTGCCACTGTTGCTGTATTTTAGCTTTCAAAGCTGTTGGGAATGCAGCTTTCTCAGAGAAGGGGACAGACACTGGCCTTGGTTCTCTGGCTCAGATGATAGGAAGATGGCTTTGCTTAGCTGGTGGCTTTGGCTCACAGGAGATCTAGGCAGTCGTTTAATCCTAACATTCTTATCTCCCACCTAGGTTACTGACACTTACCTCCTGAGGGGCTTTCTTGATTCTGGTTTCTTCCCAGTCGCCTACACCCCACACACAATTCTATAAGTCCCTCCACTGGTAGACAGCACAGAGCCAAGGTGGGAGAGCATGTGCTTGATGTACTGCATTCAAACCCTGGCTGTCCTTTCAGCTCTGTGACCAATGAGGCTCAGCCTTGCCAAGACTCAGTTTCCTTAGCTGTAAAACGGGAGTCATAAAACAAATCTTAAGAGGTCCTTGATAAGACAAGATAAATAACACAGATCAACCTTACTGTGGCTGCCCTGTTGTTTTGTCACACACTCCATTCCCCCAAACATGTAACTACTCTTCAATGCTCAAAGGTTCTCAACCTTGGCTGTGTTGGAATTGCCTGGAGAGCTTTTAAAACTACTGATGTCTGGCTCCTACCTCCAAAGATTCAGATTTGATAGGTTTGGGGTGCAGCCTCTGGACAGCAAGGTTTTTAAAACTCCCTCAGCTAATTCTAATGTGCAACCAAGATTGAAAATTACCACTTTTAGATCAAGTTTGAATGTCCTCTAAATTGTACACTGGGCCTGGCCAATCTGGCCTCCCATCACTTTCTAGCATGTAACTACCACTTCCCAGTAAATAATGAATAAAAATTAATTATCAGCTTATCTTTAAACATAAAAAAGTAAATTAATGCTAGGACAGTCTTTTTTTTCCTTCTTTCAGATAGAAGATCTAAAGAGTACAAAAATAGACTTTTAAACTATAAATTTTAATTAATAATAGTAGCAATCATAATAGTAAGGGTGATACCAATAATTTCATGTGACATGCATTGTGCTAAGTGTTTCATATAACTAATTTACATTCACCATTCCCCACTTCCCATTCCCAGCAAAAATACCTATACGCACCCCCAATATTCTTTTTCAGCTTCATACTTTGTGATATGCTGAATTTCTATCTTTAAGAGCTCCTCCCTCTTTGCCTACTTTAAAAATCCTTCAAGGTTTGGGTCAAGAAATACACACACATAAAGAAAGATCAATCTCTCCACCATCTGACCACCCTTGGCACTTATTTTGTATGCTGCATATTTTGGTGTTAACTCAGCAGTTTCCTGTGTCCCTAAAACCCCTTCTAATTGTGTCATGTCTATATAAATCGTATTATTACCCTGAAAAGATTGAGGATTCTGGAAGGATAGGGAGCACCTGTATGTATATGTCAGTCAACAGATGATTGTTTTGTTTAGAAAAAAGTGCAGCTGGCTGCCAGTGTTAATTTAATTTTACATAAACACACTCTTTGAGGCTGAAGCAAATCTGACTGGTTTTCGATGTGAAAATAAAATATAAAAACTGTTCTTGGAGTTATTTCTAAATAGTACTTGTCTCTAATCCTAATGTAACAGAAATATATACCTAAATCAGATTCATCAAATCAATCTTTGTCTAAAAACTGTTGGAGAATGATGTTAACATTATGCGTAGGAATGCTATGTTTTTTAGGATTTGACATTTTCGGCAATCAAGAACTACTATCTTCTATAAATGAAAATACCACTACTAAAAAGAGAATGCTATAAATAGAATTATCTCATTTGTTTCCAAAGACTATCAATATACTAGAGAAATGTGAAAATAATAATAAAAGCAAGATCTTTTGTGGCAAACTTTGGGGGTAAGGTTAGGCCTGTAATCCACGAATTGTCTGGAGGTCAACACTGCAGTTGCAAGCACCACCAGCGACTATTCTCGGGGCAAATGAGAAATGGATTAAGGAGCTCACAATCTATTTTGAGGCATGGCTGGAGTGCTGTGGGGTTACCAAGGCAGGCTGGCGTGATTGGCTCTCCCTCTGGTAGGTCAGGGAAAGTATGCTGTTCATCACAGGTTGCCCACCCCCTGCCCCGCCCAATCCATGCTCCACTCTGGGAGGTTGACTAATATGGACCCTGTCTTCAAACTGTCTCTTAAATTCAGTCTCTCACTTCATCCACAGATGCTTATTAGGTCTCTCTCAACTCAAGGCACAGAACCAAACAAAACTGACCCCTGCCTTCAAGACGGGGAGACAGGTCATAGATAGTCACAGGAGATATGAGAGCCAAGATATAACATTAATTGTGAAACACACAGTGAAGGAAAAGAATAGTGTGCTATGGGAAAATTGAGAGAAATATGATATTTGTGGTAAGAACTTAAAGCAAACAAGAGAGATTAATTGAAAGAAACAAGAAAATGTTGAGTCCAATGAAGAAAAATTGAAGGAATTCGAGTTCTTTAATTCTTTTCATTATTTCAGTGTGTCTTTTCCTACCAACTAATAATCATTCTATAAATGAACAAATATTATTATCAAAGAACTAAGATAATTTTCATTATACTTTGTTGTATTGGCCATTGATTGTTTCAAGAGTATCTGCCTATCTTATACCTCTAATCTCTAATATCCTGTAAATACCTCTAAGATATGGATTGAGATTCTCTCTCTCTCTCTCTCTCTCTCTCTCTCTCTCTCTCTCTCTGATGATCCTAAGTGCTCAAGACTCTAGTTAAACACTCAGCACCTAGTTGTTAGATGACAGAATTTTGCGGGTAATAGAACAGTTGGCTGTAGATGGCACAGCCTAGTCTTAGGCCTGGGAGCTGTCAAGACAAAGAAAAAAAATCCACGTTGATTGGTATTTTCTCTCAGCTGCAAGAAGTCTTTATCCTGTGGTCAGTACAGGTAGTGACATCCACTGCATCTGTCCCAGGCTGTGCTCAAAGGCCTTCAGCAAGACTGGGTCTGCACGTTTTTTCCTGGACAGGAGGCACCTCCATTCTTAGGTGGAGGATTATTGCACTCTCTCCTCCTCTCCTGAGTGCCTGCGCTGCAAGCAGACCAGGAGCTCCAGCAGCTCCAGCGACCATCCACCTTCACTCCTGCAAAGACAATTTTCCAGGGGAGGAGGAGGTTAGCATACAAGAAGCAGCTTGGACAGTATGGAGGGAGGACTATCCATTGCCCTCAAGAGGTCTGCAATTCTTCCTTGGGGAAATGTCTTGGTATAGCCAACCAAAATCTCTGTGCTCACCACCTTGAACTTAATTTGAAACTCTGGATGGAGTGAGAAGAGGCCCCTGGGAGCCCATCTCATGAAACTGGAATCTGCAGTTCCATGGAAGATGGATAGCAGAGAAAGGCAGGGAGGCATACTCCTCTGGAAGAATGACACAGAGCCAGCCAGGCACCCCTGCGAACTCGCAAATCAAACGCCCTCAGATTCTGACAATGGGTTGAGAGTGGGTAACACATTCTCTACACAGAGCATCGGAGCATATGCACTGACCATGTGCCTCCAGAAATCCAGCTCATATAATCCCGCTAGCCTGGGACTGCTTCCTCCTACTGGCTCTGTGCCTTTGGACAAACTCATTTGCTCTCAGTCTTAGTTTTCACCTCTGTAAAATGAGAAGAATTGACTAATCATGAAGATTTTTTTATCATCATTTTTTTCATTACTGCTTTTCTGTTTTTTTTTTTTAAATGAACTCTTACATGGGCCCCAACATGGAAGTCAGATGAAAGTGAATCTGTTCTATTTGAAGCTGGGGTGTCTATGAGGTTTACTGTGCTCCCCTGGAGCATCCCCTAAGACCTCAAGTTTCCTCAGATCCCAACCTAACCAACAGACCTTAGTTTTGGAGTTTCAGAAGTGTGAGACAAAAAATTTCTGTTGCTCTAAGCCACCTAGCTTATAGTAGTTTTGTATTGGCAGGCCTAGGAAACTAATACATCCCTCCAAAATTGAATCCTTTTGTCTATATACACCATGGTTGAAAAAAAAATCAGTTCTCACCTGTGAGAGGGACTTAATGGCAGGGAGAAAGCAAAAGAACCATAAAGTATAGGGGTCAGCTATAAAGCTCAGAGTGTGGGTTTTGGGCAAGAGGGCACAGAAGGAGAGACTAGAAACCCCAAAGGCCCATTCTGTGCTGGGCCAGGCTTGAACATGAGTGAGGATGCATGAGCCTTACCATTTTGTTCCATTTTCTCACAGGCAAGGCCCTGATCATTATCGGGGCACTGACATGTGCAGCTGGTGCCCTCAAGGATAGGCAGTCCTTTGTTGAAGCAGGGCCCACAGCGGCAGGGATTAAATTCCATCAGATACTGATCCAAGGCCTGGCGTAGGTTCTGGCGTTTGGCCTCCAGGGGCCCCAGGTTCGTGTGCTGAAGCACCTCATGGATAGGCTGTAGCTGCAGGCACAAAAAGAACAAAGAGCCCCTCGATAGACTCTTTCCAGTTTCCCAGAGCCCAAGAACTGGTCATCAAGCTTCCGGAAGACTGCAACATGCCAGCCATAGAGCCAGACACTCAACCTTATCCCACGCTGTATTGAACCCTCACAGCCACTCTGTGAAGCAGGTACTTAAGTCCCCAGCCCACAGATGAAGAAGTGGAGGCTCAGGAGTGTTGGAGTGATCACCTCAGGATCATGCAATTAAGTACAAGAGTCACTCTGAACATGGACCTACTGAAACCTGTGGTCCCCAATCTCAGAGGAAGAGGGGAGCTCAGAAGCCATTTGTGCCAACTCATCTACCCTCTCCAGCACTTTTAGAAATCAGGAAAAATGTAAAGTGTGAGTGTGCATGTATGTGTTGATTGTCAACCTTCAATGCAGTAATTAATGCAGTCCTTGATAGGGAGTTATGTTGTCACTGATGGGCACCTCCCATGATGATATAAGAGCAGTGGCTCTATGGATGGAGAAGAGTGAATGACATTTGCATTTGAGACAACCCATTCTAGGCATGACTACAATCAAAGTTTCTCACCTTTGGCACTACTAAATTTCCAGCTGGATAATTCTTTGTTGCAATTCCTATGCCTTGTAGGATGTTTAGCAGCATCTCTGGCCTTTAGATGTCCATAGTATATTATAGTTTTGAAAACCAAAAATGTCTCACGGGGGACAAAATCGACCCCTGGTTGGGAAGAGTAGTAGTAGATGTAGTAGAGAGCATAGAAGCTGGAGCCAGGAAATCTGGCTTCAAATTCCAGCTCTATTGCTTCCACCTGTGTGGTCTTGGTCATATAACACATGATGCCTCACTTTCTCATCTGTAAATGAGAACAATAGTCCTACCCTCCAGGTTTATTGTGAGGAGGATATGCAATGGATAGAAAAAGTCTGTCACATAGCAAAAGCTAAATAGATTCTGCTTGGCTTCTAGCTTTGTGGCCTAGAACTCTTCTCTAGACCTGAGCCTCATTATCTATAAAATGGGAATAATAAACTATTTCCTAGAATTCTTATGAGAATCTAAAGAAGCAATGAATGAGAGATATAATTGCAAAAGGGAAGAACAATATAAAATAAAGTATCATTTTTATTAGTGACATGTGATGATAGTAAAAGCCTATATTTTTTAAATGTTATATACATGTTTACCTTCAGCATGCTTATAATGCTATAAAATTTTACACACAACCATAAAATGAAAGCTCTTTTCCAGATCTCTCGTTGGACAGGACACTAACCTGAGGCCCCGAGAGGGGAGTCATTTGCCAAGTTCAGCGAGCAATTCAGAGAGAGAACTGAGCCACACTCAAGCAATCTCACTTCCCTAGAATCAGAGTCAATAAAGAGCATTACAATGGCCTCGAATGGGTTCCTGGAAATGTGTACAGAAAGACCTATGGCAAACAGACCTTGGCCTGTGGTCAGGGGCTGTGGCTAAAATCATCAGGCTGGTCATGTCAGGACTGGCTGGACCTGCAGCCAAGAGAAGACGACAACTTACTGGAAATTCAGGGATTTGGCCCCGTTGTTAGGAAGTCAGTGTAGAATGTACTGCCCTATGGCCCTGGTTAAAGGAGACTTTCCATTTGAGGGAAAGCCCGGGATCATTGGGCAATTTCCCTTTGACCTTCCAGTGAAGTTCAGCACTCAGTCCTACATCTCTCCCTTCTCTCTTCTAGAACCCTTAGTAAGAGGAAAGAGAGCACCCCTTAGGAAGGGCTTGTGGAGCCTTAAAGAAGGAAAGAGGAGTGGAGAAAAAGAATCTTAGAATGTTAGAGCTTGAAAAGATATTGGCAATGGTCTTATTCCCATTTTACAGATGAGTAGATAGATTCAGAGATAGCAAGTGGTGTGATATAGCAATACAATATAACCTAATACATAACACACAATAATATATAACATAACACAGCATCAAAACATCACATCATATAATTCCTGTATTCAGTCGATCTAGGTACCTCCCATCAATAAGTACAGCTAAGCTCTGGGGATATGCAAGTGAATAATAACAGTTTTCACTCTCCATCATCAGGTTTCAAATAACCCCCTACTGGTCCTCTAGTCCATAGCTTCTCTCTATCTCTCTTTCTGTGTCCTTTGATTCATCCTTTATACCTCTGTGAGCATTCTCTTTTTAAAACCTTAACTCTAGCTGTGTCATTTCTCTATTCTATAGCCTGCCAGCAGCTTACTACATCGAATCCAAACTATTCAGGAGTCATGTGGGTTGTGATTGTGGGTGTTAGAGTCAATCAGACATGGCTCAAGTTGCACTCTGCCATTTACTAGACACAAGACTTGGCCAGCTCACTTAACCTCCATGAATCTGTTTCCTCAACTGACTAAGTACCCTCAACTAAGTACCCACTTCTTGCTCTCTAACTTTGTGAGATAACATTCTATATCTCTATGTTACAGAGCAAAAAAAAAGGGGCTCAGAAAATGAAGTAACCTGTCCAAGGTCACACATCAAAAAGGTCGCTGAGCCATGAACCAAATTATATCTTTCTTACCCCAAACTGAACCAAAGGATATCATTTGGTCTTCTCCAAACTATGAAGGAGTCTTCCCCTTGGAAGTTTCACTCAAGGCAAACACAAAATTTACCTCTTGCCCATCAAAGTTTATTTATTACTCCTGATATCAGTTTTATGGTTTTTGCTCATATTACTAACAACTTTATTATAGCAATTTTCAGTCCCTGTGTGAATTATAGGTGTGTGAAATTGGTCCTTTTCTTATTGGAGAAGAAATAAAATCAGGGTTAACTCACCTGACCACTTTCTTCACAGAGACAGAGTGTTATAATAGACTTTTATGTTTAACTGTTGGTATATATTTTAAGAGAAGAAATGTATCCATTCCTCAAATTTTAATTATATGTAGAAAATGGGCAAGGTTCAGGAGAAAATGAGCAGGAATACAATATTTAAAAGTCCAAAATGTAACTCTTTTTAAATGATTACCCTTGCATGTGAATAGAAGTAGTTTGAAAACTGGTAGAACCATTACTTATTTGCAGTTTGAAAAAAATTTTACTCCCTTTTTAAGGTTAGGGATTTAAAGCAGGGTTTCTCAACTTTGGCACTATTGCCATTGGGGGCTAGATAATTCTTTGTTGTGGGGGCTGTCCTTTGCATTGAGGGTTGCTTAGTAACATCCCTGGCCTCTACCCGCTAGATGTCAGGTATACCCTCCAAGTTGTGACCATCAAAAATCTCTCCAGACAATACCAAATTTCCCTGTGGCTGCAAAATCACTCCCAGTTGTTGATTACCATAGCTTCAAGAAAGGCACTAAAATAGAGGGAAGTGAGAACTAGATGTGGAGTCTTAAGTCTGAGATCCAGATACCGCTACAAATGAATTCTGTGACCTTAAACAAATTACTTGAGTATCTGGGGCCTTAGTTTTCTTATCTTTTTGATGGAGAGAATCATGTCTTTGCCAGAGGTTCATTGTGATAAAGAAATGAGATCATGTAGATCAGGGACAGCAAACTACACTTAAAGCTTGGGACCCCACTCAACCCACAGCTTGTTTTTGTGTGGCCTTTGAGCTAAGAATGGTTTTTATATTTTTAGAGGGTTGAAAAAAATTTAAAAAGAAAGAAGTAAAAGAACTTGTATAACAGAGACTGTATATGGCCCACAAAGCTTAAAATATTTACTATTTGTTTCTTTACAAAAGTTTGTCAACCCCCAATTTAACAGATGTGTTTTTTTAAGTCTTTTATATATAAATGCAAATTATTACTTTTTTAAGGTCACATAATCCTGAAGAAATTCTGGGACTACTAGTGTAAAACTAGGCACTGACCAGATATCATGCTTCTGACCTCAGTTCTCTTATGGCTTGGGTCTAAAGTTAGATACCCCCTTGAGTCAGATGTGGGGAGGATCACCAGTTCACTGTGTCGTTAACATTTAATCTTGTTCTTTGATGAACTTGTAATAAGAAATATGAAGTGATCTGGTCTGTTTCACTTTCATTCCTCATGGATGAAGAGTTTCTACAACTGCAAAAAGACTTACCTCAAAATCAATAAGAGCAGGATTATATTTTAATGATCTCCCCCAGAAACGATACGAAATGATGCTCTCGTTGTGTGCCAAGCCACCACCCCAGCCAGAACTGCCACCTCGCACACGAGAAATGATGTCTTCCACAGCCATGTCCTTACTGTTGAATTCTACCAAGAGGATAACTGCATTAGCTCATTTCCCCAAAACCAAAGGATGGGTTAGCAAGTGTCACTAATGAGATTTGGGATAAAGTTTATGTGCTGTCCTTAGAGCTGTCTCCCATCCTTCTACCTTGCTTGGTTAACTAGCAGGACAAAGCAGAAGTGAAGGACCAAGGCTTAGAAATAGATCATCCTCTGGATAGAGCAGGCAATGGGAAGACAGCCCAGCCCAACATGGAGGAGGGAGAAGATGGGAAAATGGATGATGATCCATTCATTCATTTATATGGCAAATGCTTACTCAATGCCTGCTATATGCTAAATAGGTTTGATTAAATAGCGAATGTTTCTATGGAGCTCAGTAGGGGTGCAGAAAAAGACACAGTTGGATCTACAGAAGGGTGGGGAACTGGTCAGGAAAAAAAAGTGACTTTTCTAGAAAAGTGAATGAATCTTTGCAGGTAAATGGAGAGAGAAGGGAAGGGCATCAGAGAGAAGAAGCAATTTGACTTAAAGCCCTGAGGGATGACAGCCTAATGCAATGGGAATAACTTAAACCTACTTTGTATCTACCTCATATATTATAATATAAACTCATCATCTCTACATCCTCTGTGTCTCCTATCTGAAAAAAATACTCAAAACATGTTTGATAAATGAATGAATGAATATGTGAATACTCATATTAACTTTTCAGGAAATGCCATAAAATATTCTATCTCTAATATTGTCTGAGCTTATACCTTGGTAACCATTTTCTCCTCTCTTAGAGACTTCTTTTCTCCCTTTGGACTGTAACCTGAGGGGCTTTTATCTCAAAAGTCAAATTTTAAGGTTCTGTCTACACATTCCTTTAACCCCAGTTTTTACTTCGATCATTGTCTGATACATGAAATCTAGGAGTGTGCACCATACAAAGCCAAGTATTTCTAGGGCTATCTCAACCCTTAGATGATGGATTCAATATAGGGCCAGAACAGGCCATTGGTTTGAAATATTTATCAGCTGTACAGTTTCACCATTGATAAAAATGGAATTAATTATAAAAAAAATAGTGTCTGTGCCCTGATTGTATACCCACAGGAAAGTGACATTTCTTTTTTGGAGACTTGTTGCTAAATACTTACCACGTGAGCCACCTCCATGTTGTCTACACTCGTTATATGACAAATTTCCATCAATGTTTATGCTATCCGAATAATCATAACCTATGCCCACAAACACTCCAAAGCATGCCTGGATATCTTTATAGGTAACACCTGCAGCAGGGAGACATAGAAACACAAGATACTGAGATGCTAAAACATCATTAATATGGTACAGTTCACTTACATCAGTAAAAACTAGCTAGCTCTGGTTTTGGAATCTAAGAAATCTGGGTGGAAATCCCAGCTCTTCAATCCAATTTCAATGTTCTCTTCTGTATGGTTCAGCCCAAACAATTCTTGAAATGAGAAGCAAAATGTACTGCATATACTAGTTGCTGAAAAATGCTAGTTACCTTTCCTTTAAATTCTCCTCTGAGCCTCGAGGCAGTGATTTTCATCCATCTCCATGTACTCCTGTGCCTAGCACAGTGTCTGGCCCATTTTCACTCTGCAATTTTGCAGATGTTGCCTCTTCTTTCTCTTTTTTGCTCTCTTTCCAAAGTCTACTCAAGCTCCAGTTCAAAAGTCATCTATTCTGTGTAGCATTTTTGAATCTGAATAACTCCCTCTTTCTTCAGGGCTAGCAATGTGCTTTGTCTGTGCCTGAGTGGTAATTTTATCACAATTGCATTTGCCCAGGTTTTCTTTGCACCACAGAGAGGCCAGAGTGCTATTAGAAGGTGGATAGATCTCCACTGGGAGTCTGCCTGCCTTCTGACCCCAGGAGCACTCTGAGTCTCACACTAGCTATCTCTGTATTTGTCTCCATCTCTGTATTTGTCCCCCTGAAGGACCTGCATTTTGCCAATGAGGAACATAATCCTCCAAGCAGTAAATGAACAGAGTCTGTAAATGACCAGAGCTGAGTTTCCATCCCTTGTTTGGCCTGGCAAGATGAGGCTAGAAAAGTGGACCAGAGTAAGATATTAACCATTGTTACAGAGCTCAACTCCTTCTGCAGCTAAAGTCTTCTGAAGGTTGTGAATGGAAGTTTGTATTTTTGATATGTCACTACTTTGACCTCAAACTATATAATTATTATTGCCAGTCATTATATTATTCTGGCAACCACAAAAGAAAAATAATTTAGGGCTATGATTCAACTGAACTAAGGATTAGATTGAATATTCTCAAGCAGGTGTTCAGGAACAAAGTTTACTTTACAGCATCCCCATTAAACAACACTCTTTGAGTTCAAAAACTTGTATCTTATTCACTACTCTCTTGTCAGCACAGCAGTGTAATGTCTGCCACAGAGAAGAAGTTTAGTAACTATTTTCAAAATAATAATTGATGATTGAAAAAAATAGTTGAGTAAATGAATTCCATGAGGGCATTGGAAAGAATCATAGAAGTCAAGAATCCTGAATCAAAAACCAAGCCATGCAGATGAATGGATAAAGAATTTGTGATTGTATGTATGTATGTATGTATGTATGTATGTATACACACACATTCAGCCTTAAAAAATAAACAGACCTTGCCATTTATAGCAACATGGATGAACTTGGAGGAAATTATGCTAAGTGAAATAAGCCAGGCACAAAAAGAAAAAGACTGTATAATCTCACTTATATGTGGGATCTAAAAAAGTCTATATATAGAAGCAGAGAATAGAACAGTGGTTACCAGGGAGCAGGAGGTGGGGAAGATGGGGAGATGCTGGTCAAAGGGAACAAAGTTGCAGTTATGTAGGGTAAGTCTAGAGTTCTAATGTAAAACCTGATGACTATACTTAATAATATTGTGTTGAATCCTGGAAATTTGCAGAGAGTAGATTTCAGGTGTTCTTATAAAAAGGTGTTCTTACTTTTTAAAGTAACTATGTATACCAAATTATCATATTGTATACCTTAAATTTATACAAATTTTATTTTTTTAAAGCCAAAACAAAATGAAAGAAATCCCAGTCCCTGACATGCTGTATGAGCTTAGAAAGGGCCCATGATCTCACTGGGTCTCAGTTTCCCATTTATGGGTGGAAGTGGTTGGATTGGTTCATCTCCAAGTCCCCTTTCCGTCACAGCCCTCTGTGACTCTGCACGTCAGTTTCTGAATACTCTTGAGCTGAAAGTGCCTGGGAAAAGTGGTGTTCTAAGTAAGCACCAGCACTCAGCACCAAGCAAAGGGCTTCTACCATTTCTGTTCAAGTACTTTTAATTTTTAATGCATTACTAATTGGGAAAGATTTAGCATATTTAATTGTTTTGATTTAAAAAATGCTTCAACAGTGATAAACAAAAGTGGATGAAAGGAGTTCACAGGCAGAACTCAGAGTAATTACCTAGGTGAGTGGTGGAGTGCTGCTGAATTAAAGTGACAGGACTGGCTGATTAATGGGGGCTGGAGGATGCCTGTGGAGTGATTATGCTCATGAGGGTCTGCCGACAGTCTACCATGTGCTTCTGGGAGAAGAGAATTCCAGCTAGCTTGATTTGAAAAACACAACTTGACTGCAAAGAATTACCTTCTGAGGACCCCAGAGTAGGGTACCAGCCAGCACCGGCAGGCCTGTGACTTAATCATACAATATGAGAGCTAAAAATGTCCTTAGAAACCTAGCCTATACTTCTCATTTTTAGTTGTGATGCCCCAGATTTATAAAGGTTAATTATCTTGCCTAAGGCCATATAGCTAAAAAAAAATGATGGAGCTGAGATTCAAACTCAAGTTTCTCTTGCTTAGAAGTCTGTTGTATGTCACTTATTCCAAATATTGCATCAGACTAAAGAATTCTGTGTCAGAGAAAAAAATTTACTAAGCACCTACTATGTACTAACCCCAGCACAGTTGGTGTTGGGCAGTGAAGACAGGGTAAGAATAAAACTAATATGAATATGATGCAAATCTGAATAAATGAGGTTCTAGCCTTGGGAAGCTAACAGGTTTGTACAGTATTATCTAATAAGAAGTAATTTCTATCTGAGAGTTGCTTATTTCAGTATAACATGGCTAGAAAAAGGGTCTCTCCAGAAGTGTGGGGGAGGCCAAATCAGTCTACAGAGCACCTGTGGGAAACCAAGACCAGGCTGAGTGGAGGCAGAGGAGGTCAAATATAGCTCAGGACTTGAAGCCAAGAGACAGAATCAGAGAGAGGGAAGCTAAGAGCAGAGGAGGCAATGAGGAAAAGGAGCAGAAAAAGGTCTGGATCAATTGTGTAGCACTTGCCCAGATGGGGGTATAGCATGAGTGGACTAACTATACTTATAGTACCAGGCAGTGCTCTGTCATGGCTCTACCCCATCTCATTAGGTTGAACACCTTAGATGTCAACTTTGGACCATCTAGATCAAACTGGCATGTTTTGGCTTTTGAACTCAGCGAAATCTGAAGTTGATAGTTCCCAAACCTGGCTACTCATTAAAATCGCCTGAGTGCTTATTAAAACACAGGTTCCTGGGCCCCACCTCTATCAATTCTGAACCTGTATTTCTGAGTAATCAACAAACTAATTTATTCCAAGTGATTCCTCTGGAGTGCCTCTGGAACCAGATTTTGAGTACCATGGTTCTACAGAGAATCTCAGGAGGCCTAATACAGACCACTGGCTTTGGCCCTATCTTGATCGATGTCTTTGAATGCCTTAGATATGGATTTAGCAGCCAGACTTATTGTATCTTACCCAGAACAATAAACTAGGAGAAGCCAAGGATAAGTCAGATTAAGAATCAATATCCAGAAAGCCTGGAATCAGCCTGGATGCAGATTAAGAATCAGCATCCAGAAGCCTGGATGGATAGACAGACCAAACATAGCAAAATGAGTTTAGTTGGAGAAACTAACATACTACCTTGGGGACAAAATACCAAATGCATGAGCTTAGTACGGAATGGACACCACTTAGCAGGAGAACAAGAGAAAAGGCCACAAAGGTTTAGATAGCTTCTAGTTCAGTACAGTAATAAAGCCAGGTGAAAATTATGATCAGTAAAGTAAAGGAGGTGATAATCTCACTCTCTGCACAGGTTAGAGAAACTCAGAGCCTGGTGCAAAGTTCTTGGAGCCACATTTTTTAAAGTAAATAAGAAAAATGACATTAGTTGGACATTATTCAGCCTTAAAAAGGAAAGAAATTCTGTCATATGCAACAACATGGATGAACCTTGAGGACATTATGCTAAGTGAAATAAGCTGGTCACAGAAAGACAAATACTGCATGATTCCACTTAAATATTGTGTGTAAAATAGTAAAACTCATAGAATCAGACAATAGAATTGTGGTTTCCAGGGGTTGGGGGGAAGGGAAGTGAAGAGATGCTAATGAATGGACATAAAGGAAATTATGCAGGATAAATAAGTTCTAGAGATCTATGCAACATTGTCCCTGTAATTAACAATAACATACATTTAAAATTATGTTAGGAGGGTAGATTTCATGGTAAGTAATCTTACTACAGTAAAATAGCACTGAAAAAAGCAGGGGATGATTGGAGAAGAATAACCATGAAGATGATGAGGGTGAAGAAATTCAAAGCCATTTTCTCATGGGGATGTTTGACAGGACAGGAAATGTTTACCTTAAAGAGAGAGGAAAGATCTCTCTTTAAGAGAGATCAATAGAGTTGGATTCAACTCCCCAGAGGGTTATCTTAAAGAAGAATTAGGCTTTGTTTGTGTGGTCACAAGAGAAAGAATAAGGACCAAGAGGGCAGAAGCTACATGGAAATGGGGTTAGCCTTAAAATGAGGTAAATTGTCATGATGGTCAGAGGCCAAGGAGATATGAGTTGTTTCCTAAGGCGCTGAGCTCCCCATACCTGGAGTGTACCAAGTAAAGGCTGGCTGTTTGCCTTTGAGGCACAGTAGAAAGGTTTGAAGAGTTGACCAGTGGTCTTTTAAGGTCTCCTCAAAAGCCAAGATTCTGAAACTTTAAGAACACACCAGAACACGTGGATAACATTTGAAACAACTTTGAGTAGTACTTAATGATATCTTACCATGTGCCAAGAGAAATAGAGGACTGAGAGGAGTGTTTGTTCTCAGTGAGCATACCGTCAAGTAGGTGGGGAAATGAACAAGTAAAGAGATAATTATTGTCCTGTGTGACAAGGACTTTGAAAGAAGGCAGCGGGGTCAGAAAAGACTTCCTTGGGGCTCAGAGGAAGGATACCAGAGGCAGGTCTGAAAGCATGAGTAGGGATTAGCCAAAGATAGGAGGATGTTGAGAGCAGAAGGAGACCACGAGGAGGCCTGTGTCCCCAGCAGCAAGATTATGCTTAGGAAGGCCAACAGGACCTAAACTCAAGAGAGAAAGAAAGATATACAAATTAGTCAAAGAAGAACTGGGACAGCCCTGGGTATCTTC
The DNA here is from genome assembly GCA_004027375.1 of Macroglossus sobrinus. NCBI lineage: Eukaryota > Metazoa > Chordata > Mammalia > Chiroptera > Pteropodidae > Macroglossus > Macroglossus sobrinus. The sequence continues at coordinate 372,121 of PVKZ01000444.1, forward strand.
CCACTCTCTTCTGATTCTAAGAAAAGCTATCATTGTGTTCACCTGGCAGGCCAGGAGCCCAGAAGACCTGTCTCTGGCCACCATGTCTCCTGCTTGTTTCCCACCTGATCTTGGCTGTGTGGTGCAGGTGTGAGAGCTGTCTTCATGCCTCTGTGGAGATGCTGCATCAGTGTGGCTCAGAGGCAGAACCAGGCAGCTTGACTTCTCAGGTGGCAAAACACAACAAGTCTCTGTCATTCCTCAGATTGAAAGCATCAGGTGGAAAACAGTAGGTGTAATGCATTATTTATCTCTTTGCAATAAACAAATGCCATTCAGGATGCTGTGATTTATCTGCTCTGTTGTTTTGCTACATTGGTTGAGCCCAAAGACAGCCTCAGAAGGGAAAGGAAGAATCATATGGTCTATTTCATGTCATAACATTGGAAAAATGATTGCTTAGTCTGTGGCTGGATGAGCTTAGAGGTGTTGGCTAATTTACCTGCCATTTCTGTGCTTCTGTTTAACCATGAAAACTCATGCATCTTCCCAGCCACCTGGGAATAATAGTACAAGTACCTCTGTGCCTTTGCATGTGCTCTTTCCTCTGACTAAAAAGTCTCCTTACCTCTTTCATTGAGTTTCTCCATTTAGCTCTAGAAAACTTTCCTTCACTCTCAAGGGCCCTATGTTTCTCAGTATCCCTTCACATCCCCTACTCTCCAGAAGAGTATTTAACATGACTTAGAATTGTCAATTTCTTGGTCTGTTCTTCCAATTATACCGCAAGCTTATAAAGTCATCTCTTAGGTTTAAAAGGTTCAACACAGAGTTTGACATGTGACAGGCCCCCAGGAGTGCTTGGGGACAGGCTGATTCCAACCTATATAAACAATACCTCTGAAATGTTTTGGGAATCAGAGGTCTTTTGGTTGGTGGTACAAATCACATCTTTGTAATAGCTCATGCTTGATTAAGAGTTGATATTTCATAAAGTGCTTTCACCTGCATCATCTCATTGGAGGTTCAAAACAATCTTCTGGGTCCAGGAGGATTTACCTGTTTTTACAGGCTCATGTTTTGAAAAAGGCAGTAATTATGGGGGTTAAGAATGTGAACTCTGGAGTCAGAGTGCCATCATTCACTTGTAGTAGCTTTAGGCAAGTTACTGAACCTCTTAGAGCCTCATTTTCCCCATTTATAAGATGGGGGTGATAATAGTTTCTACATATGAGTCCCTAAAAAGCAGTATCTGGCATGATGAAGTGTCAACTAATCTTAGCTATTATTTTCCAGTAATTTGCTCAAAGTTTCATGACTAATAAGCCTGAGAATCAGAGTGTGATGTCAGGCAGGCTACACCCAAACTTAGTGCATGCTCCATTACATCACACTAATTTCTGCACAGAAATGTTCATCACGTGGCATGAGTAGCCATGGCCTCACCAAGCCCCTCGTTCAATGACCACCTCATCCCTCAAAGCTCAGAGAAAGGAATCCATGCCCCAATGAGCAGTGTTGGGACGGTGATCTCAGGTCTCCCTTTTGCTTGATGAGGGGCTATCTGGGTCTTCTAGATGATTTTGGTCATGATAAGACACAGTAAAGCTGAGAGGTCAGACTCTGAAATGGAGACAACCTGAGCTGGAATTCACCGTGCCCACATATTATCTGAGCAAATGGTTTAACCTCTCTGCCACAGTTTTCTCATCTGTAAGATGGTCATTTTAATAGTATCTACCTCACAGGACATTTTTAAGGGCTGGATGAGTTAAGCCTTGTCACTACATAGTGCTGGGGATAGTGCCTGACTCAGAACTAGCACTAATGGTCAAGTATTACTATTAATACTGTTGCCAGAAATGCTGCAGCATACATAGTTTGGGCTCTTTATTCCTGATTTTGAATCTAAAAAATTAGAGTTTGTGGAAAAAAATTTTCTTAATCAACATGACTATAGTATAAGCTCTTAAGCCATGAGTGAGTGAAAAAGATCCAGAGAATACCCACATTTGATAAGTATCATTATGTGCTAGGTAAAACTTTTCCACTTGTTATTTAATAGTCACACATCACTCCACAACAAGTACTATTATTCCCATTTTAGAGATTAGTAAATAGAGGCTTAGATAGTTTAAGTAGCTTGCCCAAAATTATACAATAAGTAAACAGTAGAACTGGGAGTGAGCCAAGGTCTGTGTCCAAAGCCCATTTTCTCTATGCCACATTATAGCACCTATAGGAGGTGCTTTTCTCCTTTAAGGCTGAAGCTGTTTTCAATGATAGAGGTAGAAATTTTTAATTAAGACAAAATCAGGAAAATGGTGCTGAGAGTCTCTCAGTTCCATGTATATGCAAACGACTTAAGGGGAGTAGGGACAGAGAGCCAAGATGCCAAGAAATCCGTCAATCAATCAAACCATTCGTCACCATAAACCTGGTTGTCATGGTAACTGGGGATAAAGCCTGGAGCGTGTTAGAACATAGTGTCTATCTGTTTGGGGTGACTATTTGGTTAGCAAGCACAGCAAAAGACCTTCTGGGCCAACCCGGACTGCTTAGCCATGAATAGAAGACTCTTTATAAACAGATTCTTGCTCACTCCACTGTCCTATCCAGCTCAGATTCTAAGAATCCATCCCTGATTCTGAGTGTGTTTTTGAATGAGATCCACATTTAATCAGCAGACTGAGTAAAGCAGTTTGCCTTTCCTAATGTGGTGGCCTCATCCAATCAGGCGAAGTCCCAAATAAAACAGAAAGGCTGACCCTCCCCTGAGTCAGAGAGGATTCTTACTGTCTGACTGCCTTGGGACACAAACTGAAACATCAACTTTTCTCTGAAACCAGTTATTTAGAACCCAACTAATACACTCTCTAATGCCTTCCTTATGGCTATCATAATTTTCCCTTTATTTAAAGTGATCAGACATTGTCTCTAATCAGTGGATCACACTGAGTTAAGATGAGATTTTTAAAACTTTTTTGACTGCTCACAAAAGTAAGAAATACATTTTATATCATGATTCAGCCCACACACATCTAACTAAAATAAATTTCAATACTTAACCATACTTGGAGTGATACAATCTGATATCTTCTATCCTATCGTATTCTGTTTCAATTTGTTAAATGCTGGTTATGACTCACAAAATTTCTTTGCAATCTCCTTATAGGCTATGACCTGCAGTTTGAAAAATTCTGGGTAAATATTTCTGAGACATTATAGCATGTTGGTTAAGATCATAGGTTCTCAAGTTTGACCCCCATCTTTATCCATTAATAGCAATGTGATATTGGGCAAGTTACTTAATAATACTAAACTACAGTACTTCATTTGTAATTTAGAAATTTTAGTATATTCTTCACAGGCCTTTCCTGAAGTTTAAATGAGATAGTGCATTTAAAGTGTTTGATCTAGTGTCTGCCACGTAGTAAAATTCCCAGTAAATGTTAGCTGTCTTATCATCACTGCTAGAGCCTAAGCCTCTGGTGTATGTATGAGAATGAATGATTCAATGTGAATAATGCACAAACTCTACATCAGTACTAACTGAATCATGTTGAGCCATTTACTGAGGCTCTTTGGACCTCAATTATCTCTCTACAGAATTGGAGAAAATAAGAATATAATTTCTTGTAAGCTATTATGAAGATCATCCTAAATACTAGATGTGAATATGTTGTACTTTACCAAAATTAGGAGTTGTTATATATAAATATATTTTATTAAAAGCAAATATTCTGTTAACTCTTATGTAGTGAATAAAAAAATAAATTGTTAATTCATTTTAGGTTGCAACCGATTTGGCTACCCATATAATAAATCATCCCTGACTATAATCAGATGATTATGACAAAGAGAAAACCAGTTACTGTCTACAAACTCAATGCAAGGAACCGCATTGGTATCTAGACAGTACTAACCACATTGTGTGTGCTTCGTTAATGTTTATTGCATGAAAAGCTAAAGAAATGAATGAATAAGGGAAGGGAAGGAGAAAGAAAAGAATGTAGACCTGTAAATAGCATCAACCTTAATGAGACTTATAACCCTGTGGCTTTTTCTACCTTATGTGTTAGGTGGTAAACCAGTTAGTCCAAGGATTTAAGCTGGAAGATAATAATTAATGACAAGCTGAATGTATTGTGCTTTAGCTGGAAGGGTCTTTCTCAGGGTCACTGTTATCTGACATCCATCAATGGGAGGAAAGATAGAATGCAGGCACAGATTTAGGCAGAATTGTTAACACTTTGAGGGATAGTGATGAGAATTCAAAATGACCTTGATAAATGGGAGGAGCAGTCCCTCCAAAAGTGGATGAAGCTCTAGAGACAGAAATGGATGACCTTGGTCAAAAAAAATGGGCAGGTCCAGGGGATGCATGATTGCCGAGGCTCCAAGTCTACAGCAGAAGCAATAGCCATGGCAGGCTGGACACAATAATAATAATCTCCCTTCCATTTGAACCATACTTCCTAGCTGATCAATTACGGAGCTCTACGAGATAGGTCATCTTATTATCCCCATCCTCTAAATTCTCAGAAAGCTGAGAACAATAAACATATGGTAATAATAACACCAATATAGCACAGCAATAATAGTTCATACTTTTTAACTCTTACTATATGCCAGAGACAGGGCCACATGCTCACATAGATTGATTCATTTCATATTCACATTATTTCATTTAGAAGAACAGGGAACTGAGATATAGAGAGGTTAACTAATTGACCTGAGGGTCACATGGCTGAAATGGTGAAGATGAGATTTGAATCCAGGCAATCTGATTCAGAACCTTTTCAACAACTGATATTTGTTAAGTGCTTATTAGAGTCTGAGCACTGCACTAAATATTTTTTGTGGGTAAATTCACTTCTCACAACCACTCTGCAAGAAAAATGTCATTAATATCTCCAGCTTCACAGGTGAGAAAATTGAGATTTAAAATGATTAAATAATCTGCCCATGATCACACAGCTAGTAAGTGACAGAACCCATGCCTTTCAACCACTATTGCTATACTAATATCCTGTGTTAAAGGGAAAAATATCTATTTAAACACCACTTATTTGTCATCATTTCTATTGGGTCTTAAAGAAGCTGAGGTTCAGAGAAATTAAGTACCTTGATCAAGGTCATGCAGCTACTAAATAGTAGAACCAAGATCCCCACCCAAATGTTTATGACTCCAAAGTTTGGATGCATTACTACCTACCATATCACCTATTTCTTCATTCCACAGATTTTAATCTAATGGCTTTATTACTTCTGACCCACCTAAAACTGTAATCCATAATAATAACTACTGCTTAGTGTTTTACTTAGCACAGTGCTTTTAAAAAATATCATCTTGGTTAATCTCATAGTAGCCTTTTGAAGTAGTTTATGAACCACACATTAGTTATGAGAGAAATGAGACTTGGAGATGTGAAGTATTAGCTTTTAAATGGCAGAGCCTACATGAAAAGCAAAGCTATTTCAGTAAAAGGAGTTCTTTTCACTGTCACACTCTTTGCTGGCTTTTATGGGGCCACCAAAATGCTACTGGTTTCCTTTATAAGCAAAGCATCAATAGAAGTCATTTTCTGTAAGATCTTTGCAGGGCCCTTTTAATATGGCCAAAAGCCAAAAAATCATGAACCTTTAGATTCTTCAGACTATTAGTTTACTTTCTATTTCATGCATGATTTCCATTACAGCATTCCTGATAGAGACATCCTATCAGACTTATTTAGATTCTTTAACTGATAGAAAACTCTATTTTATGTTGCACTTTGAAAGACCAAGGGCACAGAAGCTGAAACAAATGTGTCAGGACTTATTTACATTAGCAAAATAAGGGGGTTTGGAACAGACCACTACCATCTTTATCCCAAATGTATTTATAGTCTGTCCATCTAACCTCTGATACTTTTCTTATTGTGCATGTCTGCTTGGCTGGAAGGAACCTGCAGAGAGAACACGGGAAATGAGAGAAAAGACAGAGTAGATACTGAGGAGGTGACTGATGAGATATGTGAGGAGAGAGAGGAAAGAAGTCCAAATTATTTTCAAGTTGTGATCCTGACAAAGGCAGCTGGGATTGAAAAAAAAAAGAAAAGGAAAGGAAGGGAAAAATAGAAAAGGAAAAGAAGAAAAGAAAGAAAAGAAGCCTGGACCATAACCAAACTATCTCATGTATTTTTCACTGACTAGCCATAGGATTTTTCAGCCTTGGCTCTTTCATATGTAGAACTAAGGAAAACTATCCTCACACAAAATCATAGAAAAATTGAGAAGATATACAAGTTGCCAACCGATACATGAAAAGCTGTTCAACATCACTAATTGCCAGGAAAATGCAAATCAAAACCACAATGAGATTTCACCTCATACCTGACAGGATGTCTATTATTAAAAAGACAAGTGATTACAAATGCTGGTGAGGATGTGGAGAAAAGGGAACACTTGTGCACCATTGGTGGGGATATAAATTGGTACAGTCACTATGGAAATCGGCATGAAGGTTTCTCAAGAAATTTAGAACTACTATATGATCCAGCAAATCCCACTTCTGGGTATATATCCAAAGGAAATAAAATCATTCTCTCAAAAAGATATCTGCACTCCCATTGTTATTGCAGTATTATTCACAATAGATAAGGTTTGAAAACAATCTAAGTTGATAGATGAATGGATAAAGAAAATGCAGTATAGATGTGAAATGAAATACTATTCAGCCCTTTAAAATAAGGAATCCTATCATCTGTGACAACATGGATGAACCTGGAGGGCATTATGCTAAGTGAAATAAGCCAGACAGAGAAAGACATATACTGCATGGAATCTTTAAAAAAAAAAAAAAAAGTCAAGTTCAGAAACAGGGAATAGAAAAGTAGTTGCCAAAAGCCAAGGGTAAGGTGGGGGGAGAAATAGTGAGAGATTGGTAAAAGAGCACAAGCTTTCAGCTATGAGATGAATAGAGTCTGAAGCAATAAGATATAGCATGGTGACTATAGTTAATAACACTATATTGTATAATTGAAATTTGCTAAGAGAATAGAACCTTAATATTCTCATTTTTTAAAAAAAGGTGAATATGTGTATGTGAAGTGATGGATATGTTAATTTATTCAATGCGGGGGGCATCCTTCCACAATACATACATCTATTAAATCATCATGTTATATACATTAAATATCTTCCACTTATATTTGTAAAAAGAAGTTTAAAAAAGATTAAGTGAGATGGCTGGTGTTGAAGACACATGGTAGGTAGTGAATTATTTTTTCACCTCTCTATATATAATAAACTGGGAGGTTGGTGGTGTCTCTGACTGAGAAAAAAATTCGGGAAGAAGAGTATAAAGTGGGTTGGTGTGAGGAGGACAGGATTTGACTCCCTGGCGGTGCCAGCTTTCTAGTGCAGATGACCTTAGGTGTTTGGGAACATGGGCAGGGATTCAGCTGGGCATGTGGAGTCACTCACTGAGGAAGAAAGTTGGAGAGTGGAAGAAGTAAGGACAATGACAGTAGGGAATGAGTGCTAAGAACACTTCCTAGGGCTGTGCCTACATTTAAGGGTCAGGTAGAGGAAGAGAAAACAGTAAAAATGATGGAGAATCAATAGTCTGAGAGGTCGGGCAAGTTCACATCAACTCAAATGTTCATGATGTACCCACTACGGTCCCAGCATGTGCTAGGTACAAAAATACCCCAGAGAAAAGAGGTATAGAATGTATGTGTAAAGGTTCATTGTCTAGAAGAAGAGACAAATTATATTTGTATTTATAATTGGCATAATATATGCATTTTAAAAATGTGTATTCTGTAGTCTTCTCTTGGCTCCAGAATCCCTGCCATACTTTCATATGCCTGCAGGACATCTTTACCAGGAAGCTTAGCAACTCCATAAAAACTTACCATATTTTTTTATCCCAATATGTGTGTGCATGTATGCACGCATGTGCTCATGCATGTTTGTGTGTGTGTGTGTGTGTGTGTGTGTGTGTGTGTAGTAGAAATATAATTCAGAGGAAGGAGTAATTTATACCTCACAATCCACACCCAAGTCATCTGTAAATTATCTACACTCTTTTCAAAACCTATCCCACATTTATTATAGTATTTCCTCTTCATTGCTTATTTCTTACCAAGACATCAGCAAGAGACTTCAGTTCTCCCTGAGTCCACTCTCACCTCCTCTATTCTGTGCTCTACGTATTAGCAGCATGATCTACTGACACATACGAGGGGCTAAGCTCTGCCTTGCTGATAACTGAAGTAGCTTCTATTTTACAGCAGATATGGTCTGTGCTTCTTGCCATGGCTGACAAGATGCCCTGAGATCTGTCTATGCTTCCTCCAACATCAACTTCTGGAATTCTCTCCTTATCCAAGTCTTCAGCCACTGATTCCTCCTTTCAGTTCTGGCTGTCCACTCTGCCCGGGACACCTTTCTTTTTGTCTTTGGAACCCTTTTCTTATCCTTTGGACCTCCTCTCAGTATGGATTTCACATCCTCAGAGACTTTCTGAGATCATCCTAAGCTATGTAGGTGTCTCCTCTCCCTGTAGTTATTCTCTATTTCTATAACCTTCTCATTTCCTACATGGATCTTACCACAATCTGCAATAATATATTGATTCATTCACTCAACAAAATTTATTGAGAACCTACTATGTTCCAGGTACTTTTATAGGAGATGAATATATAGCAGATGAGGCCTCTGCTCTCCTGGAACATGTGTTCTAGAAAGAGGAGATTGACAATAAAAAAATAAGTATATGAACATGGTGACTACTGAATAAACAGTGATTTTATGATAATTAACATAGGATGCTATAGCAAAAAGAGACTTGACTGGGAAGGAAAGTCTTCTCTGAAAAGTTGAGATTTAAGTTGAGATTTGAATAATTAGAATACAAATATTCAAACATCAGAGGGAAGGGTAGCCCAGACCAAGAGGACAGCCAATACTCAGACTGTAAGCTAAAGTAAGCTTGGTATGTTAGAGTGTTAAAGGAAGAAGGATGATGACAATAAGGAAGGAAGGGAGGGAGGGAGATGGAAGGAAGAGAAAAGAGAGAAGAAAGGAAAGAAAAAAGCCATCATACTTTAGCAGTGTGCAAATGAGAAATAATGGTGATTTAAATTAGCTAGATGGTAATAGAAATGGGAGAATAGATGCCACATATGCTTTAAAAGTAAATTCGACAGATATCACTGAAGAGGAACAGGAAGTAAAAGAGGAACCAAGATGGCAACTAGATTTTGGCAGTTAATTTAACCTTCTGTACTACATCATGAGCTTTGCAAGGACAGGGACCATATTGATTTTATTTACCTGATTCATGATATGGATTTAATAAACATGATTGAATGAATGTATGAAGAAATAAAATTATGGGAGAAGGGGTGGAGGGATGTCAGAGCAGTTTTCACAGAAGTAGAGATGCCCATACAAGGTTTAGAAGGATGAGTTAAATCTGTCAAGTTGGCAATATAGGGAAGAGCATTGGATGCTGACAGCATAGCATGTGCAAAAGGACGCAGGGAGCACACATGCACAGAAGTAATGTCACTGAAGTACTTGACCTGTGCAAGGTAAATCAGCTCTGTGACTTGGCTGGTGAATAGACTATTCCCTTTGTCATATCTTGGTACAAAGACAAGTAGTAAGATCTCCAAAGAAGGGATAAAGGAGAAAAGAAATCCATATCCAGAAATTTAAGGCCAAAGCCATCCTGATTCATGCAGAAAGTAGAAAGCTGTCAGGTGCAGCCCTGGAGGAAGGCCTGGGATCCCACTGAAGTCTAATGTCACCTCTCCAACATTCGAGACTTCACTTGTCTTTGATGCATGGTTTTATACCATCTTTGGCAGAGAAGCATTTGATCTAAAGAACACATGAGAGCAAACAGCTTTGTTCATCCTCTAGGAATTACTCAGAGAGGATCTGAGGCAAACCCAAGGACAAAAGATACCCCCGAGCAAACCAACCAGTATGTTCACTTAAAGGCTTCCATACCAAGCCCAGTTCTTTGAGTATGTGAGTGTATATACCACAGGGGGTATTTCTTAGAAATAAGCACTTAATAGAATATAAATATTATTAAAGTCACACAGATTAAAGATATACAGAGAGAAAAAGATAGTGACAAAGAGGAAAGACAGAGAGACGAGTTGAGAGAAAGAGCAAGGCACCTAGAAAGAAAGAGAGCAAGAGAGAGGAGATGAAAAACAAAGAGAAAACTAGGCAAACATTAAACATGGGAAGAGGGTGTGCATGATTCTATCTGTCAAAGGGAAAGAAGGTAGATGTTTTCGTTCTTTGTAGGTTAATATGTAAATGACATTCTGATTTATTAGCGGTCTCCAGCAGATGAGGTGATGATTAGTAAATTTCCATATTTATAGAAATGCAACACTAACTTTCCAGATTTATAGAAAATCAGCTCTTCACAAATAGCAAATTGTGCTATTATCGACATATGGTTTTCTATAAACAGAGCTGAGGTAATTATCCCTGGGACAATTTGTTGGTGGGCTTCTTCTGAATATTAACCACATAGGAAACCCATTTCTGTCTCACATATTTTAAAGAGGAGGGGCCATGAGATACCTCGGGCAATCAATTAGTAATTCAGCACCAAAGACAAGAGCACAAATGAAAGGCTCTACCATGACCACATGATAGAAAGACCATGCATGGGTCCAGGGCTCTGATGCCAGCTTCCTGTAGCCGTGGGGAAGTAATTAACCTCCCTGAGCAGCCTCAGCATTTCTGGGGCTAAAATTGGGATAACACCAACCTCCAAGTGTTGCCGAGAAGATTAAATGAGAATATACACAAAAGCACCTGGAACCTAGTGGGTACTCAACAAATGTTAGCTCCTTTTTCTTTCTCATATTTTTGAATGATTCTAAAAAGCTCCACTTGAATTAAGTTTTTCAAACTCTTTTATTTCATTGATTCATATTACACTCTTTATTTTGTATTATGACCTGTACATGTATACATGTCTATATTTAACTGAAAAAAGTTCTTGAGGCAATAACTTACCTTCACTGCCTGCAATCCACTATGATATTTTCTATTCTATCCTGTATCGTTGTTGTTCAAAATGCTGTTTGTGACCCATAGATTGATTTCAAGACCTACTCCTGGGTTGCATCCTGAAGTTTGAAGAGTACTATGCTACAAGAGGGTAGGAACCATATTTAGATTTGCACACCATTGTATGCCTAGTACAAATGCATAATAGGTACTCAAAAAATGTGTGAATTATTAAAGAATGAATACATGGCTATATGGCTGAACCAATAAACAGCCCTAGCCAGGAATCTAAGCGAATGCCCTTTTTCAAACTCCATGTCTTGTTTTGCACACTCAGTACATACTAAGCCTTGTGTTGAATGCTAACAAAACAGAAGAGCATCAGACACTATACTTGTTTTTAAAGATCTTATAATCTAGCTGAAGAGGAAAATATTAAAATTTGGAAAATTATTTTTTTGAAGACTAAACAGTGTGGAACTTATATGAATTTGTTAAAGAAAAGAAGTGGCCAGCCTAGACTAGTGCAGTCAGGGAAAATTCTTGATCCTGGGAATTTGACCTTGGCTTTGAAATATGGATAGATTTCTCACACATCTACTCCTTAATTGACTAGGTCAGGAGTTCTCAAACTGTAGTGAGCATCAGAATCACTTGGAGGGCTTGTCATGACACAGACTACTGGGTCCACACCCAGAGTTTCTGATTTAGTAAATTTGGGATGGGAGCCTGAGAATTTGCATTTCTAATAGGTTCCCAGGTGATGCTGATGCTGCCAGTTGGAGTCCACACTTTGAGATCCATTGTTCTAGCAGTTTGGAGTAAGAGCATGAAGATTGTTGATGTCATGCTATGGAGACTTTAGACTTTATTCTTAGCCATTTAGGACATTCTAGAAGAAAAATGATCTCCTCAGATCTATGACATAGATCCTTCTGGTGGCAATCATTGAGAATGAATTGAGAGGGGTGAGTGAGCCTTCCTCTAGAGACCATTTGAAGCTGATGCAGTAATAAGTGAAAGATGAGAACCTAGCCTACAACTGGAGTGGATGTGAAGAAGAGATATGGAAGAGAGCTGCTCAGGGGAGAGATCCAAAGGCTCTTAGAGATCTACAAGGGTGAAGGAGAAGGAGGAATCTGGGATGACTCCAGTTTGGGGGCATCACTGACTTATTGGTCTGGCAGTTCCATTAACCAAGAATTTACATTTAAAATGTACATTTTAAATAACAAAATCCCAGATTCTGTATTATTAAGGAGGTAACCATGGTGAAATAGAAAACACATACTTTTAGGGAGCCAGAAAAGTGCGAGTTAAAATCCTGTTTGTCGTGCTTATTAGCAAGTCATTTCACCCTCTGGACATCAGTTCTCTGAAAATGATACTAATGATACCTTATAGGGTTGTCATGAGGACTAAATGAGATCATGCATGGCTCATAGTCAGTGCTCAGAAAACTGCAAACCACATTCCAATGTAGGCACTGACCTCTGTGTGCATAAAACTTCTACTTACCAAGCGATTCCATTTTTTCTTTGTCAAGCACCAGGATATATTCATAAGTGCCACCCATTGATCCAGACGTTATGTAATGGGTTCCATAGTCATTGATGAACTTAGCATATATGCCGTAATTGTACTGCTCCGGAAGCTCCATTAATGACTGCAGCATTCCTTCATCTAGCATAATATTGTTCCTCCTCATCTTAAAATGAGCAGTCTGCACCTTTGTGAAAATTCTCATGAATTTGTATTTCTGCCAACAACAACCGCCATGGAATAAGGGAAAAGAGAAAAGAAAGAATACATTTTACCATATGAAATAATGTAAAAGGTCAGCATTTAGTAGCTGTGGGAAATATATACATTTACATATAAATGTATGAGCATAAATACATATAATGAAGTATTAATATATTTTACAAGCACACCTCAGACACCAGTGTGTTCCTGGCTTCTTCTGTTCCCACTGCCCTGTCCAAGTTCTCGTTAGCACTCACCTGATTAGTTACTACGCTGTGCTTCTCTGTGTTCCTCTCCCCTATTCTGCCCCTGCACCATTCTCACCTCCACATCTCTCTCTGCTCTAATCGAAGCATTGCATTATGTAACCTCCTACACAAGTATTAGGTACCCCTGAAAAATTGTGCATAGGAATATTTTGATAGCATGGCAAAATGCAGTATTATTTAATTTATTGAACAAATATCTAAAAATGCCTTTACTTACAAGCACTATGCTGTGGACATAGTCTTGAATGAGATAGGTCCCCACACTCATGAAGCTTACATTCTAGTGGTAATCCTGTACTGTTATGTAATAAAGAAAAGCATTATCCTGATGTAATAATAGAGAAGAAGAAGAAGAAGAAGAAGAAGAAGAAGAAGAAGAAGAAGAAGAAGAAGAAGAAGAAGAAGAAGAAGAAGGAGGAGGAGGAGGAGGAGGAGGAGGAGGAGGAGAGGGAGGAGGAGGGGAGGAGGAGGAGAAGGAGGAAGAGGAGGAGGAGGAGGAGGAGAAGGAGGAAGAGGAGGAGGAGGAGGAGGAGGAGATGACGACGATGACAGAATGAGGATATTGTTGAATTGTTTAAGAGGAAGAGGGTCATGTATGGGTATTACTTCCAAGTAATGTACATTTTGATCCAAAGTGACAGTGAAAGTTTGAAGAGTCACATGCTTTTAGAAAAGTTCACACTGATATGCGTGTTCTGATAGATAATAGAACAATACTTTCCCTTCAGCTAATTTGTGGCAAAGCTCCAGAATATAATGTTGTTTAGGCTTTTTGGTAAATTTTTAATCAATTTAGTAAATATTTCTCTGGCTCCTGAATCTCCCTCCAGCTTCATCACCCCCTGTTTGCCCTCCCTATCCTATGCCTCAGAAGAAGTATTTTCAGTTCCAAACATGTGAGGTATTCTCTCACCTCCAGGCCTTTGCACATGCTGCTTCCCAGGCCTAGAACACCCTTCTGTTAACTCCTGCCTCCCTTCATCTGGAGAACTTGTGTTAGTCATTAGAGTTCACATTAGGTAGATGTTCTTTCCTCAGAAAAGCATTGCCTGACCACTCAGTATAACAGACAGTTAGTAGTGAATGTTTGATGAATAAATGAAAGACCAGTTCAGCATGCCAGCCCTCTGATCTATTTGGAAAAGTAAGGCTTGCACTGGATTCTTCCAAGTCTAGTTTAGTAAAGCTGGCTGTTCCTCTTTAAGACATATTCTAAGTATTTCCCTACATGCTCCAGGTAACCAAGAAAAAGGATGGGGTGAAGTGATAAGGGTTCTAGTCTCATCGTTCAATTTTATTCCCTTTGTGATGAGTCTGTGTGCAAAGGCATAATAAGAAAAACAAACGTGATTACCACTGATCAGACATTTCCAATTATACAAGCAAATGAAGGTTCAATTACTACTGTACTTTTTAATGCAATTAAGATAATACATGTTCAGTATAGGTTATGGAATGCTGTGCGACACAGGCATTATGTTTTAATACCTTATTTTGATACTTGCTTAACTCTTTCAGGATCGAAACTCCATGTGATCCGGATGCACCCACATCCACCGTTACGGGGCTACTTGTAAAGCTTACACCAACAGTGACCCCACCTCCCATAGACTTGGTGTCTTTTACTTTAGAATAAAGTTCATTTGCATCATCATACATCTCTGAGGAGAAACTAGTGTCTGCTCGGGCCTGAAAAGAAACAAACGGATGTTAGCTTTGTCCATATATCTTAATTCATACTTAATATTTAAACCTTGTCTTTAAAAAACCTCAAGTTTAAGATTATAGTAAATCTCTTTAAAGGTTAATCCAGGCATCAGATTGATATTCACTAAGACACAGAAAATACAGCAGTTTAGTTAGTGTTTAGTGCTACTGCTAAAATATTTAAATGTGTGCATACACACACACACACACACACACACACACACACACACACTGATTCTGAAGAAATCCTATATTGTTCTGCACATGGATTTCTTTCCAGTTGGATTATTCTTTTGTAGGGGAGGTTGCTTGTTTCCACAATGGAGAGATACAGAAAACCACATCTGGATGTAGACCAGGGTGGAAAGGGGCAAAGGAAGCTGTGTAGATGATGATAGCTTTAGGCAAAGGTATGCTTTTGTGTTGCCCACAAATGTTTGGTTATTTTATTCCAGGCACATGGTACGGTTGCATTTCTCTGCCAACTGGAACTGAGCCATTTTCTTTTTTCTTTTTTTCTTTTTTTGGGCCTGACCCTGTTTAGCTTCTGAGATCAGAAAGGATTAGGCTTGTTCAGGGTGGCATGACCATAGACTGAGCCATTTTCTTGTATCTAGCTTGAGCCAAGGACATAAGGGTTAAGAGTCCTTATGTAGTTCAATCTACAATCACAAGATCATATGTTGAGATAGAGCTTCCATTAGATTGGGTCCTGAGTGTCTGTTGATGGGAGTTTCGTTTCCATCTTAGATTGGACAAGTAGCATAAGTGGGGCACCCTTGCCTCAAGGCACTGAGATTTCAGAATACTGTATTGCCATAACACAGCCTAGTCTGTCTTGCCTGACACATAGGCCCTAGGCCATTCTTGAGGTTAGGACATTGGCATTGTCCCTGTCTTCCAGCTTGGCAGAGGTGGAAGTGGGGTGGGGGAAGCCAGCTTCTTAAAAAGAAACTCCATAAGCCTGACCTTATCTTCTGTCAATATTTTCCTCTTGGAAATTTGGAGGAGCGGGGATGTGATTAGATTATTGTTTAGAGTCCTGGGATTCTACCATTTCTCTGTATAGTTAGACTGTGTATAGGTATAATGTGTATAATGTATCCTCCCTTCTTAATGACAAAGAACTGGGCTTAGTTCAGGTAGATCTGGGGGGTGAATCTGACTCTGTGACCTACTGCAGTACAACTTTGGGCTTGACACTTTATCCCTCTAAGTCTCTGAGATTTTTTAACTTCTAAAATGGGACAATGATAACATCTAGTCCATTGTGTTGTTATGAGGTTTAAATGGGAACCTTTGTGTGGAAGTGGAATATCTGATACATAGTAAGCATCCAATGAAGCTTGGATAAGGGTGAGGATTGAAAAATGAATGGTGAAGGGCAGGCTCTGGAGCCGATCACGAGCTATGTACTGCTCTGAACGACCAAGAGATAGACGAATTTTAGAGATGGAGAGAATCTTAGGGATCATCAACAATCTGCACTTCTCAACAGCAGA
Organism: Macroglossus sobrinus; assembly: GCA_004027375.1. Classification (NCBI taxonomy): domain Eukaryota; kingdom Metazoa; phylum Chordata; class Mammalia; order Chiroptera; family Pteropodidae; genus Macroglossus; species Macroglossus sobrinus. Next base: position 388,364 of record PVKZ01000444.1, read on the forward strand.
ACCCTTTCTTCAAACAAAATCATACGCAGAAAACCAAGTAATAAAATTGATCAGTGGGGAGCCTGTTCTTGGCAAAGCAGGGTCATAGGTCTCAGAACCCTGTCCAGCTGCCTCCTGTCCTGCCACCACTTTACAGCTTAAAAAACTGGACCCTGGGGAAGGGCAATGAGCTGCTCAAGGTCTTGTATAGACATGCCCCTCGTTCCTCGACCCTCTGTTGAGGATGGTTCCAGGATCCCTCACAGATAACAAAATATACAAATGCTCAAGTCCCTTACATAATAGTGTAGTATTTGCATATAACCTATGCACATTCTCCCATATACCTTAAACCACCACTAGATTATTTATAATACCTAATACAATGTAAATTATATGTAAGTCATTATTATACTGTATTGTTTAGGGAATAGTGACAAGAATTTAAAAAGCTGTACATGTTTGGTATAGATGCAGCCATCATAGGCCTAACCACATAGTATATGTCAGCAACCATGTAATATTTATTTTTAAAATATATTTAGTCCACATTTTGTTGAATCCACAGATGTAGAACCTGCAGATACAAATACAGATACAGATGCAGATACGGTGTATTCTTATCGTCTAATAGGTCCACAAATTGGAAACAGGTCTTTGCACCCTAAATCTATTTTACTGATTTTGGAATTTAGCAGGGGGGTGGTCCCATTGACCTTGTGCCTATCCTTGGCTCTGCCCTTGTCTCTCAGTGTCCTTCAGCACTGAGTATCTGTGGGCAGGTGTAAAGGAGCCTTCAGCCACCAGCACACTCTACAGGAAATACAGTCTTCTGCAATAAGGCATCTATTTCCATCAACAGGCCTCTCCCTCCTGCCCCACCCTACTGGGGCCTTTGAGTGCCTCTGCTCAGACTTACTTCAAAGTGGTACATTAGGAAGTTGTAGGGTTTCCGGAAGTACTTTTCATCATCTCCATAGTAGAGATGCTCACAGGCAGAATCATATCGCAGTTCCCTCCATTCTCCATTGTATACCGTCTCACACTGGCCCCCATAATACCTGGCATCATATACACTCTGAGTTTCTTTCTGGGTCAGGATATTATACCTAAATTGAAAAAACAGGTAGCTTGTGGGAGAGAGCACTGGAAAGGCAAAAATAACAAAACATTCTTGGGAAGATGTAGCTGGTCATCTGAGCAGTGGTTTCTCAATCTGTGTTCGATGGAGCCCTAGGGTTCCTCAAAGTACCTTAAAGGCCACTTTGGGTAACAATGGGAGACTGAGTAGGCTGGGCCCAGACCTTCAGGTTCTCTCCAGCCATAGCAGACAGATAGCTCCATTCAGCATATAAAACAGTGCTCCCAGATTGGAGGCACCCCTAAATATTTATTGAATAAGTTAGAGAAGAATATGCAGAATTACCAGGAGGCCAGGCACAGAAACCAGACAGTCTGAATCCGTTTCCCATTCTTGCTACATCTAGCTGTGTGAACTTGGGCAAGTCATTTAAACTCTCTGTGCCTCAGTTTAGTCATTTGTAAAAAGCATTTAATACTACTGCTCTACAGAGTTAAACATGAGCTAAAACATGTAAAGGAATCATAATAGCACTTAGCATGTATTAAGTACTAAATAAATGTTGTTGCTATTAGTATTATTTCAGAAAAGGGCTCTGCTGCTAAAAAAAATTAGGTTTGAAATAGTCAATATAAGTCATAGTGCCAAGCTAAGACTCTAATCCTCAGAAAAATCCTTTTCTGCAAGGCAGCATGGAATGTCAGTGCACAGTTTGAAAGTCAGAAAGCTCCTGTTTTATTTCCAACTCTATTATGTACCAGCTGTGTGACTTTGGACACATTATAGATACCTTCTGAAGTTCATTTTCCTCATTTGAAGAATGGATATAATAAAATGACATCTCATGGTTTTTATGAAATCTAAATGAGAGTATTAAAGAAAAACAAGTAAAATTGATAGGACATATTAGTCACTAAACAATTATACTTTCTTTCCCCTAGTCTAATACCCTTCCAGAAATATTTTTCCATGATTTCCTCATTGGGGATTTCAAATCTATCTGCCCAAGTTCTAGATTTTAGGCTATAAATGGTTTAACCATCTTTAGGTAAAATTAATATGAAACAGGTGAAATACAGTTTTAATTTTCTAAAAATAGAAAGTTAACAACAAAAACATTTAGAGTTGGCTAAGAGTTCTAAGATCTGACAGTCAAAGCCTCTTTTGTTATAGATAATAAAATGACTGCTTATCTGTCTCTCAAACTCCTATTGAGCCTTTAAGGCCATCTCCAATGTTGCCTTCTTTGATTATCCTGAATGGACAGATGTCTCCCTCTATGGTCCCATGGCATTCAGTGATTACCTTGTCATGTATGTTTGTGGCCTGTGTGGAAAGGCACAAAGGCAGTAATCTGAGCAGGGTAAAAACTGAATAAAACCTGCTCAAAAGAATAAATGGACAATTATAGAGCACCTGACATATAGTAGAAATTAAATGTAAGTTAACTTCCTTTTTTTTCTCCTTTCTCCATCTCTTTCTTCATATAGTGGCAGTGATGTACTATTAACTGTGAGGAATATACACTACACCAGATATTTAGCATACATTAGCTTTAAAACTCATGACAGTTTTGTGAATGTAGAAATTGAAGCACAGAAAAATTAAGTAATTTGCCTATAGTTGCCACTGGATTTTTTTTTCTGTTTTTTTTTTTTTTTAACACAAATCTGGATTTTTTCCCTTTACTCCATCCTGAAGTTTCTCCCTTTTCTGCTGTTGAATGTGTTTCTGCCTGTAGCTTACAAGTAAGTATAGGCTTTCTAATAAGCCAAACAAAAACCAAAGGAAGAATAAGCCCTAATATTAAAATGCTATCTCTAAGCATAAGTAAAGCCTACATATGTTTGGAAAATCTGGTTGCAGAAGCACCAGTAAAAAGAAAAAGACATAGTTGAGAAGGTCCACTTTTTGGAAATCTGCTCTACAGAAATATTCACACATATTTACAAAAATATGTGTACAAGAATGTTCATTGTAGTGTTTTTTAAGAGAAAAAATGAGAAATAATCTATCAATAGGAAGTAGTCATCATATACTTATTATTATCATCATAATAAGTTATATAGTTATACTATAAAAGAAGAGTTGGCCAACTTTTTTTTAACAAAGGGCCAGATAGTAAATATTTAAGGCCCTGTAGGCTGTATGTTTCTGTTGCAACTACTCAACTCTGTCATTGTAGGGCAACAACTGTGTTACTATTTATAAAAACAGACAGCAGGTTAAATTTGGCCTTCGGGCCATAGTTTGCTAACCCATATTATAGAATTCTATGTTGCTTACAAAGAGACAATAGAAAATATGGGAAAGTATAGGGGGAGTTCTTAAAAATATTTTATTAAGTGAAAAAAGCAAGTTACAGACTATGTAGTATGATCACATTTATGTTAATTAGACTCATGTCTATAATGCACCACACCTACTATAGGCATTTTCCAAACGATGTATATTGTCAATTCATTTTTATATGATCTAGAAGTGCCTACATCAAACTATTAATGGGAATCAGCTCTAGGGAAGGTGGTGAGAGAGGGTGATTGGGTGGGGTGCAGGTCAGGAAGGGTGAAGGAATACTTTTCAGTTTTTACTTCAAACATGTATGACTTCCATAAAAATAAACAAAAATGAAAAACTAGGAAATGCTTAAATTAGAAAACAAGATATCAGGAAAGCCCCCTAAAATCCTGAGATGAATAGGAAAATCATCAAGAAATCAGCTATTGGGGGTAGAGGAGAAGCCATTCTATTAGCTTGAGTGTTTAGTATGAGCAAAGCACATTCAGACAATATATTTGAAATGCTCTTGATTGATTCACACGAGAGCAAGTCATTGTTTGTGATATTTTTGCCAAAAAGTTGGTAATTTTTTAAAGTCAATATGTAGATGTTTTATGCTTTTACTCTGTTAACTCCACAATCACTCTCAAAATCTATAATAATCCCCTTTATTCGTATAGGATTTAATCACATTTCCCAACTCCCAACATTCATATGGTGAAAATCTGACCCCTCCCCTCTGCAAAAAAAAAAAAAAAACCCTCAGAATTAGACTGTGTTTTGGTGATAGGGTATTTACAGAGGGAATGAACTTAAAATAACATCATAATCCAATATGACCAGTGTCCTTATAAAAAGAGGAAAGTTGGACTCAGATGCATACAGAGGGAAGACCATGTGAAGACACAGAGAGAAGACAGCCATCTACCAGCCAAGGAGAGAAGCCTCAGAAGAAAACAACCTTGTTGATAACTGATCTGGTTTCTAGCCTCCAGAACTGTGAGAAAATAAACTTCTGTTGCTTAAGCCACCCAGTTTGTGGTACTTTGTTAGGGCAGCCCAACAAAATTAATACTATTGGTCTGAAAAAAATGGAAGTTGATCATATTTTCATAAGTATGTATCTACATGCACTTATAGGATTCTAACTTATCTGGTAGGTGGACTGTGCTCGCAGGACAATTAAACCACAATGAATGAGAGCTGCATTTCACCTAACCCCAGGTAGGCTGCAACATGGCCAGGTTACTTTGTGATGATCACTGCATCTCCCCATTTTCTCATTTGTAAAGATACAGTTGGTCATATTGATTTGTTCCAATTCAACCAATACTCAGAGGCTATTATAGGAGAAGCTCTGACATCAGGGCTCAAGTGATGAAAAAAATTAGCCAGAAGCAGCTTCTGTCTTCAATGAGTTTACATTCAAGTTAAAGGACAAGATCCAAAGCAAAGACAGAGTACCAGGGAATTAACAATACTGAGTGTCACTACAATCTTGGTCCTGTGCTGGATACTGAAGGAATAGAAATAACGAAGAGTTCTTACTCGGGGCTGAAGGACATTGCAACAGATGTCCTAGTCCTGTTGGATAAGTGCTGGAAGCATAAGACACTCAAAGGACCCAGAACAATGGGAGAGGACTAAGGCAGCCTAAGCAGTGTCAAGGAGAAGGAAGGGTGTGTCAGAAAGAGGTGACACCTAAGTGTCTTGGTCAGCTTGGGCTGTCATAACCATATACCACAAAATGGTGACTCAGATTAGACATTTATTTTTTCACAGTTCTGAAGTTTAGAAGTCCAAGATCAAGGGTTGGTTTCTGGTGAGACCTCTTCCTGGGTTGCAAACAGCCACCTTCTTACTGTATCCTCACTTGGCCTCTTCTCCACACATGGTGAGAGAGATCTCTGATGTTACTTCCTCTTTTTATAAGGATACTTGTCCTATTGGATCAAGGCTCCATCTTGTGACTTAATTTAATCTTAATTACCTCCCTAAAGGTCATATCTTCAAATACAGTCACACTGAGGTCAAGGCTTCAACATACACATTTTAGGGGGACAAAATTCAGTTCATTACAATAGGTAAGAAGTTTGACAGGTTAGAACATGGAGAAGGGCATTTCAGAAAGAAGGGATTAAATTTATTAAGTCTCAAAATGGAATTGAGATGAGAGGAGTGAGCAGTAGAATGGAAAAGGATAAAAGGAGAAGAAGACTCTCAGGCAGAGACAAAGAAGAGAAAACATAATTTATGTTACGTAACCAGGACTGAGTAAGCCCCTGTTATGAATGTTTGTGTTCCCTCAAATTTTATATATTAAAATCCTAACCCTTAATGTGAAGGTGTTAGGAGGTGGGGCATTGGGGAGGTGCTTAGATTATGAGGATATGAGGAGACCTGAAAGAGAGGCCCCTCTCCTGATCACGCTGACACTCTGATCTTGGACTTACATCTCCTCAAATGGTGAGAAATACATTTTGGTTGTTTATAAGCTGCCCAGTGGGCAGTATCTTATTATAGCAGTCCAATCCAACTAAGACACCACCTTAGATGACAGTGACAGCTGGCTCATAGAAAGCACTCCAGAAGAATTCTCCATAAAAGATCCTCTTCTGTCCCCAAAACTAATATTCAGAATTAAAGAGAAATCATTCCCTGGCCCCCAAATAGCCAGAAGGCAGTGACTCACCCAGAGGCTGCCCTCTCTGATCCTGGAATTGGGTCATACTGGCTGCAGTCATTTTCAATGACCCTGACATCTTTGCAGTCATCCTCATCAGAGCCATCAAGGCAGTCCTTGTCTCCATTACACACGAGGTGGCGTTTCAGGCAGCGACCTGAGAGACGGGAGGCTGTGGATGCTTCTAGAGCCTCCCAGACCCCTCCCTCTCCCTTATGATTATTCATGGTCATTCATGTCTGTTTCACCTCTGAAATAGCCCCTCAGTCCTCTCGATCCTTTTTCATCCTCACTACCTCTGCCCTCCTTCCAGCCTCACTGTCACCCATCTACAGCTCCCCAACTCAGGCCCTGCCAAAGGCTCCCCTCTAAAACCTAGCCTACACATTTCAGCACCAGTGACATTTCTAAAATGCCAGTCTGGCCCTGTCATCTCCCTGCTCTGTATCCTTTAGTGGCTCCCCATGCCTCTTCCAAATGCTACAATCTGGTCCCCAGCTACCTACATGGCTCATCCCCTGCTTCTCTTCCCAAAGGCTTTAATCTGCAATTAGTCCAGACAAGTCCCTAAGTCCCCTTGCTTTTTGCACATTCTGTTTCCTCGAAACTCAGCTCAGCTCAAGTATTATTTTGAAGCCTGCTCAGACTCTCCAAAGCAGATTTAGGTACCCCCTGCTAGAGAGTCCCGTTGGATCATGTACTAATGCCCATTACACTGACTATCACATAACATTGTCATACACTCTGTGTAGGTCTTTTCCCAAAGAGACTAAGAGTACTTTGAGGTCAGGCACCTTATTTTTTCATCTCTATATCATCAGCAGGTAAGTATACTTAGCCTGGTACATAATATATGCCCAGTTTATATTTATTTAATAAAAAGATGAATGTTATGTCTTTTCCAAATAAATCAACAAATTTTTCTACAAACTTACATTAAAATTTTTTAACTGTTGGCTTGACTTAAAATACAGATTCCTGGGGCCCATCCTGATCCTGCAGAATGACAACTTCTAGGGGAAAAGCTCAGGAGTCTGCCTTTTAACAAGCTCCCTGGGGAGTGTTTGGCATGTGAAGTTTGACAAGCACAGCTGTTATCCTGCCGGAATGCTACTCACCTGTCTCCTTACAGTGGAAATCCTGTCCACACTGTGCTTTCCTTAGACAAGCTGAGGGACTGCGACAGCTGACTTCTTCCCAGATGTCACCACTGCAGATGGCTCCCCCAAACTTGTTTGGCTGCAGGAGGCTCCGGTGTCGGTACTAAATCAGATTTTGAACCAGACATTTATTGTGTATCAATCAACCAAGATGTGTGCAGGCAGGTCTCAGCTCGACATAAGGAACAACTGCCTAATGATTGAGAGGTGCCTAAAAGGCTGTCTTTTGAAGGGATGAGTGTTCATTAAAAAGTGACATTCAACCAGAGGTGGGACAATCACCAGCCAGAATATTTATAAGGCCCCCAAGCATAAATGAAAGGCTTAAACAAGATATGTCTATGGTCTTCCTACTTTCTAGGAAGAACCCCCCTCTCCTCTTCTTCGACCACTTAGTTCCTTTCATCTTTCGAGATTCGTGGTTTACTTCTTCTGAAAGCCTTTCTTAACTAACATTCTACAGTTCTCTACACGTCCCTCTCTTCTTAGAACTTGTAATGTAAGGTTGTGATTGATTGTCTGCTCATTTGTATACCTTTCTCACTAGTTTAGGAACAATTTGTACATGGGAGTAGGGTGGAGAAGGACCATGTCTTATTTGGGTTCATACACTTGACACTTGATCTATAGTCAGTTACACAGGAGGCACTTTTAGAAAATGTTACTTTTCCTTTGCAGTATTTCTTCTGGGCATGACATCCCCTCTTTCTGTGAGACATACCTCATGTGGTTCAGTGCAGGGAGTTCACTCCCTCAGTCACAGGAATGCATGGGTGTGAACCAGCCTGGGCAACCAGGGCACCACATTTGCCAAGTTGCAATGATTGGTGCAGGGACTGGTACATGGCTCAATCTGAGGGCAAAGTCCTCTTTAAGGGTGTTCTTTCAGAACTATTGGAAAAGACAGTTTCTTTTCACTGAAGTTGCTGGAAACTGCGGGCATGAAGTACACCTTGTCTACTATGTAGTAAGCTCATCCAGAAGAGAGAAACAAAGAGAGTTCTGAAGACGTCAGCTGAGGCCCTGGGTCCAGCTTTAACTGCAGACAAATAAATACTTTTTAAGGAAGAACAGAGAGAGTAGAAATGCATACCAATCTTGGAGCTCTATGGTCTTATGATATTGTGGAAGGAAGAAGCTAAACACTAGGATATTCAGAGATATTTATTTCCCAATCCTGCCTCTAAGAATCTTAGAGTCTAGATAGAGGGTAAAATATATAACAATACAAAACATGCTATATGGAGAGCTCCATAAAAAATGTCCAGTAAAGCGAAGTGTACCCCATATTTCCTGCTGCCTCTTACCTTGGCTCTGCCTTCAGACCCCTCCTTCAAGAGCGTTAGTAAGTAGAAAGACAATTAAGTGTCAAGAGATAGAAGTTTCTGACCTGAATCTATTTCTTATATGCTTTGTTAACTTTCAGTGCTTAGTAATCTGTGCCTCAGCTTCCAAATCTGTAAAATAAGGTGGTTGACCTAGTTTGACCTCACTAGATACAGTTACTAAATATTTTTTCACAAGTGTCCTACATTTGAAAGAGCATGGTCATGGGAATTGGATCGACTTGGGTTCAGATCCCAGATTCACTCACCAACTGACCATGAGCAAGTCACTTACCTTTCCCAAGTTTCTGTTTTCTAACATGTAAAATGGATGTAATGACACTTTACCATGAAAGGGTTTTATGAGAACTAAGTGAGAGAACAAATGAGGAAGTGTCTAGGCCTGGGTCTGGCATATCGTTGGTACTCAGTAAACAGGAGTGGTTTCCACAACATCATCATTATCAATGTTGATGATTCCTTTCTGGAAGATTCAATGGGTGAGTGGGGAGCAGGGCAGTTTTTCCCTCTCTTTCCTCTAGTTCATTTCTGCCTACTTAACTACTCATTAGCAAATGGAGGTGGCAAAAAGAGGTAAAGATCAAACCTGTCCACCTGCCTTCCTGACTTTCAGTTAACAACAACAGTAAGAGATTAATAAACTCTGTGGGAAGAGAGTATAATTAATGATCGACTTGGGAATATGAGATGAAGATATTTTAATTTTCTACCCACATCTTGCCTCCAAATGCAGTAAATAAAGGAATGCTCAGTATGTCAAAGTAGAACCGATCCTCTCTCTCACTTTTTTAAAAAGTTCATCACAGCTCAAAGACCTGAATTTACCAACGTGATGATAATAGTGATGGTAGCTACCATGTATTGAGTACTAACTATTGTTTAAACACTTTTTTTTATCTCATTTAATCCTCACAAGTTTAGGTTACATACTATTATGAATCCCATTTTAAATTGGCCTGGAGTTCCAGTTCTACCACTTAGAGTATATGTGTCACTGGGTAAATTACATTACTGACCCTCAGTTTCCTCATCTATTAAATGAGAACTATCTTAGAGTACTGTGACGATTAGTAATAATACACATAAAGAAATTAGCACTTTGCCTGGTTGCTGGCATGTACTCAATAATCATAGTTGTCAACATCGGTGTTCTTGTAGCCAGCTGTTGGGCTACTCCAGTATTTATAACTGAGTGGTAATGAGACAGACGACCCCTAACATCATTATTACTCTCCACATAGTTTAGGGAGAGGCAGTAAAGTGATCAGGCACCCAAGACTTTTTGGAATCACACTGACCAAGTTTTAAATCCAGGCTCCGGCCCTTTCTTAATAAGTGATCCAAGAGAAAGGGGATGATGATATCTATCACAGTCGGCTATGAATGTCAAATAAGACAATTTATTTAAGGCATTAGCATAGTGCCTGGTATGTAAAAATAATTTAATAAATGGTAACTGCCAATGCCATTATCATCCTTCGTGAGGTTCGTATACTTGGAATGATGGTGCAAACATGAGGTTCATTCCCAGCAGCTTCCTATTTTCTAGGTTGTTATCAAATAATAAAGACATTGAGTTGCAGAAAGGTTAGTGCAGACATTCCCTGAGGGACTTCTTCGTGCTATTGCCTGTGGTTAGTATCATTAAGACGTAATTTTCTTTTTTAGCTAGTAGATATTGTTTCTTTCCAGAAATGCACATCTTTGTTAGTGTGATTTTGAAAGGAAGAAACATATTAATAAAAAGAAACTAGAGGGTCTTTCACATAAATAACAGGATTTAATTATTTTAAGGATTACTTTAAAGACACATATATCTTTTTTGGTCATTAAGGAAGTTACTTAATTCTGATTTAAACTGTAAGGCATTGACCTATGCTATCTGCTACCTAAACTGCAACACACACACACACACACGCACACACACACACACACGCACACGCACACGCACACACACACACACACACACACACACACACAATGTAGTTGTGGATATATAATAGGCTGAATAATAGCCATGCTAATAGAGCAAGTCCTAATCCTTGAAAGTTGTAAATGTTACTTTGTTTGGAAGAATGGTTTTAGCAAACATCTTTAAGGTTTTTGAGATGAGGAATTACTCTGGATTAGCAGGGTAGGACCTAAATATCATTACAGTGTCTTTATAAGTGGAAGGAAGGGAAATTTTACACAGACATACAAAAGAGACACATGGAGGAGGAAGAGGCAATGTGGGCACAGATGCAGAGACTGGAGTGATGCAGCTACGTGTCAAGGATTGTCGACAGCCACCAGAAGCTGCAAGAGGCAAAGAACAGATTCTTCCCTAAAGCCTCCGGAGGGAGTGTGGCCCTACTGACACCCTAATTTCAGACGTCTGGCCTCCAGAACTGTGAGAAAATAAATTTCTATTGTTTGAAGCCACCTAGTTTGTGGCAATTTGTTACAGGAGACTCAGACAACTAATACAGGATATTAAATCAAAATGAGCATTTGGAGGCCAAATACTGTGAAGCAGGGGCAATCTAGGATTCTTTGGCATATCTCAGGGATGGGAGAGGCAGAATAATGAATTTCAGGCTCTGAGTTGAATAAACTAGGTAGAGATTGTGTTTCCACCTTGCTGTGGTTTTGAATGGCTTATCAAACCTTCACAGGGTACTTTTACATCTAGGTGAAGCATGGGTCTGGGGTGAGGTGGACCACCAGCTAACTCTGCAAAAGCTCAGGCAAGAGAAAGGCAGAGCTTAATTCAAAGCATTGGGAGAGAGGTTGGAGAGGAGGACACAGATAGTAATTATAAAAACAGCTAACATCTGCCAGATGTCATAAGTGCTTTGTGTGCATTACTCATATAACTTTTATAGTAACTGTGATGTAAGCTTGGATACTATTCCCATTTATAGTTAAGAAATCAAAGGCACAGAGAGGATAAGAAATATGCCCAAAGTAACACAGCAAATAAGATGCAAAGCCAGAATCAAGACTGCAGAATCAGAGCTTATACCATTAGAGTTGACAGTAATGTGCCAATAGACAAGGTTTGGGCAGTGATGTACAACTGCTAGAGTAGGGAGCCTGGATACATTGCACCTTGGGTGCAGCCAGTAAAGCCATGTGTTGTCTGTAGAGAGTTTAAAACACTAATAAAAGAGAATAGAAGTTAGTCTACTTTTTTATTACCACTGTGAGCCAGTGATTTTGAACAAAGGCAGAATTTTAATATTCCTTCCTGCCAGGACAGTATTGAAGAAAACTCCTAACCTCCCCCTTTCCTTAGTATACCCCTAAGTTTAGCCACCATTTTGGATCACTCAGAAACACTTAAATGTTCAAGACACTCATTTGTTCATTGGGTGTGCCAGTCTTTTCAAACCATGAAAGTAGAATCCTCAGGAACACCCTTCATGGCATGCTCTGGTTTATCTCAGCTCACCGTGGGTCATGGAAGCTAGGCATTTTGTTACTGATAGCTCCTCCAAATGAGCCTCATTAGAAAGCAATAGATTGGTCAGGGCCCAGAGAGGCCATCAAAGATCAGTGTGCGCCTGTTCAAATAACTTGTTTTTGCACATAGGCCATAACATACACTCCTTTTGCAGCCCCACGCTATGATGCCTTCCAATAAAATCAGGGGAGGCAGAAAAAGTACTGCCATCCATGTTTCCATGGCTTTTTTTTTTATTTCTAGACCCAAATTCTCCCCAGACTTCCAGATATATAGACCTTCTTGCTTAACTCCATTCAAATGTCTAGTATGCAGTTCAAATATTAAATGCCCTTAAACTGGCCATATGTCTTACCTTTTTGTCCTGGCATGGAAAGCAGTCTGTCCACTCTGACCAGTTGCTTTGCTGGCAGGTAACTGCTGTGGGGGTGAAACTCTCAGCAGCCCGACTTACTCTCCTAAAGAGAAGAAAGAACCCTGTTTCAATTTAAAATTTATTATGATTATTTGTACTTTTGTTATTAAAAATTCAAGAAGTCTTTTATTATGAAGATATCTTAATTGAAAACAGATGCTGAAGTTTTTCCAGCTTTAGTGAGGTATAATTGACAAAAAGTTATGTATATATTTAAGTTATAAAATGTAATAGTTTGATGTACATATACATTGTGAAATGTATATCACAATTAAGCTAAGTAACACATCCATCACGTCACATAGTTACCTTTTTTGGAGGGGGTGAGAACATTTAAGAGCTACTCTTTTAGCAAATTTCAAGTATATAATACAGAATTATTAACCACTGTCACCATTCTGTACATTAGATCCCCAGAACTTATTCATTCTATAACCAAAACTCTGACCAACTTCTCCCCATGTCCCCCACTCCTTGGTTTCTTGTAACCATCTACTCTCTGGTTGTATGAGTTCAATGATTTTAGATTCCTCATATAAGAGAGATCACATAGTATTGTCTTTCTCTGTCTGGCTTACTTCACTTTGCATAATGTCCTCCAGCTTCATCTATGTTGTCACAAATGGCAGGATTTTCTTCTTTTTTAATGACTGAACCTATGCTGAATTTTCTAATTTGTAAAGTGTGCCCATTGATTTGGGCATCTGGGTACCTGTAGCAGTGGAACTCAAGGCAATATCTCAAAATACTCCCTTAACCTTCAAGTTATCTGGTGGTGAGAGTGGAGACAAAGAGAAAGAGAGAGACGTCCACTGATACACAGTTACTCTTACTTGGAAGGCTTGGGTGCAAGGGTACTTCCAATGCTTGAATGAGACTATCTTTCTTCTTAAGAACTGCATGTGCTGTCTTTAAATCAAAAGAATCTATTGCCTTTTCTTTTCTTTCAATTTCTTTAATTGTGTTAAGATCCAGATAATATAAAATTTACCACCTTAACCCTTTTTAAGTATAGCTCAGTGCCATTACATACATTCATGTCATGTGCAACCATCACCACCATGCCTCTCCAGAGCTCCTTTCACCTCCCTCCATCAATTTCAAGATGCAAAACTTCAGCACAGAAAAAGGCTGTGCACATACATTTTCCTTCCAGTCAACCACAGTTCAAGGAAATGAAGAATGAAAATTTATTTTGTTTCTACTTTATGCATGTGTGATGTGGGAGGGTCTACAGAAAATCCTTCTTTTAATCCTATGAGAAGTCTATGTGGATCAAATTATTCTAGGTTTAGAGAGACAAGTACTGAAGAAGGCTAACATTTTTTGAAGAGTCAGAGTAGCAGAAAGCCCAGGGGTTAAGAACACAGGGTCTGGGATGAGAGGATTGAATCTTAGCCAAGTGCTGACTTTAAAAAGTTGAGCAGGTAACTTAATTTCTATGAACTACAGCTTTCCCATCTGTAGAACTATGTTAAAAATAACATTACTTACTAGGGTTGTTGAAAGCAAATTAAAATGCTTATGAACTGTTTATTAAAGATTGGCTTTTATTATTACATGCTAGAATATTACATGGCTTATTTCATTTAATTTTTTATAATAATTCTGCAAGGTAAATATTATCAGATCTATTTTATATATAAGAAAGTTGAGATTTCTTAAAGCTAAATAACTGCTGAAATCATAGCCCAGGGATGACAGAGGCAGAATTTGAACTAGTTGGTTTGGTGGCAAAGCTCATTTCCGGTTTCTCATCATGCTTGCCTGGTTCCGAGCCTGAGCCACTTTCCACAGCATCATCGCTGTGGCTGCAGCTTCAAAGCCTGGTCAGCCCACTGGACAAAATAGGAAGACTGTCTGTTACCACCACAACTGACACAATCTCCAATAGCCAGGCAGCCTCTGCTGTGATGAATGGGACAATTATCTCCCTGGTATAAGGAAAATAGTGATTTAAATGTCATGCTAATTATGTCATGAACAGCTCATGGTGAATGATGGCATCTAGATTGAGCCCCTAGACAAGGAACCATGAGATAATCAGGAAAGTGATGTTCATCTTTAATACTGGTTCTCAAACTTGGGTCCCAGTACCCTTTTACACTCTAACAAGGTACTGAGGGCTCCAAAGGGCTTCTGTTTCAGTGGGCTAGATATGTCAATACTCACAAAATTCAAAATAAGACCTGAAGAAAATTTAAAATATATATGTAATCATTTAAAAGTATAATAATAAATATACTATGTGTTACCATATATAATTTTACTAAAAAATGCATATTTTAATAATAATAATTAGTGAAAGAAATATTATTGATTTATATTTTTGCAAATATCATTAATTTCTGCTTTAGCCAGAAGCATCAAGATTCTCATTTCTGCTTTTTCATTCACTCTGTTTTATGTTGCTTTGGTTGAAAACTATGAAGAAAATCCAGCCTGATATATTTATGAAACTGAAAAATTTATGGAGTTGAGGAGTATTTTAATAATCTTTTCAGATAACTGTGGATATGTTTCTATGATACTACACCAAAACTTGACAAGTGGTAATTTCTTAAATATTAGTTCCAATGTGGAATCTGAAAGCATATCAACAAATTTTTTTGTACTCTGTGACATTAAAATTTATTGGTTTATGCACACTTTGAAAGGATCTGACACACATACATAATTTTTGTAACACCAGGCATGGGAAATTTGAAAAATAATGGTTCACTGAGTATGCATACTTTAAAATTATTAACACATTGTTATATAATATTAAAAAATCAAATTTATTAATAGCACCAATGATCTCATCAAGCTCATAGTAGTGGATATGTTTTACAAAATTTTAATTTTTTGCTTGAAAGTTCAAATTTTGTTATTGGTAACAAATAATATTATTTGGTTTTCTTGAAGTTATAAGCTTTCTGTTCAACTTTGAGACAATGTCTGCCAAATATCTAAACCTGAATAACTGTAGTGTGGCAGTTATCCTGTTGAGTATAAGTGATGTTCCAGGAAACAAAGCAGCTACTTTGACTTACAACTCGACTGCTTTTTCTCAAGACAGCCATTATACTTCAATGCAAAAGCAACTCTTTCTATGTTCTCCCCATTTTAAATTCAAAATGTTTAAATGACATGTATTTAAAAATTGAGGTTTAGTAAAATTGAGGTTTACTGTTTCAAAAAAGACTTGCTTAAGTAAAACTTAATTTCTTTCCTGTGAGTTTGGTGTCACGGCTTTGATTTGTATCAAGGACACAGTAGTTTTTTCTGCCATTACTGTCATTACTTTTGTACCACTGGTGCAAATATCTACATCTCACTAAAGAATTATCAAGATTTTATCATTGTAAGCCTACAGAAACTGTGTTATGATGTCAAAATGGAAGAAAACAGTTTTAATGGATGGAAGCAACGCCTAGACAGAGCAGTGCTATGTTGCTGTAGTTTTTAAAAGGGTAAATGTCTTAGTATCATTTTGATATTTCTTTGAACCTCACAGATCCCCCTGAAAAGATCTTAGGGACTCCCTGGGGTCCATAGACCATATTTGAGAAACTCTGATCTATAAAATGATGCTAGTATATAACACCACCCCTACTATCCCTTCAAATAAAACTTCAGTGCTCAGCTCACAATATTTTTCTCTATCTCACTTCCTTTGATTGCTCTGGAAGACCTCATCATCCATAAAAATGAGCCATCCAATACTTTGCCCTTTCATTTGCTCCTTTTCTTCATCTCTGATGATCTTTTTCTTTATTCCACTATCTTCCATGGTCACCTCTTGGACCTTCTAACTTTTTGAAACAGCTCCTCCTCCAAATCACTAATTCATGAGTCACCTGTGAATAGTGATTGTGGGCTCCACAGTCTCTTCTCATCTATCTTAGATGCTCAACGATTCCTACTGTACTTCTGTTTGGACCTCACTGGGGCCTTCATTCTCTTGACACCTAAGCTGTCTCTCCATCAATAAGACCTCCCCTTCTTTCATTTCCCTTTATAACTAGTTTTGATTCCATGATTCATAATTTAAAAATCTAAACTATATTCTAAATTTTTGGTCACATCTACCTCTATAACTCAATCCTGAATGAATCCAACTAATCTGCCTCTTTATCTGTTTAACTCAGATATCTTTCTATTTTTCATAAACTTCAATTTCTTAGGGAAACATTGCTCAGACTATTTAGATACCTCCCTTCATATGATTTGATTGAGCTCTGCACATCTTCTTCTTAACACTTAATTATCACCCTTGTAATATTTGTATAATTTCTGTTTTCTCCAGCAGATTGTAAGTTTTAAGAAAGCAAGTACTGTCTGTATGTTTACTATTGAAGTTATGATGCCAGGCTCAAGAAAGCTGCTCAGTAAATATTTAGGAAAAGAAAAAAATAAGGAAGAGAAGGATGAAGGGATAAAAGGAGGGAGATAGGGAGGAAAGAAAGAAGGAAGGAAAGAAGGAAAATGGGTAGGCAAGAAGGAAGGAAAAGAATGATACTAATTTATGGAAATAGAATGGCGTCATTCCAAGATTCATTTTAACCCAATTTTTAGTTAAAATATAATTAAATAATGCTGCAATCTAGACATTCGAATGGTTTAAGGTTTGGTCTATATGTCATTTTGCCAATAGATTGTCCTAATAATAAAAGTTTGAAGCATAGAAACATGGAGAAAGACAAAAATTTTAATTACCAAAAGGTGGGAGAGAAGGTACAGAGTGAAGGATTGAAAGCAGAAAATGACTCCAGCATTAGTTCTGCATCTCACTATAGAACTGTCAAGATAATGTCATTGTAAGCCCACAGAGACTGCATTATGATGTCAAAATGGAAGGAAACAGTATTAATGGATAGAAGCAAAAGCCTAGTCAGAGCAGTGCTGTGTTGCCATAGTTTTAAAAGCTTTGTGACATGATGTCTAGACAGAGGCACACACAGTAATGCTATCACTGAAGCAAGAGTACAGAAGGTACACAGGGACCATTCATTAAGTCATTACAAGGCTCCAACCTTCTAGCCAATATCAATATGACCAGCATTTTTTCTTATCATTTCAATAAATTTTTTAATGTAGTGTATGTTTTTGCTGATTATAAAAGCAATACATTTTCATTAAAGAGAACATAGAAAAGATTATAAAAGATTGGCCCAAGTCCTATCATCATTAATATTTTGTTACATTTCCTGTCACTTTTTATTTTAATAACATAGTTGAAGTCCTACTGATGGTTGCATCTTATATCCTAGCACTTGATATTGTAGCAGAATGTAAACGATGATGGCTACACATTGTTCCACTCACCTAACATCAAATGATTAGACTATTGAGCACCTAGTTTTTCTGTATTCTAGTTGCTTAATGAAGATATATCCTATAGAATGAGATGGCTGAGTTGGAGCATATGAGTGATTTAAAGTTTATGACACATATAGCCAAATGGCTTTCCGGACAAATTGTATCATTTTCTTTTCAATTACTTAAGGAGACGTTAATAAATCTGTGGGCTAGTAAATCTTGGCAAATAGTTTTAAAGTATCTCCCAGCTACTGAAAATCTACTCAAGCAATGAGACATTTTAATATCGGGCACTGGCATTCGAGAGTCTTTGATGATAGTTTTTAGTTTACATGTACCTTGCTGTGCTACTATATTCAAGTATATTTAACTACCTGGCTTTTAGTTTTTTCCTCTATAGAATTATACAAGTCTACATAGTGCTATTGCAGTGTTTCTCAAAGTTTGCTCTGTGGAGTACTAATTTCTGAGATATGCACCTGAGATGGAGGAGAAAAGAAGAAAAATTTCATAGTCAGATACGTTTAGATAAACTACATACAGCACACTACTTTTGGATACTTAAAATGCCCAATAACGTATAAAGGCTCTGAGAAGTTCTGCATTTTACTTAACCCAGCATCAACCTAATTTTGGGAACACAGTTCATTTCTTTTTTTCATCTAAGGAGTGTAAGATTATGTAACATAGTTGAAAACACTGTTGTAATTTTAAAAAGGGTTTAGAGTCCCCTGAACATACATTTAAATCCTGTTTCTTACTGAACTTCAATTTTCTTACAGCTAAAAAACAGTGATTATATCTTGTGAAACTCTTTTAAATATGGAGCGAGATAATATATGTAAAGCCCTGAGCATAAGCCTAACATACATGTTAGTTTCTTATCTCTAACCTTCTCAATCCTATACATGTTCATCAAACCTCTCCATATTTTTCAAAAATGTATTGAATACCTACTCTTTATAGGTCTGTGGACTAGTGTGATGCTTCCCATCTGCCTTTTAAAATAAGGTGCCATATTGGACAAAGGGCATAAAACCTGGAGTTGAACATACAACTTGCGAGTCAAATACTTGACCCAGTATGAGGCCACCTCAGCAATTCAGAACACAAAATAACTAATTGGCTATCAGTCCTAAACTAGAAGGTCAGAAGTCCTAACACCAACTATTGCCAGGGGGCCACCTAATAAGTTGGCTCAGCTTATATTCAAAGCTGATTGTCACTAATTATATCATCTTGAGCCAGTTCTATTCTGTTACATGGAAATGATGTTGTGAAGCTGAAGTATTTTACATTTGACTTTGAAAGCACTGAGTCTCCAGTGACCTCCATGTTGCTGAATCCAGTGGAGAGTTGTCTGGCGTGGTCTCGTGTGCCCTCTGCTAACCAGTTTCCTTCTTGAAGTCTTTCTCTCTTGGATCTCAACACCACACTTCGTAGCTCTTTTTCTACCTCAGTTACCAGTTCTCCTGACTTCTCTAAAAACTGGAATTTTTCGGGGTGCAGTCTTGCCTTTCTTTTTGCTTTCTGCTTTTCTCACTCTTTAGAAAGTGAGACGCATGTCTTGGCCTTCACATACCATCTATATTAACGCCTCCTAAATTTAGATCTTGAACCTAAACCACTCATCTAAAATACTACTTTGTTTATTCAACTGTCTAATTATATCTCCATTAGGTACTTCTCAGGCATGGCAAATATAATGGCTCCAAATATATAAACTCTTAATTTTCTTCTTTTAACCAGCTCCTCTCTTGTTTTTAGCCACCTCAGTAAGTGGAACCCCCATAACACACAGTTGCTCAAGGCAAATAGATACCTAGCAGTGGTCTTTAGTTTCATTCTTCTCCTCACCCCCCACACCCAGTCCTTGGGAAATTTCTTTTAATTTTATCTTCAAAATGTATCTCTCAAATATCTTCCCTTCTGCCTATCTCTACTGTCCTTGTTCTAATTTAAGGTACCATTAGCTCTCACCCAGATAATTGTTGTGGCCTGCAGTGGGCTAAGACCTTCCACTTCCCCTTCCTCCAATCCCTTCTCTGCATCAGCACAATTTTTTTTTAATTAGAAATCAGATAATATCCCTCTTTCATAAGACCTTCCAGTGTTTTCTTTTTGTTTGTTTCTTTGTTTTATATGACATATAGACTAAAATCCAAATTCCCCATCATGGTACCCTGCTATCTGGTCTCCACTTACCTCTTTGACATCCTCTCATGGCACAATCCCCTGCTCTCATGCTCCTCTCATCCTTCAGGTCCACAAACATGACAAGCCATTTCCCATGGTAGGGTGTAGCACTTGCTGATCTCTCCATTCTCCTCTGCTCATCACATGGTTTCTCCTTACTCTCCTTCATGTCTCAGCTTAAATGCTATCTCCACATAGAGCACCCCTAACCAACCTATCTTCAAATTGCTCTGATATCTTCCATCAAAAGGCCCTATTTGTTTATTTCATAATATTTACCACATATTTTATTAAAATGTTTTGTTTACATGTTTATTGACTGACTCAATCACTACATCATTATCCCATGAGGGTAAGGTCATTATCTGTCTAGATCACCACCTAGCACACCTAGAACATTTAATAAAATCTTACATGAACCCTAACATTGAAAACATATGAACTACTTCTACATTTCTAAGATATGCTGTTATTTTTATAAGCTAATGTTTACCATTTTTTTTATAAAGTCTTAATAGAAAAAAATGAAGTTGTTTGAGAAAAACATTTCAAAAAAATGGTGATGATGTAAGATTTTACTTGGGAAAAAGAAGTGCCATCGTTGTTTTTTTAAGTGTTTGAAATCACCGACTAGTCTAGAGGATCCATGACAACTGGCACATTATAAATTTGTTCTAATTTTCATCAACCATCAGAGAAAATGGAAACATCCCAAAATGACAATAGCAATCATACAACACCACTGGCAACAGCTTTCACTGAATGCTTGCTAAGAACCGGGCATTGTTCTAAGTGCTTTCCATGCATTTAATTCTCCCTCTTGCTTTCCTCCCATTTTATAGCTCAGAAAACTTAAATAATTAGCCTGAGAGCACATAAATAAGAAATGCCAGTGCCAGAATTTGAACCCAGTAAGGTTATTTCACCATGTAGTTTTCTGTTTTCAAAGCCAGGCACTAGACAGAAAGACCTTGTGATTTCTTACTTTGTAAAGTATTTAATTGGTTCTCTTTTGCCTTGGTTTCAAATTTGCCTCTTCACTGGTCTGTCTTATTTGATAAGTTCATCAAACATCAGGGCTCTTTGTTCATTTTCAAAAAGGATTACAATGATAAGCTTTTATAATTAAGGATATCTCAACAGAGATTTCCTTAACCACAATTTTCTTGCTTTTATCTTCTAATTATTAGAGATGAATTTTCTGATTTTTTTTTCAAAATTGTGTTTGCTTTAAATACAAGTTGCAAATTAACTGCTTATAAAAATGCTTTCTCCCCTTCTGAACTGTTAAAGAAAATCTCTCTTGCTCTACCATTTAAAAGCAATAATGATTCAAAATTGAATAATCCAACAAGAATTTGAATAACATAACTCTAATTATAATCTTCAATGTTTGACAGTATGGACTGTTTTAAAACTGTCTCAAAGGTGAAATTAAGGATCAATTTAAGCACCACAAAATACTTAATGTTTAGATATTAAAAAAAAAACACATAAGGCCAGGTTAGAAAATCAAGGAGATGGAATGGGCAAAATGCAATGTACATATGAAAATATCACTTCTATTACCTCACAGCAAAAGAGGATCTCCTTTCTATGAAATTACATAGACTCCCTATAGTTTCCTATCTTTCCCAAGATGATTTTTCATACATTATCTAATTTTATATTCCCTCAAACGCTGTAAGTCAGATATTCTTATGATTCACAAACAGATGAGAAGTTAACTGTCCAACATCATTCAAGAGAACTATTATTTATTAAACTTAGTATATTTTATATCCAGAATCTTATTTCATCTTTGTTAACTCTTATAAAAAAGACATTATTATTCTTATTTTACAGATAGGGAAACTGAAGCTCAAAAAAATTGATTTCCTCCAGATTACCCAGCTCTTGAGTATTAGTGCTATGATTTGCATACAACCCCCTATGTACTCCAAGTGCACATTTTTTTATTGTTTACTAGTCTTTCACTGAATTAGTAATAGCATAAAGAAAGGTCGCATTCCAACCTACAACAGCCTGTTGCAAACATAAAAGTATCTTAGTTCCCCACCAGGTGATTTTCGTGTGCAAATTTTGTAGAGGCATGGCTGACTTACCAGTTCACCTTCTCCTGTGTGGTTACCCCAGGGTGACAAGTCATCAAAGACAAGATGAACAAAGCAACAGCAAACATCTCATCCAAAAGCTACACCTTGTATTACCTAGAATGAATAAACAATCTATTCAGGGAGTTGGGGTATAAGATGTCTACACGCTGAGACCCATAAGATCTAATGTTTGAAACTAACGGAACTCAATTCTCATCCAGATGTGGTTAATTAGTTACTAGGTTATTGATTAGCCAAACACCCTAAAATTCCAGACACCAAAGGCCACTGTCCTTCAGACCTTTTTAAAAACAATATCCATATGATTGAAGAAAGAACGATATTTATTTAACCAATACCAACTTAGCAAAGGGATCTTATTTTCAAAACGAGGCATAAGCCAAACCAAGATACAATTCCAGAATTCATGGTCTTTTTTGAATGACTCTTAAAACGTCTGAAGTCAGATCAATTTGTTTTACAAGACTGAAACAAGGCTAATATTGGTACATCAGCTCAGCCATAAATAAAGAGCAAAACGTAGGAAATACTGTTACATGGAAGTTCTACAATGTACAGCCAAACATCTGGAGCCTGAGAAATATGGGTAGTTGAATGGACTTTCAACTTTTCATCCAGACATTGAACAGGCTTTTCTCATGGGGAGCAGACCTCTCCCTACAACAGTGTCTCAACTAGAGGTGATTCTAGCCCTTAGGGAACATTTGGCAATGACCAGAGACACTTATGCTTGTCACAGCTTTGGAGGTTGTGCTACTGTCACCTAGTGGGTGAGGACAGGGATACTGATAAACACCCTGTGGTGCACAGAATAGCACCACAACAAATAATTATCTAACCCAAAATGTCAATAGTGCCAAAGTTGGGAAACACTGCACCACAAAAAGTCTTGTCTCTCTTCTCTTGAACCTTGTAATTCTGGTAAATTTTCTTCTTTTTACACATAGACAAAATTGTCTTCCTTCTTAGACCATCTCTTTCTTGAGATTTCTCCGATGCCTTTCCTCTTACCCAAGACCTCAGTAGTGTTCAGTACTTTTTCTTAACCTCTGCTCATCTGTGCCATCCTCCATTACTCAACATGGTCACTTAAATTCTGTCATATTTCCTCTGTAATATTTTCCCTCCGAGCTTTTCTTCTTCATTCTCCCTTCCTTTGATCCATTTCAGAGCCTTGGCTCTCTCTGAAATTATCATAAAAGACTCCTAGTGGGCCTCTGTTTCTCCTCACACCAAACCTCCCTGTACATTTACTATTTTATAATGTTTTTAGGTATATTTTCTCATATAATCCTCAAAATAATCTTGTAAGATAAATATTATGAAAAGCAGTAGTCCTCAACCTTTTTGGCACTAGGGAACAGTGCTCCTATGAGAATCTAGTACCTGATGATCTTAGGTGGAGCTGAGGCAGTGATGCTAGCACTGGGTGGTGACTGCAAATACAGATGAAGCTTCACTTGTTCACCTGCTGTTCACCTCTTACTGTGCAGCCCAGTTCCTCACAGGCCACAGACTGATATTGGTCTGTGGTCCGGAGATTGTGCACCCCTAATGAAGAGAATCTTGGGAGTCAGAGAGATGGTGACTAAGGTCAAAAATAGAAGCAAGATATATAGAGTACCAGGCCCTATGTCTTTCACATTGCATGATGTAAAAAAATTTTTTAAATCTAATCTTCACGGTGACCTTGAAAGGCTAATAATAAGATTGCTGTTTTGAAGATGAACATATTGAATATCAGAGTGATTTGCCAGCATTTGTACAACTGGTGAGTCTCAGAGTCATAGATTTATAACCTGTTCAACTTTAAAATTTGAAATCTCTTTTGGTCTGGTCACACAACTACTAAACAGTATATCCGGACTAAGACTTGAGTTTTTTATATCCAAGTCCAGTTCTCTGCTGATTATGCCTTAGCTCAGAGAATAAATATCACTTCCAGAGGACAAAGAAAGCAAAATAAAGTGAATGGAGAAATAATCACAGGCAGGATCAAAAGAGAAAAAGCTAAGTCAAATGGGATCATTTCACATCCTGTGACTAAGTGTGTGTGTGTGTGTGTGTGTGTGTGTGTGTGTGTGTGTGTGTGTGTCTGTTGGAATGGGGGTGGGACCCTCATCTGCCTTGAGCCAGGATGCTCTAAGATGAATGGGAAATGCCAAAATATTTTTAGGTTTGCATATGTGTATTTCACCTTAATTGTAGTATTCTGTGATCAAAGATAAATAGTTATAAAACACCATGCAGAGTAGACAGTGAGATGGCAATTCATTTAGAAGACATATTGCTTGTCTTAGGGAAACACTTTCCACTATCTAAATCAGCTTGTGAGTTATGGCCTCAAAGCGGAACATGTCCCATGTTATTCCACACTGCCACTGCAGGGTGGCATCCAAGTCTGTGCTCTCTGAAAAGCTTTAGAAAGTCTATGCTACATTCCCTCTGTGCTGGGCCTGCAGCTTGCCCAATGCAGATAGATCAAAATTCCGCAAATCTAATGCAAATAAAGGCAATTTGCTAGAATAGAAAGAACACAGCTGTAGGTCAGAAAGCACCAGTAACCAGTTATTGTCTCCTAGCCTAGTTTCTTTATCTGTAAAATGGATAAAATAATACCTATCATGATAGGATTGAAGAGCTGAAGACTAAATGAGGAAATCTATCCTCAAAGGGGATTTTGAACAGTTGTTGCCTGTTTATTTCAACAGCGCTTGTCCTCTTTCTGCTCGTCCTTCCCAGTATCTCTTCGCCTCCTTTTATAAGAGAGCTTTCATTTATACAATGAAGGAGAAAGGGGAAGAAAGGAGAGGCTTGATAAAGACAATAATGGCGGAGGATGGAGTGTTGGAGGTTCCCATTCAAGTGCCCTCCTGAGCTGATTTTGAGGCCTTCTGGAGGGAGGATGTTACTACAGAAGCTGAGAGAATGATTTCAGTGACAGAGCTCAGGTAACAAATGAGTAGAGGGCTCACTCACTTCCTCATCTCTGCCCAGGTTCTGGTACCATTTCAGCACTTCAACTGCTGAAAAGTTTGGGACCAACTCAATGTAGCAACTTCAGCTTGGACACGGCCAATCTCACAATGTTTGGAAGCAAACGAAGCTTCTTTAAACAGCTTACTAGTCGGCAGATACCCATGGCAGAGCAGAGAGTTTCGTGAGTTTCTTTGAGATATCCCCCCCAGGAGCAAGAGGGGTATGTGTGCGCGCGCGTGGTTGTGTGTGTGTGTGTGTGTGTGTGTGTGTGTGTGTGTGTGTGTGTTAGGTATCTAGCACTGAGTCCGCAGACAGTATGTGAGAGTCCCTGTTCTCTGCTTTGCCTTCCCCACCCTCCTTTCTCAGCACTTTGTAAGACTGCATGTCTAGGTGTCTGCTTCTCCTCCTGACTGCTTTCATCAGTCCTGGGCTGTGGCACACAGACATTAGTGGTGGGTTTTCGGCTGGGAATGAAGTCGGGCTGGTTTAAGTAACTGGTCTCAATCAGAGGCTTTACAAGAGTGGGCTAATGCATGTCTGATGCTACTACTTCATTGAAGTAGTAGGATGAGAGGGGTCAGGGTTTGGCTCATTAGCGTAGAAATTAAAGACCTTTCCTCAAAAAAAGACATTGAGCATTGTAAGCAGCTCTGGCCCAACCTGGGTGGTCCTCTGGGAAATTCCTCTTAGATTTTAGCTGCAATAATAACCAGAGTTCATTTTACACCTGAGCAAGTTCTCCAGGCTTCATCAATTGATTGTCTTCTGTGATGCCTTCTTAACTCATGGCATGGTGCAGAGTACCCCCTCTGTTCCCACAGCACTCTGCCCATGTCTCCCTCTCTAAAAGACCACTAACTTTGTGGGTTGAGATTTTTCCCACTTGTGATTTATGCAAACTCTTGGAAGGCAGTGCTGTGCTAGCCCAAAGTCTCTGTGCACCAGATGTGTGAGAGTCAGCCAGTGGAACTAGCTCACAGTCCACCCGACTTCATGTGCCCCACAAGCAGGCAATAAGGGAGACTGCAGTGTGTGTAGTAGATACTAAAAGCAATGCTACAACCCTCTAATAGTCAGTTGGCTTTATATAACCACCACGTGCAGACAATTCTAAACAATGTCAGTGGGAATCTCCTCCCACAGTTCTCTCCTCCATTCCTTGCCTGCATCACACAGAGAGCTCTTGCCACTTTCTATTCCACCACTCCACCCAGAGCTTCTTGAGGGCAGGGCCCGTGATTTAAATGATCTCTCTGTTCCCAGTGCTGGCACATAGTAGGTGCTCCATACTTGTGTTTTATGTAGCACAGTAGGAAGTTTGTACCTTTTAAGTCTCATATGACTGGATTGAAATCCCAGCACTACTCTCAACTAATTATACAACCTCAAACAAGTTATTTCATCACCCTTTCTTAATGGTCCCCCCTGTCTCATGGGTTTGATGGTAATTATATATATATATATATATATATATATATATATATATATATATAATATATATATTTTACGTAATCTATATTTCACACCCATGTACATATATGTACCTAATGACTATTAAGTGTTTGTTGAATTTACCTCAACTAACAGCCATTTCCAGGTAAAATCATGATAGATGCTGTTTCTCTTTATCATCCTCTCACTTCCTGCTCCCCCTGTCATGGCCATCTGCTCCAGAAACACGCTTCTGGGACTATAGAGGTCGGGGCTTATTCTCAGCTGGTGCTACAGTACTGTCTGAGGAGTCAATAATGGAGTGACGGTCACTGAGAAACTGATACAGTAGACCTTTGTGTGTGCCATTATCTGTGTGTTTCAGGCATATCTATGTTATTGGGCCACAGGTATTTACTGCTTAAATGAGGCTTCTGGAAGATATTGTGGCCTTTAAACCTCAAACCAACAGTGACCTAGTAGATTGATCAATCAGAATATAATCTCTAGGAGGCTGATCAAGCCCACTTTGTTCACTATTGTATTACAAAGTAGCTGTAAATTGGAACCAGTTATTACATTTATTCTAACAAGACTTAGAGTTAGCTATTTTGGTGGGCACTAAACACTCAGAAATGAAGAGAACACAGTCCCTGGCTTCTCAGTGCCATGCCCCAGGTGGAGTGCCATGGAGATCTGCAGGGAACATTCGTGAAAGGCTGTGATTTGGGCTTTGAAAAAGGCATGTGGGCAGGTAGAAGTTTCTTTATACAGGGAGAGGAAGAAGGTGCATTCCAGATAGAGGAAACAGCATAAATGAAACTTTGAAGATGCAAAGGGATAATGGCTGGTTTGGGGATTATCCAGCTATCTGGTGGCATGAGTAGAGGACAGGCAAAGGCCATAGCAAAGAGTTTTTTGGAGGCCAAGACTAAAATTTAGATTCCATTCTTAAGGATGTGGAGGGGTTACCGAACATATTGAAACAATGGAGCCCAGGAGTAGACTTGTACTTTGCTCTGTGGGGGACATATGGAGGATGGACCAGAGATGGCTGAGATTAGAGGCAGAGAAACCAGCTTAGAAACTGACTCCTAGGGGCTGGAACTCCATGCACCTGTCACAGCAGGGGGAATGCCTGGGGACAAAAGGAAATGGTGAGAACTCAGAAGCTCCAGCGTCAGACCTCTGGATTCATATGCCAACTTATACAGGACTGCATGGCATGACCTTGGGACAGTCACTTGACTTCTCTGGACTTCGTTTTCCTTGCCTGACAGCTGACTCATTCTCCTCTAATCTGAAATCACATGCTTCTATAATCCTGATCTAAAAGCACCCCCTTAAATCTACAGGACTAAGAAACAAATTATATATGTGTGTGTGTGAATATACATATTATGTGTATGTATGTGTAAAATATATGTAAAATATTTTTTCTCCAAAACCATTTAAGTCTCTCTTAATATTTTTGTTCAGGACTTGAATTCCCACGAGACACTCTAGGCTGTCAGTCTATAATTAGACTTTCTCCCCAGTCATAAAGCCAGGCTGTGTGGAGTGAGAGACAGAGCCAGATTAGGCTACAGTAAACAAATTTGGTCAATCCCCTTCTCTCTGGTCTCAGTTCCAGTTGAGTGGATTTCGGCAGCTCCCGGGTGAATGTTAATGCCTCCTACGTACAGTTGCAAGAAAATAATCACACTTGCCTTCCTTTCTTGAGAATGCTGTGGGTTTTACTTCTCTATCATCTCTGTGACAAAGCATGCAGCATGGGAGGGGAGCAGTGAAAGCATGTAGCAGGGAGGTGGTACAAAGAAAGTAGGAAGAGCCTAAGGCAGGACATAGGGTGTCTGGGTTTCAAAGCAAGCTCAGCCACTAATTTTCTTTGTAACCTTGCAAAAGTCACTTCAGCTTTCTGAGCCTCAGGTATCTCGACTATAAAATGAGGCTGAGAACACCTGCCTCGCAGGCCTGCTGGAAAGTGTAATTGAAATAGTGTACCTGAGAGCCTGTGGTAAAGCTCTGTGGGCGAGGGACCAGCATTGGGGATCACAGGCTTGGCTTTCCTGTGCAAGGGGTCAGGGAGTCAGGGCAGGTAGAGAGCATGCCGGGGAGCAAAGTTCAAAACTCTTGTCATCGTTAGGGTCCTAGAACACAGAAGACTGACAGACCTGATGCCCCACAAACTGCCCTCTGGTTGAAATTGGATGCGGGTTTTCCATCTATGGGGTAGAAAGAAGAGCACTAACATTTATGTGCTTTACTTATAATCTGTGCAAAACCTTTAGATGAGAATTCTTTTTTATCTTTCTTTTAAAATCTACTTTTAATTATAGATGAGAAATCTTATACCCAGTCCAGAGGTGAGGAAACTGAGACCAGAAGAAGGAAGAAGGAAGGAAAGAGGATTTGAGGCCAAGTTAGTCTGACTTTAAAAATCTGCCTGTGCTCCTTATCTTTGAAATTACAAGCATATGAAAGTAATATTTAGATGGAAGACAGATATGTAGTAGGTTAGGAAGAAAATAAATGATGTATTTGGAGACCTCCCTTAATCTTTTCATAGGGCATCAAGGAGGATGACTCCATGTCATGAAGGCAGGGCTGTACTCAGTGCAATACCCCTGGTGCCCAGAACACTGCCTGGGACAGAGCAGGTGCTCTGTAAATGAATGGATGCTATGAGGTTCATAGTCATCCCCTTGGCTTTTCTAGCTGATCATAAACAGTAAGAAAGGAAAATGAAATCTTTCAGGTAAAGCTTCCAAGGCATTAGCACTTATTCATTGTACCAATTGTTTCCATTTCTATTGCTGTGTAACAAATCACCCCAAACTCAGTGGCTGGAAACAACATTGATTAGTTATTTCTCAGGATTCTCTGGAAGGTCCCTCATGGGCTGCATTAAGCTAAGAGCTCAACTGGAGCTGGAGCATGCATGGTGGCTTCTCATCCTGCAGGGTTTCTCACTACATGGCCTCTCATCATACAATACTTTCCAGCCTAGCAGTTGACTTCTAAAAGAAAACGCTTCTACTTATAACATGCTTGCTAAATTATCATTGGCAAAGCAAAATCCATGGCAAAGCCCAGGATCAGTGTGGGAGAGGACCACACAAGGATTCCAAAATGAAGACATCTGGTTCATTGAGGCCAGTTGGCCTCATCAGTCTTCATAAGCAACACATAATAATGAATCTGCATGTGTAAAGCCATTAGAGACGTGCCTGGCACTTAGTTTGTACTACTTAAGTATTAGTAATACCTAATTATTATTAATAGCTAATTATAGCATATTACTATAATTATTTTAAGCTCCTCACTGCAATTGCCTTTATTGCATTGACTATGAAGTAAGAATCCCCATGCTAGGAAAGCTCTGGAGTATCCTTCAAACTCTGAGCATGTTAACCCTCTGTGATGCTGATATCATGCAATTACATTTGAGTAGCTGAGTTGGCAGCAAAATATGAAATTGAATCCTTCTTTCTTCTCTTCCTCTACTCATTCATTTTCTTTCTTTCTTTCTTTCTTTCTTTCTTTCTTTCTTTCTTTCTTTCTTTCTTTCTTTCTTTCTTTCTTTTTCTTTCTTCTTCCTTCCTTCCTTCCTTCCTTCCTTCTTTCTTTTCTTTTCTTTTCTTTTCTTATCCTTTTCTTTTCTTTTCTTTTCTTTTCTCACTTTCTTCTAATTACCCTAAATCTGGGTATGCTTTTTGCTTATTCCTAAAAGCGATGCTGGAAACTAAAGGAAGATTACTAAATTCTATAAGAATCCATTCATTCAACAAGCATTCTTTCTAAGTCTTTGTTATGGTGCTTTCTTTCCCTTTTCCAGGGATACACTTGGAGATGAACTTGGGACCCAGTTCTGGCAAACGAGAAGCAAAGGAGGTCTATTGGCTAATGTCTATTAGCCTATCTACCCTGATGAAATTTAAAAGATATGCAAGGAAAATCCTTGTTTCCCTTCCTGCTTTCAGATGCAGTTGTCTAAAGACATAATACTTAGAGATGCCTTTCATGCCTCTGTTATTGCCATAAGAAGAAAATGCTCTGACTGGCCCTCTAGTTCCTGAGGAAAAGAGACACATGAAACAGAACAGCTCAGCAAGCCCACACACCTTCAGGTTGAAACAGAGTTGCTCTGGCAGCTCCAGACTCAATCTAGCTGCCACAATCCAAAGCAAAGCTGCTTAGCTGTCCACAGACATGTTGGGGGGAAAAATGTGGTTTAAACTGATGAGTTCTGAGATAGTTGTTATGTAGCATTATATAACAACTAAACAATACAGCATTGTATTCCCCAGTCTGCTATTGACTTGCAGAATCTGAGGTCTCAGCCCAGGGCCATCCTGATATAGAAAGGAACATAGTAAGAAAGTTCTTGAGAGAAGTGCCCTTGGTGTTTAGGAATTTAGGAAAACACAGACTAGTGCCTGCTTCTCTCCTGGTTTCTGAAGACAAGAGACTTGCTGTAGCAGCCTACACAAGCAAGGTTAAGAAGGGACCATGGAGTAGTGGGATTGGTACAAGGAAACTGAAATACCGATTGATCTATTCTAATTGCTGAAAGCAACCAGAAAGCTATGGATTTGCCAATAGGATGTGAGATCATGGATTTGACAGAGCTTGGCTAAAGACAGTGACTAGAAAATAAGTAAAACTGTGTATGTTTCATGCCCCAGTTTCAAATGTTCAGTAATTCTGCTCCACTTAGTATTTCTCTCTGCCTAAAAAATTTGGTGTCGTTTTCAAAACAAAAATTTTATTGTGTATTCTTTCACCTGGGCCATTGACAAAGTGTCAGCACTGTTATCAATATGGTTCTTTTTCTTTTTATGTTTTTCCTTTCTTGCTTTGTGCCAATATATTGTTTATATACTTGGCTTTGCAGGAGAAATTTTTCAAATGTTATCTGAATATATTCATAAATTAAACTTTGTCTTCGAGGCTATAGAAATTTTCAGGAAATATTAACAATTTAGTCAAGTGTGATCAACACTGTTACTGCTAAAATTACAATTAGTAATGGCAGCAGCAAGAGTGACTCCCATTTCCTGAGCACTTTCTGTGTGCGTTCCAGCCAATCCTCATATCAGCTGATTAGGTGGATATTATGATGCCATGTTCTTTGGCACTACCTCTGCATCAGGCATTGAAGTGAACTCTTTACATGCACTGCCTTGGTGCCTTCTCTCAGCTAGAATGACTTTTCCCCATTTGTCAGATGAGAAAGCTGAGGATCCAGTAGGTGAAGGATCTTTCTCACATTGCACAGTCAAGAGACAGTGCTAGGATTTGAACCCCGGTCCACCTGATTCTAAACCCATACTCATTCTGCTTCATCATTGCCTACCAGAAGCATAAACCATGTTGCCACCCCTGCTACTCTGACCATTTGGCCCAATCCATATTAATCTGCTCATCTACTCCAGAAATCTTCCTTGGCACCAAAAGTTGAATTTTGGGGTAGATGAAATCTGTGACTTCAGGGCAAAACCAAACACAAAGGAAAAATCTAATGACCTTTAGCTAATGTCTAACCAGCAGTTTTCTTTCCTAGCTCTGCCTCAGAGACCAGACTGTCCCCAGCCCCCCAGGGGAGAGGGGACCACACCCTGCTGATGCTGGGGCCTTGACTGGGTAGCAGCCAGCGGGCATTAAGAAAAGAAACAAACATACACATTATTCTTTCATAACAATTCACAGTTTGCAATCCCTTTGATACATTTTGAGTCTTGCATCAACTCTTTAATAAATATCATTATGCCCAGTTTATTTGCAGATCTCATACTTCAAATTCGATTATCCTTTGTTGAAGTTCTAGCACAGGCTAGCTTCTGGTACAACACCTCATTTACATCTCACATCATCCCTATGAAGTTGAGATTATCATTCCCATTTTGAAGAAAAAGGAATTGAGGTTCTGAGCAATGAAGTGACCTATTCATTACCGCCCATAAAACCAGTGGCAGAGTCTAGACTTGAACCCAGGTTATAAAGCCTTAAACCTGCACTCTCTCCATGGCACTAGGCTGCTACAATCTGCCTCCAGCCAGCCTCTCACACTGCAGCCTGGCCTCTGCTGAACACTACCACTCTTATGGTTTGGGGTGTTCTGGCTCATCATTGCATGGGAATAAATGACTTGTGTCTTTAGTTAATAGGACTTCTGATCAAGAAGGTGCTATATCTGAAGAATGGTACACAAAGAACCCCGTGGATACCTGAACCTGATTAAATGACAGGATCCTGAGCCTCAAGCCTGAACCCAAAAACCAGAAGGGGTGAGAGTGTGGGCTGGGAATGTAAGGAAGGGGATATTGGGAGGTGCTGAGAATAGTTAGTATGTAGAACACATGTAAATAATTTGTGGCCGAAGGACAGACTGTCGCATGGCCATTTTAAAACACGATACCAAAACTTGTTGATTTTCTTCCTATTAGAAGTCTAGGTCCTCACCCCTCAAATCTGAACTCTGGGCCTGCTTGGCTGAGAGAATATGACAGAAATGGTGCTGAGCCAGTTTCAAATTCAGGACTTAATAAATTGACAGCTTTCACTTCCTGTCTCTTGGGACACTTGCTCTTCACATCTAGCCACCATACTGTGAGGAAACCCAGGCCGCACTGTGGAGAGGAGCTAGCAGCAGCTTTGCTGGCCATGTGAGTGAGCCATCTTGGAAGAGGGTCCCCCACATGAGCTACCAGCCAATGCTGTCTGAAGTAAGGACAAGATATCCCTTCAGGGCTCTGACCAAATTCCAGATTCATGAGCAAAATAAATGATAACAATTATTACAGTTTGGCACCACTCATTTTCGGGTGGTTAGTTACATAGCAGTAGATGATTAGAAGAGAGGTGAACCTGACATCAGTGGAACCTCTACTATACGACAAAGCCATTACATTGACAATTGTTTCGAATGCTTACAGCAATCCACTTAAACAGATATGAAAACTGAGGCTGAGAAAAAATAAATGACTTGCTTGAAATCCTATACTTAGTAAATGAATCGGCATGAATTTGAATTCAAACTGGGTAAAGTCTCCAATTTCCTCCAGCCCACTAAACCACGGAGCAGTGAAATAGGGACAACTGCTCTCCAGCACCTTGGCCATTTGTTAACCTTTTCCTAGCAAGAGCCTATGTAGATTGTAAGGGTAAAACAAATATGCCAGGTAACTCTATTTTCAGGTTGCATGCTGCTTATTTAGAAATAATAAACACATCCAAGTTTGAATTCCAGGCACAGCTTCAGGGAGTGGCCTCTAGGGTAGGGGATCAGCTGAGCAACTTTCTGGCTGTTGTAACCTTGGACTCATCACTTAACTTCCTTGAGCTTCATTTTCCCGTAAGAGAGACAGAAATATTAAACTCATAGTATTTTTGTAAGGCTCCAATGAGGACGTATTAAGTAAATGACTTTACACAGTAACTAGCTCAAAATAAATATTTGATACATTGAGTTTCTCTTACATTGAGGGCTCAGAGTTAAAAGAGTTTTCTTCATTCATCCCTCCTGACCCCAAAGTAAGAGTTCCCTAAGGTCATAATGAAACAGATGCATCCCACCCCTGAACATCATTTACTGTAACCTCCTCAAAGATTTAGCCCCTTTTGCCTCCACTCCAACAGCCCCTCTGAACAAGAATGAAACTCAAGCCACAGCTAGTAAGCTTTGCTCACAAATTCCTCCTTCACGACTGACTGAGCCCTGATACTGGAAAGAAACATTTCCTTGAATCATGTAAATTCCCACTCATCTCCAAATTGGGTGCTGGATTGCCTCAGGGAAGTGATTTTACAAGCTCACTGACTTCAGCCAAGGTAGGCCCCTGTTGCTCTAGCGAGATAATCCAGCCGTGCCTGGCAACAAGACTGAGCAGGGGCTCTCTCTCATCTGAATACAGAAATGGTCCCCTGGGCTGAAGGGAAATAGCCTTCTCCCTCCAGAGGCAGAAGGAGAGAGGTCTTAAGCCACCTGTCCCCTGAAGCGCTCTCTAGACAATATAGGTCAAATTCAGTATCTGGTTGCTCATGTTCTCATTTGAACAAAGGATCTCAATCTCGTGTCTGGAATATGAGGTCAAGGCTGCCTGCACTTTCTCTCCCAACCTCCTGGATTTGAGAGGCAGGGTAACGCTATGATGGACCGAGCCATCCTTGCGTCTCCATGCAAGAAAATGCTTTCGAGCCTGCTGTGCCTCTGGGGAGAACTGTTATCTTTTCTTGTACTGCTGCTTTTTAAAAAAATTTGTTTTCAAATCTAGGTTTTGCAATAGATTATTCAGCCCACACCAACTGAGCTGAGTGAAGTACACAGCCAGATCTGTCTATTCTAAGATGCCGTGGCTACCTCGTCATAGATGGCACAGTCCCTCATGTTGGGTTGAAAGATTACTTTCCTCCCAAGTCACTGGGAGCCCAAAGTCCCCTTGCAAATATTAGAAAACAGGTCAGCAACTGCACCAACAATCACAATCATAACAATTACTGTTTTTGAGAGCTTAGTCTTCAAGGACTTACTAATCACTATATCATGTATTTTTTTTACGTCAGCTTCGAAATGTACATCTTAATGTCTGTATTTCCTAGACACAGAAATAGGTTCAATAATCAAGCAATAATTTGCCCAAGGTCACACAGCTTATACGTGGCCAAATTAGAATTTCAGTTTTGCCATCACTGACCATTGCTAAACTCTCTGGGGTAAGTTCTCCTCTGATGGCTGTCCACCTCCACACGAACACAGCTAAGTGACAGCACTTGCCTTCTCCAGCCATCCTCGGAGGAGTTCTCCAGGCTCTCTATTCATAGTTCACCTTCTCCATGTCCTGAGTCCATCCAGAGCAGGCTCTGGCCCCACCAACAGATGGTGTCCAGCCTTTCTTTTGCAGCCTCCAGCTCACTCTTTGCTATGCTTGGGGACCAATGACCTCACCAAATTCTAACGCCTATTACTCTGACCCAGGCTAAATTGCCTCTGCTCTCTGAGTCCTGCTCTCAGGGCTGGAGTGCATCAGTACAAGGATTCCTTACAGAGGACGGAGGCATCATAGAGACTCCCAGGGACCTCAGTGAAGCAGAAGCAAGAGGCTCGCAAATTATCCACAATCTCTTATGAAGAACAAATATAATACACAGTGTTTGGCTTGTCCACCATCTTCATTTAAAGGAAACTTCCCTGCCCCCATGCACCACAGCCCCTGAGCCACCATGTTCAGCATGCAACTCTCTGATAGCCCTGGTCGCACTAAGAATGGACACCTAACCAAAGACCAGCAAAATGTGTCCAAATACAGAAAGCTCTGCCCAGAGAGGCAAGCAGGCCAATCAGATTTTCACTCTGAGGAGCCTGCGATTAGTCTGGTTGGATGCCCAGAAAAAGTCTATGAAGTAGGACGGAGACACTGAATAAATCGATATGAGGTACAGACAGAATTATGACAATGTGGAAACCCCAGTGACCAGAAGCTCTGAAAAAGACCAAAGATGTGTGAAGAAGCCAACTGCTGGTGAAAACAGAAGCAGAGAGAAGCCAATACTTGGATATAGTTTACCTGTGCTAGAGGTAACAGTAGAATAAAGACCCAGAAAGCCCTTCTGCAGAGGTTTCCAGAGATGTCCTGAATCCAGGTGCCTTAACGGGGAGGCCTGGCCACACTCTGGTTCCTGCTTAGCTTTCTAGGCCCTTTCCAGTGTTTGTCAAGGGCATCTTTATAGCATCACCCTACCCTCCTCCTTCCTTTTCTCATGCTGTCTACATAACTCTTTTTTTATTACAACTAAAAGAATGCTGCTAACACTCTCACCTGTATTTGTGCAGGGTAATTGGCTTATTTGTATTTTATAGACTCTGAACTTAATAGTTGCTATACTTTATCTGTGGACATTTAGAAAACAAGGGCTACATGTATGGCCTGCCAATAATCAAGTGGAGAGGTTATGATGCTATGCAGTTTTCCTAGTTTTATCTTTGGTTCCAGCATATGCCTATGTTCCCATGTTTTGTTTTGTTTTTTTCCATGTTTGACATTGGTGATTTCACATTTTATATACCCTTAAAAGTTTCTTTCTAAAATAATGTATAAATAAGTGTTTACAAAGATTCTGTTTCCTGGTAGAAAACAGAATTCACCTCAGGTAGTTCAAAAGGAGAGACTTTAACAGTGGGGCTCTCACAAAGGTATGGGCAGGGTTGAAGGAACTGACAAGTGGTGGTGAGATGCCCAGGGATTAGCAAGAGTAAGAAGCCATTATCACCCAGACCACTGAGGGAGTGAGGGGAGGAAAGATTATGACTAGAGCCCAATGGGTATGGGGCCATGAGGAGGGTCATGGGAGCCATAGTGATGGAAGGACACAGGTAGCGGCAGAGGCACTGCTCCAAAGCGAGGAGAGAGACTGGGTTGAAATGCCATGACCTTCTCATCTCACCTTGAGACTTCCTGCTGGTGCTTTGCAAGCCAAACCAGGGGGCAAAGAAGTTGAGGTGGTGCAGTCTGTGCAGGTCAGCCTCCCAGGGCACAGAGCAAGCGAGGTGGAAGACAGGGGTGGAGAGGGAACTGAGAATAAGCGGCAGTGATGAGCACATGGTCTAAGACTTGAGCCTGGTCACAAACAGAGATCAGACCAGGAGGAATAGGAGTGAATAGAGGTGAGTGTTCAGGATCGATTCTGTAAGTGGAGAGCTCATGTTGGGCTCACTGTGTGGCTTGAAGGCAGTCTTCGTGGCATACAAGGCTTTCCCTCTGGTATCATCAGTTTTCTTTCAGTTCTGGAGTGCTGACCTGATGCCCAGGGTCCTGGCAATCTGCAAGCTGCCTGCAATCTGCCCTCCTTCCAAGCCCTACATCTTGTACTTCCAAATTTCCCAGATACTCGCTGAGGCTGTCAACCTTATATCAGCTCCTGTAGTTTTGCTTTTCACACAGTCAAGATAAGGGTTCGAAGTAGTCGTTGCAGTTGATGGGAAGCTTGGGGGTTATGCGTTCTCATTCCCACTCTCCATTGCTTTGTCCCCTGTCCTTGAGAAAGCACTTCTCAGCTTAATTAAGTGCCAGGATCTCTGGAGAACACACCTCTACACAAACAGCCTGCCTGTTTCAGAGCTAAGAAATTCATGAGAGAACTCCCATACCCAGGTGGGCCTACTGTCATCTACTCCTCATTCCTGCCACGGCTTCAAATTCTCAGAAATCCAGGCCCATAGACTCAGAGTTTGTGAAAATGTAGAACCAGGTTCAGTTCAAATGTATTTGTTGCTATCTTTACTCAGCACCTGGTATTCCTAGGTGGTCTCCCAACCAAGTACTAACCAGGCCCGACCCTGCTTAGCTTCTGAGATCAGACGAGATCAGGCACATTAAGGGTGGCGTGGCCATAGACTTATTTGTTGCTATCTTTAGAGATACAAGGGAACTAACAAAAGAAGAAAGCAAATATTTATTGACTACCCATGATGTGCTAGGTATTCATGTACATAATTTCATCTCCATATTCATTCTGAGATGGGTATTTTAGAAATTGAAGATCAGAGAGATTAAGTAATTTACTCAAAATCTCACTTTTACTACCTGTCAGAGGCAAGATTCAGAGCCAGAGATCATGCTGATCCTATCACAT
The DNA here is from genome assembly GCA_004027375.1 of Macroglossus sobrinus. Classification (NCBI taxonomy): domain Eukaryota; kingdom Metazoa; phylum Chordata; class Mammalia; order Chiroptera; family Pteropodidae; genus Macroglossus; species Macroglossus sobrinus. Next base: position 426,414 of record PVKZ01000444.1, read on the forward strand.
CATGCTGCTGCTTAGTAAAAGAGTGCTGCTCATTGGGCCAGTTGCGGAGGGCAGAAGGTTCTTTGTAACACAACAACCTGGTTATGAAAACAGGGATCTTCTGAGCTCCATGGTATTGTGTGTCTTTAGAGCTGGAAATTATAAAATAATTCTGTAAGCTCCTTTTTCAATTGTTTGCACAAGATTGTTCTGGCTTACTTCCCTTGTGCTTGGAAAGAATAAGGAGTCATATTTATTGCGGTTGTGCACACGTACCTGTGCTCATTCACACATGCATGCGCACGTGCACACACACACACACACCCCTCTTTAGTCACCTTCCCCGAGCCCAACAAACTCTCCTGACTCAGGGAAAATATTTTATGTCCACCAGGGCCAGAATACACATCCTCAGATTTGAGTTTTAAGGACAAAGATTTACAGAGGATTACAGTCTTTTCCTTGGTTGTGGTTGCTTCCAATTTTCATTGTCTGAATCACAGCCATGGAATAAATTGAATCTTTTTCTAACATAGAATATATTACTCTTGAAATAGTAGGAAATATTGATAATTGTCTTTTATTGGAATCACAAATAATTTATAAGTTGGTCCGGTTTGAAAAAAAAATATATATATATATATTTTTATATATATATATAGTCTTTTATTTCTTTGGCTTCTTCCTTGAGGCTAGAAGCAACCTCTAATAATAGCAGACTGTGCAGGGATGGGTCTAGCACTCCCCCTGGTGCCCATTGTTCAGGATTGCGGGCTCAGTAAAAGAACCTGAAGCTGCAGACGCAGCATTTGAATAATTCGTTCCCCCCTAAGTACACAGAGAAATTTGATTTATTCTTCACAGTCATGTCTGCATTAAAGAGCACTTCTCCCTATAAAGTCCATCAGCTTTGAGAATAAGTCAATGATCAATCCCTCACATGCATTATTATGCAGCAAACACTTCTCAGAGGTAGCAACAGCTTCTGTGGTTCTACCAAATGTTGGGGAAGCTGAGAGTTTCTTTAAAAGATACTGAGGAAAAAATACAAATTGACCTTTGCATAAGCAAGGTAACTGCTTAGTGAGGACTTTAACAAAATGTAAATGTGTAAAGGGTGGGGGAAGTTAGAGGAGGTGTAAGAGAGGAGCAGGAGAAATAGAAGGCCATGGAAATGCAATACTTAGTTTAGAATCCAGACTGGGCTGACAAGCTGTAGTAAGCAGCATCCTAAAATGATCCTCTGTAAAGGTGATAGATAGAAACACATAGGAATACTGCATGTCCCAGCTTTCCTTGCACCTGGGAACCATGTGACTGAGTTCTGGCCAATGAGATGTGGGCAGGAGTGATGCACCACTTCCAGCCCTTACCCTCTAAAGTGTACCTAGGAATTTTTCACACACTCACTGTCTCTGTATGCACAGCAATGGAAACATAATCCAAGATGTCAGAGTCACACACAGGAAGTGAACCAAATCCATGAGTCATTACTTAAAGGACACTCACCTAGGAGAGCCATATAATTCTCATCAAACTGTAATGTGAGCAAGAAATAACCATATATACTAAGCCACTGAGCTTTGAAGACTGTTTTAACAGCCAGCATTAATTACCCTGACTATTAAAGCAAGTCATTTCACCTCTTTGAGCCACAGTTATCTCAACTAAAAATAGGTATGATGTGTGAACATTTAATGAAATAAGTATGTGAAAATATTTCACATAGACTTAGGGCTCAATAAGTGCTGGTTAAAAAGCAATTGTGTCCCCTATGGAAAATAGTATGGAGATTCTTCAAAATATTAAAAATAGAACTAACTTATGACCTAACAATCCCACTTCAGGATGTTTATCTGAAGAAATTCAAAACACTAATTTGAAAAGATATATGCATCCCTATGTTTACTGTAGCATTATTTACAGTAGCCAAGATATAAAAGCAAGTGTCTGATAGATGATTGGATAAAGATGTGGTATATGTATATAATGGAATATTATTCAGCCATAAGAATAAAGAATGAAATCTTGCCATTTATGACAACATGGGTGAAAGTATAAGGTATTATGCTAAGTGAAATAAGTCAGACAGAGAAAGACAAGTACCATATTATTTCACTTATATGTGGAATATAAAAAACAAACAAAACAAAAACAAATAAATACAGAGAAACTGATGGTTGCCAGATGAGAGAGGGGTTTGGTGAGGTGGGTAAAAAAGGTGAAGGAATTAAGAAGTATAAATTGGTAGTCATAAAATAGTCATGGGATATAAAATACAGCATAGAAAATGTAGTCAATAATATTATAATAAATATGTATGGTGGCAGGGGGGTACTAGACTTAAATGGGAGTTACTTCATACGGTATATAAATATTTAACACTATGCTGTATACCTGAAACTATTGAATGTCAGCTGTAATAGAGAATGTTTAAAAATGTCGTTTGAAATAATTTTAAAAATTAAAAAAAAAACAGTTGTGTCTCACATAAGCCATATCTTCATACTGAAAGAGTATTTTTGTTGTTATCACATGTGTTTCTACTGCAAGACAAAGAAGACCCAACTCCAACTGGCAAGCCAAATGGGAATTTTATGGGCCCCCAAGTTAGAAATTTCAAGTATAGATTAAGCTTGAGGGCTCATTTAATTCATCCAGAAGCTCAAACACCCAGGTTCTTTCTATATCTCTATTGTTCTTCTGCCTGGTAAACTTCATTCTAAACCTGACTCCTCTAATAGTCAAAGATGGCTAACCGCTCCTGCTATTACATGTTTCTAGTCTGCTTTGAGAGCAAGAAGAAGAAATCTCATGCCAGCATTCTAAGAAAAAAAAAATTCTGTTTCCTTTCATTGGACTGGCTTAGGTCACATGCTCACCCCTAAACCAATCATTTTGTTGAGGTGGAGAGCATGTGCTGATGACCTGCCAATCAGTACACATACCTGAAGCTATGGGTGGGCTCAGCTTTCCTTAAATCACATAGTGGGGAAAGAATGAGAGCACACATTTTTTTAAAGAATGTTTTTAAGCAGAAGAAAAAGAAAGCAAGAGAAAAATAGATGCTAGGTAGGCTACTAAAAGTGTGTGCTACAATTGGTATGTTTATTTTTTTCAAGCAAAAAACAAGTTGTAGGGATAAAAGGTAAATGTTATTTTGTGATCAAAGTGATCACTCAACCTTTCAGAAATCTGTGAGTTAACTGGACATTTATGGTTTCAACTTCCTAACCTCTGACAATGAGTTCCCTAAAATATCCTCAGATATTGACTTCTTGAAACATACTCAAATATTGACTTCCTGTCTCTCTTGACAGTGCAATGTTAAAAAAAAGTCTCTTAAGAATAATTTAGTTTCTTGCCCTTCTGCTTTCTTTTTCTCTCTTTATTTCTTTGTGCTTTCCTTTGATTTTGTACAAGTGTTTTAGAAAGCATAAGATGCTATACAAATGGAAGGGATTATTCTCTTCATCTGTTCTTCGTGCCTAAAGTAAATCAGATGATGTTTAATCATAAAATAATAAGAGTGATTTTAAACGGACTACTAAATATCTGAATAAGCAGTCACCTGGAGAGATACTCTTCATATTCCAATGATGAAGCCACAGCTCAAATTGTATTAATTTTTAATGAACAGTTTTAACTAAAATAGCACAGTGGCTTGACTGACCACATTATGCATCTGATTTGATTTCCAATCTCCTGTAAGATGTTTTTAAAACATGAATCTATCCTCAAAAGCAAAAGTTTGTTTTTTTGTATCTTGGGATCTGAAGACAATTGTCAATAGAGAATTCCAAAAATATTTTGAATGAATGTTAAAGAGTGAACACTAGAATTTTATGTTTGTGTAGTAGAAGAAAAGGTATTATACTCTTCCACTACAATTAAGATGATCTGATTACCACACTCCTTCAATTATCCTACAGCTAAATTTCCCTGCTGACAAGCTAGATGTAAACTCCTCTGCACGCCCTTCGCCCTTCACCCTTCACCCTTCACCCTTTTGTCCCTGAGCTGCCTCTATATCTTGCTTTGGCCTCATTTGGGCTGTTTTCCTGCCCACACACCCTAAACCTCTACTAGGGTAAAGCTCTCTCTGCTCCTAGGGCATGCCACGCACCATTCCAGAAGCCGTGGTTCTGTTCATGCCAGTGCCTCTCTTTATATACCCTTCTCCCTGCTTTCATTTTATGCTCTCACACCTCACTCAAGACCCAGCTCACCTGCCAGCTCCTCCAGGTTTTGCTATCTCTTTTTCTCCACAAGAAAAAGAACTTTGTTGCTCTTTTTTTTTTATCTTTTAGCTTAAAAAAAAGTCTACTATAGCACTTACCATTCCTCTTGTAATATTTTTATTTATCACTTGTCCTTGGCCTAGGATTGATTTCCCACAGATCCATTACTCAGTCTGGGCCTACTCTCTTCCCTGTGGCAGGGCCTGTGACCCATGCAGGCTGCATGCATGGCTCAGGCTCCTGTGTCAGCTAGTACTGCCTGGGTTTGGCCAATGGGAGGCACTAACAGGAGACTAAAGAATGGGAAGAAGGGAGAAGCCATGATTTTTTTGTCCCATCTCTAGGAGCCTCAGGAGGTATATGTGCCAGTAGCCATATCTCCCTCTCAGTGATTTTAGTTTCTTCTGAGTGGTTCAGCTCCTGGGCTCTTATAACATCACCTGCTTTTTATACCTCCAGCCTACTGGCTTCCAGCTATTGCCAGTCTCTGGGTTTCCTCATAGTCCCCTTAGCTCTTCCATACCAGGTATAACCAGTTCTCTGTATTAAATCCCCACTGTTTCAAACATTTAAGGTGATTTCTGCTTTCCTGGTTGGACCCTGACTGATAACATCAGCTCATCTCTTCATTCAATTGTTGAGAATGGTTGCTTTAATGAATGACATTAGTAAATGGATAGACAACCATGTTTGCTTGTCTTACATAAGTTAATACTTTTACTTTCTAAGACACTCTGATTTCCCAACCACAAAACCTTTATTCAAGTTTTCCCACATTCGGGTCCAATATGGCATCTGTGTCACTAAAAGATGGTGAATACATTGGATATAGAGTGAGATTATCAAGATTAAAACAATTGCAGAATGCAAAAAAAACAAGGCTGTTGGCCAGGACCCATAGGGCAGTGGTGAAGAAGTACTATCTTTCCACTCTTCAGGTTAATATGTGACTTAAGCAAGAGCCAGGCCAATTTACAGTTATTCCCAGTGCCCACTGCAATTTTCAGATAAAAGAAAGGTGCACATTTGTGGCTGAAGTGGAAGATTTAACTATTAACCTGGCTGCTAAAATGCACCTCTGTGCGTGAGGCCAGCACACGGCCAGGTGGTCTCCTCAATGCTTCTTTTTTTTAATTTTATTTATTTATTTTATTTTATTTTCATTGTCTGGAGGCCAAATGAATACAAACCAGGCATTTGGAAGGGATCTGGGAATGGCCAGAGGTTAAAGCTTCTGCTACAGTCAAGAGAAAGGTGCAACCCACCTTTCTGCCCCTTCCTGCCCCTCACATCTCTCAAATCACATTGACCCCTCATGGGCTTGCCTGTGAATGAGGCTGACCGGCTACTGAGAGGAAGCTTAGCACTAAAGTAAGCAAAGAAAAATAGTACAGCTTAATAAAATCTTACCTGACAGGTAACACGTTTATCAAGGAAACATTTATTTCAGGCCTAAGTATAGAGCACTAAGTTAAGTATAGAGGGTAAGGATGAGTAAGAACAAATTTCTGCCCTCAAAGACCCCTCTGTCTACTTGTGAGGGACAGACACAGAGATAGAGGGACAAATGCAGGTTGATGGGCTAAACCAGAACTCAGAGCTCCATGTGTGGCTCACAGACAGCACTTGAGAAAACGTGCTCTGAGTGTGACAGGCCAGGAGCTAATCCAAGCTCACACACTTGCTGGCCTTGATTCATGTGACTCCTCCAAGTCTCAGCTCTCTCACCTGTAAAAGGGGACTCAATGCCCACTTCACAGGTGTTGTGAGTATAAAACGAGTCTATGCACAGAAAGTTCTTCACACCTTGTCTGATGCAAGGTAAACCCAAGGACACCAGCATTGTCATAATGGGCACCCTGAGTGGTGGCAGTAGTGAGGTTCCTTCAATACTTTGCGGGCCTTAAACATTGTAAGGAGGAACTAGAGCTGGCAAAGAAGACCATGGTGAATGCCACATGGCGACTCCAGCTGACAGCCCGCTCAGTAGGCACTTGGGAAGCCCTTTCTGAATATCCTCAGATATCTCAGGAAGGGTAAGAAGTTTATTGATGACTCAGATGTTATCACATGGATACAAACAGGACCAGCTGTGTACTCACAGTTGGGTGATAAATGATGAAGGAACTGTGGGAACAGAGGATTGAGTCAATCACCCCACTTGTGGTCATCAGGAAAGGCTCGATGCTGGCATTACCTATACTAGCTCTGGAAGGTTAAGGGGAGATGTGTGGGTAGATGGCAGGCATGCCAGGGACAGCATTTCAGGTAGAGAAAACTGGATAGGCAAATATCCAGAAGGAAGAAATAGTACTGTGAACCCAGGAGTGAAGAAACTCAGTACAGCTTCTGTGTAGGGGGTTGACTGGCAAGACTTGAGGTTGCAGAAGCTCTACAGACCAAGTCGGAATATCTTCCTGTGTCCTGGGAAAGGCTCTGAACTTTTCCTGTGGCATTAGAGAGTCAGAGGAGGTTTTCAACAACGGAGGACATAATCAAATTTAGCTTGGGGTAAATCATCTGAGTAAGAAGGCTCTTTAGGTGTGAGGTGGGAGACTGAAGGCAGGGGTACCACAGGCCTAAACCTATACTCTCCCCCTCCCCCCTTAGAGAGTACAGAGTAAAACAAATTGATTGAAGAGCTGTTCCTGAGTAGTCTAGGCATTTCCTGAGGTGAAATTAAATTTATGTGTTTCTTGATGGTAAGGACTATACCTATTTTGTGCCAGAGAATATCAAGTGTCTAACACAAGAATGGGCACAAAGGAAATATTCGCTAAATATTATTGAATAAGACACAATCAACTGCATTTGACACGTAAAGGATGGCCAAGAGTCAGGAATGTCCAATGTTTCTGCTTAGGAAAGTGAATAAGTTTGGCACCACTTGAGCAGGTTTAGGGGATCAGGTCATTGGTTGAGTTATGGCCTTACTGACTGTAAGCAGTCTATGGAACACCCAGTGAGCAATACCAAGTTGGTTGGACATATGAATCAACAAGGAGAATAGTGTCTAGGTCAACACATGGCATAGGTGCTCAATAAATATTTGCTGGGTGAAAGAATGAGTGAATGGGTCTAGAATTCAGGGATACCCTAGACTCCTTGACCACCTTCTACAAAGCAGAGCCCCTTGTTATTTTGTTCCCTGTTATTTTCCTTCATAGCACTTACAGGTATGAGTAATAATGTAATGATTCACCTGTTTTAATGCCTGACTTCTTAACTAGACTAAAGGTTCCATGGTGATGAGGACAGTGTGCATTTTGTTCTTTATTGTATTTCTTGGCCTAACCTAACCCCTAGTAGAGATTAGGTAAATATTCATTGAATGAATAAAGGGTTGGGGATATGAATGTGGGCATGGACAGGATGTAGATGGAAGCCAAGTGAAAGTATGGGTTTTGGTGAGCTAGGTCACTAGGTAAAACATGAAGCTTCCAGATTCAAAAATCCTTTTTTGTAACACTCTGCTTCAAACTGCCCTATTCCCTCCTCCTCCACTGCATGACACACCCCCAAAACCTAGTTCTGATCAAATCCTTTCAAGTCCCTCTCTGAGCAACGGTTCTCTCATCTGTAAAATGGGGACTTATTAAGTGCCCTGCCTCCTTCACTACATGACTATGAGCATCAAATTAGGTAATTCAATTCAACAAATGTTTACATAGGTGATTAAATGCCATGGTGACAAATGCCTTTGAATAAATACACTGACCTCCACACACAGTTCCACCTGGTTTGAAGCAGCATCCTCTGGGAGGACAGGAGACATCCTCCCATCTGCTTTGGGAGACAGTAGGAAACAGATCTCTTTGACGCGTGCCACTTCCCCTCCCAGGAAGCCCTTCATTTCAATGACAACTTGCAACCTGAACAAGGGCCTAACGGCTTGTCACATCTAACACCCTCATTCAGAGTTGACTGAGATTTGTCACATGAGGGCCATGGTGGTGGGGTCTGGCCACATCCCATCTTCCTGCAAGCTGTTGCACCAGCTCTTGGCAGCATGGAGCCTGAGCTGCTGGCCTCTCTGATAAAATAGCTAGTGAGCAAGGAAAAGAGACTTGAAAGCAGAGTAAGATGTACAATCTATAGGGCTGCTTTCAGGATGACAAAAGATCAGAAACAAAAACTCCTGAAAGTAGAGACCAAGCTTTTTAAAACTTTTACCTCCCTAAAGGGCCCACGTGGGGGACTTAGCTGTTGAAGGCAGGTCTTTGCACAGCTGTTCTCCCCCTCCCCCACCTGACCCATCCTTAATGACTTTAGGGCTAAGATCAAGCCTTATTCCCACTGTGAAGCCTCTGGGCAGAGATAGATACCTCTTCCCCTAAGGAGAGGAAAAAGGAGAGAGACCTGGCCTTTACTGGGTCCCTCGTAGATGTCAATTACTAGGCATGAATCTTTATATACTTTCTGACATTTCATGTGTAGAACCATCTGTGGGGTTGAGTTTGTTAGCCCCATTTTACAGATCAGGAAGCTGAGAGTCAAAGGCATAAGTCATTTGGACAATAACAGAGTCAGTAAATGGTTGAAATGAGATTGGTAAATAATCAATTGGCAAATACACAGTGTTTCCATAGCACTTTCTCAATATTTCTAACTTAGTTCTATTCTATGAGTTTAGATTTATCTGTCCACAGGTGAGTGCCTCCAGGGCAAGGATACCCTCTAATCCAGCTTCCTGCCTGTCCCAGCTGTCCAGTGAGCACATCTGGAGGCCTTTCACCACAAGGCCCAGGTCTGCTCAGACCCTGAGTGCCCCCTAACTGAGAAGGGTAGTCAAGGGCATCCTTCTCTGGGATAAATTTTCTGTCAGCAGTGTGCCATTGTGCCTCACCTGCCCGCCCCCCCCCTCCACCGCCCCCCAGGCCTTGCTTTCCTGACTCTCTTCTTGATGTTCGCTCTATTTTCTCTGGGGTCCTACATCCTAGTCTGTTTGCTGGATGCTCTGATACCTTTCCTAGGCACTGCCTATTCTGTCTCTAGGTGTTAAAATCCATGCCTCAGAGGCTGCCAATATCTTTCTCTAGCTAGCTAACACCATCCTTTTCCTAAAAATCACAATGAGGCCACCTCTGTGAGCTTCAGCTTGGCTGCCACCTGCAGCATTGCAACCACAGTGCTTGACTTTACCTCAATCAAACAGTTTGAACCCAGTTTTGTTTCTTATGGGCTGTGTGGCCTAGGGTAAAAACTCTTATTCTTTTTGCCCCTTATTTTCTTCACCTATAAAATGGGGTAAATGACATCTTCCTCACAAAATTATTGAGAAGATTGAATGGTATACATATTTTTGATGCATAATATCAATGACTATTATGCTTGATATGAAATAAGCACTCAATAAATAAAGGATGCCTGTTGTCATTCCCAGCAGCTCAGAACATGTCACTTAGGCATAGCAATCTGGTCTTCAACTGAATCCTCAAGAAGAAGGTTAAACCCATGTAAAGATTGTTGTCCTTAACTCCTGACTCAACCTTTCCTGTTTCTTCTGTTTCTTTTTTCTACCAGCCCACTGCCTAAGTTTTACTGTAGCTCACTAATGCTTTATAAGAAAGTTGTATCAGTCAGAATAAGATAGGCTATGCTGCAGTAATATAATAACCCCCAGGTTTTAATAGCTCGATACAACAAAGATTTATTTATATTATAATCTGATGAGTATTAGACAGATCTCTTTACAGGCTCTCTTAGAAGTAGGGACTCAGGGATTCAGGCTCCTTCCATTTTGTAATTCTGCTATCTTAAACATATGGTTCCCAAGATTGCTGCAAAAGGAGATGAGAAAAAATAGACAATGGAGCAGGACTAAAAGTAACATTCGTTACCTCTTCTCACACCCCAGTGACCCCAAATCTAATTGCAAGAGAGGTTGGGAAATAGTCTTCTCATATACCTAAGAAAAGGAAAAGAAACTGGGATTTGGTGAATACAAGCATTTTCTCTGCCATCTTTCCTCCTTTAGTAAAATAACCTCCATAGTGCTTAGTGTGTGAAGAGTGGTGGTTCTATCTCAGAAGCCAGAGTCTTTTATCCCCTTTTCTTTAGGCTTATCAGCCCTGTGGAGTCATTAATCAATACTGAAGCCATGTTGACCTCATAGGACACTGTTCTCCCTCTCCCTTTATTTAACATTCCATCCTGAATGTGGACAAAAGTGCTTTCTTTTTCACTATGCCAGAGCTGAGGTTAAAATCAGACTTCGCTAGATTTTACCAAAGACTGTGGGATGACATATGAGGAATAAACAGAACGAGTGACAGTTGCTAATTTGCTTTTTTTCAAAATGGAGTTTATGCATCTTTAGCATGCATCTTCCATAAGACCACTTGCCTGTCACGCTCCTGTCCTATAATCATAAGTCAGAAGTCATCTGACTCCTAGTATCCAGAAATGTCCACACATGGGTCTTAAGTCCACAAAACAAAATCACGGCATTTCAGGGGCAGTAGAGAGAGAAGGGGATGTATACATGCATAGAGGAGAAAAGTGTATGCCTCCCTAACTCCTCTCAAGGAAAGCAGTCCTAACTGTTATACTTCAGTAGAGATTTCAAATATATATGAAATCAGCTACCCAAATTATGAGTCATAATTACATACCAATTGATCTGTAGATTTTGTAAACAATCATACCACTCTTATATCCTAGTACTCTGAGCTTCCAAGCATTGTAGTTCTGTGGCATTACTATGCTTTGCTGTCCAAACCCACGGAAACAATACCAAAAGAGAGAAAGAGGTTTTCCTGCTTGAATTTCCCACCTGAGGATCCACTTTTCTGGATGATGGGACATGGGTCTGGCTGATATTGAGAATGATTCCTACTTCCAAGTAAACCCACTGCCTTCCCACAAGGGTGTGGTCTTCCTTCAATCTCAACAATATAGCAAATCTGAAAATGCCATAATAGTCTCTGAATGATAGCCATAATGTAACTGGTGAAGACAGTTTTCTCTAAGAACTTAAGGAGCTGTCATGTCCCCAGCTCCAAGCACAGCACCTGGCACAAATTAGGTCCTCAGATTCTTTTCCTTTTCTAGGTAACAGAAAAATAAAACAAAGAGAAACAACTTGCCTCAGTCATGTTTGCTTAGCATCCTTCAAGAAATCTCTTACTAAATTATGATATGCCATTAAGATGATTACTTAGGTAAATATACAACTGAGATGCGAGCTTCCTTCTAGGCAAAAGAGAAACCAGCTGGATTGTAGTTTTCACCAACTGGTAAAAAGGAAGCAGATCTTTTCTTGAATCCACAGACCTGCTAAGGTAATTTTATTCTTAAATAATTTATCTTTAAATAATTGTATACTTTGTAGTAATCATTCCATATTTCTGCACTATTTATCCATTTCTTCCTGCCTTCCCATCACTCTTTCCTGTACGTGGCTATTATTTTCACTTTTAACCATCCTATTTTACTTGGCTTTGCGTTGACCACTCTCTCAAGTCCTTCTGGGGGCAGCATGGAAGGGAGGAAAGAACAACAGATTGGGGTGCGGGAAGAGTCCAAATGGAGAATCAGACCTGTCCTCTGTATGGCCATGTATTTGCCTTGAAATTCCTGAGCCTCATTGTCTTCACTTGTCAACATGTCTTATCTCACCATATTGTCATAAAGAATAGAAGTAAATACATGCAAACTATGTAGCTGGTTACACAGTAGATTCTCAATAAATTTAAGTTCCTTTCTTCTTTCCCCTCTCCTTTTTGAAAGTAGTCAAGATATAAATTATACATAAATAAATTACATGTTATGGTGAAACTATTCAGAAATGATTAATGTAACCAATAATAATTTTAATATTAATAATAGGTTACTCTGGCAGCACCATCCTAATTCTGACAATCAATCTTCCTACTCCAGCTCTGTCATCATATAACATATAATGCTTAAAGTTTATTCTAGAAAGAAGTGAATACATATGATTTTCCACTTTCAGATACTTTTAAATCCTTTTTTACATCAGAGAATTCTGCTACAAACCATTACTTATAGTGCAAAGTGTAAGCAATGTGTTTGCCAAGAAATGAAAGACTGAGACATAAATGCAAACACTGAAAAGCTGCACACAGTATCTGAGACGGAAGGTAATGTTTGGAAGCATCAGGAATGGGCTGGAAATACTGATTGCTACTGCTCGAAATGCCAAAGAGCCGATGGGATCATATTGGTGAGTATGTCGCATCATCCCCATTACCAGGAGAAGAAACCTGAAGCTAGGGGCGGGAAGATTTTGAGCCTAATATCAGCCCAGGTATCTGCTAAGCTTTCTCACTAACTTCTTTCAATTTGAGTTTGGAAAAAATGCTTCAAAGAATCCTTCAAGCTCTCAGATTCTGTGAGTTTATTCTGTGTTTCTCTAAGATTGAAATGGAAGCAACCAGAGAGGTTGTGAGTGTGGGCTTCGTAGCCAGACTGTTTATATTGGAATGTTTGCTCTTCTAACAACCACATTACCCTGAACCGGTGACTTAACTTTATGTACCTCAGTTTCCTCAACTGGAAAATGAGGATCAAAATAAAGACTAACTAAGGTGATGTTTGCAAGGTCTGTTGCCTGTTCCTGACAGGCAGTCAGGCACTGCCATGTTCCAAAACCTTCCCATGATGTTTGCACTTTGTACCTGCCTCTTCTGCTCTACCCTCCCATGGGAGCAATATAAGTTCTCTTTACATTGAACTGGATTCAGGGAGCTGCTACTCATGGGATGGGGGCGTACAAACATGACACGAAATAAAACACTGCTACTTCATTTGCACATCCAAGTGCAGCATGTGCATTTTGGCACTGACACAGCCACCATTAATCAAGCAGGAGAAGGAAAAGGAAGAGAGGAACTGACTTTTGGGAGCCTATTGAGTGTTAAACACTGTAGAGGTTTTCACATGGCACATTAATCCTTAAGCCAACACTGCCAGCCCTCCAACCTAGTGTTACAGATGAGAAATATACATCTTAGAGAGGTTTGTTGAACCTTACCAAGGCCAACAGTGAGTGGGGAAACTGAGTGTAGCACCTACAGGATCTCAAGGTAATAACAGGAGACTATGGGGTTCCAAGAGTCATACTTCTGAAGTCTACTTACAAGATGTCCCTAACGGCTTCCAGTAATTAGTTCTTACTGTATCTTGTTACCTGTCCTTGTGATTTGTCTCGAGCCAAACCAAAAAGCACAGACCGCCCAGACCGCCAGGTCCAAGGAGATAGATGAGAGAGCCCTTCTGACCTACTCCACCTTCTCCGCCTTTGTAGATCGGTCTGAAGCCACCAGGGGGAGCCCTTGCATTAAGAGCAAAGGGAATTGGACAGCCCAATTATCAGGGGGCTGCGAGGAGGGCTCCATTTTCTAGTGAGAGCTTCTGCAGAGGATTCCTCGTTATATTATTTACAAAAGTATACAAGGGCAACCTTGCCTTTGACCAGAGTCAGGGCCAGGGTACGAGGAAAAGTCACAGAGAAACTTTGTCTTCTCCCCTGCTTAGCTTCGAAGGATGGGCCCCCAACATAATTGTGAGCAGAGCCCACAGGGCAGCGGGGATCAAACTAAGTGATAAAATCAATGCAGTGGGTGTGCTGGCCACTGATTTTTTTTTATTACATGGCACGTCACAGCTCAGAATAGAATGGGAAATAACAGCATGATCACACACACTAAGAGTAATTATTGTTTCGAGAAAGTTTTATTTTAGTATACGTGTGTCCGTGTGCTGAGACTTGATGTAAAGGCTGTTCTATCGTAAGTCATTAACTATTAAAACACACTCACCAAAAAGCTTTAAAATCCAGATTCCCAGACTCTAGACCAGAAGAACTGACTCATGTTGAAGTCTGTATTTTTATTTAATAGATTCCCTGATAGCTGTGACGGTGAGCCAGGTATGGGGACCACCCGTTAGAGAAAGTGGGCACGTAGAAAATACTCCCCGCATCGTTCCTCCGCTTTCCTGCATGAGGCAGGGCAGGTTTTTCATTTCACGAGCTTGGCCCTGACAAAGCAAGAAAAGTCACACAGACTGTATTTGATTCAGAAGGCTATGTGCTGTGCCAGCCACCAACCAACCCCTAGGACAGGTGTGAGCTCTAAAGGAACTGGGAGCAGAGCTTTGGCTTTCTAGCACCAGCTCTGTCAGAAAACAAAAGCAAAAGCAAAAGAAAACAAAAATCTCATAAAAATAAAATCACTTTAGAGTCAGACTTGGGTTCAAATCGCAGTGTTTCTACTTTCTATGTGACCATGGGCAGGTTATAGGATCTCTCTGGGCTTCAGGTTCCTCATCTTTTAAATGGGAATAAAAGCCCTCCCCAACTGCTATGGTAGGATTAAAGTATAATAATATATCCTAATGCTTATATAGATAGTGCCTGGCCAAAAACCAATGTTCCATTATAGCAGCTCCCTTCCTGCTCCACAAAATCTCCCTGCAAGTTTAAGCACTTGCTCTGTCCCCTTTGTAGCCATCCTTATGGGTGGGGATGGGCCTGACGCTGTTGCTGATGGAGAGATTACATTGTTCAGCTGAGTGTTATGTACTAACAAGAGCCCTGCCACCCCCATTCCTCATTAACTCCCCTGAGCCTGGGGCACAAAGTGAACTCCCCCGGAGAGTGACTGTTGGATCAGTCTGCCAGAAAAGACAGGAAAGCAGCTTGCTGTGAGGGGCGGAGGTCAGCGGGACTTTGGACAGAAGGTTCCCTTTTACCCTAGGAAGGTGCCAAGTCCTGCAGAGCTTGGCAGATGAAGGCGGCTGTGCACCCTGCAGGTGGTGAGAATGCTCCAGCCCCAGGAGAGGGAGGAGCCGTTGCCCAGGTGGGGCAGGTGCTGAGCCGGGGCTCAGGTGTGCCCTGGGTCACAAGAAGTGATTGCTCCTTGGCTGGCTCAGGCACAACAAAGCGGGCCCTTGACCACAGGATTCAACTCTGGGAAGCTGGTTTTTTCTCCGAGACTCTGCCTCAGAGGAAAGCCATGGACTGGGTAAGGAATATTGGTTTGATAGTCGCTTTTTTGTGTCCTGTCTAGCTGGGTTTAGTTTTTCCAATAAAAAGCTGTGGGGAAAGGCTGCCTGTGCACCCCTCTTCCTGGAGAGGATTAAATATGTCCTGTGTTTCTGCAGCACAGCTCACACTGGCCTTGCTCCCAAGGAAGGTGGAACTGAAGCAGGGTTGTACTGTGTCCTGTGCCACCTCGAAAAGCAAGGGTGCAAGAAGCCCTCAGAAACGATGGCATCAGGAATCCTAGTTCTCTTCCCGCCTGCTGGGTTTCTAACCTAGTCCCCCAATCTGGTCTAAGTGCCTGTTGGCTTCATTCTGTTTGCCCTTCTCCTGGTGGTTAGTGGGTGTCCTGGGCAGAGGGCAGAGCACAGGGCTGTGTGGTGATGCTTGCGGCTTTTCTGTGGGCTCTACTCCTTATTAGCTATGTGGCCTGAGGCAAGTGAGTTTATCCTCCTGAGCCCCCAGAATTTCTAGCTCCTAAAAGAGGACTGCTAGTAGGTTTTGTTAAAGGTCTTTTCCTTGTATCATTGTTGAGTTGCCACGGGAACTTAATTCTTGTTTATATCAAGTAGCCTATGGTAAATTGGTTTTGTTATATACTACATTGTTATTTTGCAAAGTGGAAGAATGTATCACTGACATTAAGTGAGGGCTTAGTATACTACTAGAATAACTAGTTTGAGATTATCGAAGGTGTTTACAAAAATAGAGATGATCTATGAGGAAGTGCCCAGCATAAAGCCAGGTGAAATTCCCTTCTTGCATTGCAGTATGCTGTGTGCATAGTTGGAGAATTCCTTTACCTCACTGACCACATCTTGCTTTTTTCTTCTTCGATTCTCCATCTCCTCTATTCCCCTTTTCAATATATCAGTTTATTTCCAAGGGGGCAGTAGGTTTTGTTTCCATATCCACTTTATTATACGTTTGGAATTAAGCTATTTTCTAATGTGAACCATGCATCCTCTTTCCCAGAGGCCCAGCTTTAAATTGAGACAAGACCCATTTTAGTGTTTCCCTCAGGCAGAGGTCCCCTTTGTCCTAGGTTATGGGACATCTGTCTCTCTGGCAGCTGAGTTTTGAGAAGAGTGACCAAGGGCACACTGATATCGCTTCCATTTCCCCTCTTCTGATTCCTGTCCCCTACTTTGTAGTTTAACAGCTTAGAAGCTGCTGCTTAATGGAAAATTTTGAGGCTGAATAGCTTTAGTGTGGCTGGGGGGGGGGGGGGGGCGTGGCGTGGCGAAGGGAAGGGAAGGACTTATATTCTGCCCTCTCTTATGTTCCAGGGTTTGTTCTGGAATCCACTATTTTAGTTTATCTACATGGCAACACAGCAAGGTCAGTGCCATTTGCCCCATTTTTATAGGGGAGGAAACTGACAGAATGTTATCACTTGCTCAATACCACATAGCTGGTCAGTAATAGGGCTGCAGCATAAGCTTAGATTTGATAATAACAAATACCGAGTGCCAACTATAAGCCAGGCATCACTAGCAAGGATTACAACAGGTAGACTGTTAGGCAATTTAGAGAAAAATGTTCAAAAGAGCATGTTAGCTAATGACATTTTTATGAGATAAGCTAATGTGGCTATGCCACATTTTCTGCTTAGGGAAAGGGAAAAATCAAAAGAAATATGAGTTTATTATTTTAAAAGGAGGATTTTGCTTACATTTTTGAAATCAAAATATCCTTCCTTCTTTCCTTTTTTCTTCCTTCCTTCCTTCCTTCCTTCCTTCCTTCCTTCCTTCCTTCCTTCCATCCATCCATCCATCCATCCATCCACCCACCCACCCACCCACCCATCCATCCATCCACCCATCTACCCATCTACCCATCCACTGAGCACCTGCATGCACTATGTTATCAGGTCCTATTTCAGGTACTACAGATGCAGCAGTGAACCAGTCATAAATGTCTACCTTTATAAAACTTACATTCCAGTGGAGAAGAGAATGTAAAAGTGCAATGTAAAAACACAAAGCAGGTACAGCTTTAAGGATGGTAAGGCAGCAGGAGAGGCTGCTGTTTTAAATGGGATTATTTTAGGAAAGGCATCAATGTAAGGTGACATTAGAACAGAAATTTGAAGGAGGTGAGGGAGTTGGTCACATGGATATCTTAGGGAAGAATATTGTACAGAGTGATTACAAAAGATGAAAATCCCAAAGGCAAAAAGTTGTCTGGTGTGTCCAAGGAAGGATAAAATGGCCAGAACGGCTTGTGCAGAGGAAGGGAAGGAAGACGTGGTCAGAGGTAGTAGTCAGGTACTGTAAGGCCTTAGAGACCATTTTAGGAACTTCAGATTCTCCTGAGTGGCATGGAGAGAACTTGAGTCTCATAACAGCACAATAGAATGATCCAACTTACATTTGAAAAGGGTCACCTGGCTATTGTTTTGAAACCTGATAGGCAGAGTAAGATTAGAAGCTGGCTGACCAGTTAAGAGGCTGTTTTCATAATTCAAACCAGAGGGTATGGTGGCTCAGATCAGAGTCTTGGCAGTAAAGGTGGCTAGAAATGATCAGATTCTGAATATATATTAAAAGTAAAATAAACAGGATTTAATGCTGGAGTGAACAAAAAATGTGAAAGAAAATGAATCCCAGGTATGAAGCCTGGGAACCTGAAGAAAGAGTTGACTTTTAATGAGATGACTTATGGTGGAACAGGTTTGCAAGGAGATCAGGAGTCAGTTTAGACACAGTAAGTTGTAAGGTTCTGAGAGGTCAAGGAGGCAGTCAAATATCTGGGTTTAGAGTTCAAAGGAGAGGCCCAGGCAGGAAGTATAATTAAGATAATATAGCATAATGTTGGGTGTATCATAGTGTTTAGTTACTGTGGTGGTTTTGAAACTTAGCTACACATTCTCTGACATTTCTTCCATCAAGAGGTGAAGTCTTCATTCCCTTCCCTTGAATCTGGGCAGAGTCATGACAGCGTTGGACAATAGACTATGACACATGTGACAATATGCGACTTCAGAGTCTGTGTCATAAAAGGCTATGCAGCTTCCGCCTCATTCATGAGAACACTCACTCTTGCAGCCCTCAGCCCCAACATAAAAGATCTCTACTCTAAGGCTGTCATGCTAGAGACACCTCAGGTAGATTCTCTGGTTGACATTTTCAGCTAAGCCTAGCCTTCTAGCATTCCTAAAAGGCTAGAAGCCGTACCCTCCAGACAGCCTACCCACCAGTGAAATACCACTGAGTGAATTTCATCATCATCCGGTAGGACAGAAGAATCACCCAACAGAGCCTTGCCCGAATTCTTATCCTACAAAATCATGTGATATGAAAAATGGTCATCGTTTTGGGCCACTCAGTTTTAGAGTAGTTTGTTTTACATCAGTAGATATCTGAATAACTAGGTAGCCTTTATTCTTTTTAGTTATAATAAATGCATCATTCCCCCATAAACAGAAAGCTCAAGGGAATTCTATAAAAATATTTTTATTGCATAGTTTAGACAACCAAGCAGGGAGAGGTTGATGAGAGTTTTTCTTTTTCTAAATCCGAGAGTGAAGTCCTACCCTAGAGCATTCCCCTCAGCCAAGTAAGATTTTGTTTAGTTACACAGTCTTGGCAAGAGAAAAACCATAGCACTTTTGAGCTGGGAATGTTTTTCAGTAGGGATGCTGACAAAAATGGCACTTGAATTTTGATTAATTAAAATTGGAGTTGTTATCAAAAGACCTATATTTATGTTTACTTCTGCCTCTTATTAGTAATTTGAGTAAGTCCTTGCATAATGAAATAATAGGAATTGGAAAATTTCTGAAAAACTGACCAGTCCAATAAGTTCCATTTTAGAGATGGGAGAACTTGAGGTCCATAGGGAGAATGTGAAAACGTACTTCGTAGATACTTATCCACTGTGCCTCACATATGGTGGATGTTCCAAAAATGTGCTTGTTAATTTTGAGATAAAACACTGATGCAGCAGATCACTAGGCCTCACTTTTTCATTATTCAGTGGATAGTTACCAAACATCTATGAGTCAGGCCCTACCTTTGAATTTCTGAGAAGGGCCTTAGATGCCATCTAGTTACTTAGTTTTGCAAGGGAATGTCAAGAACACAAGGCAATTATAGAATTAAATGAAAAAGTAGAATGATGAAGAAAGGTACAAGCTTTGATGAGAGCCCTGAGAATGGTTGCTGAGTCCAGGGTGGAGTTCATCTTAGGTGCATTGGAGGAATTAACATCCGAGCTGAATATCAGAGGAGGAATAATATCTGGGTATATCTTATTAAAATGATTCAAAATTTTACATGAATTATTGTTCTCTGGTTCCATTATCCCACCCAGAAAGGTAGGAAAAGTGTTGTTTTGAGAACAAGTCTTGGCCCTGGCAGTGAGTATTTGTGAGTTTGGGCAAGTCTTCAGAATCTTCATCTGTAAAATGATAGATCGAATCAGAGTATTCAATTACTACTCTGACTTCTGACATTCAAAGATTCTATACCTGACAGTAAAAGAGAATTTCTGGTTCCTGAGAAGGTTAAGATTAGTGATGGTTATTTTATTTATTAGTAAACCCACTGTTTTACTGTAAGTAGCATTTGAAACGAAAACTCACAGCTCAATTGCCTCCATGTTTTTTATATTTCTCTGGCTCATGAACTCAAAATGTAGTATGATAGTTAATACTGAGCTTCTAATATCTGCAAGTCAAAAATTTACTTCAAATTCTGGTCCCATGACTTTCAGGCCATGTGTTGAGATAATGGGTCCCTGACTGAGTATGAGAAGTAGAACCCCCTCCAACTCATGTCAGAAAGAGAGTAAGAGAGAAAGAGAGAAAGAAAGAGAGAAAGAAAGAGAGAGAGAGAGAGAGAGAGAGAGAGAGAGAGAGAGAGAGAGAGAGAGATTGAGATTGATTGAGACCTGTAGATTAAACCACTGAGATATAGGAGGTTCTTGGTTACAACAAAACCTAGACTGTCCTGACCAATAAATACTTTAAAGTTTTCTTTTCAGGGCATGTGCATTAGTTTCCTATTGCTGCTGTAACAAATTATCACAAACTTGATGGCTCAATGCAATACAAATTCATTCTCTAGCAGTTCCCGAGGCCAGAAGTCTAAAACAAGTCTGCAGAGCTGTATTCTTTCTGGAGGATCTAGGGGAGGAGTCAGTTTTCTTATCCTTTTCAGTTTAGAAGCCTTCTACATTCATTGGCTCATGGCCCCTTCCTTAAGCTTCAAAGTGAACACATAGCATCTTCTTTCTGACCTCTGCTTCCATCTTTACATCTTCAGAGACTCTGACTTTCCTCTCATTCTCTTAAAAGGACCCTAATAATTACTTTGTACCCACCTGAACAATCCAGGATAATCTCCCATCTCAAGATCTTTAACTCAATGACATTTGAAAACTCCTTTTGCAATGTAAGGTAGCACATTCACAGGCTCTGAGGATTAAAGCACAGATATCTTTGAAAGTGGTTATTACTCAGTGTATCAGAGTCGTAGCCAATCTTGACCCTTACTCACCTCGAAGTATTTTTTTTTAGAGCATGTGTCACAGTTGTGAAAAGAAAACCTGTGTAAATATCTATTTAGTTTCTCCGACTCCAGATTATATATTCTATTAGGAAAGAGATGTGCCTATTTATTATTCACTGTTCTCTCTCCTGATGGCTTAAATAGTTAAATAACAGTGACAACCATATAATATTTTGGGGGCTAGGCACTGTGCTTAGTCCTTCCTGTGAATAATATAATTAGATCTGCACAGCAGCCTGGCAAAAATAAATAACATTACCATTCCTGTTTTCAAGTGGAGAAACTGAATCTCGGTGGATTTAAGTAACTAGCCCCCATGGTCACTCAACTACTAAGTAATGGATCCAGGAGTTGAACCCAAATCTGTCTGACCCCAGATATTTTTCATTTAACAGAGAAGGTGCCAAGGGCCGATGAAATAAAAGACAATTTAGACCTTCCTTAAGTTACTCAGCATTCAAGAAAGATTTACAAAAATAATACAATTATAATACAATGTGGCAACTATAACTTGATGTGAACAATAACATTATGTTCAAGTAACAGAGCAGAGAAGAAGAATGTTTTAACTTGACCTTGGTACATCAGACTTTCTGAAAGGAGGTAGTTTCTGATTACAGTTTAAAGGATGACGTGTTCACTAGGCAATGGGGGATGGGAGAGGGAAAGACAACCCAGGAATAGGGAACAGCATATATGAAGGAACTGAGGCAGGAAATAGCATTATGTATTTGGAGACAGTGGCAGAAAAGAAATGTGGACTTCATCCTCCAAACAGCACTGAACAAGTACTGGGGTGAAGAGATTGTGGGTGCTGACAGGAAAGATATAGTGGACACTGAATTAACTAAACTAAATCTTCCTTCCCCTCAAATTGCTTATGAGTCAGTAGGTATGAGGTTAGAGAATTGCTTAGTTTTAAAGTTAGAGCTAAAGCTTCATAGAACCATTGTAATTAATGAGTCCTACTTTAAAACATCCCCCCTTTTTTATCCCCAAACTCCATAAGGTTTCTTCATTCATTCATTAATTTACTGTGTATTTTTTGAGTACCTATTATGTGGTGGGTGCTGTGTTAAACACTGAAAAATCAAACTAACAGTTCCTTCTCTTTGGTAAGCCTATTCTAATAGTTAACTGTTCTTTATAACTGGAAAATCCTTTTGTGTCAGATCTACATCACTGAGATATATATTTAAAAAGTCTTGAATCTATGTTGCATTATGGTTATTTAAAATATTTTATTGAAATTGTCTTCATATTTTATTTGATAGTCATAAGAACTTAGTAAGGTAGACAATTCAAATACAATAATTTGCATTGGAGGTATTAACAAAAAAGGGTGGATTTTATATCTTCAATTTGTCAGCAAATGTTTTAGCTAACTTTCTCAGGCCATGATAAGTTCTTTAAGAAATAAAGTCTATATTGTCGTTTAAGATTGTGGTTAACAAATTTCATATCTTCATGTTTATTTGGTCAATGTGCATTTATTAACTGTTTGCTCTGTGACCAGTGTCAAGTAAGATTCAGGGATTTCTACTTACCACAATTTTCAAAACCAAAAGGTATCCCATTCCACAGATGAAGAAATTGAGGCTCTGAGAAATTTCTCAAAGATCACAGTGACATAGCAGGTATTCAAAATCTGGTTTGATTCTGATATTTATATTTTTGCCTCAATGAGCCAAAAGCATACTCATTTTTCTTGAAGACTCAAGGATATACATTTTAAAAATCAGAAAATTAGATCACCTCACTTCTCGTTTTTATCTTCTTTTCAAGCTAAGCAATTGCATATGGTTGTTTTACTTTTTGCCAGCATCTTCTGAAATTAAAGACATTATTTCCTCTTGTCAATTATACAAAGAATCTCAGTTAATGTTCTGTGAAGCCATGCATTCTAGTTAGCAGAGCCTGTTTCATTCTGCCCTCTAATTATTTTTGCTGTTTACCTTAAGCTAGTGTCTCTGAGCTTATCAATTCAAAGCCATCTCCATCTAGTTGCCTTTGTCATTTTTTTCCTTACTAGATTCCCCTTTAATTTTTCAGATTAAAATGACAGTAAACTAAGAGATATTTCAGGGATGGAGTGAAAAATGGCTGTGTGGATTGAATCTAAGTAAAGCGGAACTAAATGTTTGAGAAGTGGGTTCTGTGTTGCTGTCCATTGTTCTGAACTAGCATTGTTGGCTAGACAGAGTACAAGTGGGAAATGGAGAGGGGAATGGGAGAAACAAGGCAATTTTATGTGAGGATTCCACAGCATAAGTAGAACCATTGGGGTAGACTGGAGTGAAAGCTCCAACAAAACTCATAGATACTTTATGTCAGTGAATGCAGAAGGAGAAGGAGGTCAAAATGGAAATATTTTGATTATTGGAAACTAAAATGCTACATTATCAGAACAGATATGATTTTCCCATCTAAAACTATCAGCCAATTAATTCTATATATATTTCCTGAATATGTACTCTTTGCCACAGATAATCATTTCATATTTGTTAAAATCATGATCATCATGAACATCACTCACTGTCTCTCTTATTATCATCAGTCACTTTATGTCATAACTGTCCTCATCAAAATATTATCATGGGCCTTCTTTGTACCAGGCACCTAGCCAGTGTTGATGTCCATGGCAGTCCTGTGATGTGAAGGTCATATCCCCATGTCACTCATCAGGAAATAGGAAACAGAGAACTGAAATACTAGCTTTATCAGGATGACAGAGCCAGAATTTATAATGATGGGATTCCAACATAAGACTTTTTCATCTCAAGGCCCTATTCAAGCCTACTGCTGCTCTTAAAGTAGCTCTCAGTCTAGGGAGGAAGGGAAGAATGTAAAATATAACGAACACTGAAGCTGAGAGAAGTACAGCTTTCCTGGGAGTACACAG
The DNA here is from genome assembly GCA_004027375.1 of Macroglossus sobrinus. Classification (NCBI taxonomy): domain Eukaryota; kingdom Metazoa; phylum Chordata; class Mammalia; order Chiroptera; family Pteropodidae; genus Macroglossus; species Macroglossus sobrinus. The sequence continues at coordinate 450,060 of PVKZ01000444.1, forward strand.
AAATCACCACTTCCCACTGCATACCTACCTGATAGAAGGCTTCCTCAGGGAGTTGTAACTGAGTTGAGTCCAGCAAGACAAATGTTTTTCAGACAATAAGGAAAGAGATGAGCATTATAGGCAGAGGATGAAATGTGTGCACAAGCTTGGAGATGCTCATTCCTTCAACAAATATTTACTGTCTTCTCTGTTCCAGGTGCTAGGTTAGGAAACCCAAGGGTGAATCAAAAAAAAAAAAAAAAAAAAAAAAAGAGGAATGCACTCAGTGCAGTGAATGAATTGGAGGAGATAAGACTGAAAGCTTTAAGAACAATTAATATTTAGAGGGGAAATATCGGAAGAAAACAAGCTGGGAATATAATACCTGTATTGTGTTTTACAATGCATTTTCACAAACCTTGTACATAGCTGCCCCTCAACTAGTTATTGGATGAATGAATAAGTAAATGATCTTTGTTGTCCTTTAAAACAACCTATTTACTTATAGGTCCCATAAGGACAGAATATTTGTTTACCACTATTACCACTGATAGCTGCAGTGGGACCACTGAGTTGCAAAATCCAGGAGACGCTGTTTACTTTGTAGTCTATGTGAATGGTCTATGTAATCACGATGTGAGTAGTGCCTCTGGAGTTGTGCCGCTTGGTAGCTGGGGTTCATGTCTGATATAGAGGATTAGCATTTGTTGACTGAATAAGCTAATATGAATAAAGAAGGCTGAAGGAAGACTAGACAGTAATTACTATTATTCAACCTCTTACTTATGTAAGAAGCATTAGTTAACTCTGCTGTAAATGAGCATATCTATTTCACAGATAGGGAGGAGATATAAAGTGACCCCCTCAGAATATATATTTAGTCAGTGGAAGAGCCAAAAGTAGAACCCAGGTCTCTCCCAGTTCATACTTTTCTACTACAGCACACAGTGTCTCTAAATCCATCAGTTCATGATTTCCTCCTAGGGGCCAAGGATGAGCCTTTCCCAGGAAGCAGCTGGGCTGAAGAATGTGTCATTGGCCTTGCAGGGCTGGCACCCTTTCAAGGTGAAGGGAACTGGGAGCTGATGCCGGGACCCCTTGACAGGGATTGGTGTATATCTAAACCTCTTTCCCAAAAGGGTTTGGTTTTACTAGTTCTTTGAATAAAGAAGATTCTGAGGTTTAGTGAGTGAATTAGCAGAATACATATTCAGAAAGCACGAAGACTATCAACCATCAATTTTGGCTGAAGACGTTTTGTCCCAGATAAATTTAGGGCCTTGCAAGCACTCTCCTTGACTATTTGAAGGTGAAAGTTGAGGCTGTGGTAGTGTGTTAGACAGAGCTATGAGACGGAGGCCAGAGATCTAGGTTGGCCATTGATTAGCTCTTTAGTCTTTAGCAAGTAACATGGCCCCTCAAGCTGCAGTTTCTTCATCTGTAAAATGGAGTGATCTCTCCCCTACTGCAGCACTGCAGAAGAGGAAACAAAATCATGTGTGAAAGGGTCCAACTCAACATGGTAGAGTGAAAAGAGCTTGAGTTTTAGAATCAGACTTGCTTTTTAATTCAAATTTACCTCTGAATAATGATGTAAACTTTGACCACACTTATAATAGTAACAATAATAATACTAGCATTTATAGAAAATAGTAAGAGCCACTGTGCTGATAAGTAACATGGATTGTCTAATGAATGGCAACAATAGAGTAAAGACTATTATTGTTGCTATTTTATAGATGAACTGAGATGATGAAGGTAAAGTTCAAAGTCTAGCTGAAGGTGAAAGGACCAAGATTCAAACACAGGTTATCTGACTCCAAAATCCACAACAGTTTTTAATCTCTGAGCCAAACTGCTCCTTCTCCAAACCTCAGTTTTCTTATCTATAAATGGGGTTAATACCTGCCCTGCCAGGTTGTTAGGAGAATCTGAGGTTATATCTTAAAAGCACCCACTGCAGTGGTACTAGCTCAGCAAATACATGGTATAGAGATGGGGCCATGGTGGCAGTAGTGGTGGAAATGATAATAACGAAGGTGACGATGGGCACTCCAGTTCTTAAAGATGACTTCCATTGCTATTATTGAAGAAAGAAGGTACTGACTAAACAGAAAACAAGAAAGGAGCTGCTTTCTCTTTTTAAAAAACAAAACAAAACAAATTCATCTAACACCTGTAAAATCTGTCTCAATTGCATTTAGAATGGTGTCTTTGATTTCTCTTACTGTTTCTACACGCAGCTGGGACTCTAATATAAAAAAACAAATTTAAGAAATTAAAATGGCCACATTGGCTAAAGAGTTTACATCATACGGTGTAGAGTGAAAGCAATAAAGTGGCTCAAAGAAGTTATTCAACCCTTCTATTTTCGGTGTTCGGTAAATTGTGCTTTAAATAAAACTGTCATAAACTCAAAGGACACTGAGTGACTTGTTCTGTCTGGGGTGTGAGAGGGCAGCATGGAGAGCAGGAGGCCCTTTTACATAAGGATGCTCTGTGGTTGAATTTTCCAGCTTGTTGGCAGCCAGTTTCTAGTGAACTTTCTCTGTTCTTGCCCTAGGTTTCAGTGCCAAACGAGCACAGGAAATAAAGTTGGTGAGGCCAGTAATGGGGTAGTTTGAGGACTGGCCTGTGTGCAGAAATCATAATTTCTGGCTTCAGGCCCTTATCCTCAGACTGTTAACTAAGTCAATCTGGGGCCTCTTTGCTGGGAGCTGCATTTTGAACTTGGCGTCTCAGAAAGTATGGCCCAATTTCTCCTCTGAGACCTTCACCCCCACCACAATATACAGTTAACCAGTAACATTTTAATGTCTGAAGCAATGTTGAACCCATTGTGGGTTTTTGGTTTTCTCATTCCCTAAAGACATCATAAACCTCATTCGTTTCAAATGAATAGCTATCCACCTTTGTTTTACACTGTGCTTGAGGGTTTCTGCACAGTCCCATGCCTTGAGTGAGGGGATTTGAAGCTGGTAAAATATCGATTTCTAATTCACCATCTCCTTTTATAGTCTGTGAAGGTAATTTGAACCATAAATGCAAACATGTTAAGTTTGTTTTTAGTGCCTTGGAAGGCATTTCAGGTTACAGCCTCAGCTCTGTTTTTCACCCTTCCCCATCTCACCTCTCAGCCATAATTCGCACTTAGAAACCCACACTCACTAGGCTCTCTCAGGCCTCAGGTCTTAGAATGTGTCTATGTATAGAGCTCCCCACTCTTTTGACAGTCCAGCTCCTATTTGTTCTTCATGGCTGGCTTTCTCCAGGGAGGTCTTTGCACTCCCCAAACCCAGTTAGTCCTCTCTGCCTGCCCTGGTGCTGTCCCATCACAGCAGTGACCATGGGGTGCTGCTGCCATTGTCTGTCTACTTGTCCATGTTATCCATAAGACTGGGCCCCATGAAGGCAAGGCCTGTGTCTACCTTATTCATTCATGTTACCCATAGCAGGCATGCAGCAAATAATTTTGGGTGAATTTGGGAAAAATAAATGAAAATCTGTCATTAGAGGAAAGGCATGCTATAGCATAGAGTTCGTTTGAAAATATCTCACTTTGGTGTCAGGGCTGGTTCCAACCTTGGATCAAATGCTCATTAGCTATGTGACCTGAGCAAGATTCTGAAAACTTTGATCTTTGGTTTTGTCCTCTTCTTCAGAGGTGCAGCTCAGAAGCCCATTGTAAGGATTACAGTAATTGAAACAAAGTACACTTTTTGCTGTGCACAGTGTCTGGAAATGTAACATAATCAGATATAACATAAGAATTCAATGTACCTTTCATTTTTTTGGTATGAAATTACTTCTAATTTTTACTCAGTTCCATCCATCCATAAATACATCTAAATGCTTTCTAAGCAGCTCATTTTAATTCCAAAGAACAAGTATTGTCCATCTATGCTTTGTGTGCCTAGGCATAGTGACAGAAGCATGAGTAAAATAGAATACAGTCTGCTCCATGCTCCTGAGGACCTCACACTGTGAATGAGGTAAAGCAGACACATTGGTAAATGATTTCAATAAAATTAAATAAATGGAAAGGTAGAGGTAAACAAAAGGTGTTATAAAGCATTGAAGAGGTAGGTACTCTTAGCCCAGCCTAAGCACTAGAAGAAGCTTCTGAGAAGGATTGATAATTCAGCTAAATCTCAAAAGATTGAATAAGTTTAGCCAGGTGAATGAGTATGGGAAAGACATTCCAGGCCAAGGGAACAGCATGAACAAATGCACAGAAGCAAGTTCATTTTCACTGGAGAGGTGAGTTAGAGGCAGGAAATGGTGGGGAATGAAGATAGAGACAAAGGCAGGAAAAGATCAGGCCTTATGTGTATGGCTAAAGAATGTATAGTTATCAGAGTAATGGGGAACCATTAAAGGGGTTAACAAGGAAATTACATGACCAGAACTGCATTTTAGATGTGCCATTGACATGAACTTAATTTGTAGGTCTCTAAGAAAGTCTTTTTAAAGAAGATCCCCTATAGGTCATTACCCAAGAAATCTATTCATTCATTTCATTCAATATTAGTTTGGCAAATATTTACTAAGTACTCACTAGGACTAAAACATCATGCTTGAGACTGTGGGCTTTCCAAAGGTAAGTATATTTTTCTGCCTGCTGTCAAGAGGTTCACAGGTTCTTAGAGAAGATGAGTCATCTACTTGAGTAATTGTAATAGGACATAGTAAGTAGTAAGAGAAATAAGACCAAAAGAAATTTGCAGATGAAATGCTATAAGACATGTTTCCCAATGTAGTCCTTGGACCAGGTGCTGAGGTGGCTACTCAATGAGCACTCAAGGTGATTTATAAATGTAGACTTCTCAGAGATTCTGTCTCAGTGGGCCAGTCCTGGAGTCTATGGGATATTTCCAGAATCCAGCCAGACTGAAGCACCATTGCCAGAAGAGGAATGAGGAAGGAGAGGTTCATTGGGGGGCCAATGATGAAAGGCCCTCATGGCATAGGAAGCATGTGAGCTGTGCCTGGAAGGATGAGTAGATTTTGGACAGTAAATGCCTGGCAAGGACTTAGCAGGTGGCAGATATAGCCTAGGCTGTGGTCAGATGCAGGAAATGAAGACAGCTTTTGGGGGAACGTGAGGAGGTATGCACAAATGCAACATAAAGAAGTGTAATGGTGGTTTGAGACCAGATCGGGGAGGCAAAGGAGGTGATACCATATTGATAGATAGTTGTGAAACATTGCTAATTTTTCAAAACTGAAAAGACAGACTATATTTTAAAGCCATCAGACCTTGGAAGAAATTTTTGAGTGAGGCCAAGTAACCAGTTAGAAAATGATTGCAAAAATCTAAAGAGATTACCAGCTAGACAAAAAATAACTATACTCATGGCTACCATTTATTATGCTTAGAGTTACAATAATTGTTTTTACTTTTTTTTCTTCTGTAAGCCTTGAAAGAACCCCAGGAAATGGATAGGAACAAGACCTTGATCCCTTAGCCATAATTCTAAAATGTAGTAAGCTCTGAAAACCATTTTTTTGCATAACTGTTTTGGTATTGAAACAGTTTCATAACTGTTTTGGTACCCTGCCTTGACTGGCATGAGACATTTTATGGTATTTTTTTACCCTACATTAGACTAACATTCATATGTCTTACTCCAGAAACAGCACCACGCTTGGTCCCAGCATGCTGCCACAGACCACACATGTAGAATTTGTAATGTGTTATCTTCCTAAAATTGAAAATTTTCTGAATTCCAAAGTACACCCAGCTCTAGGGTTTTGTACAGGTGGTATAGACCTAATTAATGTTGTTTTGTAAATGCTAAAACTAACCCGAGCAATTTTCCAAAGAAAGAGGAAGAAATGGAGCCCGAGTGTCTGTGAAGGAGAAGGTGTAGATGGACAGGATTCTGTAGCAAGATGGCTAACCATATGTTTTCATGTTGGATGCTGGGGAGATGACTCTCTGTGTTGGTGCCCAAGTACTTTAGGGCTCTTGGATGAAAGTTCTGATGGATGGTCAGGAAGGCACTCACAAAGAGAAGGGTATAGACAAATGTGGACAGGAAAGAGGCAGAGTGATAGGATACTAAATCACTAAAATGCTCTCTGCAGCAACATGTCTTCTCTTTCTTATTGCCCTTCAAAGGCAACTGAAATTCCTGACTTCTTCTCTGAGTGGTAGTTTTGAAGATCCTAAATGAGAATAGCTTCATGGAAGAAAATTGGTTTTCTTCCTCCCACCTCATTTGCAATGTGCTCCAATCTGTTCACCTGAAAAATATGATGGACCCGAATGCCTGTATGCCTTTGCCTTTGTTGTTCCTTTAATCTAAAATGACTTTACAGCCCCTGCTTCTCTCCAATAAAAACCAACTTATCCTTCAATCATATCTTTGGGAAGGACTGCCTGAATGGGCCAAATCAAACTAATTTTTCACTCTATTTTTATTGATCCCATACATAGACTTTGGTTAAGTGATTGTTTATGTAAGAGTCTTTTCTAAACAAGGATCAAATATTTTGAATTACTATGTTAGCTGGCCCAGTTATCAGCCAAAAATACAGTGATAGAAAGGCAGTCTTTGCACTGGGAAAAGATACACTTTAGTTGGAGGACAAACCAGTAAACAGAGTGCAATAAGCACGGAGAAAAGTAAGCAGAGGGAGACACTTGACCCAGAACTGGGAGAAGCCAGGAGATTTGGAAATACAGTGCCTTGAATGAGTAGGGGTTGCCCAGTGTGTCACTCTCCTGCTCACAACTTTTCCAGGCTTCTTGGTGCCTGCCGAATGAAATCCTGATTCCTTAATTCAAACTCTAAGTTTCTGTGTGCTCTTGCTCTAATAGGTAATTCCAGTTCTTACACACTGCAAAGTAGGAGCTACCATGGGTGCATTCCAGGTCAAGATAAAGAATAGGAAGAGAGTTTAACCAAGGTTAGAATTCTAGGCACATCCTATTCTTTTATCTAGGCACATCCTATGCTTTTATCAAGGCACAAGTACAGATGAAGTGGGAGGGAGGCAAGAGAGTTGGTGTATTCCAGAGAGTAGTGATAGTGATTGTCCATGGGATTGAATCTGGGTGTATGGGGACATGAAGACAGCAAAAGATAGAAGATAGGGAAGAAGTATTGAGGCCTAGGGATTAATTTGATGGGGCAAAAAAATTTCCCGGAGTTGGGGTACCAGAAATGTCAAGTGGGTGAGAGAGAAGGTGGTGACCCAGGAGTAGGATACTTGAAATTAATATACTAGAGATGGGGTGGTCTAAGATATATTCATGAAACTTCGTTGCTGAGATAGTGTAGAAGATAAGACCATCAGAATGAAACAGAGGTGTTGGAAGGATAGTCTATGTGGATTCTAAATTTGCTTATGGTCATGGGAGTAGTCATGGAAGGAGAGGAGTGAGGCAGGTGCCAAAGTCCTCAATAAGTAAAGAGCAGTGACCAAGCGTGTTGTAGATTACTTCAGTAGGAAGAAGTCGGTTTAGTATGGTACACCTTTAGTAGGAGTTGGTATTTCTGAGGAAAAAGAAATGATGTGGAAGCAGCAATGAGGAGCTCAGAGAACATGTTACCCACCTCCTAGACAGGAGTGAGGAGTGTGGAAGAAAAAAGCCACACTTGGGAAACCATCAGGGGAAGCCGTGTCTTCTGGGGAGTCACCAGTTTGCCTTAGAGCAAAGAGGTGGAGGACACGTTCACAGAAGAGATTAAGGATGTGAGGAATTTTGCTAACCACCGACTGTGAGTTCCAGAGAGCTCAGTGGAAGGTTTGGGGAGCTGAGGAAAGGGGAGAAATGGGTTTCGATTTGGGATGTTGGAGAGGTCTGTGGGAGATAAGGCCCCGTGTTAGTGGGCTAGCTTGGCTTTCTGATGATGGCCACAGTAAAAAGGAATATAGGCATGATGGCTTGTTGTTTTAGGGGAAAATGAGTCATTGACTATCAACTCCTCTAAAGGATTGGGGACTTAGGCAGCTTTAATGGTGATGCAGGGGGGAATGTGGCAAGGGAAGCATAGTGGTCTTATTATGACCATGAAGGACTCTGTGGGCTGCCTTTAAAGTCAGCAGTGGGCAGTGTCATGTCTGTGGGGGCTGGATTTTATTGGTAGCATGATGCAGCCTATGCAACTGGAGGAGGGGCCATCTTATCAAGAGAACTGATCAGGGGCCAGACCCTTACCAGGCTTTCTACACACTTAACTGAAACCTTATGATAGACCCACGTGGCGGGCATCTTAGCTCCATTCTTGGGTTCAGAGAGACTTTAGTAGCTTGTTCAAGGCCACAGATTAAGCATACTCAACCTGTAGGATGAAAAAAGTACTGGTGTGACCTGATAGATAATGGGGTGTACAGTTATTGATTCTCACATGTTTATGATGTAAGCTTTTAACCTTTCTGTCCTGTCTGTTCAGAGGGCATGTGGGAGGATTTCAAATGGTGCTTCTATGCTCTATTGTTTCTCCCCCTTCCTGGGGGGCTTCAGAATTAATGGCTGGTACTAGGAACATGACTGTTTTGCCATTACTATAGCTCTTGGAGTAGTGAAGGTTGGATCGAAGCCCTTTTATTTATGAAGGATGACTCAGACTCTATTTTTAATTGCCTTTTATTTCTTTCCATCTTTGGTAGAATTTGACAGCTGTTACTGTTGCTCTTCCTGGGTTCATAATTTTGTGGCTTCTGCTGCCTTCTCTGTACTTTGGATTTTGAACTTGCATTTTTTCTTAAGCCTCTTGCATTCCCCTACCAGGAAGAAAATGTTCAGCATGTGATAAACTGTTGCCATTTATGTTGCCGTTGTTTCTCCCTCATAGAAGGCAATATTCAGCAATTTGCAGAAAATCAGAAATGAGCTGACTTTTTTTTTAAGTCAAGAAATATGTATCAAATAGTGTCTTCTCCTTTTGGAATTTATTTTATGTATGTTTTTATGACGACTTTCACTTCCTGAATCACTACTCATTTACTGAGTACCTGCAATCTTTGCTCACTACAGCTTGAGGTGTGGTGTGATATATGCCATTCATAAGTGTAAGGCCAGGTTGCTATGACATGGGAGAGGCTTACTAAGCAGCCTGTCACATCGGGGTGTACTCCATGGAGGGTGGAGTAGCTATCTGCACCCTACTTTATAAGCCAGAAATCAGGACATGTGATTTGACACATAATTTGTTTTCATTTGTAGATCTATTTTGAAAGAATATAACACTAAATTGTATTTTGTTATCTAGTTTTGCATTATCTTATCTTTTTTTGAATTACATTAAATCAGAACTACCTTGAAAATCCAAGATACATGATCATAATAGCAATACAATTTATTAAAAATCTAAAAATATCCCACTCACATTAGATGCAATGTTGTGCTCATCTCAGAATAAATAACCAAAAGCCTGAGAGAGTATTTTAAAAGCAAATATAAATTGGTTTTCTGGGATTTTTGTTCATTTAAAATATGTGATTATAAGTATATTTTTTATATAATTTCTAAAGGATGGCATATACAGAATTGATTATGAAAAGTTTATGAGATAAGGTAACAAAGGAATTGTAGATTAGAGTTAAATTTATAAGTAAGGTATATTAGAATAGTTAAGATCCATCCTAGAGTCAAACAGCCTTGGATTCAAATTCCTGGACCACTTTCTTACTGTAAACTGGGAAAGTTACCCAACATCTGAGGCAGTAACAATACCTGCTTAGAAGTGTTATTGAAGAGACTAGAATACACATAATGGTTTTAATAAGAATGACGGGGATAGAGAAACCAAAGTTATCAATTCTCTGAAACTAGAAAGGGGAAAAATACTTCCCAAGAAGCTAATATTATAATATTTATGCTCATTTGATCAATTATAAGCTTATTTCTAAAACTATTAGCCAAAAAAATTTCTAGACCCATCAACAAATTCTTGAGCTTAAGGAGTCCAGGACAGAGCATGTGTTCTGGACCCTGATTGTGTGAATCCCAGGTTTGACTCTTCTTTGCTGTGCCCTTGGACAAGTTACTGAAGCTTTAGATGCCTCAATATATATCCTGGTCTTTATCCTGGAAAAATACTGGGTTAGACATAACCTTAAATAAGGTAGGTATTTAGAGTAGTACCTGGCACATGGTAATGTCACGTAAGACATAGATATGTTAAACAGGCATTAAAGTCTATTATTATTATTACTTAGATTCCTATAAAATAGAGGCCTCTGTTTGATAGCATCTTTCCCCCTAGTTTGGCTAAATGTAGTTATGTAAATATAATATTACTATATTTAAAAAACTAGAATTCAGACGTAACTGTTTCACACTGGTCTCCTTATTTTTAGGAAGTAGCAATGTCTCTCTTAGCTAGTTGCTACCTCCTTAGTTAATTGTCATATCAAAGAGATAAAGCCCTTCTGTTTAGAGGACGCCACTGTCTTTTATCTTAGGTTATTCCCATAACATCCCTGGAATTGTTTTGGCCTTTGCTTCCCAGATGAGGTGTTTGAAGCCTGCCCAGTCGAGATCAGAAGTGCCAAAGCTATCTTCCAGAGCTATTTTGGAGATTGTCTTCTATCATCACAGTAATTAGATAATTTGTTTCTGTATGTGCATTCTAAGATGCCCTTTTCCTAAGGGTAGGGAAAGTGAGGGGAAGAGAAGATGCTGTTTTACATAGAGTGATCATGAAAGATGTATCTTTAGAAATTGCACATAGCTGCTAGAAATAGATAGCAACACCCCTCAAAATAATAACTTAAGTAAAAGAGATCTATTGTTCTCCCACACGAGAACTCAGAGCGAGTATGTCAGCTCCACTATTTCATCAGGAACCCAGGTTTTTCCACTTACCTGCCTACTATTCCCAGTATGTGCCTTTATTTGTGTGCTTACTAAATAGCTGTTGGACTTTTTGGTAAGCAGAATAATGGCTCTCAAAGGAGTCCAGATCCTACTTCCTGGAGGATGCAGATATGTTACTTTGCAACGCAAAAAAAAAAAAAAAAGACTTTGCAGGTGGGATTAAGTCAAAGATCTTGAGATGGGGAGATTAGCCCCAATTATATGGGTGGGCCCAATACGATCACAGGGGTTCTTATACAGGAAATAAAGAGGTGGGGGTAGAAGAAGATCAAAGAAGATGTGATGGTGGGAGCAGAGGCTGAAATAATGTGAGACTACAGACCAAAGAATGAAAGTAGCCTCCAGAAGCTGGAAAAGGGAAGGGAAAAAAAAGAAACCTGAATTTTCCTCTATAATGTCCAGAAGGACCGCAGCCCTACTGTCACCTTTATTTTAGCAAAATGAAAGCTATTTTGGACTTCTGACCACCAGATATATAAGATGATAAACTTGTATTATTTTAGCTTTAAAATTTTTCTGAATTGTAACTTATTACAGAAGAAATAGGAAACAAATATAGACCTCCAGCTAGTTCATCTATATTCAGAAGTTTATTCAGCTGAACTTTTATAGAAAATGACCATAGTGACTTCTGGTTACATATTAATGGTTACAGCTATCTGGAAGTGATGCTAGGAAATTCAGTTTTTAACTAGGCACATCACTGCCCTAGAGTTTTTAGGAGTTTGTTACTAAAGAAGAGAAGAAAATGGCATTTGATAGGCAACTAGAATCTCTGATAAGGAGACCCAAACATAAACCTGAAGTAGGTAAGAAAATAGCCTTGTCAAAGTTGTGTACGCCTGTCCAGGATAGAACAGACATTGTCACAAAGTAAACCAATAGATGATGATGAAAGGGATTAGAGAAATAAGCACGAGGTACTATTGGAAGAAACAGGGCCTTGTGCTCTGTCTTGGTGGGGAGGAGTTTCCTGGAAAACATGCCTATCCCCTTGTACAAGGCCATTTCCTCCGCTTTTTACTCATTACTCCTCCCTTCCTTAACCCCCATGGGATTTTGCTTCAGTAATCATTTTCTCTCTTTTAGTCTCCATGTTTCTCTCTCATCAAGCTATAAACATGCCCAAATCTCTCCCATGTGAAAAAAAAAAACCTTTCAGTTGACACTGAATTTTCTTCTAATTACTCCCCTCTCCTTCCTTTGTCATGACAGCCTCCTAAATGAAAACTTAAATCATTTATTTCACTCCCTCATCTTTTATTCACTCTGGAGCCTACTGTAGTTTTCTTCTGCCATGACATTCTTTTGCAGAGTCCATGAAATGGTTTCCATCCTGACAGGCTCCACCAGATACTTTTCTATCTGCCCACCCCAACTTTTTCTTTCCTGATTAACCTCATAGCTCTTTGTTTCTTAGACTTTTTTCTTGGCTTCTGCTATTGTCCCATAGCTCTAATCTCATCACACTTTCTCCTAAGTAATCCCAACCAGTCCTCTGGCCTCAACAACCACTTATAACAAGAGCTAAAATTTAATGAGCACTTATATCTTCTAAGTGCTATATGTATACTTATTAATTTAATCCTCATTAATAACTTGTCAAATGACATCAAAGAGTCTGGAAGCTTTGCTGGAAATAAATGATAGATATTTATTCAAGGGTCTTATAGTTTGCAAACTGGAAACACAACTGAGCAAAAACCCAGCAGTGTTCCCAAGAAGAAAGAAAAGTTAAAAAGTTAGTTATAGCAAGAAGTACATTCTTGAGAACTATCAATCCTACAGTCTTTGCCGTAGGATTAGTCAAAGATGGTTATCAGTCAGATGTCAGGCAGTCAAGATGATAGATTTCAGTAGGTCCAGAAGATAAATGCCAGGAGGTCTGGCCATGTTCCAATGGTCTGGATAATTGATAATTGTATATGTGAGCCCTTAGAGGATAATTAGAGGGTTACCTGGAGGTCCAGAGGTATACACAGGCAATGATGCAGGAGTGGAACATTAAAAAAAAGTTTGTTTCCATGCTAGTTAGAATAAAAACAGAGTCTTTCTTCATGCTCAAACTTCATGTTAATAATTTTAGCAGCTTGGTTAAAGTGACTCCTTTTTATATATTCCCTATCTTTACTCTTTTCTCATTTCACCTGTTGGATCAGAATTTTTCCTTCAGAAAATGTCATAGATCTTTTTTAAAAAAATGTTTTAAAGTCCCTCATTGCCAGAATGGCAATACCTTCCCCAAATCTACCATGTCCCTCGGAGGGGAGATATGGGTCAGACACATGCTTGTCATCTTATAACCAGCCTATATGCATGCCAATTTTAAAGTGAAGCAATAGGAAAGGACTAATTATTTTTGTGTGTTAATCGGAGGACTGTTATGCCGAATAAAGCTAATGTGTCTTGCTATCATATCAGGAGCTGGCACATACCTCAGCTTTTATTTAGTGTTAGCACAGCATATATGTCTTATAAATGATCATAAATATTCTCAAGATAATAATCACACCAATTTGATCCAAGAATCAAGAGCTAAATCAACTAGACAACAATTCTTCTAAGTTTAGATCAAGGTCACTGAGGGTTTTTATCTGTTTCTGCATATGTCCTAAAAGAGAGGTTATATTTCAAGCTTTAACTGGTATATAAACAACATTCTGCCTTTATGATCACAGGTGCCACCTTGAGGTGCAGTGATAATATCTAATTCCATCCAATTTTGTAAGACAACTTTTCTCTTTGAAGACTTTTCAGTATTTATTAAAGTTAAGCTCTGTTGACTGTCATTGAGAGCTTGTTGAGTAAACTTAGTTAAATCTTCAGTATAAGCAATAACATCTTCAATTCCTAAGGAAGGTCCTATTAAGTGACCATACCAATGGAAAACAAATCTAGTCCATTGTGCCTTTAGAAGAGGGGGATTAGCAGTGGAAGAGACTGAAGGGTGAATACGTCCTTGAGCCTATTGATATCTGATAGTACATTTCCCTACCCAACCTGGGGGTAGCCAAAGCCAGAGGTTTATACCATAAAGCCAGTGTGTTTCTTTAGGGGTTACCCAATAACTTTCACATTTTTTTCCCCCAGTCTGTCTCAAACCTATTAGAACTTTTTAAGGTTATAACAGAATTACATTGATGGTTAGGTATTTCCTCTAACATTCTAATACTGTTAGGAAACTCTAGTCAAGAGTGGTTTCATTGTTCTCAAAAGGAAAAAGCTGAAGAGCTTAAATGCCCATGTCCAGGAGTTAGCCATATGAACCCATTCCAAATTTGTACATATTGTCTAAATCACTCTTGTGCATTTGTCAGGATTCTCACTATTTGCTGTCTTTAAGTCTGCTTGAACTACTAGTAGCATTATAGGAAAAGGAGAAACCCTGATCAGTTATTTCCATGGTATTGTTAATAGGCCACTTGTGAGGTTTTGTAACGTAATATCAGCTGAACTTAAAGTTGAATTTTGTTTTTATTCTATAATCATTTTTTGTAAGGCTTTTCTATCAGTCCCATGGAGAGGAGAAACCCACCAAGGTACACATGAAATACTGGATATAGGTATTTGACCACAAACCCAATAATCACTTTGGTTTTTATGTTGAATAAAAGTAAAAGCCCATTAAATAAAAACATTTCCATTAAAAGAATAACAGGAAAGAATAACAGAAAGCTTAAACAGTTGTTTAGTTAACAGTCTAATGTTGGTTACTGAATATTGTGGTCTTGATATCTTTGAGGTGAAAGCTTTTTTAAAATGAGACACATGAATCCATGCATCAACACCTTTTAAATTAGCAGTACAAGGATTTCTCAACAAAACCTGATATCGTACTTTCCATCTGGGCTGCAGAGAGCCTTTAATTAGTTGTCTTTTCCAGTATACAGTTTCTGGGTTGGAGATCATATTGTTTTTAACTCATCAGTCTGTCCAGTTTTATTATTACTGAAGAATTTCTCTACACGTTTAGTGTTATGTTTCAAATCTTTTATAAGGGTTTTACAATATTGCATTATATCTCCTCTTACTGATATTGAATCATTTTGACAGGAAATCAATTTCATAGGTCTCCCAGTAATTATCTCAAATGGAGACAAGTTATGTTGTCCAGAAGTAGTAGATCGTAAATTCATTAGTACAATTGGTAGAGCCTTTAGCCAGAATATATTAAGATTCTCAGTAAGTTCTGCCAATTCAGTTTTTATTATTCCATTTGTCCTTTCTACCAGCCCAGAAGACTGAGAGTGGTAGGCACAATGAAAATACTGTAATATTGGCCCAATTTTACAAAAGTTTTTAGTATTTGTCCTATAAAATGAGTTCCCCTGCCACTATGTAGTCCTAAAGGAAAACCCCAAGTAGAAATTATTTTTTCTAAAAGTATGTTTGCTCCTGCTTGAGCTGTCGCCTTTATACATAGGCAAGGATCAACACAATGAAAAAAAAAAAACATGCAAATCGTTACTAACACATTTCTGTATCCAGAAACATAAAGTAACTGAATAAAATCAATTTGCCATACTTCAGAGGGCCCAAAAGGTAAGGGAAAATGTCCTATTGAACTATGTAAAGGTTTTCCAGAATTAACGTTTGTGACGAATAAGACATTTCTTATATACGCTTGAGGCAATTTTTGAAGGAGCTTCCAGAAATACTGATGGTCCCCTTTGAGTAACTTATTAGTACCCCAATGTGTTAACTCATGAAGATAAGTCAAACTGTTTCTTGAATTGCTACTGGTAAAACCACTTTCTTATCTGGTCCACACCAGAAATCCAATTCTTTATGGTATTTAAAGCCAGCTTCCAGCCATTTTTTTTCCCTTAAGTTAAGAAAGCCCATTGCTGTCTTTCTTGTACTAATTGGTCTAAGTTCAGTTTTGCAGATGCTAAAGCTATTAATTGTGGCTTTGACATTTGCATAGCAGCAGTTTTGCAGCTCTATCTGTCATCGTATTTCTTTTTGCTAACTTTGAATCATGCATCCAGAAACCTTTATAATAACTAAAGCTTTTGGTACTCAAATAGCATCTAACAGATCTTTTACATAAATGCTATTTTTTATTGGTTTTCCAGAATAGATTTAAAAACATGTTTCCACAGCATTTCAAATTCATAAGCAACTTCAAAGGCAGATCTGCTGTCAGTATAAACATTGGCTGTTTTGTCCTTTGCTAATATACTTGCTTTGTTAAGAGTGAACAATTCAGCCTGTTGCGCAGATTTAGCCTGTGGGAGTGGCTTAGCTTCAGTGACCTCAACTTCAGGGGTGATTGCATATCCTGCTTGAAAATATCCTCCTAAAGATTTAAGATATGAACCATCTGCAAACCAGATGATTTCAGTGTTTTCCAAAGGATTTTCTTTTAAATCAATACTTAGCATTAATAGTTGGTCTCTGAGTAGTAAATACAGTTACTATCAGAATTATCAACCAGCAAGGGAAGCAAGGGTACCGGATTTGAAATGTTACATTTAGAAATAGTAACATTATGGACAATATTAAAATTTCATAAGAGGTTTGTCTAAATACAGACAAATGTTGGGTATGATATTACCACAGCAAAGCCTTTACAGCATAAGGTACAAATACAGTCAAAGGGAAACCTAAAACTTATTCGTCAGTATCTGTCATTAGCATGTCTGTAGCTGCAATGGCTCTCAGGCAAAAGAGAGTTCCTTTGCCACAGAGTCAAGCTGTTGGCTATAATAGCCTAAAAGTCTAAATTGATCACCATGTTTTTGAACATGCATTCCTAAGACCTTGTCTTTTATGTACAAAAATAAAAATGTGAAGCATAATTGGGATGTCCCAAGGCAGGAGGAGATGTGAGACTGTCTTTTAATTCACTAAATACTTCAGTCTCTTTTTCTGTTCCATGTAAAAGTTCCAGACTTGCAGCTTTTAAAAGCTTACATATAAAGGTTGCACTTGGAATCTAATTACAACACTATCCAGCAATTCCTAAAAATTCCTTTAAATACCTTTAAAAACATTTTATTTAATTACAGTTGACAAAATAGTATATTAGTCCAGGTGTAGAACACAGTGATTAGACATTTATAAAACTTACAAAGGAATCACCCCAATTAGTACTCATCTGACACCATATACAATTATTACAATATTATTGACTATACTCTCTCTGCTGTACTTTACATCCCCAAACCTATTTCTGTAACTACCAATTTGTACTTCTTTCTTAAATTTTTGTTTTATTTTTCAATTACAGTCGATATTCAATATTATTTTATATCAGTTTCAGGTGTACAGCATAGTGGTTAGACATTTATATGATTTATGAAGTGATTGCCTCGATAAGTCTAGTACCCACCTGGCACCATATATAGTTATTACAATTTTATTGACTATATTCCCTATGCTGTACTTTACTTCCCTGTTACTATTTCGTGACTGCCAACTTGTACTTCTTAGTCCTCATAACCTTTTTCATCCAGCTCCCCAACCCCCCTCCCATCTGGCAATCATCAGTTTGTTCTCTGTATCTGAGTCTGTTTCTGTTTCATTTGTTCATTTATTTTGTTCTTTATATTCCACATATAAGTAAAATCATATGTTATTTTCTTTCTGTCTGACTTATTTCACTTATCATAATACTCTCTAGGTCCATCCATGCTGTTGCAAATGATAAGATATTCTGTTTTCTGGCTGGATACTATTTCATTGTAAATATGTACCACCTCTTATTTTTCCAATCATCTATTAATAGGTACTTAGGTTGCTTCCATATTTTGGCTATTGTAAATAATTCCGCAGTAAACATAAGGGTACATATATCTTTTCAAATTACTGTTTTGGATTTCTTTGGATAAACACCCAGAGGTAGGATTGCTGGGTCATATGTTTAATTTTTTTGAGGAAACTCCATTCTGTTTCCCACAGTGGTTATTACCAGTTTGCAATCCCAAAAATAGTGCTCAGGGTTTCCCTTTTTTCCACGTCCTTCTCAACACCTATTTGTTAATTTGATGATAGCCATTCTGACAGGTGGGAGGTGATATATCTCATTATGGTTTTAATTTGTATTTCCATGATGATTAGTGATAATGAGCACTTTTTCATATGTCTATTGGCCATCTGTCTGTTCTCTTTGTAGAAATGTCTATTCAGGTCCTCTGCCCATTTTTAATTGGATTGTTTCTCTTGGTGTTAAGTTGTATGAGTTCCTTATGTATTTTGGACATTAACCCCTTATAGGATGTATCACTGGTGAATATCTTCTATTCAGTATGTTGACTTTTTGTTTTGTTGATGGTTTCCTTCACTGTGCAAAAAACTCATTAGTTTGTTGTGGTCCTACTAGTTTGTTTTTTCTTTTGTTTCCCTTGCCCAAGAAGACATATTTAAAAAATTACTAAGAGTGATATTAAAGAGCTTACTATCTATGTTCTCTCCCAGGCTTTTATGGTATCAGATCTGACATTTAAATTTTTTAATTCATTTTGAACTTTTTCTTATATATGTTGATTCAATTTCATTCTTTTGCATGTGTCTGTCCAGTTTTTCTAACACTATTTATTAAAGTAATTATCTTTACATTATTGTGTGTGTGTGTGTGTGTGTGTGTGTGTGTGTGTACATTGCCTCTTTTGTCATAGATTAATTGCCCATATAGGCATGGATTTATTTCTGGAATGTCTGGTCTGTTCCATTGATCTGTGTGTGTGTGTGTGTGTGTGTGTGTGTGTGTGTTTTGATTACTACTGTTTTGATTACTACTTGATTGATATTGGGTAGTATGATACTTCCAACTTTGTTCTTTCTCAAGATAGCTTTGTCTATTTGGGTCTTTTGAGGTTTAACATAAATTTTAGAATTATTTATTCTAGTCCTATGAAAAATGTCATTGGCACTTTGATAGGGATTGCTGAGTATCTGAAAATTGCTTTGAGCAGTATGACTATTTTAATGACTTAATTTTTTCTACCCATGAGCATGGTATATATTTTCATTTATGTGTATCTTCTTCAGTTTCTTTCTCCAGTGTCTTAGTTTTGCAAGTACAGAACTTTTACCTCCTTTGTTAAATTTATTCTTAAGTATTTTACTCTTTTTGTTTTGATGCAATTGTAAATAGGATTGTTTTCTTAATTTCTCCCTCTCATAGTTCATTATTGGTGTATAAAAGTATAACCAATTTCTGAATATTCATTTTGTTTCCTGCTACTTTACTGGATGTATTTTTGAGTTTCAATAGTTTTTTGGTGGATTGTTTAGGGTTCACTATAGGGAGTATCATGGCATCTGCAAATGACAGTTTTACTTTTTTTCCAATTTGGATGCATTTATTTCTTTTTCTTGTCTAATAGCTGTGGCTAGGATTTTAAATACTATGTTAAATAAAAGTGGTGCAAGCAGGCATCCTCATCTTGCTCCTTATCTATGTGAAAAAGCTTTCAGCTTTTCACTGTTGACTATGATATTAAGCTCTGGTTTTGTCATACATGGCCTTTATTATGTTAAGGTATCTTGCCTCCATCTCCACTTTTCTGAGAGTTTTTTTTTAATCATAAATGGATATTGGATTTTGTCAAACATTTTGCATCTATTGATATGATCATATGATTTTTCTAATCTTTATTTTGTTTATGTGGTGCATCACAATAATAGATTTGCAGATATTGAACCAGCTTGCATCCTACTTGATCATGGTGTGTGCCCTTTTTAAAGTATTGATAAATTTGGTTTGCTAATATTTTTTGAGGATTTTTGCATCTATGTTCGTCAAAGATATTGCCCTATAATTTTTTTGTAGTGTTTTTGTCTGGTTTGGGTATCAGGGAATACTGAACTTGTAAAATGAGCTTGGGAGCCTTTCTTTTTCAGTTTCACAAGATGAAGAGTTCTAGACCTTGTCAACAATGTGAATGCACTTAACACTGCTGACTTGTGTACTTAATTAAAAATAGTTAAGGTGGTAAATTTTAAGTTTTATTTTACCACAATTAAAAAAAATTAACTACTGAGGTATGTACATCTACTATCTCATTTGATCCTTACAATAACCCTTAACTGTTAGTAGAATTGTCCTGTTTTATAGTGAGGAAAACAAGGCTCAGAGAAGTGAAGTGAATTATCTAAGACACACAACTAGAAAGTGGCAAAGCTAAGCTTCATACTCAGATCTGGTTATACCTCATCTGAGGAGAGGAAGTATAATGGAATTAACTTGACTGCTGGTTGAAATATAAGAAATCAACTTTTGGTAATTTATTAAGAAAGCTATAAATGTGTATATGGTATATATGTGTGTGTCTGTGAAAGAGAGTGTAAAAAAGAGGGAGAGAAGTGGGAGAAAAGAACATGTAAGCAAACTCCCAGACACCTGCTTTATGTTTCTTGTTCAAGTTTTCTCTTTTCCTAATTCTTCGGAGAGCAGGTGTGAGTCAACTTTAAACACGGTGAGAAAAGGTCACCCAACATTTCCTCAGCTGGCAAAATCAGAAGTCGCTAGCATGGAGATTACCTGTGTACATAAAATTAAGACCCTCAATGATCAGGAGAAGATGGCAGCTCTTACTTTTTGAAATGGCTTCATTAAACTTCCTCATACACTCTACCTCCATCCCTTTCTTCCTTTTGAAGACAAAGGATAACAAAGTGCACTTAACAAAAATAAATTAGGTCTAGTGAGAGAATTGAGGGAGCAGTGGGAAGAGCACCAAGCAGGAGTCAAGCCTAATTCTACCTATTTAGACCACCAACTCACTGTATCATCCTGGGTACATCCCTTCCTCCACCCCAAGGATCAGGCTGCTATTACTACCATTATTTTCATATAATGAATTTGAGCCAAATTTAGAAGGAAGCACACAATTTCCCAAGGGGAATAAAAAATATAAGATATCCTCTAGCCTCTTACAAATAGCTTTCATCTATCATAGTCTTACTACTGTGTGTCAGACACTATGGCGAACACTTTACATGTGGTAACCCTCATTCTTCTACCACTTGGCAATTTATTTTTATAATGAGACTGCACCAAGTTTCCTAAAATATCTGCCTAGATGATAAAGAGCAATCTCAGAATTTGAACAAAAACTTGTCTAGTACCAAAGTTTGTTCTTTTCTCCACCCGATGGTGTTAAGTACAACAGCAAAGTACAAATTGCTGTGGAAGTACCAAGGAGACATGGTACTAAGTCAATGCTGTCATCCCCAGGGGAATTAATAAGGTAGGCTTTGAAGTTACAAGAAAGCAGTTGATTTATTTTGTGAAGCAAGAACACACAAGTAAAGTCAAGGTGGTAGAGAGTACAAAGTTTCTAGAAAAACTATAAATAATCCTATTTGGTTTAAGGGTAGTTGTTGGGCTGTGGCTGAGATCATAAGTCTACCACATTGTGAAGAACCTTGAAGGTCAAACTAAGGGTTTAGAACTTATTTGTATTAGCAGGAGGGAGCTTGCCTATACAAATAAGTTTGTATCAAAGGGTTTATTATCAATTGTTAATACTGTATCTTTTACAAGAGTTCTTTATGCGAAGAAATTAAACATATCTGAAGAGTTTGAAAGAAGAAACAATTGTTTTTATTCCATCTCACATAGGCGATGGCATTATGAGCTGATACAGCTCAATGGGTGAATGATGGCTTACATTGGCACTTGGGGCCCCTTAGTGTGCACAGTGAAGTCAGCTAATTATGCTGCTTTTTTCCTAAAATAATGAGGCATTTCTATTTCTTTTTATGCTTTAGGAAAGATTAAGAAATTTCAAGGAACTCCAAGCTAAATTTCAAAACCTCGATGCACCGTCTCTTCCAGGACCTATTAAAATCTCAGCAGGTGTTTCTCAAAAGGGTGACGTTAGAAGCACGCAGACAACAAGGACTTTGGCCAGTGGGGAACCCTTCTCATCTAATCACAGTCAGCTCCCACCAAATTGTTCCAATGGTGAACCCCAGCCTCTTAAACCCCAGAAAATGAAGTTTGCCCAGAAGAGTGAGAGTCCTACATGTTCTAATTCTTTAAGACCTCCAGGAAGGTCTAATGGTTCTGCAGTAAATTCACAGAAGGCTTCTCAACTTTTAAACATGAATCAGTTAAATGCTAAGACTACCAGTAAGGAAGAAATGGTGACAAGTAGCTTCAGAGACAAGCTCTGGAACTGGGAGAAGGTTTCATCTCAGAAAAACGAGATGTCATCAGGCTTTCCCCTTGCCAGTTGTGGCAGAAGCATCTTCCACCTGGAAGAACAGAGAAGTACAGGACTTTCTCCAGAGGAGCCCGGGAAAAAGCTGGAAATGAAAGGAACCCAGACTCTTCCCTCCCAGAGGCACTCGATGGCCCAAAGAAAATCACGTGCTGCCTCTGAAGTTCCCGCTTCTCTACTTGCTCAACATGAAAAGAAGAGCCTCGAGCATCCCAGTCCTGAGAGGACCCCAGAAGCGAATGCCTGCCAGCCTATCTATGAGCAGGAACTCACCAGCCAGGCCCCAGGTGAGAAATCTAGTTCCCACAGTTCCAGGGGTAGAGCTCACTGATTTTTCTGAGTTAAAGTTTGCTGACTTGGGAAGGTCACATGTGTGACCTTGGCAGTGTTTGCTCTAAACTCCAACACAGGTTTCTAGGCCCATCTGCTGACTTGTAATTGTAGATTTTGGTAAAGTGATTCATCTCCTGGAATTATATTTTGAGACAGTTTGTGCAAACTTGGTTTTGAATCCTAGCACTACATCTTATAAGATACATGAATTTGGGAGATCTAACTTCATAGAGCCTGGTATGCTCTCCTATAAATTATATTCATCAGCAATCTTCCTTGTCTTGATAAACAGTGTGACCATCCTTCTGATTGCTCAGGACAAAACCTAGGAGCCATGCTCTATTTCTCCCCCACTTTCAGTCTTTGAATCCAATCTGTCAGCAAGCTCTTGCTTCTACCACAAGATTTCATTCTGAATCCCTTCAGTTCTGTTCATTTCTACTCTTTGCCCATTTCCATGCCACCATTTTCTCTCACCTGGACCACTACAATGGCCTAACTGGTCTTCTGGCTTCCATACTCTTGCCCTTTTCTAATCTATTCTCCTCCTAGCAGCGCAGTGATCCTCTAAAGCATAAGTCATATCACATCAGTCTCCTGCTCAAGTTCAACTCCAGCCATCTTAAAGTGCTCATGTGATTTGGTCCTTGCCTACCTTTCTTACACTCTACTCTCTTCCCACATTGGCCTTCTCATCATTGCTGAGATATACCAAGCTGGTTCCACCCCAGGGCCTTTGCACTTGCTGATCCCTCTGCCTGGAATACATTTCCCCCAGGTCTTTGATATCTCACTCCCTCATTTTATCAAAGTCTCTTTCAGTGTCACCTACTGTGAGTTAACCTTGTGTATAACTCTATCTAAAATAGCCACCCCACCCCCATCACTCTCTATTTTCTTATATTACTTTGGTTTTCTTCATATCAGTTGTCCCTATCTGGTATATATTTATTTGTTTGCCTCAATACAATATAAGTTACATGAGAATAAAAACTGTCTTTTTAACCACCATTTCCCCAGCACCTACAAGAATAAGGCCAGGTTCAAAGGGTCCTCAAACTTTGTGTATTGAATGATTAAATGAATGGATAGAAGGCATGAATGAATGATCTCCTGCTTACAATCTTATGTGGTGTTTCTTTGCACTAAGAATAGCATCTAAATTACTACGTTTTTTATGACTCTGCTTCTTTTGGTCCCTGCTTATGTGTCTGACTTAACCTCCTGCCTCTCTCACCCTAGCTCACTAGTCCATAGTCAACATACTGGATTTCTTGCTGTTCTTTGAATAAACTTTATGACTCTAGTATTATTGTTTTCTAGTCCTTGAAAACTCTTCTCTTTGACTTTTGTATAGGTTTATTTAGGTCTAAGTTAAAGTGACATTTTCCCTGAAGACCATTGTGCACCATTAAGAGTTTGCAGTCTTTTATATTATCCTGTTTTATTTCCTTTATAGAACTAGTAGATTCAGTAATTATCTAGTTCATTTGTTTATATGTTTATCATCAGTCTCCTATTAGAATGAAAATTCCTGCAGGCTGGACTGTATCTGTTCTTGTTCTTAACTCTACCCAGCCCCTAGAACCATGCCCGGAGTATAGTAGATAAGTAGTTCATAATGAAGAGATGGGAAGGAATGGAGAATGGGAAGGAATGGGAGTAAGAATAAATGGAATGAAAGAAGGATGAATGGATTACCTACCTGGTGGAGCTGTTGAGAGGATTAAATAAGTTAACCCATGTTAGCCACTGAGCACAGAGCCTGGCAAAAATTAGAAGCCCAGTTAGTAAGTGATCATTTATTTTCATTATGTCTTTAATTTAAAAAAGACTGAAATTATTGACATTGGAACTTAAAGCCTAAGAAGAGAACTTTGGCCCTTTGGGATGAGAGAACAAGAAGGAAGCCCCCCCTCCCTTCTTGCAGAGGTTAGCAGGGCTATGAGAAAGTCACACTGGGGTATTTGGGAAACACTAGCCAACTTTAGTTTTATCATGTGGTCAACCACTATATTACGTAAACCGAAAATTAGGGCACTTGGGTAATGTATGATTTTATGCTATTTTCAGTGTAAGAGTCAGATATGATTTTCATATGTAATATTGGAATTTCTATTGGAGTTTGGTTTATTAGTGCAGAAGGATACAATATATGAAATAGAGACTGTCCCAGAAGGACACAAAATCCACAGGTGCCCATGTACCAAAGTGAGCTTTGAAGCCTGTCCTAGGCCGAGCCCTGGAAATCAGAGATCAATATTTACTCCTCTTTATAGCACCCATGTTATTTGCCCATCATAAGTGCCTGAAGAACTCTTTCAGGGAATAGTCAGTGTCCATTTCCTCTGAAGCAGGCCCTGTGCTTGGTGCTGGGAGATCAGTATGGCACGGTCTCTGCCCATAAGGAGTCTACATTCAGTGTGAAGATAGACCCAGCCTTCTAATATATCCCACTGGAAAGTTGTTAACAGTGTGTGATAAGTATATAAAACAGAGTGGTCGATTCTGTCCTTGAATTCTGTTAGAAATCAAGAAAAGCTTTCTAGAGGAGGTATCATTGGAGTAGGACCTTAAAGAGGGAAAGTTGGGCAAGAGAGAAGTGAGGGAACAGCATTTTAGAACCGGGAATGGCATGAACAAAATCTTGGATAAATGTCTTTTTAAGGCTTTTAAAATCAAATCTTGGGAACTGAGAAGTCAGTGGTGTGAGCAAAAGATGTTTGGGCTTCCGGTCGAGGAAGTAAGATGGTAACATTTTTTAAAAGAATCCAAAAATGTCCATTAAAGCCATGTGCTGTTTAAATGCCAGAGAAGGGAGTGAACGAATGTCATGCTGAGGAAATAGGGCTTCATTTTTTTCCGAGCAGCAGGATGGTGACAAGATCAGGTTTGAATTTTAATCTGAACACTCTGGCTATGGGATGGAGAGTAGATTGGAGGAGAGTGAGACTAAGGCAAGGAAACTGGTCAGTTTCACCTGCTAAGCCATGAAATAGAAATGATAATAACCTACATTTTAGATTGTTTGTGCTCAGAAAAACAGCCAGATGTCAAGCATCACCAACTGGCCAAAACGAAGCCACTGCCTTCCGTGGATTCTCTGGGTCCTCCTCCTGCAAAGCCACCGAAGCCCCCAGCTGTGAACCTCCAGGCCTTCCAGAGGCAGACAGGTGTTCCCAAGACCTACATGGAAGGTAAAGAAATGCACAGGGCACCGAACGCAGCCAGCCAACCAGCAGGAGTCACAGCCCCAGCACCTGTATCCCCCAGTCACCTCCCTCTCTGCTTCAGTTCCCGGGTGACAATACTGAACTGCTTTCACATGGGGCTGGACATCCATCACTGCTTATTCTCACATAGAGGCTGTGGCAGCTTGCCTGTGAAATGACAAATCTGTGGGACTTGGCCCCTTATCGCTGCTGAGCCAGCCCGCTTCCCCTGAGAGCATTGCATTTGATCACTGGGAATCTGTCCAAGAGGAAGAAAAGGAAAGGAGCAGGGCAGGGAGGCAGAGAGCCTTTGTGTTTCCTATAAAGCCTGTGTTGTTAACAGATCTGGTGCAGTAGAAGATGGGGAGGGAATGAAAAGGGAGGAAGTCGGTGTGAACTTGACCTGCGGTACACGAGGGTCCCCCAGGCCTCTGTGACCTGACTTCAGTAATTAAATGAAGGACTCCCACCCCTGTCCCGCATGGTTCTTTCCAGGAACAGGAGCTTTCTTGGAAGCCATTTTTCTGTGCTATTGTGTCTTCCTTCGCTATGTAAAGAAATACTTTCTCATCCGCTTTCTACCCCCACTACACTCTGATGCTGTTGACATTTTAAACACCTTTGCTTCTATTTGCTTTAATGAAACATGAGGTGAACATACACTTCAAAGTGATATACAGTGCTGTGCTAACATTTGTTTTACTGTGGCCATGAGTGCCAGCAGGTGGTACACTAGGAGAACTCAGTCTTAGTTCATTGGTTGTTCATTTGATTGCTTTAATTAAGTGGTTCTCAAACTTTAGCATGCATCAAAATCTTGTTAAAACATCGATTGCTGGACCCCAATTCCAGAGTTTCTGATTCAGTTAGTCTGAATTGGAGGGCTGAGAATTTGCCTTTTTAACAAGTTCCCAGGGGATTCTGCTGGTCCAGGGACCACATTTAAAACAATTGCTGTAAGTCATCTTAAGTCTTATCTTAAAAGAGAATTCTATGTCAGGCTCACTTCAATAGCATATTTACTGAAACTAGAAAATTCTATATAGAGAAATAGAGCTCTTATAAGTATACTTTAATAATATGTCCACCTTCATATCAGAGAAGACAAAGTATGTTTTTTATAAACATTAAATATTTTAGGCCATCTCTCTGAAAGGTAAGAGGGTTGTCAGAAAACATAGAACAAAGTATTAAATGTTTTGTAATAAAACAGGCTTTGTAAATCCCAGCTTCCCCACTCACTAGTATTTAAATTGGGGCATATTATTCACTAAGCCTCGTTATCCTTGCCTGTGAATGTGGATGATGATAGCACTCAACTCATAGGATTATTGTGAGGATAAATGAATGACATGAGTCATGGAAAGATGAAATTTACTGAAACACTGATAAATGCTCAATAAATGAACGTTATTGTTATTTTAAGCATGTGTCAAATGGTTACACTCTCTTTGCCAGGCCCTGTGATAGACACAAGAGATTGAGAGAGACCCAATAGAAGTGCTGGTGCTCCAGGAGGTCAATGTCTAATACAGGAGATTGTACTCATGATTAAGCACCATGAAGTGTGGGCAAGGGTTGCAGTGCAGGACAGTGTCCTCTGGGTGCCAGGAGAAGGGGAGGCTTGGGGCACAGGTGAGTTGCCATTCTACATTTTTTCCCCAGAAGTCAGGTCATTGCACAAACATAATTAGCTTTAATCAAGCTGCTGCTAAGGGCTCTTTTTTCATTCTGCCTTTTTCTGTTGCAGCTGTGAAAGAGGGTTACCTGCCTCCAGAGAGGTGAGTACCTATTTTTGTTTTTTTTAGCTTTTTATTTTATTATTAGTTTCAAGTATACAGCACATTGGTTAGACATTTATATAGTTTGTGAAACTGTTTCTTAATTGTGCAGGAGTGTAGCCCACTAACAAGGCTGCTGAGCCTGCCCAAG
Source organism: Macroglossus sobrinus (assembly GCA_004027375.1). Classification (NCBI taxonomy): domain Eukaryota; kingdom Metazoa; phylum Chordata; class Mammalia; order Chiroptera; family Pteropodidae; genus Macroglossus; species Macroglossus sobrinus. Next base: position 477,527 of record PVKZ01000444.1, read on the forward strand.
ACCAGCGAATAAGCAAAGGCCACATGTCAGTATTTCTCAGAAGGTTTGCAGAAAGAGCAGATTTACAAGTGCCAAACCACAACTTTTGTTTTAGATCAGAGATTAAATAAACTGCATTTAACAACCCTGTCGATGTTAAGTTGCAAAAATGATCCTCTGAGGTACTTTTATTTATTGTGCAATCTGGGTCAGTAAATTGAAACATTAGCTTCCATAGTAATAAATGGAATTAGGGGCTACAGAATGCCGCAGGCAGCTGGTGTGCTGTTAGGAACTGGTAATGAGACAAAGGACCTTCTATTTTTGATGTGCTCATTCTAAGAATTTTGCCATGGAAGTATCAGTTCATTAATTCCCTCAATCTATTGAGCCCTTTGATGTGTGTCATACATTGAACTGGTTGGCTACTTTATACAGATTTCCTCATTTTATCTTCTCAAGAAGGCTGCAAAGTTGCTGCCACTGTCCTCATTTTACAGCTAAGACACTCAGTCTCAGAAAGTTTGCCACTTCCATGGCTCTGATTCTAATTCAGGTATGCACAAACTAATTTTTTTTAATTGAGAAATAATTGACATATGGCACTGTGTAAATTTGAGGTTGCTTTGATACATTTATATATTGCAATATAATTACTGCAGTAGCCTTGGCTAACACCTCTATCACCTCACAGTTATTATTGTGTGTGTGTGTGTGTGTGTGTGTGTGTGAAACAGTTAAGATCTAGTCCCTTAGCAACTTTGAAGTTTTTAATTTTTTTTTTTACTATAATCACTATGTTGTACATTAGATCTCCAGGACTTATTTATATACTAGGTGCAAGTTTGTACCCCTCAAAAAACATCTCCAATGCCCCCAGCCCCTAGTAATGATCATTCTGTTCTCTGTTTTTACAACTGAGTTTTTTTTTAAAAAAGACTCCACATATAAGTGGTATCGTACAGTATTTGTCTTTGTCTGACTTACCTCACTTAGCATAATGCCCTCAAGGTCTACCCAGGTTTTTGCAAATGGCAGGATTTCCTTCTTTCTTGTGGTTGAATAATATTCCATTGTAAATATATACCACATCTCCTTTATCTATTCATCTATAGGTGGACACTTAAGTTGTTTCCATATCTTGGCTGTTGTAAATAATGCTGCTATTAACATGGATGTGCAGATATCTCTTTGCAATCCTGATTTAATCTCCTATGGATGTATACTCAGAAGTAGGATTATTATATCATATGATAGTTCAATTTTTAAGTTTTCGAGGAACCACCATACTGTTTTCCATAATGATTATACTAATAGGTATGCCTAAACTGTTCTGACTATATCACCTCAGCTCCCTCACAAAGATGTTGTTCTCAAGAAGGTCAGTCCTAGTAAGTCAACTAGACATAAAAACAAATAATTATATTATTCATTCATAAATATTTATAATAGTAATATGCGTTGTTTTGTAACAGAGAAAGGTACAAGGTTCAGAGGTTGCAAAAATACAAGAATGATCACTTTTCCTTGGAGAGTCAGAGAAGTCCATATTAGTTACCTATTGCTACAGAAATACAACATAATAAACAACAACAAACACCAACAGTATTCAACTTGAGAGTGGGTTCAGCTGATCTGACCTCTGCTGGTGTTACTTGCATTAGAGGACTACGCAAGCAGTTCTGCTCATATTGATTGGGATTGCTTCTGTGTCTAGGGGTCGGATTGCATTTGGCTGACCTAGCATAGCCTTGGCTGGGATGACTGGGGCAACCTGACTTAGCACCATCTGTCTCATCCTGTAGTAGGCTAACTGAAGAATATTCTCTTATTGGTCAGAGCAGACAAACCCAATTGCACAAACTTTTCAAGCCCTTGCTGTATCACTTTTGCTAACATCCTATTGGTCAAAGCAAGTCACATGGCCAAGCTGAGTCAGAATGGGGTGGGGGCACTGAAATTTTACATGGCAAAGTGCAGGGTTCAAGGAAGGAGTGAAGAATACGAATGTTAGAATAACAATAAAACATAATAATAATAATAGTAATAATAATAATAATAAATAATAATATAATTAAACTAGCACTGAAGAGAAAACATTTGAAATGAGTAATGAGGATCCACATTTGATAGATAACATAGATAACACTAGGCAGAGGCAGGAAGTGTGAGGTAACACATATTATTTGGCAAACTAAAAATGGTTAAGTGGGTTAGAGTATAGAAAGTATAGTTAAAAATGGAAAGAAATGGGATTGTTAAGGTAGACAAGAACCCAATCAAGGAGGATGTTGTACATCAAGGAATAGATAAGGCAACCATGTTCTACAAGGAACTGACTGTATGGTTCTAGACACAATTCTTGTGCTCCAGGAATGCCTAGTTTAGATGTGTATTTGAAAGAGTTAAATGACTGTACAAGATATGTCAGCAGAGATGCGTTTTGTGTACATTTATTTGAATGAGAGAAAACACTTTAGACAGCTCAGACAATGCTTTGCACTGTTTTCTCAAAGAGCATCAGTCCCAGAGTGACAGTTTGAGGGGACAGTGGCATTCTGGTGTACTCTGTATCAGTCTTCGTTCTCCCATGCCTTGCATCCTGGAAGCATCTCAGTAGGATCGAGTGTGCAGTGTTCGTAGTGTTTAGCTGGGTGTGCATTTTTTCTGCAGCTTGGCTCTAAACTAAGCTGACTTCTTCTCTAGCACTTTCATCAAAGAAACAGCAATCCTTTTCAACATGGAAAACAAACTTGCTGTAATAAGCAAGTATTAGGAAACAGTAGTCAGTCTCTAAAGTGATGCCTTCTTCTGAGGGAATTTACAAGAGCAATTTGGCTATACTATTTTTTTCATACTGACTTTAGAACCCAACCCTCACCTGAAATGAGGTTCAGTTTACCTCAATTATAACATGAACCATTGTGCTGTAAGAGTGAAAGCCGAAAGAGATGAAGAGGGACCAAAAGGTTCTTAGGGGCGGCTTCCTGGGAGAAGAATGAACTTGAGATGTATCCCACAGGAGGGGGTAGAATTAGATAGGTTTACTTATTTGTTCTCTTTTATGAGACTGTAAGGTGTGTGAGGACAGGGTATTGTTTCTGGAAATAACCAAATTCCTAACTTGTAGCTTGTTCATGGGTGGGTGAATGGACGGACGGACAGACAAATGGATGGACCAATGCATGCTCAGTATAGAGCTAGAACGTGACTGAATGCAAAGTGATGGTAATAAAGAGGAGAATATAAATGGAAGAAAAGTATTGTGATATGAGACCATAAGAGATGAGGCCAGATCCTAAAGTTTAGTGAGTGTCATGTTAAAGAGTCTGGACTTTGTCTTGTCAATGACAAGAAATTAGTTTGAATAGGTAAATGCTGTGATGCTGAGCGACCTTAGATATAACTTCCATAGAAACTGGTACTTGTTTGTTCATGGTATTAATCTTCAATACAGATATTAACTTAGAAATAAAGTATGTAGGATCTCATCACTGCAGGGGCACCTGGCAATTATCTGATGGAGTCAGGCCATATAGCATAGTGTTAACAAAAACCTGGGTTTTCAATCCAAGCCTTACCACTTACACACCTATGTAACCTTGGACAAACCTCAAGTTTCTCCTTATGTAAAATGAGATATTGGTAGTGCCTGACTCATACAATTATGGTGAAGGTTAAATGAACTAAGTGTTTAGTGCAATGCCCCACATCTAAAGAGTGTTCAATGAAGCTTGCATAGTTATTAAATAACTTCCCACCAAACACAGGAATCCATGCTTAGAATTTTAGTCTCCAAAAATCTTTTGATGGGGAGCTCATTACCTAGAAAATCCAGTGTTTTTCTTTGCTGGGGCAGATTTTATTAATTTAACACATTTATTGAGCATCTACTCTTACATACATTGAGAATATAGAAATGTATGTATTCACGTGTGTGCACACATATTTGTTTGTTCAAATGTCCTTGAAATTGAGCTGGAAAAAAGATGACCCTCCTACTCCAGACTCCCAATCATTTGTCCAGGATCTACTAGGACAAATTGTCTTTACCCCTTCTTTACATGACAGCTTTTAAAAGAGCTAAGCACTAAATTCTTATCTAAATTAAAACTGTTGTTTTTGACTGTTATTCACAAAACAGGAGTCTTAGCTGTGTTTGTGTGGATGCTATATATATTTTAATCACCCTGTTAGGAAACGAGTGCATTTACAATAGCCACTCATTTCTGAGCATTCTCATACTGTATATTTAAATATGAAGTGGTGTTGTGTAATGGAACAAGTAAAGGTCTGAAATCAGATTAGCATAGGTTCAAAACCCTCCTCTGTACCTTAGACAAGTCTTAACAGATCAGAGCTTTGATAGACACATCTGTAAAATGAACACAATAGTGTTTGCTTCACTGATTACCATGAAGACTAAATGAGATAAATTGTATAAAGCATGGAATACTCAGAAGATGTTCAATGAGTCTTAGCTGCTTCAACCCTTGGCATCCACATCTCTTATCTCTGGATTATTAATATCTCATTAGTTCCCAACAGTGAAATGACTCTTTGGAGACTATTCTTTGCAATCACACTTTCATGTGAACCCAGCTGGCTGGCATTCCTCTTGAACAGCAATCCTTATTTCTGTGAGCAAAGCAGGTTAGTCCCAGGGCAGCAATCAGTACCTGGTTTCTGTCGGTCCTTAGCAGAGTCGGCTAATATTTTATTCATTAGCTCTAAATATGGCTTTTCTCCCATTAGGAAGTGTCAGAGGGTAATCCTGACTCAGGGAATCTCAGCAACTAGACACTAAGGAAGGGAGAAGCTCTTTATTTCACTAGTAGAAAAGATTCAGACAGTACGATGTTTTTCAGATGAAGGGCTGTGGGTGGATCTCAGGAGTGTACTATTTTCTCTCCTAAACTTTTTAATTTTGTGTTTTCATTAATGATAGTTTTTAAAAGATAATATAAGCCTATTTTGAATCTTCTGGATGACCTCTTTCAACCTAATACTTTGGAACATGCTTTTGTATTTGTGTTTTTGATATCGCGACCCCATGCAGACTAGAAACACAAACACCTCCTGGAGTTGGGCAGATTACGGGACTGGGTTGAAGCCCCATGTCAAACAACTGGGAAGAGCAGATGCTGTGGAAGATGGAAGTGAATGCCTTACCTAGGGTATTCAAGTAAAACAATGATGATAACAGAACACTGTGGCCAGACAAAACATATCTTATTTTGTTGCTAAAAAGAAAAACTCTTTTAAGTATTAGGATCGTAACTGGGGATTGACAGTAAAAGAAGTATTGGATGTTTAAGAAAGTCCTCTCTGGGTGACATTTGGGTTGAATGTCATGGAAGGTCTAGGAGAAGAACTTTCCAGGGAGAGGCAACAACTGTGCGAAGTCTCAAGGGAGAACATCCTCCCACATTTAAAGATCCAGAAAGGGGGAAAGAAGCATGACTACAACACTGTGCTAGGGTAATGCTGGTAGGACTCTTACAGGCCATGAAATGAATTTGGATTTTGCTCTAAATGCATTGGGAGGTCATAGGAGAATTTTAAGCTAACAGTGACATGAGCTGTCATTTATCTTGTAAAGATCATTCTGAATGCTGTATCAATAATACCCTTCATGAAGAAACATGGGACAAGAGGAGGACAGCCAAGGAAGCCACTACAACAACATAACAATTATCATAGCATTAAAAATAGCAATCCACACTTATATGTTGTCTGTTCTAAGTACATACATGATTCTATTTATGGCAGTCTTAAGTGGATAAAATTATCTCATTTTGTGGATGAGGAAACTGAATCACAGAAGTGAAATAACAATGTGCACAAGGTGGTAGAAATGGAGATAAAGAAATTAATGAATTCAAGCTATATTTTGGAGGCAAGACAGCAATTGCTGGATTAGCTGTGGGGAGTGAGATGTGAGAGGAAGATAGGAATCTAGGACCACTTCCAGGTGATTTGCTTTTTCTATCATTGTTGATATGAACACATGTGGAGCACTTGGCACATCATCAGTGCTCCGTATAAGACTAATTCTTCCTGAAAGCTATTTGTGATTGCTTTCTACTTACGAAAACAAAAGAAGTATGTCATTGTACCTTTGTGTGCATAAGATCAGAATCTTTAAAGATGAGTCTAAATTGTTTGCAGCTACAGTACTCCTTCTGAATGGCTGTGTTTTAGGTAATTAGAACTGGTGAAGATCTGCTCTAACAGCAAAGTAGGCTCCTGTATAATATCTGGGAGATGAAAGTGGGCCCCAATATCTCAGAGTATTAAATTGGATGGCTATGGAGCATGAATGAAGAGCAGGAATTTTAAGCCTGTGCATTATAAAGTTTTAGACCCAGAACATTTAGGTGGCTTCAGCTTAAGCCTCTTTAATAATTTCTTATTATCCCTTTTTAATTGGGCTTCAGGGACACAACAAGGACACTGTTTGGCCTGCCTTTCACAAGGTAGGAGCCATGGATTTTACTTAGGGTTTTTCTTTTCTTTCATGTTTTCAAGTATTCCTCCTTTAAAAAAATCACCTAAAGATTCTATTAATTGAGGACTTTCCAAAGATAACGTCTTGCACTCTATAATTCATCTAATCTACCCTCTCATTTTAAAACTCCCAATTATAACTACGCCATGAAGTAAGTGGACTCTCCGACCATAGAGCCAGGTTAAGTCATCCGGGATAGTGCAACTGGATCAGCAGTTCCAGGGTCTGGCCAGGTGAGCCTAGATCCAGAGCACAGCCTCCCAACCATCACTCAGGCTGCCTTATTGCAGATTCACATGGGATCTTCATCTAAGGCAAAGGAAGGGAAGTTTTAACAGACTCATGGCCTGCTCTACAAACTGAGCCTGGACATTCTCCAAGCCAGTGTTCTTCAACATCTGCCTTAGGATTTTATTTTCTGTGTGCAGAAAGATCTGTGTAAGGGAGGCTGGTCAGGGTAAAGCCGAAGTATGAAAGCTTTTGGAGCCAAGCTTTGGCTTCTCTCTTTAGTGGCATTCAAATGATAAGCTGGAAAAAGTCATGATTTATGAAGAAATCAGACAATCACAAGTTGCAGACTTGGAGTCTATTTTTGTACATGGAAAGAAAGGTACAAAGAAAGTTAATGAAAACTAATCTTTCAGTATGGCCATGTATGGAGAATTGCTCAGCCCTTTATAGCTGTCAGACTCATTTTAGCCCATGAGCATCTTAGAAGGGCAAAATTAATATTTCTAGTTTGTAGACAAGAAACCAAGGGCTCAGTGACATTTCATGAGTTTCTCTAAAGTACAAGATAATACAGAGCTTATCCAGGATGTGAAATCAAGACTGTATGTTTATAAAGATTTTCAGCTACACTATTCTGTCTCAGAATTTTTCCAGCATGAAGGATCTGGGGAGATATCTATGATACTATAAACACTATAAGGGAAAGGATTGCCTATCTTTTTCACCTTTGTTTACCCAGGAAGTTGATATGAAAGTAATAATTCTTTAATGACTAAGTAAGTGATAGACAAAGGAGTAACAGATAAACAGATTGATGGGGAGAAGGATGGATAGAATGATATTACCTTCCATGAACTTTTATATAAAGAAAACATTCTAAGAATCTGTTATCTTTATTTTGTATTAATTTGCATATGTAATATAGCCTTCTAACATTAAACAAAGCTAAATAATTAGTATAATCTGAGCTCTTCGTTTGGCCTTGTATATTATGTAAAGACTGCTGCTATGTGAAGATACGAACTCAGATGAAATCCTCTTTCCTCTGCTCTTTTTCAGTCTAGCTTCCAGCAAGTAACATTCTGCCAAGAAGCTTGTCATTATTTTAGCCCTCATGAAGGGCAATTTCCTGTCTTTACCCTCTTCTGTGGACTCAATATACTTTGAATTCAATATTTATTTAATCAGGCTAATCACTGAGCACTTCACCTCCATTTTATCTTTAGAATAAATTGAAAAATCACAAACTCCTTACCAGAGCTGAGGTCTTAAATGTTCTGGCCCCTCTTTACTCTCCGCTCTTTACTCTCCTCCTCACCCCTTCTCTCCCTCAATCACTGTCTTCAGCCCACTGTCATTTTGTCTTCTCCTCAAACACAACAAGCATTTTCTTACTGAGCAGAAATATTTGCTTTTTCCTGTATACAGTATGGTCTTCTCCCAGATCTTCACCTGATAAGCTCTTATCATTATCATTCATTCATTCATTCATTCATTCATGCAGTGAACATTTATTGAGCCCCATGTATGTGCCAGACATTGTTCTAGGTGCTGGTAATTCAACAGAAAACAAAACAAACCCTCTACCCTCATGGAATACATATTTCAGTTGGGAAGAAAGGCAAGTTACCAAATAATATGTTGTAAGGTAATCATAGATACTTAAATGTCAGTCTCCCTGACTATAGCTCATGTTTCCTCTCCCAAGTTACCATCCATTCCATATTTAAGCATGCTTTATTCTCCCATTAATGTTTATTAATACTTCAAAGGATAATATTTATTCTAGTTATTCTACTTATTCTTAAGCTCAAGGACCTTGTCTCTTATTTGCTTTTATGTTGTAGAACAGTCCTTGGTGCAGAAGAGAAGCTTAATGAAAAAAAAATAATGATTTAATATTATCTACCCATCCATCTAAGAGTTAGTTGCATTTCTGTGAGCATCACAGGAGAATGCAGACAGCTAGGAGTCTATTATGTTCCAGGCACTGTGTTAGTCACTGGGACTCAGCAGTGAGTGATATAAAGGATCTCAGATCAAGAGATACAAAATTAAACTAATAAAAAAATGATATAATTTTTAAAAGTACAACAACTATTAAGAGGGGTATAAAGCAGAGGATTGTGGGAAATAGAAATAGCTGAGAGAAAGGTTATTTGGAAAAGAGAGCAGGAGAAGGATTTTCTTGAAGGCAACATCTAAGGTTAGACCTGATGGTTGAAAAGGAGCTGGTCATACAGAAAGTATTGCAGACAGCGGGAATGGCATTTGCAAAGTCCTCAAGGTAGGAGAGAGCATGATATCCTTGCAGAACAGAAAGGAGGCCAGTGTGGTTAAACTGTAATAAGGGAGAAAGAGAATGGTAGGAGTATGGAGAGATTGCTACGAGTGAGGTCATAAAGATGAGGTGCTTGATGCTTTTGTTGTCATCTGTTTTTAATTATAAACCAGAGGAAGAGGAAAACCCTGGAGAGTCTTAAGGAGGATTGTGACAAGATATAAATTATCTTTTAAAAATCATCTTGGATGCTATGTGGAGAATGGATTATAGAATGACCAGAGAGAATGACAATTAATTTGTATTTTAAAGACTAGGCAGTTTTATGAAGAGCACATTAGTAGTTAGGATATTACAGGAAACATCCATAGGTAGGGTGTGGGTGGGGTGGTGTAACATATAATAATAGTTCAGCCTATGTTGGCTGAGTAATACAATAGACTTTGCTTGAGATTTAATTATATATAGTCTATTTTTTTTATTTTCCAGTTTCTTGGGTGTATTTCACCTCCCTGTCTAAATTATAAATGTTTTGAAAGCAGGGAATCTAATATTTCTTTATTACCAGCTACATAACTGAAATTTATTTAAACTGAATGACATAGCAATAATTGAAAATTAGAAGATCCAGAGAGTATGTTATAACAGGTTAAGAGCATAGAATTTTGGGTCAGATAGCCTTGGATTCATACTTGAAGCTCCACACACTAGCTGTGTGATCTTAGAAAAGTTATGTAATATCTCTGGGCCTCCCATTTCCTTACATGGGAAATGGTGAAATCAATAAATCCTACTTCCTCGGATTGCTGTAAAGGTTGAGATAAATATCTATAATTCCACAAAGTGCCCAGCAGCATCATAAACACTTGATGGATGGCGCGATTTGTCAGATGTTGGTAGTAGCCGGATTTGTCTGTGACAAGGTCTAGTGCAACAGCTGGGAGTCAGGACACTAGCTCAGGGGGTGACCTGGCCTCCCTCTTCTGTAAAGCAAATGGGGTTAGATTTTATGGTACCTCAAAGCAGACATCCTGAAATTTTAAATGCAGAGATTTTAAAAGTTGGCCTTAATGATGAAAGTAAGGGCTTGAGGTCATTTTGTTTCATGCGAAAGAAGTTGCCACTGGATTATTAAGAATCTGCTTTAGTGGTTGTGTTAGAAGTCAAATGCTTTCAGAGCCATTCCTAAGGTCATCAATGTCTTCATTGATTTCACCTTAACCTCAAAATGTGGATTACATAATGCTGTTCTTATTTTATATGTGATAATGTCAGGCACAGAGAAGGCTAGTGACTTCCCCATCACATTTTTTCTATAAAAATTACTGATATATAGAAGAATTGATCTGTGAAACCATAGGATCAGCCTAACAAAGTTTTGAAAAATATCACCCAAAACCCAGTTGTAAGCTTCTTGACCTTCACCATCATCCTGTGCTTCATTATTTTCATTTCACAGTTTCCCCTGGGTTTGAGAGTGACCTATAATTCAGAGGATCACAGCAACCAACTAGGAATCAAAAAGCCTGGTTTCCAGACCCATTCTATCTGTAACAAGAGTGCTGTCTTGGGCAAGCTGCTAAAGCTGTCCAAGGCTCAGTTTCCTCATCTGTGAAATGCCTCAGAGGCACTGAGAGGATTAAATGGGATAATGTAGACAGCACTAACACTAACCTGGTTTGTTCAAAGAGTGAATGAGAGTGTGTGAGTTAATGAGAAATCTCACAGTTCCACTACTTTTTCATCTTTGGCAGACGTTATCTTTCTCATTATAGTTTTGTTTTTCATTTGCTGAATCTCATGGGGTCCTCTTGGCTATATTCTCCTGTAACTCCCTTTGATGACTTCCATTGCAGTGGTAGCGGTTCATGCTATGTTAGATTTCAAGGAGTGCCTCCCTTTTGTGAGATGCTATATAGTAGAGTGGTTAAGACTCCAGGTTCTAGAGTCAAATAACTAGCTTTTGATCTCTGCTTTGACATTTGCTCAATAGTTTTGGATTATGTCTGTTTTCTCATCTGAATGTGAAAAGAATTGACAGTACTTTATAGGTCAAATGAGGATTAAATAAATTGATACATGTAGTGAGAACAGTGTCTTGCACATAGTAATTATTAGCTATTGTTATTGTTTACATGCCCTCTTTCTGAATAAGATCAGTGGTTTGACAAGTAGCTTCAGAGTTAACAATATGACTCCTGACACTGAGGCCAGGGGAGATGGCACATTACATAAGGTTAGGTAGCACTTCGGTAACAGTTATTTGGTTGTGGTATCAGTCAGGATTCTTCAGAGAAACAGAGGAGATATATGCATATATTTTATTATATGTATTGCATATTATGTATATAATAATTTTTTGTTAGTTATTAATTATGAGGAATTGGCTCACATGAGTATGGAGATCAAGTCCCATGGTCTGCCATCTGCAAGGAGGAGACCCAGGAAAGTCAATGGTGCTATTTAGTCTAGATCCAAAGGCCTGAGAACTAGGGAAGTGATGACATAAATCCCAGTCCAAGGGCCAGGGAAGATGAGATAAGATGTCCCAGTTCAACAGGCAGGAGAAAAGCGAATTCCTCCTTCTTCACCTTTTGTTTTATTCAGGCCCTCAACAGCTTGCAGGATGCCCACCCACAATGGAGAGGGCCATGGAAAGTCCTGATTTCACTGATTCAAATGCTCATTTCATCCAAAAACACCCTCATAGGCACACCCAAAGATAATGTTTAATCTGGATGCCTCTTGACCAGTCAAATTGACACATAAAATTAACCTTCACGGTCATCATAGTTGGTGGCCCTTTATTAAAACAATTGAGTTATAAATTCATGAGTAAAAAAACCCGACCCTAGTGCCCAAGGCAGAGTAACATCGACGGCATTGTTTTTTGTTTGTTTGTTTTTGTTGTTGAAGTAGCAGTAGTAAGGTTATTAAACATGTGGTAGCAGAGTTGGGCTGTACACACATATATGTATATATACATATCAGTATATGTGTGTATATGAATGCATATGTATATGATATACATTTATCATACATATAGTATGTATCATAAATAAATATGTGTATCATATATAAGGATATATGTGTCCAAATGGAGAAGTGTGTGTATTCTGTAAAAATGGAGAAAGTAGGAGAACTAGTGGTAGAGGTGTAGTAGAAGTTGAACTACAAGTGGTTGAACTATGGTATGGTAGAAGAAGTAGAAGTGGAAATAGTTGTAAAAGTAGTAGTGGAAGTAGTGATAATGGTAGTAGAAAACACTGCCAAGCATGTCACTAAGCACAGCAATATGTATGGCAAGGAAGAGGAGACTTGGGTCCAATTACTCATCCAAGGTCACAGCCAGGGAAAGCCAAGGTTCTGTCCCATACCTGTCTTTCCAAAGCTATGTCCCCTTAAACCATTCTGCCTGACTGCTTCATTTATTCTTCAATTTAACCATCATCTAATATGTAGAAGGTGGAAGCTTTAACTGCTTGTGATAGAAAAAATCCTTTAATTTTTGTGTGTATTTTTGTGTGTATTATTGTAAACCTGGCACAAATCATTTTGAAATCGATTTTTGATAGCATAGATATCATTTTTAAAAGTTCAATCATCAATCCTTTAATTCGGGAGAAAGGTTTCTTAGGGCGAAGATTTGTGGGGAGAGTAATCTTGCAAGAATTATTTATTGGAAATAGGCATTTGCCCAGTTTAGGACTTTGAGTAATTGAAACATCTGATGGTCTCAGACTCCCTTGTCACCAGGAACTTGTAGAGTGTCACACAGACCAACTCTTGGCTAAGCTACTCCTGTTCTTCTTGCCTCCAAAATGTGTTGCCCATTGAAATAAATGAAAGAAGCTAGTTTGTCAACCTAGGTCCACCTCCCTAATAAAACAAATATAAAATTACATCTATAACAGGTTTTGCTGTTCAAGTCTCAATCTTAATGCAAGCCCTTAGATTTTCCAGAACTGTCTTGCAGTGAAAGTTTTTGACTCAGCCTCATGTAAAGTGATGCAGGAGAGGCTGATAAATGAAACATACCCATCAAGCATTTCCCATGTGTTCACTCAGCTGTTGCCACCATGACCCTATAAAGAAATAAAGGCTCCAGAACCCTAAATGACTACTAAAACCACATAGCCAGAGAGAGAGGGATATGATGGATCTAAGTACAGTAACTAAATATGATAAACCTTCAACAAATAGTAGCTAATACTGTGATGGATATTTTCACTGTTTGACCAAGTGAACAGATGTTTGAATTAGCCGGTACCACTTCTCCAGAGTGTATAGCCTAAGGCAGAGGTTGACAAATTATTCTCCAATGGAGGGCTATAGCCCAAGGTAAATGTGGCAAGTGTAAGCAAGCACGAGAGGAGGTTATGAGTCGATGCTACAGCCAGAGACAGCCCACTTGTTCAGAATTTTATTTTGAAGATAGGTCTTCTAGAGTCCAAACACAAGGAGAAATAGCTGGTTTTGTAAACCATCTTTAACACTCACATTGCATTTTCAGAGCTGTTGTTTCTTCTTAAACACGGATAACGTTGACAATACTATCAAGAAACATTACTGTGTTATTATGTAATAGTTAAATGACTAGAGGCTTTCTATAAGAAATTCAGAAAAGATAGTAACTTGATGCTATGCTAGTAACAAAAAGAACTTTCCAAAATGCAAACCCCAAAACTTATTTTTTTAAAAAACACTATAATTTCTGTCCTCCAATATAATATTACTAGCACAATTTTGTGGAATGCCCATGTGAAGAGTGCAAATATTTCATTCAATATCTGCAATATACCTTTAAAGTGGATTTTATTATTACTATTTTGTAGAGTGGGAAACTAAGGATTAAGGGATTTATCCAATACTTTATAATTAGAAAGTAGAAGTGCTAGGATTCAAATTCAAATCTGTCTGAGCCCACGCTCCAAGTTTGCCTCCAATTCTATGCTGCTTCCCAATAATGTCTGCAGTCCTAGAGACAGAGTATAGATAGATGTTTTAATAAATGTGGAAATAGAAATTGAAGCATAGATATATTTAATTCATAGAGTTATTTCTTCCCTGCAATTCAAGTTCTTTATATTGACCCACACTGTATTAAATCAGGGCAGATCTCAGATCTGGTTTCAATGGACCAGAATAAAGATAAAAGACATTCTCAGGTAGCAAAAATATATTAGGTTTAGATATATCCGCAGTATCATTTTTCCCTTTAAACAGTCATTCTGAAACTGCCTCTTTGTAATGACAATTGATCTGAAGATGCTTTTTTTTTTTTTTTTTAATTTACATTTGGTTAAAATTCTTTCTGGTCATCCGAAATCAGATATTTATTTGTTTCTGGCAAAGGTAGTGCAAGACATTGATTAAATATCTTCTTTCAATTATTTCACAAATTGTTTCTTATTAATAAAGTTAATTTACCATAGACCCAATGAGATTGTTAGGCCACTGGAGCATGAGATACATGTTATAGTCTATAATTTAAGAAAGTTTCTCTTGATTATTTCATGTAGGGGGAAGGGAACAAAACAATGAGAGAAATTACTGATACACTAGGGTTTATAATTTTTTTTTCTCTTTCTACAAATGAACTACTCATTCATCTTAAAAAATATTATAGAAACTATAAAAAATATACCTGAAAATGTCCAAAATAACCAAACAAAAAAGAAAAAACAATTGGGTGAAATAAGCTTATGATATAATAATAAATGTAGAGAAAAAGAGAAGAGAGCACTCCAATCTTTTCACAGTTAGAGTTTGACATCCACAATTAACTAAATCTATGTTAATCAAATCTATATCCTCCTAAATAATGCAAAGACCTGAGAATAATTCCTATCTCCCTCTCTCACCATCTTCCATATTATTATTTAACATTTTAATTCCATTTTCTTCTTAAACTCCTACAAATTAATAAGTTTTTACAGTTAATATTTATTAGATTTACCAATAGCTTTATTAATTTTTTTGATCACCATTGTCTTTTATATCCTACTTCATTACTAGTGCAATTTCAGGGATCTGCAAGCAGTAAATGCATATACAGGTACTTGTGTTCTGAAAACATCTTTGTTTCTCCCTTGCCCTTGAATGATAATTTAGTTGGAAGACAATTTTATATTGGCAGATATCTTTACTCGGTGCTTTACAATATTATCCACAATCCCCAACATCTATTGTTGATGATGAGAAGTGCATTGCCAATCTGCTGTTCTGTCTTTTCTCTCACATAGCTTTTACATTTTTAAAATTTGTCTTATGCTAATTTGTTATAAACTCTATAAGTGTGGACTTGTCATTATTTCTCACCATTAAAGTTGCATTAGTAGATAGGTTCATGTACCTTTTTAATTTTATAAAACTCTTAGCTATTATCATTTCAATATTGACCTCTTTTCATCTTTCTCTTTTCCTTTTAGAATTCCTAGTATATATGTTGGACCTTTTCATTCTATTCTCCCTACTGTTAAGTTTTCTTTTAATATTTTCCATCTTAACCTCTCTGTGCTACCTTCTGGGTAACTTTCCTAGTGCTAATTAATTCACCAATTCTGTCTCTTGCTACATTTAGTCTACTTTGCAACCCTACATTAAATTTTTTATTCAAGAACTACATTTATGATTTCCATAAATTTCTCCTGTCTCAATATACATTTTTTCATACTCTGTAATAGCTTTTATTCCTCACTTTATTTCTTTGAACCCTGAAAACATACTTATTTTAAAGTCACTTTCATGCCATTCTATTTTTAATTCTCCCATGAGTTATATCTTCTGACTACCTATGATGACTCATCTCCCTGTGGAGCATGCAGTTTTTGACTATAAGTTTCTTTTGAATAGGAGTTGTTTCCTTTAGAACCCATAGGTGCCATGAGGCATGGAAGCATGTGCACTGGATGGTTTTAGATTGGCTTTACAAGGAAGTGGGGAGATTTCAAGTACCCTGTGGTTTTGTATCTCTGACATACACAGATAATATGCATTTAGTACCCTCTCCTATACTTGGCACTGGGCTTTCAAGTTTCTGATTTCTCATGGGTGCTTCTTTTTAGCTTCAGTGGCCACAGTCAGATAACAGTCTTCCCTGCTCAGTCCCTGGAAGAGTGCACAGATATTTCATTAGAATTTATGTTATGGATGGGATGGCATTTTGTAACTCTGGACTTTATGCTGATAGCTTAGTTCCAGCTTCCCCTTCAGATATGAAGCCTATGACTCAGACTTCTGACTCAGACATTAAATTCCTTGCTGCCAGTCACTAAGATCTTTCGTTATCTGATCCCAATTTTCCTTTGAGTTCTTTGGCTGCAATTTTCACTTACGTCTTTAATTGTGAGTTTTCTCTCTATGTCTGGCACCTGGGGATTTTTACCTTATTGATTTCTAAGTGAGTTATGTATTCTTTGTATTATGCTTTGCATTGTTATATTTCATCCAGAATTCCTATGTATTTAGAGTAGGGGTGACGTGACTTCCATATCTGCTGAGGTTACAACATTGACCAGACATATTACCTCTCTCATGAAGGAAAAAAGACAAAAAGTTTTAAAATATATTTAAAAAAACGTTTTATTTAAGTAACCTTTTTTCCCTCCATGTTTCTCAGTGCTGAATTTGAAGAGCCACATAATTATGAGGCAACAATTTCATATCTGAGACATCCTGGCAACTCCATTAACCTGTGCACTGCAAAAGAAATTGCTGATTGTAAGTCTGCTAAGCCAATTAATATTGTAACCCTGTGTGGAATGAAAATGTGTCAAAAATGGTATTTTCCCTCAGCTCACTATAAGTTTAAATATTCACAGCCATGCTGCTCTACCATCTTTTTTCTTTCTCCCCCCGCCCAACCCACCCCTTGTCTAGTCTCTTAAAAATACAAATGAATACCATTGGGCATCAATCCTATCTCACGACTCCCAGTGCTGCCTTCTCTCTACCCTCTTTTAGTCTCTTCTTCCCCCGTCTACTTAGATGTTTTGCCTTTTTTCAATATGTGGCAAGAAAAAATCAAAATCAAGATATGGTGGATATCTTTTTTTTTTTTTATTGTCCACCTATAGAAATGTCATCTCTCTTCTTGTAGTGTCTTTCTTGAAGTCCCCTGATAACACTCTGTGCATGGACAGGGAGATAGAAGGCCATGAGAATGAGGCCCCTGTGTTTGGCCTGACCAGGAACACAGGATTCACTTAACGAGTCTGACCACTGGTTCAGGGCTAAGTCTTCCTGTCTCTGTTGTTGCTGAAAAAGCTCAGACTTTTCTGTGAAAAAAAGCGATCTAGTCAGGTAAGAAGATAAAGAAGCAGGGACTCATAGCATTTCTAAAATTTTCTATGTCTTTCTTCTGCCTATAGGATCATCCAGTTTTTGAGGAAGGACATAAATATTGGTGTTAGGAAAAAACGCTAGGATTTACTGAGTCTATACTATGGGCCACAGTTTTGAGAGATCCTCTGTATATGTCCCTGATGATATGGTGGTTTTAGTAACCTACTTTTAGAGACAGGAAACTCAAGATCAGAGAGTTCGACTTACATAAGGTCACAAAAGTAATCTGTGATAGAGCTACAATGTGAAGGGTTCAGACTGCCTCTAAGATCCAGGTCTTTTCCACAGCTACATGCTGCTTTTCATTAAGGATGGTTTGCTCCCCTAGAAGGAGGGTTAGAGGGAGATCATCTGGTCCAACCTCGTTATTGTTTGGAAAGGAAGTCATGAATACATACTTAAAGGGAGTTTGCGTAATGAGAGTCAGGACCCATTGAAATTTCCTTCTCTTTTTTCAAGAAATAAAGTGTTGAAGAACTCATGGAAAAACACACTCTTTCCTAGACAGGTAAAACCTAGATTTTCCCATATGGCTTACAAAATGCTAGCCATAAAAAGGACAACTCCTGCCCCTAATACCGCTGAAATTCAATGCTCCATAGTCGGGATATCTGGGCCCCTGAATTAGAGCACAGCTTCTCAAATGTTAATATGCAAATCACTGGAGGATCTTGTTCAAATGTAGATTCTGATTCAGTAGCTCTGGACTGGGCCTGAGATTCTGCATTTCTAATAAGTTCTCTGGTGATGCTGATGCTGCTGGACACTAAAATGGAAGAATACAACACCATTTACAATTGCTCAGAGAAAAGAAAGACTGAAATCTAACAAAACATGTATAAGACTTAAGTTCTGAAAATTATAAAATGCTGATTAAATAAATTTTTTAAATCTCAAAAAATGAAGACACATACCATGTTTATGGATGGCAGACTTGATATAGTAAAAACGTTAATTCTATATAAGCTGGTATATTGGTTTAATATAATTTCCATAAAAATCTTAGCTAAATCTCTTATAGATATAGACAAGATTATTCTAAAATGCATATGGAAAGGCAAGGGAACTAGAATAGCTAAAAACAATTCTGAAGAAGAAAAAGCAGGTTTCAGATCACCTAATTTTAAGAATTATAACTACAGTAATAATAATAATAATAATAATAATAATAATAACAATAATAATGGTATTGGCAATGAGAGATGGAACAGACTGAGAATCCAGAATTCAGACCTACACAAATATGCCCACTGATTTGGGTTTTTTTTAACAAAATTTTAAAATACTTCAATTGAGGAAAGATAGCCTTTTAACAAATGGTGTTGGAACAACTGGATATCCACAGACAAAAAAATAAAACCTCAACCCAAGTCTCACATCTTATAAAAAATTAAATTGTTATGTTTTTTTTTCCTTCCTCTGCCCATCAGAGGAATCTAAACGATACCTTTCTGGGAAAGAGAGAGGGAGGAAGGAAGGGAAGGAGAAAGAGGATGATGTGGTTGGCTTTTTGCTGCTGGGTGAGTCTGTTGCTTGAACAATGCCAAGAAAACAGAAAAGACTGTCCCTCAGGGTGTGTAGCTCAGCACAGGTAACTTTCTAAAGCTTCGCCCTTTTACACAGAACTTCGTGGTTGGTAAGCAGGATTTGGGCTGTTCTAGAAGCCCTGCAGAATTGTCCTCATAGCTCATCTAGACCAGTATCGTTCAGACTGTGTTTTCCAGGGCCCAGGGCTGTTCTGAGGGGTTTTGGAGTCCCTGGGGAATCTTCAACCAGAGAAGTCCTGTTCATGCTCCTGGGTAACATTCCATTTAAATGAAGGATTCCATGGCTGGAGTAAGTTTGAAAGCCATACATACCCTAACTGAGTAACCTTGGGCAAGTTACTTCTCTGGGCATCTGTTTCCTCCTCAGTAAAACTGGAATACTAGTAGTACTTATCATGAAAAAAAAAATGTTAGCTACTTTTTATTGTTTTTAAAATATTAGTAATTACCGTCTCACCTCCTGGTGTTAAAGAGGTGAAGAAACATTTCCAAGGTCACACAGTGGGGTTAGTACATGAAGAAGAGATGAGGGCCTGCAAGGCATGACCATGCTATTGTGTTAGTAGTTGGGGAGGTGTTGAGAACCATCTTCTGACATTTGACCTTTTCACCCAGGTTGAATAAAGCTATTCAGTGGAGAGAGTTACCTAACTCTGGAAGGAAAGTGAGCGAGGACTTTAATGCTGTGGGAATGCATCCTCTCCTTCCTGATAGCCCTTCCTGATAGCCCTCAGGGGGTACAGCTTTTTGTACTTTATAGTCCTACCTTGGGAGCAAGTTCTGATGGCAAAATTTACCATTTGAGAACCTACACTTTGTTAGAAAGCAGTATCTAAGTATGAATATATTATTAATTATTGGTATATTATATTTATTTACTAACTTTGGCAAGTAAGATTTCTCTGAGCTTTGGTTTCCCTATTTCTGAGATAAAATAATTACCCTCCATCCCAGGTAGCAAGAAGCAAAGAGATCATGATTCATAAATTCTTTAAAAATATATAAATGGTAGAAGGGAGATAGGAGTAGATTGTCATTTTTTAAAATGAAAAAAAAATCCATACTTTGAATAGATGAAGCAGTCTGTCATCATAAGGAGTATTTTTAAATATATTAGTAGCTAAACAAAGTTTTTAAAGCAAATACTAGAATAAAATAAGAATAAAATGTTTTGATTAGAAAAACAGTAAAAATAAAAGTATGCAATTAACCAAGTCTAAGTACATATTATTAACCATCTACTCAGAATTTCAAGTCTGAGTGTCGACAATCACATTTTCTTTGTCCCTCAAGAAAACCTAAGATTTAATTTACTTCACTGATGGACTGTATGTTTAGAATAATAATGGCTTAAAAATGTAGCATGTTGTTTGGTCAGTTTTCTAAAGTAAAGCTTCAGGACCCTAGCAGCAAAAAAGAGAAAAGAAACAGAATATGCATACATATTAATTAACAGCAGAGAGAAAACTTTTAGAAAAAAACTTTTAAGCAAAGAAAAATCAAATTAGCAATTTTACCAAAAAACTACATTACTTTCTATACAATGGTGATCTGCTAGGAAAGTTCTATTTCTTACATCATCTCCTTTAATCTCATTAACACCGTAAGGCAGGTACCAATTGACCCCATTTCACAGATGCACAGGCTGAGGTTCAAACAAATGAAGTATCTGCAGTCTCACAGGTAAGAAGTGGCAGGATTGGGCTTCAAACCCAAATTCTTGCTGCTACTTGTGTTTGTTAATCATTAAGGTTGGCATTATATCTTTAAATAACATCCACAAAACTGCTGGAAAAATGAAAAATATGCAAGCCTTATATGGTGGTCAGTCTCCTCATTTTAAACTGTACTAAGGAAACCAAACACTCATGGAACAAAACACTCTTAGGCACGCTATAGAGTTCATTTTGTTGAAGTGGGGTTTAGACTTCTTTTTGGGCCTTTTTTCCTTTCCCTTTTAAGTTTGCCCTCTGATTGCTACCACTAAGTTTCAATGCTTTCTCTTAATCATGAAATATAAATATATTTACCAAAACAGGAAACTGAAGATTGTTTCAAAAGTTTTTATTGACTGTGTATTCCTCAAAACCTCCACAGAAATTAAAACCATGCTCATTGACCCAAGAATTTCCTAAACCATCTAGACAAAGCCTCACATAGATCAGTATGATGAAGTTTGAGAGAACTGAACTCTGTGATCTTTCATAATTGCTTTAATCCTGTGTACTGAAGAAATGTATCCTATAAGAAACCACCTTGAAATAATTTTTTTCATGTTTTTCTAGCAACTTATGAAGTTGAAATTGGAGAACTCCAAAAGGTATTGTTTCCTCTCTTCTTAACAACTTTATAACAAAAACAAGTGTACAGAGTTGATTCAAAAGTAGTTTCTTTTATGAAGGAGGAAAGGTCTTTGATTTTGGTTTTCCCCTGATTTCTGAGGCTTTGCCAGACTCCAGCTGCTAAGATTTTGAGGTCTGAGCCCTGTGATGTTAGAGACAGAAAAATGTGTGAAAGGACGAGAGAAGATAGTCCTAATCCCTTCCCAGCCCCTTATCTAATGCTGCTAGCACCAACTGGCCTTTCATAACAGTCCCTTTAGAGAAAAGAGTTCTTTGGCACAAGCCAAATTTGTATATCCCATGCTTTTATAAGAGTGACCAGACCCTTGAAGGCATATTTTCTAGGCTTCTGGTGGGCATAGCCCTAGGTGCTACCTTAGAGGTCAAAGTTGCAACTGGTTAGGGCCCAAGTAGAATCACTGGCCTCAATTCCAGCTCCTGGCTGTATGATCTGGAACCTCTATTTTCTCATTTGCAACATAGAGATGACAAGTACCCACATTTGGGGTCATTGTGAGAATGAATATAAGGTAAATCCAGGTAAACAGTTTAATAGTAAGTGCTTGGAATCTGTTCTATACATTTTACCTCTCTGAGCTTCAGTTGTGTCTTCTGTAAAATGGTACATTCTGCATGAGGGCAGGGAGCATATGCACATACTATATCTGTAGTAGTGGATGCTCAGTACAAAAGGGGACCAATCCTTGTTTCACTGTATTGCCGAGAAAACAGAGAGAGGAGGTAAGCATCTACTGTGCTTGACACACACTAGGCACTTACCTAACATAACTGGATCTGTTAAGGTTCTATGCTTTTTCTCACTGGGTACATTTAGTCTAGATACTTCATCTTTCTGCTTCAGTTTTCTAATGCTTACTGAAAAGATTGTTCATTCATGGATACATTTTATAGCTAGAAAACTATAAATGGCTGTTATGCCTATTAACAAGAGTAGAATGTTTTATCAAAATGCCTCACTTACCTGGAAACATCAGCAAATAAACTTTTCTGCACAGGTGAACTTTCCAAATGATCAAGTTTTATCCCATTCAAAATAAAAATCATGAAAGTGTTTTTAATTTTTAAATCCTTTAACATTCAGACATATATTATGTTCAGCTCAGTATTTGATAAGTAGAATCTGGTGTCACCCTTTCTTGAATACTTGGAGTACCCTGAATGTAAATTGAGTGTGCACAGTCCATGCTCTTCTTTATGACATGCTCGTGGTCCCTTGACGGTACTCAGAGCTAGTTATCTTTATACCACATCACCACAAGTCTGTCTGCGGTAATTGTTTTCTGTTTCCTTACAGTTACCATTTCTTTCTCCTATCAATATATTTGTGTCTAGCTGTGAATCGCTCACTTGGTCAAGCATGTATGTACCAAGTCCCTGTTGTGTGCCAGGCACCTGTGTGTATATGGTGGCACTTAATCCTCAGTGTTACCCAGTGAGCTGGTACCACCACTTCCATTTTATAGGTGACAAGTCAAGGCTCAGAGGTTAAATAATCTGTAACATAACAGATATAAAACAAGGTCCATCTGACTTATTGTTCTACCAGTGCTGCCACCCAGTCTGCTAGAATTATATAGAAAACAAAATATTGTAGTTTCTGAATGAAGGCCTACGAGGTTCTCCCCAAAGGAAAGTATACTTCCTCTTAGACCTGGATTCTGTGACAGCATTTTGGATGCTAAGATATTCTGTATTCTTCAGGGCTAGATTCCAAATAATGAATGGCATAAAATATGTGACAACTAAATGAATGAGGGGCTACCTTGTTTTCATTGGGACATAATTTTAATGGAGTCATATCTAGCTTATGTGAGAGCTGATTTTTAATCAGGGGGTACATGATCAGTAAAAGAATTCCCAGCATGAGTTGCACAGTTGCGTATACTAATTTGCCCACTGAAACATTGCTCAAATATTACAAATTCATATTTCCTCATATGATTTAAAAGTCCTTTGTTCTGCAGTTGCATTCCCAGAAAACAATTGATTTTTCTAAGTTAAATTATGCATTACCTCTAGCATGCACTGTAATTTCAAAAATGCTTGTTTACTTTTCAGATTGACCAAAAAGAAAACAAGCTCTACTGGCAACAGTTCATGGAACTTTCTTTTGTTGGTCTCTATCTTTGCTCTGTACTGAGACCTCACCCATCTCACCTTTTGGTCTAGTTTCTAATGATCTGTGACCAGAGACCTAGTTGATGAGGGTAGATTTATGAAAATGACCATTTTCATCTTTACTTTCAGCCTTGGAAGAGTTTTCTCCATCAAGAACTTAGGTGAGTTTTATCTTGGAAAAGAAAAGCATTAATCCAGCCACTTCCCCTTTGACAACTGAGCTACGTTTTCTGGATGGGCCAGCTATGATTCCAGTGCCTGACCTGGTTTGGCTACACCCCACTCCCCACCACCCCAGGGCCTTGCAAGGCGCCTAGTGTAGAGAAGGTGCTCAGGGATCCTAACACTTTCACCATGTTCCAGCCCACACTGCTCTCACTCATCAAACACTGAATCCCTAGCATGTGCAAGTCATTTGCTAGCTACTGCATCTGTTGTAATGATAGTGGTCTAAGCACTACCCCAGAGTCTCCTGGATTAAGAGAGTCACATAATCCAACAGGTATATAACAATTACATGAAGCCCAAAGAATTTACAATTTCCCAGCACACCATGCTGTTTCAAATCTCTTTGTCTTCGCTAATTTAATTCATTAACTCACCCCAACTTACTGATCTGGTGAACTCCTACTGACCATCAAACATCCCCTCTTATAAGAAGCCTTCTTTGACTCCCCTCCTTCAGCGAGAAGTAACCAACAAGTCATTCCCTTGGTACCACTGTAAGGTACACATGTTTGTACTAATGTCACTCACTGTATGTCATGTTTGCTAACAAGTTCATCCTCACTCTCCTCCCCACCCTCTTGTTTGTGAGCTTCTCGTGGGCAGAGCCCATGTTTCCCTGAGAACTCTCATACTTCCTGATACAGAGCAGGGCCGCCTCATAGTTGGCATCTATTACTCTCCAACCAGAGTTATTTTTAATACATTAAAATAAGTATGGTTGGTGAACTCTGGGGAAGCAAATATTAAAATTTTCTGGCTGATGCCAAAAACATAGGTGCTGGGTCATGGAGAGAACCCTGCTTCAGCTTTGTCTCTCTTGAGGTCTTGCCTGACTCAGTTCATGAGCCCCATAATTATCGTTTAGCATCTAGCACAGTGCTGGGCACATGGTAGGCACATATAAAATGGTTAATTCGTTAGTTCAACATTTATTGAGCTTTTACTCTGTTCAGACACTACTAGGTTCTGAGATACAAAAAATGCATAGAATATATTCCCTAACTTTGGTTCAAGATAGAAGTGAAGTCTGGAGTGGTTGGGGAAATGACCATATAAGAGGAAATTACAATATAATATAATCACTAATATGTAAGTCATAGAAACACAAAGGCGAGGCTCCAGGAATGCTTCCTTGAAGAGTGACAACTGAGCAGAATCTTAAAAGACATATAGGAATTGGCCAAGTGAAAATGGCAGAATGTAGGCCTCAGGCTGAAGGAAAAGCCTAAGTAAAGACATAGAGTATTAAAAAGTGAGGCCATTACAGGAATCCACAGTCTGATACTGCTTGAGCATACAGTATAGCAGGAATAAAGCTCGAGAAGAATGCAGACATAGTTTCTGGAGAGCCTGAGCTCCCTAATTCATCATTTAGGCAGCCCTGTCCAATAGCTATATGTGCAAACCACATCATTTAAATTTTTTCTACTAGCCATATTTTAACAGGTAAAAAGAAACAGCCTAAAATTAACTTTAAAATATACTTATCCAATTTATCCAAAATGTTATATTTCAATGTTTAATCATTATAAAAACTGTTACTAAGGTGTTTATATTCTTTTTTTCATACCAAGTCTTCAAAATCCAAATGCATTTTACACTTATAGGTCAATAAAGACTAGACACATTTCAAGTGTTCAATAACCATTTGTGGACAGTGGCCACAGTATTGGATGACACAAATTTAGACTTTATTCTATAAGTCAGGAGGAACCACAAAATAGTTTGAAAGCAGTGATAATATACCCCTCTCCTCCACAATAGTATTCCTATTAGTCATATTATTAAATTTGAGAGTTATTTATGGAGATCCAACTGTGTAGAAACTACTGGACAAGGCCTGGAGGATGGGAAGATGGATTACAGAGGACATGTACACCAGCAAGGCAGGTAAATTCTTTAGGAGAAATACCAGAAATGTGCAATGGAACAAAAAATATCGAATAATTCTAACTCAGCAAATGTTTTGATGAGAAAAGGGACACCAACAATTATTAAGGGTCCATTACATGCTGTAAACAATGCTAGGCTTTCAACATTTTTATCACATTTCATTCTCATTGTAACCATGGAGACTGGCATGGTGACCTTTCATTTATAGATGAGGAAATGTGATTTTTCAGAAAGGTTAATCTTAAACGTTTAGGAAGAGGTACAGTGGGGATTAGAATCCAGCTCTCATTTTACAGCCCCTGTTCATCACAGAAAAACAAATAAATGGCCTTAATGGTGAACAAGAGTGCTCAGTAATTAGATGAATGGATGAAAACACCTCAAGACTCTTTCCATTGTTCTTCAGAACAGCACTCTCCTGCTGTTTCTCTTTCCTTCATGACCATAGCTTATTCTCTTTGAGGGCTCTTCTTTCTCTGCCTCTCATAGAAGCGTGGTTATAGAAATATCTAGTTCCCTATAATGCCAGAAGCAGAAGTTCTCACGTGGTTGTTAATGTTCCCCAGCATTCTGTCCTTGGTCCTCAGTCTTTTCATCACACCCTCTATCTTGACTCTCTCCTATATTCCTCCACGGCAGCTGTGGTCTACATACTGGTGCATGGCAGTCATTCATTTCATTCATTTCTGTGCCAGGTGCAATGCTACTGCTACCATGAATTACACAGCATGGTGCTGGGGATATGCATGTGAATAAGAGTTCTGCCTCTTTATAACTAGATGTTTAGTTAGTTGACAAGGCAAAGTAGAGTTACTGGAGACAGATCCATTCATAGTATATTATAATACAAAATAAAGGGACAAAGTGTTAGGGGAAGAGATAAGAAGGTATGACTGCTTGAGAGAATCATGGAAAGATTCTCAGAGGGAAGACATTTAGACAAATTGATAAAGGTGTCATGTTTTCCAGAAATGTAAGATGTGAAGGCATGTCTGACAAATGAAAACAAAGGACATCTGTAAATTAATTTTCTGATTTATCTCATCTGTAATTGAGTGGTGCATTATCATATAAACTTTACTCTTTTTCCTGGTATTTCTTCACATTTAAGCCCTGAAGATGAAGATAAAACAATGAAGGAAAAAGAACCATCTGAATTGGAACCTCAAAAAACAGCAAAGGATCTACACTCGGACCATCTTTTCAAGGTATCTATGTTCTTGGTTTCCAGACCAAATGGTACACAGTTTAGCCATGTAATAGGATCATACTAATGGGATGACTTTGTAGAGGCTGAGACAGGCAGCTCCACAGAGAGACAGAGTCAAGAAGATGTAGTGGGTTTTCGAGTGCATTTTATCAAAGATATGAATGTGACAGTAACTCTGAGCTCTGACCTTAGCTGTGAAGCAGACCTTAGAAGCAGAGCTGGGACTAGTGTGAGTTCAGCAAGGCACCCAGAGGGCAAAATACAGAGACACTCAGGTGCCTGCTCTGGATTTGCACGATGCTGGAGGGAGGGCCTCCTTAGGTTCTGTGCTCTAAGGCCCTGCTTAGAAGAGTGACTTAGTCTCTGTGCTAGGTCATCTCATCTGTAAAATGAGAATAAATAATCTCCACTCAATTACCATCCCTGTTCCTATCCTCAATCATGATAAAATGAAATAATGTATATTATAGTGCTTCGTAAGCCATAACTACCATAAAAATGTATTATTGTCTATTAAGTAAACAATGTTAAGATATTGTTTATTAATAGTAAATACTGTATATAGATATCGATATTTAGTTGACACTATCCCCTATAAAACAGTGTGATCAGAGGCTTAAAAAGTAGTTTCCACCAGGGCTACTACCATACTGAAAACATTCTAGATACCTGCACAATATCTACCTGTTTAGAAACCTTATGATATCAAATTGTTCCAGTTCCATCTGCAGGTTTTGGGTAAATCAAATGACTTGGTAGTGTTGTGGGTCTGAACTGGTTTGTAGGCCCAGAGGCCAACCTGGACCAGGATGGGTCACATCCTGAGTATCACAAAGCAGCAGACAGAGAAAGACAGGGACCAGAGCCAGGTAAGTAGCACTGGGTATCAAGGCCAGAGGGTAGGGACAAAGCCATAAATGGGTGAGGAGCCCAGAGATCAGAAAGGATTAATCAGGAATGTATGAGGAAGGCAGTGGAGGAGCACAATTAAGGATATTGACCATAAAGGGCAAAAGCAAGATATGCCCTTTTACAGTGTTGGCCACATGACAAGGGAAAGTTATGGGGTCCAGCTACTGCCAGAGTGACATATTCCCACTTTCATAGAGTGGATTTAAGCTTTAGATATTGTTAGAAGTTACTTGAAGTGTATTAGGTAAATGTGATAAGTCATCTAGCTGGGTAGTGCTCTTTGGAGTCAAATATAAACTGTTAGTAGATACCTAATCCATTGTGTATCTAGCTGTGAGACCAGAGACTAGTTATTTAACTTGATAAGACTTTTTATCATGAGGACTAATATTTTCTTAATGAAATGTCATGAAAGTTAAGAAAGAAAATATATAAAAAGAGCCTACCTTATAGTCAGTGCTCCATTGTATCCTGTTTCTTGTGGGTCTGCCTCTGTGCCAGGCATTCATGGGCCATTCAGAGGTAAACAAAGGATGGTAGTATGTATCCTCATGAAACTTAGAGTCTAGCGAGGCAGTGTTAAAATAATAAATAATTATTATCTTTGAGGGATGAATGAATAAAGAATGGCATAAATAAGCAAAGAACTAAATGGATAAGTCAAAGCCCTGAAGAATTCTCCCTGTTGCATGTGTTTAGGTAGGTGCCTGCAAAGAGACATCTGAAAAACTCCAGATGACAAAAGGCCATGGAGGCAGGGGGAGCACGCTGGCTGGGATGCAGGACACTGTGATTGACATCATCCAGACAAAGGCCTGCCCTGAGGACCCAAAGCTGGCCAGGCATTTCCAAGGCCAATGTAAGTCACATTTCTTTCTGGTTCCTTTCACCACTACCAACTAATTTTAAAGCTGTGCATGACCAAGATTTTAATTTATTTTATAAATATTTATTGATCATTTGTTATGAACCAAGTAACTTGCCCTAATGAGGCACCTCTGTAGTGGTGGAAAGAAGACTGGATTTAGAAGCAGAAGTCCTGAGTTCAATCTGGATTCTAATACTTACTAGCTATGTGGTAAGTAAGTTCATATTCCTGTAGCTCAATTTTTTCATTTATAAAAAGGGATCGTAATATGGACTTTACAGGGGTTCTATGAACACAAAATCTGACAGTATGTCACATAATTAATTGGTATCCAGCAAAT
Organism: Macroglossus sobrinus; assembly: GCA_004027375.1. Lineage (NCBI taxonomy): Eukaryota > Metazoa > Chordata > Mammalia > Chiroptera > Pteropodidae > Macroglossus > Macroglossus sobrinus. Next base: position 506,354 of record PVKZ01000444.1, read on the forward strand.
GTTTGTTCTTTTCTTTTTATATCTAGTAGCTCCTGTTGGTTTTTTGTAGGCCCAAGTAATTGACACACCGATGATACAGTGCCATAACATTAATTGACTTTATTCAGATCACATTTTACCCTCATGTTAGTCAATATTCTTGATTGCAAGTAATGGTATTCAAATCATATTGTCTTAAGCAAAAAAAAGAAAAGGTGGCTCATCTAGCAGAAAGTTTGGACATGGCTGGATCCGGGGACAAAACCATACCACGAGGACTCGGTATTACTATTTCTACTCCTGGCTTTGCTCAGCTTTTGGCTTACCTCCATTTTCAGACAGCATTTAGCAGTGACAAGCTTAGACCCTGTCTTCTTAGAAACCTGAGAGGAAAACTAGAAATTGCTATCTTCTCAACAGTTATAAGGCACAGATCTGAGTCTTTGGCTCTGATTGGGTCACATGCCATCCCTGAAACAGCCATTATGAATGCAGAATATGATGCTATGATTGAGCTAGCCTGGGTCATTAACTCACCTATAGAGCTGAGGGTAGAGTCAGTTCTGCCAAAACTATACAACATCAGATTGAAAGATTTCTTAAGGAAAATAAGACCTGTGTTTAGGAGGGGGGAAAAAAGTAGACACTGGGTAGACAAAGAAAACAGATGTCCTCTCCAGCCCAATAGCCATAGCAAACCACTGCCATTTCCTAAAGGGTTATAATCAGAGGTATAGGAAGAGTAAATTTGTAGTGATCCCAAGATGGACTCAAGACTCCTTAAAATCTGCCTCCAGGCTAGTTGGACTCATTCCTGCCACATAACTCCTTCCTTGCATGCTCTCTGCTCTATTTTCAGTTTATTGGCATATTTAGGTGTCCCTATAATTCTCCTGATGTCTTTCCTCTGTCTGAAATGCCTTTATGCTCATTCTCTACCTACTGACATCCTATTAATCCTTTAAGATCCATCTTAAAAGTTACTTCTTTTGAGGCTTCCCTGACCTCAATCCATCCTCCTCCTTCCCACTCTTCAGGGACCCCAGTTCCTTACACCTCTATATTTTCATGTAAGCAGCAACTGAATGACCATGTTTCCATTTTAGGCTTTAGAGTTGAGCATTTCTTGGACCCAGGACCACTATAACTAATCCTGTAACCTTGGAAAATTTTTTTACTTTCATATGCAAATGACGATACTATACTTATTTCCCACTGCTGTTTATCACTGTATGTAGTTCATGTGCTAAATAACTGTTAGTTTTCTTCATTTATTTTCATTTCTGAAAACTTATAGCATGCCTGACATTATAATTCTTTGTGTACATGTTTGTCTCTCATGGTATATATACTGTGAGCACCTTGGGATTAGAGACCATTTGGTACAATGCTTTGTGTCTCTGTTACCTGGCACAGTACCTAGCACACTTCTGAGTAAAGGAATAAAAGAATAAATCAAACTTCAGTTTCTGAGAGTAAAGTGGATCAGAAAATCTGAATGCTTCTTCCAACAGAAACAAAGTGAAGAATAATTATTTTTAATTCATAGAAGTATCAGAACCGGTACAAATAGAAAGTGTCTATATACCTGCAGTAAACAGGAGTCCTGGGAAGTGAGTGAGTGCCAATGCCACTTTTGCCCTGAGGGTTTTTACTGAGCTCTGACTCCCCTGAGTTCCTATTTTGACTGCATGCAGAGTACAGGGGCTCTAACCCAGGGCCTGCCCAAAGGGAGTTTGTAATAGGAGACTCCTGTATAAAGTTGGAACCCCAAAAGGTTACATCCACTCTTTAAGAATAAACAAGACTGTGCCTATAGTTTACAATACTGTATGGCATATTTATAAATTAGTAAAGATTTATAAATAAAAAATAATGTTCTCATGCATTATTACTACAATAATTTTTTTTTTAATTTAAAAAAGACACAAAGGAAAAAAGACATTTCTGGTGAGGTAAATAAGAAAGCACAGAGGTAGCATTAATTTAAAAACCAAGCCTTAAGAGGAGAAGTAGACAGAATTATTTAGAATGTAGGGAAAATAAGGGGGGGGCGGCAAATTGAAGTGAATAAAAGAGTTACAGGAAAGCCCTGAATATGGGGCTGAAAGCCATTTCCATGCAATTATGTAATGTCCATGAAGAGTCACTATAGATTTAGGGGATTATACCATGATAAAAACAGCCTGAAGAAGATTATTCTGAGTAATCCGTACATACTGCTAAAGCACAAAGGAAGTTGCTGAATCCATTAATAAGTCTTTGTAATACTTATGATGAGTAGCATAAAATGCTTAGTTGAGAGTGGGTATGAAAATAGAAAAGTTTTGAGAAAAAAATACAAGTTAGTGTTTTTCTATTCTCTTATTCAAGTAGGCCTCTTTTGAAAAAATAAAAGGATTGCTTCTTTGAAAAGAAATTCTAAAAAACTGCTTCTAAAAAAATTAGCAATATATAAAACTCACTGAGCAGAAAGAAATTGGCCCACTTTGACCCTGGTGCTACAAGAAGAAAAAAAAAAACTATTATTATAAGCTGATCCTCACGTGCACCTGCAGTTCAAATTCACACTGTGTGGTCCAAAAGAAACTCAGTTAAATCTAAAGTTGTATTAGCGTGGTAGCCCTGCCAGACAACTGGTAGAAGCAAACATAAATCCTCTTTGATGGAACCTCCTTTTGTCCCAGGTTTCAAATAATTCCTAGAAAATTATTTTAAAAATCAACAGTTCGTAGACAAAAAAATAACTAAACACTCAAGTAAACAAATCACATTGAGTGAAAACCAGCAGAATGACAGACAACACAAACCAGCCTGCAAGATATTACAGATATTAGCATTATAAGACACAAAGCATAACTATATTTAATATTTTAAAATAAAAATAAACAGATTTAAAGGAAAAATAATCTATAAATTGATATAGAAATGCAATAGATGAATTATACATCAGATTCGGAGGAAATCAACGTACTAGAAGATAAATCTAGAGAGATTATCCAAAATTTATACCACAGGAGAAAGGACTGAAAAGGAAAAAAAAGGTAAGTTTCATGGAGGATAGAATGAGAAGTCTTAAAATCAAGTCAGAGTTTCATAAAAGGACGCTAGGAAGAGTGGGGAAGAGGATATAATAGGTAAGAAAGATAGTATTAGATAATTTTCCAGAATTGTAGAAAGACATCAATTCGCAGATTCATGAGCACTAAAAATCTCAAGCAGAAAAAGTAAAAAATCCATACCTAGTCATATCTTAGAGAAACTGAAGAACATTGAAAAATAAGAGACTATCTTAAAATATCATAAAAGCAGAAAAAGGAAAAGACCAATCACCTACAAAGAACTAAGCAGGCTGACTGCTGAGTTCTCAAAAACAAGAATGTATATTTAGAATACAATGCTGCTGAAAATATATTAAATATCTACCTAGAATTTTATAACTAGTAAAAATGCCCATCAAGAATGAATGAAAAAAAATACAATATTTCCATAACAATAGTAACAGATATTTTAATGACCAAATAAAACTTTCTAAAGGAAGTTCTGAAGTGTTTACTTCAGGCAGAAGAAAAAGGATCCCACAGAGAATTTTAGATGCAAGAAAGAAAACCGAACAAAAATGTTAACTAAATAAAACAATAATAGTGTCAAATTAGGGCAAAGGGAACTAATATATTGAATATTAACAGCATATGCATTGGGAAGATGATCAAAGTTAAAACATTCTAAGGTTTTTAATTGACAAAACTATATTAATTCAGTATTAATTAAAAGAAAATAACTAGAATATACTCCTTAAAAGATACCAAAGAGTGAAAAATCAAGTCACAGAGTGGGAGAAGATATTTGAGATATATTTATATATTTGACAAAGGACTCATATATGAAATACATGAGTTCTATAAACATCCTTGTATCCAGAAAATATGAAACAGAAATATTTTATATTTCTATAAACATCCTTCTATCCAGAATATATAAAATAGAAATCAATCAGAAAAAAAAAATTTAGAGAAAGTGGGAAAATATTTAAACAGACATTTCACCAAAGAGGAAATCCGAAAGGGAAATACACTGACCAACTTCATTAAGTCTCAGGGAATGCAAATGAACCTTCATTAAGTCTCAGGGAATGCAAATGGCTAAAATTTACAAAGAATAAATATATCAAGTGTTAGTGAAGTTATGGAACAACTCTTCTACACTGCTAGGATTGTAAATTGAGATAATCACTTTGAAAAATGTTTAGCAGTATCGATTAAATCCCAACACATACATATCCTGTGACCAAGCAATTCCATGCCTATTCTTATACCCAGTAAAAATGCATACTTCAATTTACAAAGATACATGCAACATGTTCATAGCAGAACTTTTCTTTATAATAGCCTCAAACTGGAAACTGTCCAAATGTCCATCAAAAGTAGAATAAATTGCAATATATTCATACAATGGCATAGTTATGGAAATGAACAAATTACAACTATATGCAGCAATATGAATGTATATCACAAACATAAATGAAAGTAAGCGGCACTAAAGAGCACATTCTCAATGATTTAGTTCATATAAAGTTCAAAAATATGCAGGATTTACCTCTGGTATCAGAAGGTAAGAGAGCCTTTATCCTTAGGGGAAGGAACCAGAAGAGAGCATGAGAAGGGCACTCTAGGACACAGGCAAGGTTATGTTTTTCAATCTATGTGCTGTGTACATGATTATGTTTGATTTGGGAAAATTCGTTAATTTGTACTCTTATAATTTTAAAACATAGTAGGGTAACTGTTAAGAAATAGTCATTGCATACATACCTTGCAAATAAAAAAGAATGAAATCTCAGTCAATCAAGAAAGCGGAAGATCAGGGGAAGAAAATGGAATAAATAAAATACTGGTAAACTATAAATTTAATACATGAGATTCTCTTGTTAGAAGATATATGCATTCAAATTATTCAATATTTAAAAATATCCCAAGCAAGAAAAAGCTGAAGAAGTTCAGCACCACCAAACTAGTATTGCAAAAAATGTTAAAAAGACTTCTTTAAGACTAAGAAGGAAAAAAAGATTAAAAATATGAATAATAAAATGTCAATAACTACATATCAATAATTACTTTAAATGTAAATGGATTAAATACTCAAATAAAAAGACATAGAGTGGTCGAATGAAAGAAAATAAGGCCCTTACATATGCTACCTACAAGAGATCCATTTCAGATGGAAAAACACACACCGACTGAAATTAAAGAGATGAAAAAAGCTGGGGTAGCAATACTTATATCAGACAAAATAGACTTTAAAACAAAGGCTATAATGAGACAAAAAAGGACTCAATAATTCCATTTCTGAGTGTTTATCCAAGTATCCCATAACACATTCAAAAAGATATATGCATTCAAATGTTCTTTGCAGCATTATTTTCAATAGACAAGATATGGAAGCAACCTAAGTGTCTATCAATAGATGAATGGATAAAAAAGTTGTACATATATACAATGGACTATTACTCAGCCATAAAAAAGAATAAAATCTTGCCATCTGCACCAACATGAATGGACCTAAATGGTATTATGCTGAATGAAATAAAACAGAAAAAAACACCATATAATTTATCTGTGGAATCTAAAAAACAAAATGAACAAACAAAACAACAAACAAACTCATAGATAGACAACATTTTTATGGTTGCCAGATGGGAAGAGAGGTTGGGGGGAGAAGTAAAAAGGGGAAAATGATTAAGAAGTACAAATTGGTAGTTACAAAATAGTCATAGAGATATAAAGATAGCATAAGAAATATAGTCAATAATATAATAACTAGGGTGTCAAAGAGTACTAGATTTATCAAGGTGATCACATTGTGAGTTATATAAATGTCTATTTACTATGTTGCTGTCTTGAAAATAGAATGTAGAAAGTTAAATTAAGAGGCCTGGAAAGAGTTTGTCACAGGAATCTAGGTGAGAAATCATAATAGTTTGGAGGAGGGTACTGTACTATAGTTGCTGAGATGTCTTTGGATTCAGGATGACATGAGAGTAGGCTGGAGGTGGGACGTGAGAAAGGAGGCAAGGATGTCTTCAAGGTTTTGTATGGATCAAGTGAAAGGTTGGAGTTGCAACTTTTTATTGAGTTGGGTCAGACTTCAGGAAGAGCAAATTTTCAGAGAAATGGAGAGTTTTGTTTGGAATGTAATGTATTTAGACAACCAATGGAAATGGTATGAAGCATGATGGAGTATCTAGAATTCACCAGAGATGTCCAAGAGCTGTAAATGTGGGCACTTTCTGTATATTTAAAATGAAGTCACAAATTTTTACATTTGTCTCAGCCAAAAGGAAGGATTAAAAAAGTAAAAAAAAAAAAAAAAAGTCCTAAACTAAGAATTAAGCATCTGTGTGTTCAGCATCTTTGTTTTGTTTTGAAGAAATTTACTGATAACTCCTTAAGGAAAAGCAGGACTCTATGCCTCTGGGAGCTGACATTCATTGAGACAGTTTGGGACCTACATGCTGACTGACTTCTTGTCAGAGGATAAAATCTTGTTGGTTGGTTCCTAGTTAATAGGCACAACTCAATTTGCTTATTGTTTATTTCACAGATGTATACTACTTATTTCTGATTAATAGTTCATGTCTGAAAATGGATCTGAATCACCCATATTCTAAATATAAATCTACGCCAACTGATAAGAAGCTGGCAGTTTTATGGTAATGACAAAATTACAGCTCTGTGAAATAAACCAGCACCTGCATTTAACTAGCTACTTGTGCAAACAATCCCAATACATTTTACGACCTGGCAAACCTTGTCTTCTGGCTTATTCCAACATTAATGAATATTAAATGTTGACGTGTTTGATCAAATTTTCTAAGAAATTGTACTTTAAGGAAAGAAATGCACAGAATTAGGTCATCTAGTGGTAGATAGAGAAGTCCCAGGGCTGTATCCTGAAGGACTTCACCATTTGAGGGCTGGGGTTAGAGGAAGAACCATCAAAGCAGAGAGAGGAGTTACTGGTTTACTAGGTAAATAGCACCCTTTATAAAAATGTATTAAGTCCTTGCCACAAGCACCTAAAGAGCAGGTGTTATTAATCATTATCTCAACATCAGAGAATCATAACAGGGCCTCTGCAAGGGGAAATGGTTTGCCAAAGGATCATACATACCAAGATTATAATCCAGTTTTGGCACGTGTAACCTGCTGTTTTCTATTCTTGCCTCCATTGCTGGTGTGTAAATGCAGGGGGTTTCTCTGTTTTCCTTACAGGTGGGTATGTGGAGGCCTTGGAGGTGACTAAAGAAACACCAGGCCAAGGGGCCTTTAAGCCAAATTCCATCTCAGAGGAGACATATGATGACGTTGAGTGCCCTAGGAGACAAGGGTAAGTACATTCCAGACCTTCAGCAGTGCGGTGAGACTTTAAATAAATGTGGTGAGACCTTAAAGGTGCAATACAAGGTAATGGTGTTTGTTTCTTTTCTTCCCACAGATCAAAGTCAGACTGCTCTAACTCATTTGCCTCAGATAATGGTAAGTATAGGAAGACATTTCTGAAACTGCCGATAGTAATTGCTGAGTGCTCTGTGGCTGATTTATGATAAATTGTCTTTTATTTTTTTTAATTAAGTTTATTGGGGTAACATTGGTTAATACAATCATATAATTTTCAAATGAAAACTGTCTTTTATTTATATATTTTTTTAAGAACACCAATTGGTCAGGGCGATAGTAAGCTAAGGGAAGTAAGTGGTCTGAGGTATGTGCTAATAAATGCATTTAGAATTGTGAAGGTAAAGATGCTGGTAATGGTGCTCTTGTGAGGGAAAAAGAAAAAGTCAACATCACTGTGAAATTGCTTCCTTCCTGATCTCTTCACAACACAAAACTGATTGTAGGAATGTTCTTACTTAAAACACTTTCACGGCTTCCCAATACTTTTACAATCTACCTTAACATGGTCTAATGGTCTTGAGTGGTTTGCCCCTACCTGCCTCTGAGGCCTGTTCTCTCACTCTATATACTCTATGTTTGAGATCCAGTCATGCTGATCTTTTAACTCCCTTTCCAAGCTCCCACTGCAGGATGTTTGTATATAGTACTCCCTCTTGCTGGAATCTTCTTTCCTCCCCTGGACTCCTTTGCCTAAGTGACTCTTAACCTTTCTTAGATCAGATCAATCATTATCCTCCCAGGGAATCCTCTCTTTGGTATATAATCTCAGAGCATCATGGCCCTTTTTTTCATAGCACTTGTCAGAGTTGTAATATATTTATGTGATTTTTTTGATTAATGACTATCTTCCCTCATAGATAGTTCTCTTCTTTACACTTACCATTTTCCCTAGCCCCTAGTATGATGCCTGGCACATGTTATACATTTTTTTAAGTATTTGTCAAATGAATGAATAAAGAAAATATTGGAAGAATAATCAAATGCTACTCTGATTGTTTCTGTCCTTCTTAGAATGTCAGAATTTAGCTGGAGAAACTATCCTTGAGATCATTAACACAGTACCCTCATTTTAAAATGGAAACTGAGGCACAGAGAAGTTAAATGACTCACCCAAACTCCTTGTGCATGAGTCAAGTTCTGAACTTGAAAATCCTCTGTCGTCAGGGTAGACTCAAAGTATATCTGTGACTATTAAAGCATATGTGCTGGGCTAAGCTAAAACCATGCTATTAAGGGAAAGATTATTCAAGATGTATTAGTTCTCCATTATTTCCCCAGAATTCAACACAGATTAGTAGATTCTGATTATTATATACTAAATATACAGGGGAGGGGGGCAGTAGAAGGAAAGAATCTGTTGATAAATCAACTTTCATTGACCAAATCAGATCAGACTTGGAATCAAGTTTTATATAGGTTTAATTATTTTTACCATATGCTTATAAAAATATGTGCATGTTTCAATAAAAAATACTTAATAACAAAGATCAAACTATCCTAGCACCTGGTAGACATCCAATAAATATTTTATTAAATATGAAGCTGAACTATTGTCATTATAATGAATGAAAAGCTTTTTTTAATTTCAGAAGAAAATAGTGAAGAAACGTATGAAAATGTCTGCAAAACAAAGAGCAACTACTCAAAGATGGAGTGAGTTTCTCTCTTTCTTGGCTTCCTAGCTAATGGTATTTCCTGTTAGTCTAAGAAAACCAGTTTAAGAAGTGGCTCCTTTACCTGCCTTCACCATCTTAGGGAGGATTTACATAGAGAAGAGAGATAAGTTATTTTAATACCACATGGTGATCAGTAGAATACTTATAATTATATGCTATAAATTTCAAATCACATTGCTTTCTCTTTTGAGAAAAATGTCCATCTTCCAGAGTAGATGACTTTGATATTGTGTTAGGAAATAAGTGAGAAAGAAGTAAATGTCAGTAAAACTTGCTTCAATTCTATAGTATTTTTCAAGGAAGACGTCAATGGTTATGATTTATCTGTGTCTTTGCAAGTTGCTAAGACTGTCATTGGGATTTGAGCTTGATTTAGTATCTAAAAATTCAGTGTTATCAAGAATAATATTTGTTCGAGTGGGCATTATTTGTTAAGTTTAATTATTAGAGGCACATTGTAGAAAGGAAAACAGCAATGGTAACAAACAAAAAGTTTTGGGTGAAGGGAAAAGACAGAATCCATGGTGATCAGGACGATGTGGTTATGTTATTCCCTCTCCCTACTTCCCAAAAGAACTAAGAATGTATTTGGAAAAATTTTATTCATCACCTGAGCAGTCAGTGTATCACCATTGTTGTATTATATCATTCTGTAAGTTAAAAATCAGCGACGTGAATTTCAGGAGCCAGATATTCTTATAACATATTTCTAGTATAGTTTGTAAAATATGCTTCCCCAGGTCATCTCTTCTAAAAGGAAGACTTTGCTCCGTGAACTCTACAAAATAGAGACTTTTGCAGTAGTTGAAAATTTGTATTAAAATATAATTAATTCCCTTCATGGCTGACTGGTGTTGCTATTTCATACAAACATTAAAACAAAGAAGAGCACAGAAGTTGACAAGGCATCTCCCTGCTCTTCCTTGACTGGGGTGTATTTTAGAAATGAGACAAAAGCCTCTGTTCCTTTTTACTCCAACAACCTTCCATCTCTATTACGCTCTCAAATGCCATGTTTATATTCTGATTCCTCTTAGTTTAGATGGAAAAGAAGCACTAAAAAGACTGCAGAGGTTCTTCAGGAAAGAAAAGGATAGATTTAAGATGAAGAAAACCAAGTCTAAAGAAAACATAAGGTAAAAAATAAAAAGTTTTTATCTTTGTGTGAGGGGATTAGTGGTGCTAGCCTGGTAGTTACACAGCTTGATGTTCTCCAAAACAGTGGAGGGGAGATCAGAAACTAAAACCAAAAGCTCTGGTTATTATCTACCTCTTTCTTGCCAAGTTTTGAGTGAAACATACCCACAGATATTAATGAAAAAGTGACAGCCCCTGTTGAAAAAATTGTTGAGAAAAGATTGTAAACAAGGATACAGACAGAGAAAGTCTTAATCTTACCACTAAGCATTATGTTATTATGTCCTTTTTTGCTTTCTTACCCCTACAAGTTCCAGTGGTTTTATTTGTCTACACTTCCTATCCTAATGTCTCTCTTGAGAAGGGCAACATGTGGAGAGGGGAGATGAACTTTTCAGCTGAAGTCCATGTATCTCAGTATTAGATCTGGAAAGATACTTCCAAGGTCACACTGGCCAATTACCAATGTATGGGAAATTTATACTTTCAGTGGTAGCAGAGACAGGAGTCCTAGATTTTGGATTCTAGTTTCTGCTCTTCCATTTATTCCATCTATAACCATGGGCAAGTCACTTGTGTGCCCATACAGCCCAAGTGTCTACAACAAAAGGGAGACTGAGTAGTCTCTGGAGGTACCTCTCTCCCTAATCTATAGATATAAGTATATAGGTAAACATATAAATCTGCATTTTATGAGGGCAGGGATGGTACAATAATTTGCCCAAGGTCATTACATATATTGACGTGGAATTTTGTTATTCTGCCTCAAAGTTATGTGATTTTAAGTCTAATTGTCTGTTAGATGTATATCTATCAAGAGAGTCAGCAGAGTACGGGGTTTATAAATTGTAGTCCTGACCATCCAAGATAAGGGAGTTTGGCTCCAGCGGCTCCAGAGACCTAAAATCAGACCCTGGCCATAGCAGGTTAGGTACTTCTGACAAAAATTATTAGCCTTATACTAACAGTCCCTTAAAAATTGGATCCAGGTGAGAATGCTCTGATTCCAATGACCACGTATTTCTTCTACTCCATCCTGCATATCACAGGCCTGACTGCATCCAGTCTGGTCTCACAGATCAGCAGTCCCCAACCTTTTTGGCATCAGGGACTGGTGCTCCTGTGAGAATCTAATGCATGATGATCTGAGGTGGAGTTGAGGTGGTGATGCTAGTGCTGGGGAGTGGCTGCAAATAGAGATGAAGTTTTGCTAACTCACCTGCCACTTACCTCCTGCTGTGGGGCCCGTTTAGTAACAGGCCCAGGGAATTGGGGACCTCTGTTATAGAAACTAACAGCAGGGATCACTGAGCATCTCTCCGCTCTCTCCCAGGGACATTCACTTAGGTATGCTCATCCAGTATAAAAGTAACTGTAAGATAGCCACTAAGATTGTAGAAATGAAGAAACCGAGGCTTACATAAAGGACAGCTGACCTTTCCGAAAGTATTCTTCCTTTGGACATTCCTTGATTATGTTTTTATCCTAGTGCTGTATTAATTTATGTTACTCTCCTTCACTAAATCCCAAGCTACTTCACGACAGAAACTCTGTCTGATCATTTTGTATATGGAATACACAGGCCTGGCAAGTGTCCCCAAAATACCTATAGGACTGAACTTATATATTATCATTTAAAATGCATGGATTTTTTTTTCTACCACATCATACTCCCTTCCATGTGATCTCCTTAACCATGAGATTTGAGGAGAACCAAACAATCTAACCTGGGCCTAACGTCCTTTCACATTTAGCAATTTACCATCTTCCATTTCCACCTAGCCTAGAATTCTCCTCTTAAGTCATTCCTTTGGCCTACGTATATACATAGGCAGAGTTCAGTGTCACCAGAAGGTTGTTCTCTCTCACCATATTTATCCCACATTGTATGTATCTGAATGACATCTTGGAATGTTAGAAGGCTGAAATAGGGCTGAGGAATAACAGCCTGAGGTTGTCTGCTTAGAAAAGGGGGTATAGTTGGTCACAAGGCATAAATAAGCTCATTTAAAAAGGGCGTGGTAAGTGATCAGAACAAAGCTGAAGGAAACATTTGCTTCACATCTTTTCCTAGAGGCCTCTGTATTAAGAAACCTGGTCATTAATTTGTTATTCTGAACATGTGTTTTTTTCCCTTAAACCTTTTGTGTCTTTTGTCAATCAACAGTGCATTTTCCATTTCACTGCCTGATTTAGGTAAGTGACATCCACTTTCTGCTGGCACGATACTGCTCAGTATTGGCATATGTGGGGCAGGTAAAGAGAAGTAGTAATCCATCCTGAATTCCACATTTAATTAAAAACTGATATATTAAAATAAAAAAAAATTTTACACAATAATACTGCCTTTGGGAAAGATGAGACATTTTCTCAAGTGCCTACTATATATCAGGCTTCTTAAATCTCAGTGAAATAGGTGTTATCCCTTTTTAGGGAGGCTTCCAGACCCACATCTCTTCTTTAGTGATCTGAATTCAAGTCGCTCTGATTATGAAGCTCATGCATTTGACATTACGCTGCACAGCCTCTTGAAAGATTTTACACCCAGATCACCCTAATTAAGACATAATTTGAACATGATCAGATTTTGATAAAACAGGCTTGGGGATGCACCTGAATAATTGTGTGCAATCTCAGAAGCCAGGGACTGTGTAAACCATACCTAATTATGGACTATTTTGATCTTATCTTGATCCTAGAATTCAGGTCCCAAGAAGTTATTATCCATGATGACGTGAACATAAATGAAAAAGAGTCAAAGTAGGTCAATTTACCTTATTGGCCATCCCTGTTTTTTTAACCCATTTCCTGGTGTTTTGTTAAATATAGTCAGAGTACTATCTTCAGATCCTTGGATACTTGATGAAAAGTCAACTTGTGGTACTCCCTTAAGAAGGGAAAAAAATAACAGGTGATCTAACAGTGGTAAGTGATTAAAATTTCACTGGAGTTTTAGAATTTGTTTCATATATTTGAATCTAGAGACTTGAAACTGATTTCAACACAATTACTTATTTAATCATGTCTTATGTACAAGGCAATGTGGAAGATAGTGAGCACTATCTGATAGAACCTCTGTTCTCAAAGAATTACTATAATCTATCAAAAAAAGGAAGAATCCCAAAACTTGATTCTCCCTCTTTAGCTACTTATCTGTCCTTTTCCTCTCAACTAAATGGCTGAAAATACAGGTCTCCTCCTCTTACTCCAAGATCACTGCAATCGGGCTTCTGTTCTATCACACTAGAGAACTTATTTTTGATAAGGTCACTAATAACTTTTTTGTTAAATCTAGTGGATACCTTTAAGTCTTTATTTTACTTGGCTTCTCTATAATATCTTAAATTGATGATTATACTATCCTTCGAAGGAAAAAATATTAAATTTTCCCCAGTTTTTCATGTTATTTTTTATTCATCTTTAGCTGTTCCTCCTGTTTGGTTGTTTTCGGTTTTGTGCATATATGTGTGAGTTCTAATTTTACTATTTATCTCTTTAAGTATGTATTCCTAAGATTTCCTATGTCAGTTCTAGTCTGTCTTCATATATTCTTGATTGATCTCATCCACATCTAGGGCTTTAATTATAACCATTAAAGTAATGATATCAAAATTTTTATTGGGGTCAGATTTCCTTCCTCCACTCTGCTGAATAACTCTATTTGAAACTCAGAATTCCATAATAACTAATACTCTCAACTCTCCCCATCCAAATATGGTCCCGTTTCTTCTAATCTCTGTTGGTAATTGTTTTGACACAGTTACCCAAACCAAAACCCTGGGCATTGGTCCTCAACAATTTCTCTCCTGCTCTCACCCTCTTCTGTCCCATTAACTCTCAAAACACTCTCACTTTCCATCCCAACTGCACAGCCACAGTGCCAGCCCTCATTGTTTCTTAGATTGTCGCAACAACTTCCCAAATGGCTTTGTCATATCCACTTCAGTTTATTCTCCAAACTTTCAGAAAAGCATATATAATCATAACACAAAACCAACCATCCACCAGCTTAAAAACATTTAGTGGTTTTCCCTTGCTCTCAGAATGAAATACAAACTGCTTAAGAAGATATAAAATTCATTAATTTCACATTGGAATTTGGTTGTTTGGATATTTTGAAAGAAAATATAGAATGTATACGTTGGGAAGAGTACATAGTTGGGGAATGCCTCTATACAGGGGTGAGAATTTAAGAAAAAAAATGAATGGTTCCACCTGTAACACTTTGCCATGCTTTTTGCCTGGTAATCTATTTTACTTCTCACTATTTATAGCTGAATTCAGATTTTACTTTTCCCAGGAAGCCCTCTCTGGCATCATCTATTTATGTTAGGGACCTCTTTTTTATCAGCAGATTTTTCTCATCATTGTAGTGGTCTTGTTTCTTGCCTGTCTCCTCATCTAGGTAGAAACTCCCTGAGGTATGGACTGTGGCTTTCAAATTTGTATCATGTGGCCTCATACCAAAACATAATTTGTTAAATCAGTTAACAAAGGGCCTACTAAAAAAAAAAAGTGCAAAATAATCTGGAAACTCAGACTAGGCAGACATTTCTATAATTTAGGGTTTCAGAAAAGTATGTGCCCAGTTGAAGCAGGAAGGATAGGTAACATTTTGACAGGTGGAGACTGGGAATCAAGAAGAGAGAAAAGGAGGGTATGGGGAGGGGAACAACTGTGTAAATAGAAATGATCAGATAAGAGAGTGTTATAAGCAGAAAATGTAATTTGGCATGAAATGGAGAAGAGCCCTGGAATATCAAAATAGAGTAAGAATGAATTCTTTTTCTTAAAAATAAATTATATTTATAAAAACAAAAAGAAAATCAGAAACATATGTAAATTGTAAAGCATGACAAAACAAATCCCCCTGAATCCATCACTCGACTTCAGGACTAGAATATGCCTTGGCTTCTCTACCTTGTGCACATCCCACAGCCTATCTCATTGCCATTCCCCCAAGGTAACCATTCTGCTAAACTGTGTTGTATTTCCTGTTCAAAAGAAAAACAGTGTTATCAAGCTCATGATTAAATATATTTTCATTTGGGTTTTGAACATAATAAAAATTGTATCATGCTGAATACAGAATTCTACAACTTTTTTAACTCAAAATCCATACTTTTTTCTTTTACCACTGTAATTCAGTCACTTTTATTACTCCATAATATTCCATGATATGTATATACCATAATTTAGCCATTCTCTTGGTTGGTAGGTATTAGGGTAATTTTATTTTTTTTGCACTTATGAATAATGCCGCTACAAATATTCATTTCCTCTATGAATATGTGCAAGAATTTTTTGAAATATATATCTTTTATACACACACACATGGAAAAAAATTGGAAATTATATAGGGGATACAAATTCATAAGAAAATTCCAACTGGTTTTCTGAAATGGTTGTACAAATTTACACTTTCCCTAGTGGAATATAAGGGTAATACTGATCCACATTCTCATCAACACTGAGAACAGGGAGAATTCTTAATTTTGCCAGTTTAGTGGGTAGAAAATACTATCTCATTGTGGTATTTTATATTACCTGCTCATACCTTTTGCTTGTTTTTCTATTGCATTATTAATCTTTTCCTTAGAGTTGGGAGTATTTTTATGCCATTATACATACAACGCCCTTGTCAGTTATATGTATTGCAAGCATCTTCTTCCACGTTGTAGCTTGCCTTTTAAACTTCCTTTCTAGTCTTCAGGTGAATATAAATTCTTAATTTTAATGTATTTTAATTAATTTACCCTTTATAATTGTTGCTTTTTTACCTTTTAAAGAGATTTTTCCCAAAGTCATATATTCTTCCATATTTTCTTCTAAAACTGTTAGTTTTGCCTTTTATACTTAAACCTTAGATCTGGAACTGATTTTTTTTTTGTATTTATAGAATAGTAGAGATCTAATTAAATTTTCTTCCATAGAAATAAATGTGCTAGCATAATTAACTAAATAGTCTCTATTTTTTTCCATTGATCTACAATACCATCTTTGTCACACGAGGTTTCCATATATCTTAAGATGTTTCCATGCTCTCTATTCGATACCAGAGTTGTTTCCATCCTTATTGAATTCTGGTCTAAAAAAAGTAGTTGATATCAGTGTCCTCACATATTTTGAGACATGATTTATGCCTGGAATATGGTCAATTTTTGTAACTGTTCCATGTGTATTTTAGAAATATATTAATTCTCTAACTTTTCGATATAAGGATCAATTTACATCCTTTAAATCAAGTACGTGTTAGCTCTATTAAAATATTCTGTAGATTTATGAATTTTTAAATGCTTGATCCATCAACATTTGAAAGAAATTGGCTGAAAACTCACACAAATATTCTATATTTGCCATGTTCTGCCAAAAGTTCTATCAGTTTTTGCTTTATATAGTCTGAGGCTCTTTTAGTAATTATAAACAAAATTTAAAGTATCTTCTAGTGAATTGAATGTTTCTTTGTTATGTTGTAGCCATCTCTATTCGTAATACCATTAATAACAAAATACTTATATAGTTCTTAATGTAGGTCAGTCACTGTTTCATATATTTAATGTATATTAAGCATTCAGTCTTCACAACAATGCTGTGAAGTAGATATGTTTTAATACAAATTTATAGAAGAGAGACTGAGGTGCAGAGTGAAGTTGTTCAAGCTCAAACAGTTAAGTGTTAGAACCAGAATTCAAACCCAAGTAACTGAATGACTAATCCATTCTTTACTATGTATACTGTGCTATCTCCTAGTGATTCTTTTTGTTTGGAGTCTAATTCCTCAGAAATTATGACTACTGATCTCTCTTTTAGTATTTCCCTAGTATACATCTTGTCCTTGACCTAAGGTTCAACCTTCTGAAATACTGTGGTGCAGATACTAGCATTTTCCTCAGAACAAACTTGCCTTTAGTGCTTGCATATTGCTAACCTGCTCTCTGTCTGGTTTCAGCTGGTTTAGTGGAGGCTAATAGGATACTATATGTAGTGCTCACTCTAAATGTAAAGTGTAACAATTTGTTAAGACAAATTAAAACAAAAAATTTTATCCAGGATATGGTGGTTTGGTATTGGGAAGGCCCTTTCAGAATATGCTGCCCTATAAGGAAATCCAGAACTCTGTGCAAGAGGACACTATAATCATAGCTACACTCCAGGAAAGAAATCCAACCCTCCTACAGAATGCCTTGAAGAGAAGGTTATAAGTAGATATGTTAGAATATTATTACAATTGCTCGGATGAAAGATGATCAAAATGTGTTCTACGGTAGTACAAGTGGAGTACAAACGGAGAAGATATTTCAGGAGAACTTAAGTGGATTTTATTAAATTGTGAATTCCTCTGGTAAAAACCATATCTTCTTCATCTCTATTATCCAGTTCCTAATATAGCACTTAAAATATGGTAGGTACACAAGGAATATTTTATGAATAAATATTTATCAATTAACTTAGCTCTTTCTTTTTTTTTTATGTGATAGAGTAAATCTTCCATAGTTTGGCCTCAGAGAAACCAATTATTAAAGGCACTTGTAGCAGATAGAACATTGATGGAAAGTAGCAGATTTGGAATTAGAAATGATGTTTTTCTTGTAAGTTTGGCTAGTTTGAATGTCATGTCTTCGTAAGTGTTAGATTGAAGAGTAGCCTAAACCACTAAGAATTAAATTGTTGATAAATAATCCAGACCTCTGCCTGCTTTATGTTTCATTCCTTTTTGTTCATTAGAATATCTCCTAGTCACTCTACAAGAGAAGGAAGAAAAGAGGAGAATCTTGAAAAAGGCAATGAATGGTTTCTTCAACTTGGTACCTGTGGAACCTGAGCATGTTGTCTTAACTTCTATGAACCTTAGTTTCTTAACTTGTGATATGGCAATAACAATCCTCATCTTGCCAAATTCATTAAGTTCTCTAACTAGATCACTAGAAAAGCTAAAATCAGTTAACAGAGACACAATGAGTTGACATGTGAACACATGGTTAGCATGGGTATACATTAGTATGATCTTTCTGAAAGAATAATTTGGCAATATGTATCTAAAATGCCCAGACCCTTTACTCAACACAGTGATTTCACTTCAAGCAACTAGCTCTAGTGAAAAATAAAGGACCCATAAAAAAAATATGCACAGAAATGTCTATTTCAGGGCTATTTATAAAAATAAAATGTTTAAAGCTGCCCAAATATCTAATAATTTGCTTATTATAGTACTCAACATAAATATTTAAATATATGCTAAATATATACTAGTTTCCAGTCACAAGAAGAAGTGTTTGTACCATAACAAGTGAAAAATAGCAGAATGCAAAATCATGTATATGATTGTTTTTAAAAGGGGTTAGAAAATGTTTAGAAGTAAACACAGATGTCTTTGAGAGGTCAGATTATGCTTATTTTGTCTCTTTTCTACTGCTTTCAAATTTTAAACACTCAAAATATGTAGCTTTATCAGTGAAGAAATACACTTTCAAATAGGCATTTGCCTTGCCCATTTCCTTCCCTCATAGTTCTAGCTCCTTCCAAATAAGTCCATGTACAAGTTCTCTTTGAAGGCTTACTGTATGCATACCATCGTGCTGAGCTCACCAGACACATTGGAATACATGTCTGGATCCCATCTTCTGGGAACCTAAAGTGAGGAGAGAAAACAAGTGACCACTGGACAATTAGAAAGGCAACTGCTGAGCTCCATGTTCTAAACTCCATAGTCAGTAGACAGTAAAAGAAGAAAGAGATGGAAAAAGATCCCTCAACAAGCTCTGGAGGGCTTCTTAAAAGCCTTCCCTAAGCTGTATCTTCAATGCTGGTCAAATGCTGAGTCCTTGACATTCTGTTGGATATTTGTGATCACAATGTGAAAGGGAATGGTGACACAATGTCCCTGAATATCTCAAATTCCTGAGACATATATCCTTCTGGCTATAATTTACCCTGTGAAGTTTTTGAAGTGTTCAAATGTGCAGGCACCAGAGATATACAAATGGTTAGTAGAGTAAGGTCCTATCTTGCTCATGTTAATGATAGATATATTGGTAACTTTGTCATATCCGGGAAAAAATGTTTGGAAGTGGCACGTATGGTAAAAGACCATAAAATAAAGAGTCAAATGCACCTGGGTTTTTTCTGTGACCATGATAGTTCTCTGA
Organism: Macroglossus sobrinus; assembly: GCA_004027375.1. NCBI lineage: Eukaryota > Metazoa > Chordata > Mammalia > Chiroptera > Pteropodidae > Macroglossus > Macroglossus sobrinus. The sequence goes on from PVKZ01000444.1 coordinate 525,749, forward strand.
TCATCTATTTCCTCCTTTGTAAAACTTTATGAATGACTACTTTAAAAGACAGTTGCAATGCTTACTACTGCGAAGAACAAATTAGTTAATATATGTAAAATGCCTAGCATAAGACTCGACACATAGGTGCTCAAAAAGTATTAACTCTTTCTGTAATATCCTCTTCCCTCCCTGAATTAGATTAGTTTTCTCTCATGGTGAAGGTTAATATTATTTTTCACTATTAGAAGCAAAGAAAGTGAAGCTGAGAAAGGAGAGGAAGTGTGATTATAAGCAGGTGGATCTCTTGCTTCTGGTTTCAAATTTGAATCACTGTAGATCAGGGGTCAGCAAACTACAGCTTGTAGGCCAAATACAGCTGCCACTTGTTTTTATAAATACACTCTCAACAGCAGAGTTGAGTAGTTACCACAGATATGGTAAGGCTTGCAAAGCCTAAAGTATTTACTATCTGACCCTGCCATAGATTATCAAGATATACTTCTAGATGACTTTAATTTTTTTTGCAAAACATAATTGCCCACAAAGTGCTGATGGTTCCATAAATGTTTTTAGCTCAGTCTTAATTTACTTGCTGAAAAATGTTGTGTTCCACAGAGAAGAAGATAAAGTAAAAGCTTGGAAGCCCAAGTTTTTAGTACCAAAGGAAAAACAAGAAAAAACTGAAGAATCAGAAAGGTATGCTTACATTACAGCTTATCTGCTGCACTTTATACATCTTAGTAGATGTGTAACCTTAGGCATGTCAGTAAATTTGATTTTCAGGTTCCTCGTCTACAAAATGAGAATTACAAAATTACGACACCCAAATCATAGTACAGTTGAAAGAATTAGAAGAGACAAAGAATAAGAAAATATGAAGGCACACACCTTTATTTTCATCATCATTATCCCTACTTTTGGTGCATAGGGAGTTAAGATTTCAAGATAGCCTTGGACTGGAAAAACTTCCAGTCTTCTTTTAACTGTAAGGGCTTTTTCCCTGTAAGATAGATATTAAATAAGATACCAATTTGAACTTGAATGAAACCCTGAGAAGAGAAATTAGATATCATATAGTAAGGCCAATTACCCTAAAATATAATTCTAGTTATGACGACATTAATGTTAAACAAACAAAAAAAAGTTTTATCAAATCAAAATCTAACTTTCACTCATGTGATTCAAGTTCCCATTGGTTGTTGGGAGGTGATTTTTTTTACTGTCTCAAGAAAGTTACTTGGTGCTGTGTGCTCCAGTCTTCATCTCAATTACTAGGAGATGGAGCTGTATCTGAGGGAAACTGTTTAATTGTCTTTGGGAAATCCTTGTCTAAATAGTCATTGATCTGAGAACAGTGTGTGATCTGTCTTCTCTAGGGAACTTGTCTAGAAATGTCCTACAGGGCACCTCAAAAGAAATAAGACATTGGTCTATAACAAATTTAAACTCAGAGGATGGCACAGGATAATCCCTCCCCTAAATTTACTTTCTTTGAGTTTAGATTTGATGTAATTTACTTTTCCCAAGGTGGAAAAATGTATTCACAGACTAGAAAAGCACTTCCCAACTTAAACTTCATTCTTTTGCATAGCATAGCAAACAAAATCCAAGAGAGGAAACAGTTAAACTTTTTACCTCCCACCCATCCAAAAAATAATTTCTTAGTATTTTAATGACTACACACATCTTTTTAGGAAACAGTTTGCTGGTGGTTTTTTTTTTTTTATTTCTCATAACAAAATGACAGAGTTTACTTTTATTCTTAATTGAGTAAATTTCTGAAAACGTATGCTGAGGCTCTCACTTCTGTAGATTGATGTATCGATTTCAGCGTACTCTTAGCTTCATTTTAAACGGTTTTTACCATAATATATTCTATAATAAGTGGGTTTCTATATTAGTTTGATATTTTTATTATCTCTTTATTAATCAAGATGATAAATTTTCAGAGACATTAGGAAAGAGTGTGACACATATAAAGGCATGGATATGACAGCCCACCTTGTAAGATGTTCCATGTAGAGTTTGTATGTAGATAGGAAAGGGCAGCTAGAAAGGCAGATTGTGGCCAGAATATAAAATGTACTATATACCATGCTAAGATATACGACTTAATCTTATAGGCAGTAGAGAGAGAGTAAAAAGTTTTAAAGCAAGAGAATGACATGATCAATTAAATTTTAGAAAGATGACTGTAGGTAGGTATGCAGGTGGATTCACAAAAGGAAAGGCAAGAGGTAAATGGTATTTCAAGCAAGAAGCAGTCATAGCCTGGTAGTGGCTGTAATCTTAGAAGGAATGAAACAGATATAAGTGACACTTCTGAATAAAACTGACAGGACTTGCTTGACCTTTTTCCCTTTGTTAATTCATAAAACTAATAAAATGTAGTGCCAACACCCACAAAAGACCAGGAGGGAGGAAGTAAAAGCCTAATCAGCCTCTGTTGCAGGGTTATCCACTTTTATGTTCTGAAACTTTTGCATTTATTTTGTGGCAACTTGCTTTATCTCTTAATTCTATCCTCCATAATAATTCAGCACACCAGGCAGTTCTTTAATTGGTGCACAGGGATTTTTGATTCCCCAATTAAGCTTGAAAACTTGGAAAACCAAAAAATGTAAGCCATTTACTCACTCTTATTGGTTTCCATTAAATAATCTGAGGGGAACAGGACAATTTATAAATTTCCTTAAGTTTCATCTTTCTTAAGTTTTATACTTCTAAATCTGAAGTTTGTTGTTTAACTTAAATTGTTTAACCAACTAGATATTATTTCAAGTTATCTTACTGTCAAAAAAATTTTAATTGTAAGGGAAAACAACTGGTTTTACTTACTCTGTTCAGTAGTTTTGACAATCTGCTCTAGTGAGAATGTGTATGTAATAAAATTTACATAAAATTATACACACAAAAAAATTACACCCAAATTTATCGTGAAATAGAATGACTTTATAGATTTGGAAACTTAGTTTTATTATTGTAGATTTAAACCCTACCTGCATTCTTCTTGCTAGTTTATCGCCAAGAAATTTCTTCAGAACCAAGAAGCAAAACTTAGAAAAAAAAAGAATGGAAAGAGAAAAACGTTTTAGAGAAAGATTTGAGGTACGTTCTTCTCTAAAGGTAAAAATCAACAATATTAAAGGCTAGAAACTTGTTTTCAAAGATTCTGTGAGTGTGCTGCACCTCTTCTTCTCTGGGATTAAGACATGATCTTTGACTAAAAAGCTGTTATTTTTATTTTTTCCAGATGCATTTCTGTATTATCATGCCTTTGTACACGCTATTTCCTCTGCCTGGAAAAAATCCTAAATTGCTCCATTAAAATGTCACCCACTGTTTCTAACTTTTCTCCAGGCAAAGTTACTCCCTTGGCATACTTTAAAAATTCCAGTATACACATATCCATTACAACAGTGATCAGCTGTATTAAAATGTGTGTGTGCCCACAGCACATTTGGAACTAAACTCTTGAGTTCCTTTTGAAGGAGAGACTTTGTCTCACTCAAGTTTGCTCCTCAGCTCCCGACATAAAACTGGTCACATAATATTCAGTGAATGAATGAATCACTAAACAAATAAATGAACAATAACTGAATGAATGAAGCAGCATCTGAAGCTCCTTGACTTCTTGTTATGGAGAGTCCATAGGCACTTTTCCCATAATTCCAACTAAACCAAATAATTTAGTTGGAATAAAACAATCCTCCCTCGATTTCATAGTCAAAATAAAAATGTATTTTTCTAAAAAAACTGAATACCTCTTATGTGCTAGGCACTGGATTGTGACAGAGTGCATACTGCTCATAAAATCTGTCCAAGTCACTATTCTGCCTAAAATCTTTCAGAAGTTTCCCAATGCCAAATGGATAAAGTTTGGGCTTCTTAACATGGCGTACAAAGCACTTCATCTCTTGACTTTTGCTTGTCTTTTGGATTTTATTTCCTGCCATTCTTCACCTTGCACTTTGTGCTTTGGCCACAAACTACTCATGGTTCCACCACCTCTATCCTTATCCTGCTTCCTTCCTCTAGGCATTTACTTGGTCTGTTCCAGCTGTCTGGTATACCTTACTATTGTTCTCTATCTTGCTAGCTCTTGATTATTTACCTAGACTCAGCTGACAAATTTCTTCTTCTCCAAGACTAACTCAAACTATCTGATTAAATAAATTCCTCTTCCTCTATATATCTATATACCTGAGCAAAACTCTACCTTACCACCAAATAGTAACATTATCATAATTATGCTTTCATCAATTAAACTGAGCTTCTGGAGCACGAGTTATATTCATATCCATGTGCAGAGCAGAATAGGACTACCTAATTAATACTTTGCAAACATCCAAACGTGTTTTTTAGGCTAAACTAAAATAGAAATATATACAAATTCTTCATAATCACTTATAACTCCTGTTTGAACCCAATGTCAATTAGGGTTACTATTAAATTGTGGTATGAATTTATTAGCTGCTAACTGTGATCTTATGCGACTAGCTGAAAAACAACAACAATTATTTGTTGAAAAGACCCCTACATTCCATCTAGTGTTTTTCTCTCCCACTGTATCTAGACTGTCTTGTATGAGACAGAAATCCCATTCCTCATATGTATGATTCCTTTTTACTTGTGGGTTTCCTTGATATGTCATTGGAAAAAGTATGCCATTTTATTCAGTTCAAATCACAAAATATTGGGTACATTTGTGCCAGGCACTGGAAGTACAAAGATGAATAAAAATGTCTTTCATTTTCATTTTATAAGACAAAATGTTTATTAAATGCTACAATGGGACTATATACAAAGTACAATTGAAACAATAAATTATACATGGCTGTTGTGAAAATCTTGATGCAAGGTGGTTAAGAAAAAAAATGGTATTTCAGACAGAGAACAGCATGAGCAATGGCATGGAAATATGAAAGGTAAGTGCTATATTCAGAATTATCATATAGCTTGGTGTGGCTTCAATAAGAGAGACAGAAATGGGGGCATGGGGAATGATGATAGTATGCAAAGAACCTTGAATGTCAAGCTAAGAAATGTGGATCTTATCCTAAAAGCAATGAAGAGTTTTTAGAACTTTTGCATTCTAAGAAGTCACTGTGTATTCACAATGCACAATGGCCTGAAAAATGTAAGCAATCAGTTAGGAGGAAGCTATTACTTACTTTGTTAGGCAAAAGAAAAACTATTGTGTAGATCAGATCCCACTTGGAATAGGGTAATCTTATAATTTATCATTCAAATTTAGGACACTTCTGAGAATGGAAGGAGGCATACCTAATTATAATAATAATTGTAAATAGAGACATTAGGTATAAATACAAAATTGTCTTGCAAAGAGAGATGTTTGATCACCCTAATTTGGTGAAGTATACATCTGTAATTATGAGCAATATATTTTGGAACTATTTTCAATCAACAGATTTCAATACATTAGAAGGTGATGTACCTGTAGATGTACAGGCCAGCTAGTTTATCATGCAGAAAAAATGCCTCTGGGGTCAGAAATGGAATATCTCATTAGTTTTTTTTCATAAATACCTGTCTTGGACCACAAAAGAAGAGTAGGAATTGCCTCTAAGCCCCACTTAAAGTATGTGTTCTACAGCTATATATAAGCCCACCCAGAGATAAAGGGTGGGAGAGTCATATCTAGAAATGCTAGGTATGTAAGAACGTTATAAACTAAATCACTTCAAAAAGGTTTTTCTCTTTCCCTCTTTTTTTTTTTTTTAACTTCTCACTTCCTGGGTTTGGTGGTAACCTTATTACTGGAACAGTTAACGTATTATCCACAGTACTTAATTTATACCCAGGCTTTTCATTTCATTCCATTCCGAAGAATTCATTCTAGTACAATTAGATATTGGGAGTGAAAAACAGTTTGAAAATATGATCATACCAAACAAATATATGATTGTGGCATTTTAGTATTTCCTTAAGTAACTTTCCTTTCACTGAATATCTTGCTATTCCTGTTCCTTTAGATAATACTTACTGTCTAGCATCTTGAGTTTATTTTGAGGTCCTCCATTAATTTTATTATAATAAAAAAATAAAATTTATGTACGCATAGTCTAATTAGTAACCTCTCATTTCAGTATGACAAAGAGATTACTGTCATCAACACAGCAGTGGCATGTTCCAATAATTCAAGAAACGGAATATTTGATTTGCCAATAACCCCTGGAGAAGAACTGGAAGTAATTGATATCACTGAAGAAAACCTAGTGATATGTCGCAATTCTAAAGGCAAATGTGAGTTACTGGCTTATTGCCCATAAAATTTCTCTGTTTTTAAAAAACTCAGGACATTATTTCCATAACTTTCAGATTAGTAATAGTGATTTTTGTTTCTATAGATGGATATGTACTAATTGAACATCTAAATTTCAAGTAAGTGGTTTGATTTTGTACTTCAAATCATGAATTCTAAATACTTAACATGTTGTATACATTAAAGACTACTGAATTTATTTAAATTCATGAAAATTTTTTAAAATTAGATATGTACTACCCTGTTCTATAAGGATGACTCTAGAAGACACTTCATTATTCCGTCTGCTGAGTATGTTATCAAACTTCTCTACAGAGCATACTTATAAACACTTTAAAGTAACATATAAATATTAAACTGGATAGGAATTTCCCCAGAAATCTACTCACTATTCCACTGGCCTATATATTTTTCTTTTTTCTCAGGAATCAAGGCTGGTCACCTTAGGAAGAGCAACATCAAATATATGGATGCACAAGTAAGAACTACTAAGATCTTAGTCCTGCCTCATATGGGTTTTAGTTTATATGTAAAAATGACATAATAGGATCTGTGGAAACTTTTGTTAGAAACTTATAAAACAAAATAAATCCTCTATATTGAGATGGTTTTACTTCTGACTGGTTATTTTTCAAAGTCACTTCAGTATCTATTTCACTGATGGCTCAAGAGAATGTGAAACCGTGTTAGCATTTGAGCACTTGTTTAATGAGCCATGTCCAAAGTTAGATATCATGCCATATGGCACCCACTCAGTTGTACAGATGGTTAGTTTGCTTCTAATATTAGTGCACAAGTGTTTATAATTTCTAAAAGATGCTGTACATTTAAATTGAATGTAGTTTAATTCTGAAAAGTAAATGATTTAACCAAGGTCTTTTAAATGCTCAACATATAATCTTAAAATAATTATGAAATGATTGTGGCTCAGTCTTTAAAAAAAGATCGAGGTGTAAGTGTTCTGCATTATCACAAAACCAAAATCAGATTTGAAATGCTGCTCAAAATTGGTTTCTTTTGGGAATAATATGCTGAATGTAATTTATTCCTAAATTCATCCAACATCATTTTAAGAAGTGCCTGAGTATATTTAACAAAATTTAAATAATATATATGCTGTATCAGTTTAAATACCCTGTTGTACAAAATAAAAGTCATTAGTTTGTCTGTGCCTGAACATCTATTCAAATAATAGAATTCATCTGTATTTTTATTTATATGAAAGTAAAGAAAAATTTTAAAGCCTAACTGTTAACACATTATTTTGTTAAATAATGTACAGTGCTTGTTAAGCAGAGTGATTCTGGCCTTCAAGGCTATGATGGAATTTATTCTATGGCATCATCCTTTATACTGTGAGATTATTTCTCGAGTTTCTGGGTTCTTTTAGCCCCTTTTTCATGTTCCAAATGGCACTTGCCAATGAAGGAAAATATATATGAATGAAATGACCAGAAGATTAAGAAAGGTTTACAGGTACGGTGGCTGAAGCTTGGTCTTTAGTCACAAGTACATTTTCTAGACAAGGCACAGAGATAGAAAAATCCATGTTTTGTCTGATGACTAGGAAGAAACTCAAGGTAAGCAGAGTGTACTGTGTCTGATGAGAAATGGCAAGAACTGGAATGGGGTAAGTTGGGGCTAGAATGTGACAGAGTTCACTTGGCATTTTTCCTCTAGAGAATGGGGAATCATTCAAAAGTCTTCAGGAAGGCAACACCAAATGTTTAGAGAGAAAAGAATCATAACAATATGAGTGCTAGACTAGTTAATTTTGAAGTACTAAAGGCAAAAGAGCATTAGGCTTTAAAACAGCAGCAATTAAAATTCTATTAGAGATATTTCAAAGGTAGAGTAACAGAATTAAAGGATGACTCTTTTTTGGGAGATGAGCTTAAGGATGGTACCAAAAATTGGGAATATATTTCTGCTTGTATCCCCTTAAATTAAATTTACCTACTGAATGAGAAGCAGGGCAATGAGGCAACTACAGCCTTCTCCCATACTCTATGGCCCTACCTGTTACAGTGGGCATTACAGACAAGGATAAGAATGACCGGTGGGCAAGAAAGTGAGAGTGTTGAGGGATATGCTGAGTAGAGACTTTTCATGCACTAATCCTGTACAAATGAGAATCATATACCATATATTACTCTTGCCACCTCACCAAAACATGACGTATTTTAAATATTATAGTGGCAGTGAAGCTAAATTTGAACTAAGATTTGTCCCATATACTTTCCATCTCATCACAGGGCCTCTTGTTCTAATTCCATGACTCAGCTCTGAGTCTCAATTTCCTCGTCAGTACAAGGCATATAATATTCACCTTGTCTACTTCACAGGGTTGGTCTTGGGCTGCAATGTAATAAGTAAAAGTGCCATAAATTTTTTAATATACAATACTAAGTGTTGTTATTGTAGTACCTGACCTTTTCTGAAATTGGAAAAAGTTGAAAACAAAACTGTATTTTGAAATTCAAATCTTAAGACTTGAAAAGATGACCAGGATATAGTAATTAATTTTATATAGATACATTTAACAGAATTTTAAAACTGAATATTTTTCTTTTTAAAGTATAAACCATTTGATTTAAATAAACTAGTATCAAATTACTATTGATATGAAATGTATTTTAGGAAAAATAATTGCTTCTCTCAATTCAGTCCACATTCAATATGATTTTTTCTATTTCACTGTCAGCCACATTTCTTCCATTCTCTAAATAGCATTGAAACTAAATTTCTCACATTATGGATTTCAAGATTCTTTAATGTAAACATTACAACTAAGACTTCAGTGATGGCATCTGTCTCCTAGAAACTCTAATCTAGCATAAAGTTTCAATAGAAATACTGAGACTCTATTGTACTTTTAATTTTCCATGAAAATATATCAGTAAAGATACTTGACCCTAATGGAGACTAACACTAGCCATGCAAATTCATTTATAGGCCAAGTCACCAGCAACCTGTTAACATACACCACCAAAACTTTCCCTTCCTCCTTTAAGTACCTCTTGAAACACTTGGTCTTCCAAGATGACATAGTATTCTCTTGACCCTCTCCTGCACATCTTCGGAACTTTTAAAAAACAGATTCTAGGTGGAAGAACAGGAAGAGGAAAAAAATGAATATAAAATGACAAATTCTTAAGACATGGTTGTTTCTGGGCAACAGGGTTAGGATGATCTTTTTCTCAGCTTCTTTAAACTTCTTACAGTAACCCTCCATCACCCACACAATTTAGGAAATAAAGGAAAAACAATTTTACTAATAAAAACAAATTCATTCTTTTTAAAGTTTAGATGAAGCAAATTAATGAGGACTAGAGCACAATGTTTTTCAAAAAGTTGCTTTTAAGTATATAATATAAAAGGTTACCATTATCAGTAGTACATAGTACTGTGTTGCTTACTCTGTCCTCAGTAGCTAATGTTAGCATGAGCTCTTTGAGGTCTTTCCCTTTCTATTCTATGGCTGCAGTAGGCAGAATTTTGGCCTCGGTGATCTCCATGCATTGGTATACATGTAAAAATGTTATGTGGTTTTGTAGATAAAGTTAATGTTGCTAACTAGGTCACTTTAGGGAAATTATCCATGTGAGCTTTACAGGACCTTAAAATCAGAAGAAGAGGGCAGAAGAGTCAGTCAGCTAGTCAGATGCAGTGGAAGAAGAGGCAAGAGACATTTGAAACATGAGTCCCCTGTTGCTGGCTTTGAAGATGAAGAAAGCCATGGCCAGGGAATGGTGATTCTCTCTAGAAGCTGCAAATTGATCCTTAGACAAGAGCCAGAAAGGAAACAAGATCTCAGTCCCACAGCAGCATGGAACTAAATTCCGCTAACAACTTGAAAAAGCCTTGAAACATATTCTCCTGCAGAGCCCAGCCCTACCAACACTTTTATTTTTGGCCTTGTGTGTTTTGAAGCAGAAATACCAGCTAAGCCCACAGAAATTCTGAGTTACAGAACTCAGATTTGTGTTCTTAGAGTGAAGTCAGCATCATGGCAGAGTGAGACAACTCCATTGTATACTGCCTTCAATCTACAACTTGTAGGACATTTATGACCCAACAGAGGTTGCTCTGCTCAGTACACTGGGACACTTGAAAGAGCTACACATTGACTTCTGAAAGTGGGTATACCGGCATGTATAATGAAGGCAGACTAAGTTGGGGAGGGAGGGCAGGGATAGAGCCCCCAGGCCTGGCTCTCTGGCTATTGTGGCTGAGCCCATATCCCCAGCAAAGGTGGCAGTGGCAGAGGAGTTGAAGTCTGGCAGATGGTAAGTGGGGCAGTAGCAGCATCAACACCTCAGAATATAGCTCCCTCCCATGGATTGTGGTAGTGGCTATACCATGGAAAAGCCTGGTAGCAGCAGTGAAGACATGTCTCCAGCATCCCAGCCATAGCACAACAGTGCCAGAAGCCACAGGGAACCAAGTAGCGGTATGGTAGGCTCACAAACCTGGCCACCCCCATACCTGCCACCTCTCCTTGCTATGGTGGTGGTGGTGCAAGACCCAGGCACCCTAGACACAACAGGGGCACCCACCACCTTGGTCATCCAAATGGCAAATCCAACAATCATGGCAACACCCCTGCAAAGATACCAACAACAGTGGGCATCACAGATCAGAAAGGCACAAGTAGTGAGCAGGTTAAGAGAAAACCAAAATACACTACAGCACCATCTACTGGAAAACAGGACCTCTATCAACCTGCTGAATTGTTAAAATTGAAATGGTATCTAAACACAAAAAGTGTTCACTACTTTAAATGCACCAGAAGAGGAAAAACATCAAACACCGTGAACAACCACAGTAACATATCATGAAAAGAAAAAGGCAATTCTCCAGAAACAAAATTCAAAATCATGGAAAACTGTGATCTAAATGATAGCAAATTCAAAATATCAGTCATGAAGAAACTCAACAAAATACAAGAAAACTCAGAAAGGCAATTCAACAAGCTCAAAAAGAAAATTAACAGGAGTATTTTACCAAAGAGACTGCGACTCTAAAAAAGAACCAAGCAGAAATTCTGGAGCGGAAGAATTCAATAAATGAGATGAAGAATGTATTAGAAAGCAATGAAAATAGAGTTAAAAGATCATAATGAAGAGAGAATTAGCAAGAACAAAAGTGGAAATCTAGAAATTATTCTGATGGAAGAGGAAAGAGGACTAAGATTTTTTTTTTTTTAATGAATGAACTCTAACAATCTAATTCTATTAGAAAGGGCAATATAAGGATAATGGTTATCCCAGAAGGAGAAGAGAAGGAGAAAGGAAGAGAGAGCCTATTCAAAGAAAAAATATGTGAGAACTTCACCAGGGAAGGAATTGTATATACAAGTTCAAGAAGCTAAGAGAACAACTACCTACCTCAAGTCAAAAAGACCTTCCCTAATACACATTATATTAAAACTCAAAAGTCAATGATATTTTTCAAGCCATCCAGGGAAAACACAGTAACTTATAACAACAACAACAGATTATTATATTTCCCAGCATAAACCCTATAGGCCAGGAGAGAGAGGAATAATACATTCAAAGTATTGAGAGAGAAAATCACCAGCCAAGAAAACTCTAATAAAGTTATCCTTTAGATATGAAGAGGAAATAAAGGCTTTCCCAGACAAAGCTGATGGAATTTACCACAACAAGACTTGAATTACAGCAAACATTGAAAGAAGTTCCTCAACCTGAAACAAAAAGACAGAAGTGCACAAAACTTTGAGTTAGGCATCAGACAGAAGCAAAAAATCATAACTATCAGAATAGGGTGTTAAACAATTATAACATAGAGGTTAAATAGTAAAAAACATTAAAAATATCTATAGCTAATTCAATTTGGTAATGAACACAAAATATATAAAGGATAATTTGTGAAAATAAAAAAAAAGAGGAGAAGGATGAACTATTATAGGCAACTGAAGATGCTATCAGAAGAAAAAGGATTATTTTATCTATGAGATATTTTACACAAACCTCATAGAAACCAAAAAACAGAAATCCAGAGCTCAGACACAAACATTAAAAGAGAGGAAAGAAAAACAAAAAACCACCAAACTAAAATTGCAGAAAGAAACATGAGGGAAAAGCAACAATGGAGATACAAAACAATTAAAAATCAAAAGATAAAATGGCAAATCCACATATATCAATAATAGTAAATCCACATATATCAATAATGTCCCTGGTGACTTCCCAATCAAAAGGCACAGATTAGTTGTATGAATTAAAAAACAAGACCCAGCTATATGCTGCCTTCTCATAGGCTCAAACTAAAAGGGTAGAAGATGATAACTCAAGCAAATGGTATCCAGAATAAAGTGAGTTTAGCCATAGTTGTATCAGACAAAATAAACTTCAGGACAAAAAAGGTGATGAGATGAAGATAGATATTTTATAATGAAAAAGAGGACAATCCGTTAAGACCTAACATTTGTTAATATATATATGCACCCAACCTAGGAGCACCAAATATATAAAACAATTATTACTAGACCAAGAGGGAGAAATAGAGAACAACAGAATAAGAGTAGGAGACTTGAACATCCCACCTACACTAATAGATCATCCAGACATAAAGTCAATAAGAAACATCATCCTCAAATGATATATTAGACCAGCTAGACTTAAAAGACTTTTATAGAACTTTCCATCCCAAAACAACAGAACATACATTATTCTCAAGTGCACGTGAAACATTCTCAAGGATAGATATGCTGGGAAACAAAACAAGTCAATAAATTCAAGAAGTCTGAAATGATATCAAGCATCTTTTCTGATCACATTAGTATGAAACTAGAAATCGACTACAATAAGAAAGCTGGGGGAAAAATCACAAATATGTAGAGATTAAACATGCAACTGAACAACTATTGGATCAATGAAATAACAGAGAAGAAACCAAAAAGTACACAGAGACTAATGAAAATAAAAATACAACATACTAAAATCTTTGTGATTCAGCAAAAGCGGTACTTAGAGGGACGTTTACAGCAATATAGTCCTACCTTAAGAAACAAGAAAAATCTCAATCTAACATATCTTCAAAAACTAGACAAAGAACAACAAACAAATCCCACAGTGAGTTGAAGGAAGGAAATAATAAAAATCAAAGCAAAAATGGAGACTAAAATTACAACAGAAAAGATTAATAAAACTAAAAGCTGGTTATTTGCAAAGATAAACCTTTAGATACATTGAGGAAAAGAGAAGTCAAAATCAGAAATGAAAGAGAAGTTAAAACATACCACAGAAATACAAAGGATCATAAAAGAATACTATTAAAGACTATATACCATCCAACTGAATAACCTAGAAGAAATGGATAAATTCTTAGAATCACACAATATTTATAGACTAAATTATGAATAGAAAATTTGAATACACCAATCATTAGTAAGGAAATTGATAGTAATCAAATACCTCCCAGAAAGTCCAAGACCAGAGAGTGAATTCTACTAAACATTCAAAGATTTAATCCCTATCCCTCTCAAACTCTCCAAAAAAATACTGAAGAGAGAATGCTTCCTAATTCATTTTACAAAGCCAACATTGCCCTGATGCCAAAACTAGGCAAAGACAAACAAAAAGAAAATTACATGCCAATAACTCTAATGAACATAGATACAAAAATGTTCAACAACATATTTACAAATGGAATATATTAAAAGACATTGTTGTATCCCACAACCAAGTGGGATTCATCCCAGGGACACAAGGATGGTTCATCATCCACAAATCAACTAACACAATACATCACATTAATAAAATGTAAGCTAAAAATCATCTGACAGATGCAGAAAAAGCATTGGACAGATATATCAACTTATGATTTTAAAAAACTCTCAAATGGGTAGAGATGAAAGTACTCAACATAATAAAGTCCATATATGACAAACCTACAGATAACACCATACTCAATGGTGAGAAACTGAAAGCTTTTATTGTAAATAAGAAACAAGACTAGGATAGCCACTCTTGCCACTTTTATTCCACATAGTACTGAAATCCTAGCCAGGGCAAGAATAATAAAAAGCATCGAAAGTGGAAAAGAAGTAAAACTGTCACTATTTGCTAATGACATGATTTCATATACAGACTCCACCAAAACATTAGAATAAATACAGTAAAGTTTGTAGAATACAAAATCATTATACAAAAATCGACTATTTCTATATACTAACAATAAAATATCAGAAAGAGAAATGAAAACAATCCCATTTACAATTGCAACAAAAAGAATAAAATACCCAGGAATAATCTTTATTAAGGAGGTAAAAGACCTGGACACTAAAACCTACAAGACACTGTTGAAAGAAATTGAAAATACAAAGAAATGAAAATATATTCAGTGTTCATGAATTTGAAGAATTATCATTATTAAAATGTCCATATTAAAGCAATCTACAGATTCATTGTAATCCATCTCAAAATTTCAATGGCATTTATCATAGAACAACAACAACAAAAAAATCCTAAAATTTGTTTTGGAACTAGAAAAGATTCCAAGTAGCCAAAACAATTCTGAGAAAAAGAACAAAGCTGGAAGTATCACACTTCCCGATTTCAAACTATACAACAAAGCTATAGTTATCAAAACAGTATGATACCAGCAGAAAAACAGAAACACAGAACAGAACAAATTGAGAGCCCAGAAAAAAATTCACACGTATACGGACAAATAAGTGATGACAAAGGAACCAGAAATACACAATGGAGAAAGAAAATTCTCTTCAATTAATAGTTTTGAGAAAACTGGACAGTCACATGCAAAAGAATGAAACTAGACTACTATCTTGCACCATACACAAAAAATAACAATAAAATACATAGAAGAAAACATAGGTACTAAGCTTCTGAACATCATCAGTGTTAGTGGTGTTTTTGTGAATTTGACTCCAAAGAGAAATAAAAACAAAAATGAACAAGAAGGACCACATCACACTAAAGGCTTTTGCATAACAAAGGTAACCATCCACAAAACAAAAAGGCAACCACCTGAAAGGGAAAAGATATTTGCAAGTGAGATTTCCAATACAGGATTAATATCCAAAATATATGAAGAACTCATACAACTCAACAACAAAAAAATAAACCATCCAATGTTAAAAAAATGAACAGAAATATTTTTCCAAGGAAGATATGCAGATAGCCAACAAGCACATAAAAAGATGTTCAACATCATTTAATTAGGGAAATGCAAGTAAAAACCACAATGAGATGTCACCTCATACCTGTTTCAATGGCTATCATCAATAAATCAACAAACAAGCGCTGGCAAGGATATGGAGAAAGGGGAACCCTTGAATATTGTTGGTGGGAATGTAAACCGGTGCAGCCACTATGAAAAACAGTATGAAGTTTCCTCAAAAAATTAAGAATAGAAATACTATATGATCCAGCAATTCCTCTTCAGGATATTATCCAAATACAAAAACACTGAATTCAAAAAGATGTATGTACTTTTATGTTCATTACAGAATTATTTACAATAGCCAAGATATAGGAACAATTTAAGTGTCCATCAATGGATGAATGGATAAAGAAATTGTGGTATGTATATATGTGTGTGTGTGTGTGTATACATATGTATATATACATATATACACACATATACACACAGACACACATACAATGGAATACTACTGAGCCATAAAAAAGATGAAATATTGTCATCTGCAAAAAAAAAACATGGATGGATCTTGAGGATACTATGCAAAGTGAAATAAGTCAGAAAAGGACAAAAAAAAACCATGATTTCACTCATATGTGGACTATAACAGAAAAGATAAACAAATGAACAAACAAAAAAAAGTATGAAATCTCCAAGGAATCATTAGGCAATGTTTTTCTACAACAGCTTTCTCTAATTATTCACTGACGTGTAGAATATTAGCTTAATGACCGAACAGAAACAAAAATAGCTTTCAAATTAACCAGTTTAATTTGATTTTGTGAAGAAAGCTTATAAGCAATCAGACAGGCTGCTGTTCTCTTTTGTGTTTGTTATCTATGAGTTTGTACAGTGCAAATATTAACTAGGGTGAACTTATAACTGTGAATATTGTGTAAATCAAGAAGACATCTTTACCACACAGTTACAGGAAGACACATCCTTCCCACTGATCATTGAACACTCACAAATAAGTCATAACAAACAAAACTGAAATTTGAATTTATGGTTATTAAAACACAAAAGCACTGGGAACTGGTCTTTTTCTTCCTAAAACGAATTATAAAAAGTGATCCCAATTTCAACAGTTAAAAAAATGTTTTTAATAGTTATGTGCTTCAGTAGTTTAATGTACTAGCCTATGGAAATTTTTTCTTTTCAAAGATGGGCTAAGAAAGAATACAGGATCGTCTTTAAAAAAATTGCATACTTAATATCCAATCTTATATTTTTTTATGATTGTCATGAACATAAATTGTTGGCTGTCAACTTTCAGTTTTATTTGTTGCATTCAAAATCCACTGTATGATATTTATGTATACATGATAAAGAATACAAGCATTCTTCTCTAAAATAATATTACTATGCTTATCAATTTTACAGCTCTATAACAAATTTACATTAAACACAACATTGTACAGCCATAGATCTGTGAACAGTCTTGACAGAAAGCTGTATTAGTATATTAAGGCAGCTTCAGCTGATATTTTAAGAAGTTCTGAATATTTGTTGCAACAGAAGACAAATTTGATAACTGAATTTCAACATTTCAAGAAATTTTAAGTTGCTTAAAATAAGAATACCATAATTTGTGAAACTGGTCTAAAACACTTTTACCACTATATTCTTACTACATAAGACTTACCTAAAATCAAGATATCAGTATCAAAGATATCTATTTAAAAAAAAACAAGATTTACATTAAATATGAGGATGATAAACCCTGTATTTTAACAAGGGCTTTCAGTTTCTCACATACATCTGTGAGGTAGGTTATTATCCACATTTTGTAGATGAGATAACTAAATGAGGTTATGTGACTTGCTGCTGACACAGCAGCCAAACTGAGACTCAGATTCCAAATTAGATTATATTCTTTGCATTATTTCTTTCCTTCACAAACTGTTTAAGGGGCTGAAATATAAAGACTGCTATTCATTGCAGTCATTTTAAAAACATTAAAAGGCAGCCAAACTTTTACCAAGGTGACTTAAAAAAGTGAAACAACATAAAAGTAGTAGAAAAATACATCAGTGAACAATTTCTGATTGTGACAAGGTGAGGTCAGGCCAGAGGAACCCAAAAAGACAAAAAGAAAAACAATGTGAACATTTGAGGAGGGCAAATACAAAGAGAAGTGCGAGAAATCAGAACATAAGAAAATACAGTTCAAATAAGTTTTTGATTAATTATTACTGTTCCTATAATTTAAAAAAGGCACAATTAAAGTGTTTTTGTTTTTTTACTTTTTAGATCGGTGGATCTGTCTCTTTTCTATTTTATGAATATGTCATCTGTTTAGAAAAGTGGCCTTGTCACAAAACTTACTGAAAAGAGACTTTTAGCTGTAAAAAAAAAAAATGCATGTGTAAATAGCAGCAAAAAATTATATAATTGATTCTCCTTGGCTAGAACGCTTCTATTTTTCTTAGAAATTTTAAATCAACACAAAGTGACAAACATTGAATAAACAAAAAAATAATAATCACTCTGTATGAACCTTGTCAAAATTCTATGAATGCTCAAAAAAGCTTTCATGCTACAATATTCTACAAATGCTTTTTTTCCTGTAAAGAGCACTCTACTCTAGAATTTCCTTAATTGCACTTTAAATGTAACAAATTTACCTACCCTGCTTGTCCAAATAATCATAAACTACTTCCATAAAATCTAAACTGCTTTAGATATAAACAGTAGTTACCAAAAGTCATATACAGTCACAGCTGCAAACTGGCATTGCTATGCAAGACTGGCAGTAAACATTAACATTGGTTCACAAAATTAATACGGCCCACAGTCTGATAACTTCTAGACCAGCCTGATTCTTATCAAGTTATAGCTGAAGAAGTTTAATTAAAACTCAATCCAGTCTAGACTGTGGGTCCTGTTCTCTTTGCTGTTACTGTTCAGTGGCATCAAATGTATCATAATTACATGTGGGAAAGGCTAGTCAAGAATACTGGCATCTTTTTTAAACAAGGTTTATATAATTTTTAAAGATCATAAAACAAATTACATTTCAAAGTTTTATAAGGTTTGAGAGAATTTTATCAAGCTTATAATAATTAGGTAGTTCGTGAATAGAAATGTGCTCTATGAAAATAGTGTTTTATCACTTAACATGCATACAAAATAAAAAGTTATCAATCTGTGTATGAAATTTAGATAGGCCTGATTCAGTCAAAAACTATGATAATTTAAGATAGGGGCTGGAACTGGTTTTACTTTTTAAAAAAGATTGTACTGTAAGAACCATGTAAATAAAATTAAAAGAATCATGTCCTAAAAAGTTCCTTTAGTTTTAAGCAGCACCCTCAATAACTTAAAAGTACTTATAAAAATCAATATGCTAATCATAAATACTTCAGATAATTACATCTAGTTAGTACAATCAACTGGTTCAAATAATTAAACTAAGAAATATTCAGTTAAGACTACATTGTCACTCTAAGACCTGAAAGCAATACACTTGTGTTTAATTATTCAACTACTCAGATGTTTCATATGAAGAACAGTGATCATCACTGAATACGTGTATGGCATTAAGTCTTTATGAAGAGCTTTCTGGTCCTGCTTTCCTATCTGGAAAATGGTTACCTCACAAGGTTACTGAAATAAGTTAATAAATATGAAGGGTCTCTGGACCTAACAATCACCACGAAAATGTATGGAATACTTCCATCACTTCAAATTAGTCATGTTTTGCTTTATGTCAAGTGCACATAGTTGTCTGGATACTTAGTTGTCTGAATAATTTCTGCCATTTGTATTCCAGAGGGCAGCTGTACTTAGAAAAATATTCAAGTATATACATACCTTCAAAATGCCTCACCAAACATATATAGAATGTTCACACTAGTATAAAAACTAAATATATGAAAAGTGGATACTAACACAAATCATATAAGACATAACTTTAAAGCTCGAAGGTATCTCAGAGGTCTTTTAATCTATCCCTCCCACTTTAGCGGTTACAAAAATGAACCCCAACATTGGATGTAACTTACCAACAGATTGCACATATCTCTCATCCAGAATTTCTAATAAAGTAGAATCTCTGAGAACTATTATCAAAATAAATTACATTCCCTATTTAAAAAGTCAAAGACTGACAGGATGACCAGGTAAAGAAATGCCAAGTTGAAAAGGTGGGCAGTCTTTAAAAACAAACAACAACAAAGTTGTGAACATGTCTAGCATTTAGATACTGAGATTTCACAACCTTTAATAGGATTTAAATTATTAACCAGTGAATAGACAAAGATACAATATCTGTGTTAAACAGGTTCCAAGCTTTTATGTTATAAATGAAAACTGCAGTGCTTATTAATTCAGTATACTACACACTAACAGAGGCTATAGATAAATCGTCAAAAAATCTGTAATTGTCTATGATTATTTTCTCACTTATGTCTCATCTAATACTAAAAATCTATTTGTATTCCCTGAGTACAAATTGGCTAGGGAATAAGAGAAAGCAAACCCAGAATTATGGAACTGTCATAGATAACCTACATGCAGAAAATGGACAATTGTCTGTACTACTACAGCCAATTCCCTGACATTGAAATACTATCATTTCTGATTAATGTAGACTCCTGAATTCTCTTGATGGATGGCGAGTATCAAGGAATTCAAATACTAGAGGTTACAAAAGTGTCTCTAAAAGTTTGTTGATGAAAACAAAACCTAACTTATAATAGTTTGCCTACCTCTCCTTTTATAAATTCTATTTGAGATGTTTCTTCCTACATTAAAGAATAAGAGAAATTAGATCTAACTATTCATAAGTATTTGGAAAATGTTCACTGATTACACATTTTGAAACTAAGAATCAATGATAATGACTTATCATCCATACAGCCATAAGCATTAGTTACTAATCTCTTAATACTTTTTACAAGTGATCTTGTTCAAGATTTTTCTGTTATTCACTCAACGCAAAAAGTAATTTTGCTCCCAATCACAACCTGATTAAGAAAATCACGGTGCTATGAAAAAGCTGCAGACATACATAATTCTACTTAGTCAAGCATTTGCTCAAGATGAGTTATGTCCACAGGTTAAAATGAAATTATTCTGATTTTGAACCAGATTCTCTCCAACAAGTGAAAGGCGGTAAAAGCAAGTCTTTATTTTGTTCTTAATTTTCCTAATTATGACAATCTCGAACAATAATTTCCTAAAGTAGTATATTCCAGATCTGCTTTTTCCCTTGAGATAGTAAGTTTAGAAAGATGGTTAAATTAATTTGGGCAAAGTAGGGTTAAATAAAATTAACCTACAGAAGGACTTATCAGAGTCTTTAATATTCATATCCATTGTCATCCTCTAGTAAGAGGTAGCATGAAACATTTTCCAAACTTGTTCAAATAGAATCATGTTTTTGTTTTTGTTGGGGGGCGGGCAGATAATCTCATAGAATACAATTTGGGAATTGTTATTCTAGAATCCTATGGAGTCCATTCCATATATACATATGATATAGCTAAGGCTTTATCTACAATCTAAGAGAAGCTCTCCTCCAAAATTTTAACTGGAAGGAAGTTCTTGCCCCAGACCTATCTACCAAAGACCATATCCACAATTAACCAGTTTATAAGACTAAAATGTGGGAATTCAGTAATTGATTCTTTCCTGTTCATTAGCATCAAAAAGCCCCTTTGACAATGTACTAGTCCCTGTTATGCTGGACTAAAAAACTCTCTGTAATCTTCTCTCTTATAGAAATAATTCGAGATTCACAGATTGTTATGTTTTAAAAACTTAAGCATACAAGAACCAAAACTGTACCCCCTGACTTTCCTAAAATTTTGACAGGTAACTACCAAATTGTAGATAATCATGAATACTGGCAAGAATGAGCAAACAGTAATTATTTTAACTCTCAAAAAACATGACAATCATGCATATAATTTTGATATGAATAAGTTTCTAATATCTGAATTATTAGACTAACGAAGCTAAAATGCCACTGGATTCCTTCCTGTTGTTTCTCTACCTTCAAAATTGTTAGAGAATTTGTCACTGGAAATAAGGAATGAGACTAGTTCCTTATTTCTAAGGTCATCCCATTCATAGTCAGGCAAATGTTATGAGGTGGCCTTGTTTTTCCCAAAAGATATATTTACAAATTTGGAGAGCCAAAATTATGCCATATTTATAATGCACATCAGACTAACACAACAGGACTGCTGCTTATCTCTATAAAAATAATCACAAAAAGCACCCTTTGGTGCCACTAGATGGCAATCTTTCAAAGGTTAAAAATTAACTGCAACCTCACCCTCTTTCCCAAAGATTCCTTTTATTTTAAGAATTAAACTTTAAAAGTCATTTAATGAGTATTTTTAAAAGTTCTACAAAACAATCTGATGTAACACTACAAACTCCTGACTCAAACTATTTAAAGACAGGCACAGCTATCTTCCATAAACACAGGAGAAACTCGGTCTAACATTCTCATTTGCTTCTTGTAGAAACCTTTTTGGCAAAGAGAAACCTGTCAAGGCTTAGTCACTTTTAGTTTTTAAGAGCTTAATCTTTTCTAGGGCAAGTCAGGTGAGATTGTTAATTATAACATACTAAAGAAAACAAATGAGTAAATACAAATTAGATAAATTACACATAATTTAAAAATTAAATACTTTTACTAAAACAAAATATAATCAGTAAGCTATTATCTATCCTGCTGTATACAGGGTTTTTTTTTTTTTAAGATTACCACACACACACACACACACACACACACACACACAACCTGCACAAAGCAAAAGTTTGGTTTTCCTTTAAAAGCATTGGTGTGTGAATACATATATATATGTGTAAACAGCACATTTCTTTATACGAGAGGATTTTTTTAAATGTTCAAGGCTTCCCTGCCCTAAGAGGTACAACAGTGAAGGTCACAGCCTATCAAGCTTTGGAAGTACATAAAAGCCCGTAGGGCCAGAACAGTGTTTTCAAATTGGATGGCTAGCAACCAAGATATAAAACAAAGAAAGGTAACCAGAAAAGATTTAAAAGCTAAACCAATCAGCCACTAAGGATTAAACAATAAACAAAGACCAAAGGTGACTAGGGTGAGGGAGGGGGTGGCTGCAATAACAAACTTATTCAGATGAAGAATTAACATGTGAGATGCAACCTCTCTCTCTCTCTCTCTCTCTCTCTCTCTCTCACAGGCAGGCACACACGCACGCACGCACGCACGCACGCACGCACACGCACTCCCCCAACTACCACACCCAGTAAGAAATGAAAGATAAGAGCTCTTTTTAAAGAGACTGTTGATACTTCACTTTGTTTCATGTAACTATTTCATCACATTTTGGAAAGTACAAAAATAAATAGAACAAAAAAGAATTTGCAAAAGGTAGGTTTTAAAGTCATGTTTTAAAATGATATGTTTATGAAAAAGATAAAAGTCCTTGCAATTCCAGATTTTCCAATACTGAATAGAATCTTGAAGGCTTTCAAAATAAATATGTTATTCACAGAAATCTCAAGATAAAACCTCTAGTTGGTTACAGCTGTTTTTAAGGAACAAGGAAAGCACAGTCCTGTTACAGGCCCTTGTGTTAAACACTAGGTGAAAATTATTAGAAGAACTTGGCTTCTGATATTTTGGGGGCAGGCTTTTAAGAATTTAACATTTAAATACTACTTACTAATGGTTGTTTTATATTTTTAATCTTCTTGTGCAAAAGAATTAGGTGCATAAACACAGCTCAAAGCTGCCAAAATTTTTAGAAGTAAACTGAATTTACCTAAAGAGTAAAGCAAGGAGGTGCTGCCAAAACACCCTTTGAGATGGTTCACCAGTGAAGGTGTGTTAATCATCTGCAGTGAACTCACGATTTTAAATTAACAATCATCAATGTTCACCTATTAAAGATTCTACCTATGTGAATTTGTCATAGACAAAATAGAATTACAGACTTCTACAGGTAAATAAAATGTCAAACTCGTTTTCAGTGATTTCAATGGCATTGAGTGTCCCTGGCAATATTCATTTGTCAATCAGCATTTTAGAGTATCTGATATGCATAAGTAAAATATTAATTTAAAGAATATATCTGATTTTCGCAGTGCAGGAACAAAAAGATATGAACTGGAGATAGATCATCAACGTGCTAAAGTAGTGATCAGACTGGCACACATTTCAAAAAAATCCATGGTGTGACTGCCCAGGCGAGGTGTAACTGAAGACAATATGTTTCCGGTCAAAGAGCCAGTAAGAGAGCCAGAAAGCGAATGGCCCTCTGGAATTACAGAATCAAAACTTGATCTTGGTCTGTGTAAGCCAGCAGCAGAACAGGAACGCTGAGGTGTTGAGGAACCAGACCTCTGCTCCACCACCTCATCTGAAATGGACCAAAGAAGAGCAATTTATCTGAAAGGTCTATTTATCCCAGTCCTTCCTATGAAGATGCTCTATAAATTCAGAATATTAAGTAAACACATCTGAGCAAAGGCAACCTAATAATGAATGTCATATTTCAGTGTTTTAGGAACAGGGTGATAATACCTCTTTCCTCTCACAATGGAGAAAGACATTACTAATCAATCACAATACTTCCACACAGTCAAAACGTGGCCCCTAAATCCTTCTCAACATAGGATTCAGCATTAACCTTGCAATCAAACGAATTCCCTGCAGATGAAGAAAACACATCCTTGAAGGCTTATTTTCTTACAGCATATTAATAAAAAAAATCATTCAGGTAAAAATAAAAGTTACCAAAACACAGTGAGTGTTTCTGACATTCAGTGTACACTGAAATTGCCTGAGGGTGGAACAAGGGAAATCTTGTTAAAAATTCAGATTCCTAGTTTTCCAGAAATTCTGATTTAGTAGGTCTGGGGGTAGTTCTCAAGAATCTGCATTTTAATAAGAACTCTGCATAATTTTGATGAAAGTGGTCTGGGGACCACACAAACAATGCTATAGTTGATGGTAGTTCAAGAATAAAATTTACAAGCTCTGTTTAAATCAACTTCCTTATATCTGAACTCAGTCTTCCTCTTGTTCCATCCAGTGCTTGAGCCTTGGCTTATTCAGTTTTATCCCACATGGGCCTCTGAACAAAACAAGCACATCTGGTTCACCCAGGTCTGATCCTTGGCACACAGTAAATACTCAGACAGAACCTCCTCTCTCAACTCCTTTGGCTCCTGGACAGCCACAGGCACCAAAATCCAACCTAAGTCCCAAGAGAGGCCTGTTGGGTCACCTTGGCCAACCAAGATGAAGGAATTTGATGAATGGGGAAGTTTAGATATTATAACACTAACAGTAATAAAATATGAATGAAACAATGTGACCACCTGAGAATATCGACTAATTTTAGGTAAAAACTGCTTCTCTGTTTTTTGTTCCACAGCTGACACTTTTTATGCCAAGGAAGCACTTCTTTTGGAGAAAGTGCTGGATTTGAGATGTGTGTCTTTGATACTTCTCACTTCACACTTACATTTTTAGCTCAATCTAGATCACTTAAAAACCAGTGAAGAGCAACCCACCATGTCTTTGACATGATTTTAACATCTTGTCAACTAGTGCCCAGTTTTATTTTCTCAGAGTTCATGTCTGCATAGCTTCCTTACCATCAATGCTTTTAAAGTCCAAAAGATAGCTTCTATTGTCAACCAGGTAAAGTTGTAAGCTCATTTTCACATAATTGCCAGTCACTGGATTTTTCCTTCTTACACGAAGATGGTATGCATTCACTACCTAAAATGGAAAATCATCTTTAAGCAAAAATGTTAAGAACAACAAACTACAAAATATCTCCCTTTTCTTATTGCAAAGAATATCAAAACAAATAACTGATAGAGGTGATGCAGAGAAGAAATTCTTGAATGATCTTTAAAAACAAACAAACAAACCTACAGCACCTGGTATTCCTAAGTGGTCTCCCATCCACATACTAACCAGGACCAACCCTGCTTGGATTCCGAGATCAGACAAGATTGGGTGGATCGGGCATGTTCAGGGTAGCATGGCTGTAGACTTGAATGATCTTTTTATTATATTACATGGTAGGTTAGTATTTATTCAGTCCCCACCAACAGTACTGTGTATAGCAATTAAAATTTAAAGAGAATTCAGAGATTATATGGCATCTAGCCATCATTCTAGACATGCCTTACTCTAAAACACCAAAATAATTTTGGTTTCCCACCCTCAACTGGAATATTTTACTTATGAATATGGAGTAGAAAGTATAAAGGGCAACTAACATGTTAACAGTTTGCATCAAACACTGTAACAGATATTGTCACAAAATTTAAGTATCACAATTATCCTATGAGAAAGGTATTACCTGCCTTTTGAAGATAAGAAACTTGCAGCTCAAATAAAGATGATCCTGGGTTTGCAAAACATCTATCAAATTAGTTCCAAAATTTTTTCTGCAAGGCATTTTATAGATATTAACAATTCTTTTTTAATTAAAATCAAATTGCTACAGAAAACTGTGGTTTAAATAGTTTCAAAGAAAAGTTTTATTTATGTATTTCATGTACAAATAATGAAATGAAAATGACTGATTTATTCAAACAGGTCAAGTAAACATTTACACGGTGTGTGTGTTTTTCTTCTACCTTTAAAAATACATTCATAGTCCTCAAGAAAGGAACAAGAGTTATAGGGATAATGGAAATGAAAAAATGCTCTCCCCACCCCCGACATATACACAAATAGAATTAAAATAAATAGGAGCACTAATAAAAAAGTAAAACGTGGGCTTGAGTAAGAAAAAGACACCATAACTAAGGATTAAAAGCACCAGCCAAATAAGGGAGATTTTTCTCAACTCAGAGGAAATACCTGTTGAATGAACAAAATATAGCCTGATGGTATAATTTGTATTGACCATTAGCTACTACAGCTATTGGCAAAAAACAAAACAAAACAAAAACCTTCCCTAAAAAAGAGAGAAAAGTAAAAACATGTATCTTTGAAGACACATAACTTTTTATTACTATAATGAATGCTGAAACAAGTGACTTCAAGTTGATTATCTTTTGTTTGTTTCTCTGCCAAAAATGCTAGTTTGTAATTCAAAAATATGTAGGTTCTCAACATCAACACTTTTCTTCCTTACAGATGTTTGTTTTCATGCATGTAGTATATTATTGCAAAGAATAGGGTTTATCAGCCAGAAGCATCAAGACCACTTAATTTATAACTAAATCAAAAACAACTTTTAAATTGACATCAGTACTCAGCAGCTCACAGCGGCTTACTCTGCACAAAAAAATGGCTTCTACAAATCATCTCAATATACAATTTCCTACCTTCCATTCAAAATCCAGCTGCTTCATGGCTCGGTAAACTTCAGCCATAATGTCATATGGTTTGCTTTGACTTCGGATCCCAAGATGCCACTTGGCTTTTTTTACAGCTAAAGATTTGGGCTTAGTTGTATTCAGCGCATCCAATGGACATCTTGCTTTAGGGCTATCTGCTATAAGAGGTGGCATCCTTTCTGGATGAGGTTTCAGGCCTGGGGGAATATGCATGGCACTATCATCCATAAAAGAACCAGTTGGGGGACTAGAGGCGAGGTAGAACTCACTGGCTTGGTTCATTATTCTCCGATTGTCAATGATAAGATGATAAGCCACTGCAAGCTGGTCTTGAGGGTCACCACTATATAAACTGTTCATTACTTCTGATTCTGTACACTCAAATTTTTCACACACATCTTTCACAGCCTCATCATCAATGACGTTAGCATCATAGGAAGGGTCTTCAGGAAATAAGTAACTGGGCAAATCTTGTTTAAACCATTCATGTTCTCTAGGAAAAATACCACAATACACTATTGTAAGAACATGCTTTGGCAACTCCCAAATAATTGAGACATGAGGCAATACAACATAATGGAAGCAGAAAGACCTGCTCTAGTAACTTACTAGCTGTGTGATCCTGGATACATTAATTAACCTTTACCCTTGAGTAACTGGTTATTCAGACTTGGGTATCTAGCTGACTTTTTCTCAAAAATCAACAAAATGAGCCTGTCACTTAAGAGGAAACAGAAGTATTTGATGCCAATAATAAAATCCAAGATTTCAAGTAAAATTTTAGAATTATGTGTAATTTTATCTGTCTCCATGAGCTTGACAGCTTCCCAATACTTAATGACTTTTCCGAGAACTTTGTAATAATGATGATAATGAGTATGATTTTGATATTATATAATGAAACATGTCACCATTTGGAAAATCTAACTCGAAAACTCAGTATTCTCCAAATGACCAATGCATGATATTGCAGAATTATACATGGGTAAAATATCCACTAAAATGCAAAACAGACCAGTGAATTTTAATACAAAAAAACTACAATAGTTAATTGATATATTTTCATATTTGATAAAGCAACTAACATATTAAGCTTTGGTTTAATATCAAAGAAAAATATTCACAGCTATCTAAAAGGTTATAAAGTGTTCCTCTCTTTTCCAACCCCTTATATGAGTGAGGTCAGATTTTATTTATAGACTTCAACTAATACAATACATTGCAACAGTGAATCAAGAAGTAGATATGAGAACCCAGCTGCTGTCTTTGATTAAGCCAAACATTAACAGGATTTGAAAATGTAAAATAATGCTTTTTGGTTGTGAAAATAAGGTTATTTTTCATACAAGATGTTATTTAGATGTTACCATGTATAGGCTGATTATTTTTAAGTGAATTAAATATTTTGTAAATTTCTCAGTTTTAATTTGTAATGTAATAAATATTGATAGATATGCCTGCATTAAAAAACAAAACAAAATGCACAACTCTTTGGAGACCTCAACTTTAAGAGTATATAGGAGAGCTAAATCAAAAAGTTTGAGAACCAATCTGCTAAATTTTATTTTCTCACACTTCTGGGCCTTTGAACGTGATGTTAATATTGTCACCATAAGATATCCTACGCCCTGTCATTTAACTGTACTATTCCTCCTAGATTGTGTAAGCACTACCACATGGGGGAATGAGGTACCCCCTAAGCTTAAATTCAGATCAATATACACTTTGCCTGAATGCCTGATATTGACTGATTAATTCATTTATGAATATTTACTAAGGACACTCAATGTCAAAAAGACACACTCCTTCACCTCACAAAAGAGATTATATCCTAGCTGGGTAAAGATTAAACAAATACTCCCCAAAATTAATATACAGTTACAAATATACAAACATGAAAATCTTGTGATAAAGATTCTGAGTGGAAAACAGGGTAAAATGAGAACATATAATTCCAAATGGGAGATAATTAGGGAAGTAATTCTGAGTAATATTTAAGCGGATATCAGAATAATTAGAAGCTAAGAGTTGAAGAACAGGTATCCAACCAGAAAAACAATATATGCAAAGACTCTAAGTCAAAAAAGAGCTTTGCCATGTTCAAGGAACTGAATTCAAGCCACTTTCATGAAAGCTTAATGAGTTATGAGTTGGAGTGGCAAAAGATATCAGATATTTCTGACAACTGTTACTCTATAAAAAAGGTTTTGGGGATTAGAACCTGTGGTTAATGAAAATCATTGAAAGACTTTAGAGATGGGTGGCATGATCTAATTTGCATTCTGTAAAAATTTTTCTGGTTGTGATAAACTAAATTGAAAAGATAAAAAAATGATGATGATGATGGTGATGAGGCTAGTGCAACAGTCCAGGTGAGAAATGATGGTGTGCCAGGCCTTGAGGATATACAAAGATGAATCCTCTACAGCTTCTAGTAGATCTTTCTATTACAATATTCCCACTTTTTTTTTTTATAGTTCTTGATTTATTCTTAACCTTTTTTACTATACTGGGAGCTCCTTGAAATAGGGATCAAGTCTTATTTAGCTGTATTCCAGTACTCAATAAATACTCAATAAATGTAGAATAAATAATGACTAGACACATTAAGTATGAAGACAAAAATAAGTTTATTTGCTATATCATGATAATAACAAGCATTTATAGTTTAGTAATAAAAATGACTGAATATTAATTTTTTTCAAAAGAAATAATGGATAAGAAATTATGTTACACATGTAAAATTTTTAAAAATCAATGACAATTAGGGAAGTAAGCACTTTTGAGTGAACTGCCAAAAACTCCCTCTTCCATAAAAGCAATGATATGACACAGAAAAAATTTTCAAAACAATTTTTTCAGAACTCTGGAAATTAACTAAAAGCTAATCTCAGTAAGAACAGAAAGATTTGTGATGTTTTAAGTTGTCCTATATCCATCCACCTTCCCCCATGTCTAGATAGCCTTGAAAACCAAGAGCCTCACAATCATGATAGCCCAGGAAACCAGCAGCGTAGCACCTACTGGGGGAAAGATGGGGAGGACAGGTTTAGTGTTCCCCAAAAGTCCTATCCCAGGAAATTGTCATTTTTTGACATGTCTAGCAATTCCCTGGAAACCTCTACAAGCAAGTCTTATCTTCCCCTGACCTCAGAGCTCCCTCACTGCAAACAACCTTCTCCCTAAGACAATTGTCAAAAACAATCAATGGCAACTGTCTAACATCTCAGCTGTCCAAAGCATTAATAAGAGTTGGTGCAAACAAGAAACTGATCAAAAAACTTAAAAGAAAAAGGGAATTAAGAGTTCAATAAGAGTCCTTGAAATACTCTGATATATTTCTGGGACTCAAGAAGGCCATACATATATGAAGTGCTGTATGTGAAAGGCCCTAATTTCTCATCACTGACTGACTTTGAGGCTCTGTGCTAGCAAGAAATGAAGACCAAGGCAGAACTTCTTGGAGCACTGAAGACATATCCCAACATGTACAGAGTCCCTCAGCAAAGACTGGGAGACTAATTAGATCAAGGCATTGAAAGAAACCTCTAATAATTAGCTGACCACTAAGCTAACCAGAGACTTCAGTGGCTACCCATGGCAAAGAATATAGACTTTATGGAATTAGTTCAGCAAAATCTCTAAACAAACAAGAGCAACAACATATGATTATAAATTCTAGGTATATACGCAAGAGAAATGAAAACATATGGCCATAAAAAAATTTGTACATGAATGTTCATAGCAACATTATTCCTAAGAGCCAAAAAGTGAAAACAACTCAAATATCGACTAACTGATGAATGAATAAAATGTAGTATATCCATACAATGGAATATTTTTTTAAGCAAAAAAGAAATGAAGTACTGATATATGCTACGCCATGAAAGAGCCTTGAAAACATTAGGCTAAGTAAAAAAAGCCAGACTCAAAAAGCCACATGCTGTATAATTTCACTTATATGATATACCCAGGATAGGCAAATCCAAAAGACAGAAAGTGTTTGCCAGGGACTGGGAAGAGGGAGAAATGAGGAATGACTACTGATGGGTAAGGGTTTCTTTTGGGGATGATGAAAACATTCTGGGCTGAAATAGTGGTAATGACTAAAACTTTGTAAACATACTAAAAACCACTAAGTTATACACTTTAAAAAGATATATTTATGGTATGTAAATTATATCAATAAAATAAATAAATATTTTAAAAACAATCAATAGGAAAATAATCTTAAATTTTGATTTCTAATTCATTAAATGCAAGACCACAATTGTTTACAATGAGAAAAGCGCCAATTAAAAAGCTACATCTTCAGCTTTTGATTTTCAGGAGTCAGTTTCTGAATTAACTCTACCATGGTAAGCAGTAACCAGGATGTTTATAAAGGTTCACCTGAGACATGATTAATTCATTTCATAAGGATTACTATACGGCCACCAGAAAGTATGTCCTTCTAACACTATTACCTAATTTTGTTATGTGATTTAAGACTAAACAAGTGATAAAGACTACTAATCAAATTTTAGAACTTCCCATTATGTCCAAACTGCATTAAGTGAAAGTAAAAGAAGTTATCATTTAAAAATAATATTAATAATTAACATTATGGGCTGGCCATTGTTCTAATGGCTTTTATTATATTAAGTTGAATATTTGCAGTTCCTACAGAAATAGTAAATTCACATGGTTCAACTTAAGACTATACTCCCAACAAATCTACTATGTATGATGTAACTAAAGCAAAAAAGAAAGTATATGCTGATAGCTAGAAAGCAGAAGAATCAGGATTCGTACTTAGACAGTTGAAATTCAGACCTTTTACTTTTAACCATAACGATATTAATAGTAATACTAAGTTTACGGCATTTAGGAAAATACAAAAATGTGATTTTAATGAAGACAATGTCTGTCTTGTCTATTACTATATTCCCAGCATCTAGCATAGGACCTTGCACAGAGTAGATACTAAATATTTGTTGAATAAAAGCAAAATGATTAAATGAATGAGTAGGTACTGAGATACATTTTATAACCACCAGTGGTTTACTACCTATAAGAAAAAATAAGATCTGTACAGAAAAAAAAAAACTATTAGACAGAATAAGGTAACATAAGAGAAATATAAAGTAAGGTAAAATAGAGAAAGAATAGATGTTATAGAACTGATACAGCAATTTGAAGTAGTGGAAATAGTAGTTTTGAATTCAGGCAATTTTTGAGTTGAGCTCCACTTCTGACTCTTATTAGCTTTGTAATTTTCAACACACACAGATTTATTCAACACTTAATTCATTTTGAATACTCAGTGCTTGGCACTTATTAACACTTGGTCCCTAATTTAAAGGAACTTAAAATTTAATAGGGAAAATAGATATATAACTGAATCATAATATAATCTTTTTAAGCTTTAGTTTCATGGTTTGTAAAATGAGATTAATAATAGCTACTTATTGAGAGTCAATGCAATTAAATATATCAAGTATCTGGCAAAATACCTGTTATATAATAATTGTTCAATAATTAGTAATTCTTTCCCTGCTGAACTGTATTTTATTGAATAAAGAATTCCCAAATATTAAAAAACAAAGGATTTTAAAAAATGGTGAAAACTACTAATTAAAGTTGTTATATTAAGTACAGAAATGAATGCCACTATTTTATAACACCTATGTATGTATAAATTAACTTAGCCTAGTAAACTTTTACTTACATTTTCCTTCTAAAGCCTGCACATATACAAACACCTATTTTAAATAACAGAATCAATACTTTTCTAAATGTATGTGCTGACAGATACAAGTATATATCAGCATATCTAATTTTCTTTCTAAAAAAAAGCCAATTAAATAAACTATATTCTAAAGAATTGTGAACACAAAAGGTGTTTTTTCTGCTAAGTTCATTTTCATAACTAAATCTGGTGCTAATTTACAATTTTATATTTTTATGTATGAAGCCTGGAACACTGAAGAAAGACTGGGGGAAGAAAACAGTACAGGAATGCAAAAAGAATCAGTCTTTTCTTGCAAGAGATTAATAGTAATCATGTAAACAACTACCTCGGCCACCATTTAAATATTACAAGAGTCACAGGTCTCTAAATAGTCGTTCTGGCTTGTGAAGAGAAGGAGGATTCTGGAAAGATGTCAAAAGAATGTGTTTGTAAGCAAATACCTGATGAAATGTTAGGTAAGAACAGCAACAACAATAAAAACCCTCTAAGAAACATGACTTGATAAGTAAAAAGTAGAAAGCAATGAAGTATCCTGACTTGTGTGTGCTACATAAAGGTCATATGCACAGTAGCACCAGCAACCATACTTTCCAAAGTTTCTCACATAACAAGAAATCCTTCGCAGCAAACACACTAGTAGCTATTTTTGGATTCAAAAATCTTAATAAATCTTTTATTCTTTATTTCATCATCCTTATGTAAAAGACATAAATCTCACCCTGTTTTTCTATTTGAATTTTATTCAAATACTTTCTGGGCATATATTATATTATTAGGTCTTCTAGCACTGCATATACAAAGATCAGTAAGACATTCTCTCTACCCTTATTTAGTTAAAATTTAACAGAAAGAAAGACACACTGAGAAATAGCTACACTGAGAATAAAAAACTAAAAGCATGAAGTAAATGTGGAAATCACAGAAATGGAAGCAACTAACATTGCCTAGAGAAATCAGAAGTGATTTCACAAGGGAGGTGATATGTGAGGAAAATTTTAAAGGATGAATGGAAATCTATCAGGTCAACTAGGGCAGCAGAGGCAAATGGAATAATATAAACAGGGATATGAAGACATAAAATATATTTGAGGAACAAGGAAAAATTCAGTGTAGCTGAAGCGCTGGTATAAAGGATGTGATAGTGAGTGCAAGAAATAAGACTTTAGAAGTAAGTACAGCCTTTCTATCGAGGACCTCATATGATTTGCTACCTAAGCTAAAAATCTGAGAAACAATTTGAAATATTTAAAAGATGAGTGACATGATCAGAATTGTGTAATAAGAAAAGTAAAATTTGTATAAAACATTTAATTGGTGATACTATTATTAATACTAGAATATGTACATAGCAGTAACAAAAAAATATATTCACCTTATATCTTTGATAGTTGCTCGTTTCAGGGGGTCGACCTGCAGCATATGCATCAGGAGAGTGGCAACAGAACGATTCAGATACTCTGGGATATAAAAAACACCCCCTCGGATCTTCTTAAATAACGTAGGTACATGCTCATCATCAAATGGGAGGGTGCCACATAGAAGAGCATATAAAATAACACCACAGCTCCAGATATCAACTTCAGGACCTGCATATAGTCTAAGAAAAAAGATGACAACACACACCTGAAATTCAAGTGTCACTTTTTCTCATTTACATGACTCCTACTTCTACATATACATAGTGTGGACTTGGTATATAATGCTTTTTAAGGTCTTTAATGAAGTCTATGGCCACTCCTCAAGCCTCAGTGGTTATTCCCCATAGAGAATAATTAATCAGTCTAATCAAATACTATTCAAGTTTTCCAAGAGAAAATAGTGTTTTTGGAGGGCACAAGCTCATTTCTCTGAATTTATTAATTTAAAAATTTTAAATTTTCTATGGTTGATTTTTGATAGAAACATCAAAGTAGATGACCATTAACTTGAAGAAAAAAGAATACTATAAAGTATATAGACTAAATCTTCTTATCATAAAACCATCACAAGAAATAAAATGTACATATAATTTCAGCCCTGGCACACCTACTTTAAAGAATATTTGAAACAGTAAAGTGCCTAAGTAGTCCTGTGGAAATCTCTGACAGTATTTATCCTGAATCACATTACCCTGAGTACCTACTACTTTCATTCTAATCACTTGCTAGCTCATGAGACTTAGATTGGTTTTGCTCCAGAAAACCTGTATTTAGAAGGTTATTCTTTTTTCTTTCACCTATCTACAGTATTAAAATTCCCAATAGCACATTATCAAACTCAAACCTGAGTCTGAGGTAACAAAGTAAATCTCTACAATTCCAATTAAAAGAATATATTACATTTCAATAAAAATTGTGGGTTCATCATTTACACTGTTGGCTGTATTGTCCAAACTCCTAAATCTGCTCCTACGAATATATCTTTTCTATTTTTTCTCTCATAGAATTCTCTTAATTTTTAAAATCAGACACGAGTCACCGAAGAAGACTGGCATTTATCACTGCAATCTGTGTAAACATTCTAAAAATGTACGAATGAATAATCTATGGGAGTAATTACACAATCTCCACGTGTACAGTTTAATTCTTCAAAACTCATTCTTCAAAAACAAAAACAAAAAACTTGTATATTTTATAAAAGAATAGGTAAAAGTTTATAAAGGCTCATGTCTGATATGTAAATAATGACACTAGCTTAAATTTAGTAAATGTTTATCTTTACTTTTCTAAAATAAAAAAAAATCAAGATTTACTTCAGTCATTTTTTAAGGAACCCCTCCAGTACATTCATAGCAAAATCTAAATTAAATGTTTAAAAATTTGTTTAATATAACTATTATCTCTTCAACAATGAAAAAATTAAAGGGACAATTATTTCTACTGTCTTAAAAATCTTTGCCTTCTAAAGAGAATATATTATAATGAAATGTTATCAATGAGAAAAATATTACAAAAAGCTTACTTTTTACTGATATATAATTACCTGCCTGAGATTACTTCAGGTGCAGCATAATTTGGAGATCCACAACTAGTTCGCAGAAATTCACCATCTGACATCATATTAGATAATCCTGAAAATAAGTGTAAAGTTTACCTAGTGCTAAATATTTTTTTTAAATAGATACATGAACAAACAGGACAAACAGAGACTCTTGGACATGGACAATAGACGAGTGGTTACCAGAGGGTAGGGGGAAATGGAGTGGAAGGAGGTAGATGGTGTAAAAAGGGTCAATTATGTGGTGACAAAGAAATCTAACTATGAGCGGTAATCATACAAATATATATATATATATATATATATATATATATATATATATACACATATATATATATACACACACACATATATATAATCACACAAATATATATATATATATATAGCGCACATATATATATACACACACATATAGCACGCACACACACACACACACACACACACACACACACAATGTGGGCGCGTTATGTGTCTGTGTGTGTATATGCCTTACTGTTGAATTGTACACCTGAAACAATGGATTCCATTAACCAATGTCACCATATAATAAGTAAATTTTTTTAAAAAGCAGATACAAATACATGAAGAGAAATGTCAACTCTTTAATATTTCATAAATCATAATTTTAATTATTAAAAAAGCAGTGGAGAGCATCTGTTAGACTAAAAAGATCATTTCGGAGAGCTGTTACACTATGACAAAAAAGCTAAAATGCATTACACATGATTGGAATTAAATTCCTTTTCTAAATAAAAATGTTCATTCACTTCACAAATATGAGTTATTCTAAATTATATGAATTTTTTCAAACATAAATGCATCAAAATATTATTTACCCACTTCTACAGCTGAAAGAATAAAATAGAGACTATTACTTTTTATGCTATGTTTCCAAACCCTTTATAAAGAATCTCCAAGTAGAAATAAGACAGGCTAC
The DNA here is from genome assembly GCA_004027375.1 of Macroglossus sobrinus. Classification (NCBI taxonomy): domain Eukaryota; kingdom Metazoa; phylum Chordata; class Mammalia; order Chiroptera; family Pteropodidae; genus Macroglossus; species Macroglossus sobrinus. The sequence continues at coordinate 562,172 of PVKZ01000444.1, forward strand.
AATTTATAAAGATTATGTTTTAATTTGGAAAGCTTTAATTCAACACAGAAAAAATAATCAACTGAAACAAAACTCTACTTAAACTATAGTACTAAATGAGTTTTGTGATTTAGAGCAGTGGTCCCCAACCTTTTGGCACCAGGGACTGGTGCTCCTATGAGAATCTAATGCCTGATGATCTGAGGTGGAGCTGAGGCGGTGATGCTAGCACTGGGGAGAGGCTGCAAATACAGATGAAGCTTCACTAGCTTGCCTGCTGCTCACCTCCTGCTGTGCAGCCCAGTACAGGTCCGTGGCCTGGAGGCTGGGGACCCCTGATTTAGGGAAGGAAGAGAAATAGGAAAACTTGTTTCCTGGTTTGAGATCAAAGACAAAGTACTGACAGAAATTTTAAATAAGCAATACTGAACTCTGGCACCTTTTTCCAGGTACATTTACTTGAGAAAAGTGATCTATAAAATTACATCTTTTCTTTTATCTCTGACAAAAAACTCCTATCAAGTTGTTAGATGTTACTCTGAGATCCACTGACACTGCACCTAGCAATTCAGAAGAACTATAAAGCTCCAAAACTGCATGCAAATTTTCATGTACCTCTGTTTAGGTGCATTCATCAAAGAAAGTACCCATATTTTCATTAGATTTTCAAAGGAGTTTGTGGTCTCCACATAAAAAGTTATGTTTCATTTCCTTAGGAAGAAATGCAGATTGAATGGCTTTACCTTGATGTTAGCCCTCTAACTTCTTTACAAGTATCTACATTACTTTTTTAAAGTGTGTTTAAATAAACAGAACAAACTAGTGTGGAGACTGTGCAGTGAAACCCTTTGAATGGCACAGGATTTACAATGTTGTAAACTGAAAGTTTAGTTCTTTAAAGACTGTTACCGACACACTTTAAAAGGCAGTTAGTACATTTCTGAATAACCTTAGAGTTACATACCAAAATCAGCTATCTTGGCATTCATGTGTGCATCCAACAGGACATTTTCTGGTTTCAGGTCTCGATGTACAACCATATGCCTATGACAGTAATCCACCGCAGACAGGATCTGCTGAAAGAGCCTCCTGGCTTCCATCTCTTCGACCTATTGAGTATAAAGGAAGCTACACTAAGAATATTCGGGACAGTTACATAGCAAGAGTTTCAGTTTAATAATCAGCCTAAATATAACTGAATAAGCTAATTAGGATTGTGTTAGAATTCTTAACAAATCAGACAAACCAAAACCTTAAATTAAAGGTTAACATGTCAGTCAACAGGTTTTTCTTGCTACTACTAGTCAGTAATATTTAATTTTCAATTAATATTACTAAGTGTGCCCAAGTTTGAGGGAACCAGCAAGTAAAATAATCTAAAATAGAACTTATGTAAAAGTGCTAAGAAATGAAATTAACTGCAGCTTCCACATGATGTTATGGAACATATTTTGCATTTTGAAAAGCATAGCATCATGTTACCAATTAAATGGAATGTATTTCTTGAGATCAGTATTTCAAAAGGTGTTCTTTTTAAGAAAGAAAATATATCTAATAATCTATATGTTTAGTTGAGCATTATTACAGAAGCAACCCCAACTTTGAAAATATCTTTGTGGTTTGCTATTCCCCACTCCTTCTCTCTTTTTTAGGTTAGGGATTTATTGTACTAGATATAGTATATTACTCACCCGTCCATGTTTACAGATGTAGTCAAATAATTCACCACCAGACACATATTCCATTACCATAAAAAAATCTGTTGGAGTGCTGATCACCTGGTATCTTTTTTGTAAATATAAAAAAAGTTAATGAAAATATGTTACTTTAACCAAAATCAACCTTGTATATCTATTCTTGCTACAATTTTATATTTCAGTGTTTTATATTATGTTAAGGTGGCAACAAATTATGTAATTTATAAAAATAGTCAGAGAACTATAAACATGGAGCTTTACAAAATTAAACTACTTTCTAAGGCATATGGACTTCCTTCCAAATTCTCCCTGCCATGTTTACAAAAATCTTTGAAATCCTTCATTCTTCAACAACCAAGTAAAGCATTAATTTTCCCATTTAAACAAAAATTTGTTTCAGTCTGTAGAGATGAGGTATCATATATTTAAGCATAAATAAATAGTATTCTTGGGAAGGTTAAATGATAGAAGAATATAATCAACAAAATCCATAAGTGAGCAAATGATCCTTCTTCAACAAATAAACTTCAAGAAAAGAAAGAAAAAGGGGAACCTATAAATTAAGAGTAACTTGAGTCATATTGTCAATTATACTGTACAGACTTATTCTGATTCTGATTCAAACAAACAACTTTAAAAAAACCTTTTATGAAACAAGAAAGTGTGAATACTAATTAGACAGTTAATATTAATTTTTTAGATACTATACAAAACTATGCTTAAGTTATTAAAATTTTCTAAAAAGTATCCCAGAGTAGACTGAAGAGTTTACAGATTAAAAACATAATATTTGGGATTTGCTTCAAAATAATTTAGGGTGGGAAAAATAGGAGGAAGCAGATAAAACAATATACTGACAACTGTTGAAGCTAAATGACAGATGCATGAGGCTTCATAACTTTACTTTGTATACATTAAAAAATTTCCAAAATAAAAAAAAATCAACTAGATGTATGTGAAAATGTATTATTTGTTTGTTTCTAGCTGAGCACATTAAAAAATAATAAAGAACCTTAGCTCTGTTTGACAAAATAAAAATTTTTTCCTAAAAAATTACAACTTACCCCCATACATATAATTTTACAAAAGTGAAAACTTTAAAACAAAAATATAACCATGTTTTAACTGAAGGTTGCATTTAATACCTATATAAATGAACAATTGTTCTACTTTTTCCAATAGTTTTGTTTATAAAGGATTATCTATAATCTAGTTGACCATGAGCAACCTCTAATTTACCATGAGTTACTACTTAGGGCCACTAAGTATAGCTGTGTAGTTTTTGCATGGCTTAAAGGTACCCAGTGGAAGGCCCAGATGCCACCCTTTAAGCAGCAGACCTTTACAAAGGATGTGCCAGAAGCTGGGGAACCTTATGGTAATTAGTCCAGCCAGATGAGCCAACTTTTATTAATCTGCACAAAGTAAAGTATGTGTTAGACGGTGATTTTGGTTACTATCCCCTATTAAAGGGGAGGGGAAAATGGCCAGGAAGTTGGTGAGATAACTACATACTATAAATTTAAGAGAATACATCATGTATAAACACTTGAAAAAAGTAAAATATTAAAGCTATAGTACTGAAAATGATTACAGATTTTCAGAACAAATACTTCTGATACCAATCTTTAGTTTTTGGAATGAAAAATGACAGGGAATCCCACTTTATATAAAATAAACTAGTATAACTGAGGAATGAGGTTGAGAGTACTTCAAATGAGCTGTGGAAAGGGAATTTTACGTAGGGCACTAAAAGAAATGGTTCCGTAAAAACCATCCTAACAGGCACCAAACTCTAATGGAATAAAATGAACAGTGTAGAGCAGGAGCACTTACTATGTCACCTCATTGCAGGCTAATCTGATTTATTAACAGAATTCTCAACCACTTGTCTGCTCTGTACATCTTTAGGGCATAAGAGAAAAGAAGGAATGAAATTCTAATATATTTACCTGCTGATTTCTCCAAGTATATCACAGGTCTTCAATAGATACTGTTAAATTGAACTATTTCATGAAACCTCAAATTCTACAGCAGCTACTGTCCACACCAAAGGCTAATCTAGAGCAATGAAAACCATAGCTAACATTACTGAGCACTTACTGTGTGTCAGACACCAAGCTATTAAATGGTCACACTTGATATTTGAGTACCCACTTCTGTTGCATTTGGTGAGATCAATAGCTACTCCCTGTACTTGTGGAACCTATCCAGGAAGATACTGAACAAGTATTCTTTTTGAAACACAAATTTGTTCTTCAGTAGACTCCTAATTAGAAATCTTTAGGGGTTTCCCATTGCCCCTAGGTCCTGTATTAATAAGGTCCCTGCCTATCTCTGGAGTTTTGTGTCACCTTTGATTCCTACCACTACAGTACACTATTTCTTTTATTTATTAGTTATGCTGCATTTCCTCCTGCCGCAACTCCTTTGTGTAAGTTATTTCTGCTAAACTACATCCAATACCATGACCTATATGCCACTTTTTAACTGGTTACTAGTCATCTTTTAGATCTCGGCTTAAAGGTCACTCCCTAAATCCAGATCAAGTCCTTTTTGTTCTCACAGAAGCATTGCCCTTCACTTCAGAGCATGTACCTCAGTTTATAATTATGCGTTATAATGATTAATGAGTATGTGCCTAGAGAAGTATCTATAACAAAATAGGTATTTAAATAAATATGTAAAATAGCCCCTTTAAATAATGTGAGCAGCTCAGAGTCAAAACCAGAATAATCTGAGACTGAAAAATTAGAGCAAAATTATAATAAAACCTTAAGAAATAAAATTGTAATTAACCAGAATAAGATGGCGATAAAGGGAAACATGATTTTTAGAAGAAAAAAGTCTAAAGAAAAAGGTGAATTTAGTGAAAAGGCAAATTTCAGGATATGTTCTAAGCCTGGCCAGAGTAAGCCAAATCTTTCATGCCCTCTAAGATAATTACACTGAAGCATTACAAGAAATTCAGTCATGAATCATTCACACATTTCATCATTTTCTTAATACTACAGAAAAAGTAAACTAATGTGCTTTAGAAAACTTCTCAAAAATATTATTTCTAATTAAGCAAAAAAATATTCAAACACAAAAAAAAATCCAAAAAACCCCTAAGCATTCCCCGGTTTGGGCAAATTATGTACGTTTTTAGGCAATATCCATTTAGACAGCATATAACACTCATGAAAAAAAAAATCTTTCTAAAGCTAGACAAAAAACCAACATTCATGAGTATTCCTTTTTGACGGTTATGTCTATAGAGATTTAAAAATATTATTTATATAGCTATGTATACAGAATATTTTTATTTAATTAGAACTCAGTTATAAAGAAATAATCATTATCCTTGGTTCATAGCACTTATCTTTATTGGTCCATCAATAGTCTTTTATTATTTTTTTAATAAAATAAGTACTTATAAACCCATACTCAAACAAAAAGCCAAGACTTGACAATACCTTCCATCTAACCATATAGTAGTCGCCCTTCCCAACCCATTGATTCTCCTCATGCAAGGTAGCCATCAACTTGAATCCCTGTTCATCCTTCCTTGCTTTCTCTTTTATACAGTTTGATTTCTGATGTACATATTTGTGTGTCTCCATATATATGTAAAGTATATATTCATATGTGTATTTTTATTTTAATTGTTCTTAGCTTTTAAAAGGGGTATCATTCCATATGTAACATTTGGGGACTTGTATTACTGAGATTCATCTACATTGTTGTGTTTCCCTATATTCAGTTTGACCGTTGTATAATACTCTATTGTATTTATTCTTCTACTCTCCTGTTAATGGAGAAGCTATTTATTCATCCAATCTACCACTAAAAGATATTTAGGTTGTTTCTACAATTTTGCTATTATAAATTGTGCTGCTGTGAACATTCCTGTACATGGCAAGATTTTCTCTTTGATATACATCTGTGGAGGAGTTGCTGAGTCACAGTTAAATAATTCCCATCTAACTCAGAGTAAAAGCAAAAATCCTACATTGGCCTATAACAGCTTACACAATCTGGCTCCCTTTTATGTCTCTGAAATCATCTCTTACTCTAATTCCCCCTAGATCACTCTGCTCCCTTGAGCTCTGGCCTATGGGACTTTCCACCTCAGAGCCTTTATATTTGCTGTTCCCCCTACTTGTTATTTTCCTTTTCTGGATATCTGCATGGCATATTCCCTCACCTCTACACTGTCTAATATACAATATAATTTACTAATAGAGGTTTATTGCCTATCTCCTCATTGTTCCCACCCCCCAAAAAGCACACATATATAGGCTCCATAATAGCAGAGATTTTGTTGACATTTTTTTGTTTGATGATATATCCCCAATGCCTAAATGGTGCCATTTGCTGAATGCATGGATCAACAAGCTAACTTTCTGGCCTTATTTTCCTCCATTACATACTCTGTGTATCAGACAAACCAAACTGTGTGTGTTCCCAATACGCCATAATCTTTACACTTTCATTTTCTGCTCTTGCTTATCAAGGACCCTGTTTAAATGTCACCTCTTTATACATGCTACAACTAATTACCTAACAACTACATGATGCTGGGTGCTAGGGAGATAAAGATGTTATTTGACATCTCCATTTGGATGTCTAAAAAGATTCTTAACGTAGGTGAAACAGTACTCTTAATGTTCATATCCCAATATGATTCTCCTCCACTCTTCCTGTCTCAGGAAATGGCATTATTAACACCACTTAGTCACCCAGGCCAAAACCCCAAATCCCAGTTGCTCAGGGAAAAATTTTTAGAAAGAATTCCTTACTCCTTTTTCTCAGTAATTCTTTAGTTCTACCTCTAAAAAATATATATCGAATCCATCAATTTCTCTCCATCTAGACCAGTGCTGTTGAATAAAACTTTCTGCAATGACAGAAATGTTTTACGTTTTCTCTGTCCCACACAATAGCCACTAGCTACTTGTAGCTATTAAGCATTTAAAATGTGGCTATTATGACCAGAGAATTCAATTTTTAATTTGAATTAATTTAAATTTATGTCACATGTGGCTAGTGGCTACTGTATTGGATAGCACAAATCTAGACCATTACGTTAGTTAAAGCCTCTATAATCTCTCAGCTGACCTATAACAATAGGTCTTTCTGGTCTTTCTGATTCTACTTCTGTCTCCATACTCATTCTATACCATGTCATTCCTCTAACTCTCTGAAAGATTCTCATTTAGAACAAAATCTAAACCTCCTAGCAAGGCCTTCAAGACTACGATAACTGGTCCATTTCTACCTATGATCTCATGAACTACTTCTCTTCCCCTCACTCCACTCCCAACATAACAAAAATCTTTTTCCTACAACACCTAAAATTTGTTTTACCCCTCTGGGGTTGCTGTTCCCCTTGCTTTGAGAACACTATACCCAGACCTTCAAATAGCTGGATCTTTCTCATCCTTTAGGTCTTAGCTCAAACTGTACCTCCTCAGTGAGGCCTTCCCCAGAATCTAATCTAAATTAGCACTTCCTCTCTTTCTAGTCACACAATCTTTGATAGCACCATGTTTCATTCTCCTCTTAGCACTTATCACAGCCTAGACTCTGTCTATCTTTCACCATTGTATCCCTAATACCTACAGCAGTACCCATGAGAGTGTACTCAATAAAAATTCATTAAATGAAAGAAAATAGTTGCTGATATTAAAGAATCCAATCTTATGGAAAATTTTAATAAGAAAATGAACAGTTATGACATAATGTTAATGCCTTTGGAAAAGCTGAATGCTGTGTGCTATGGAAGCAGAGAGGATGAAACCTAACCCAGTCTTAAGAAATAAAGTAGGTTTTCTAGAGATAATTTGTTTTTAGAAGCTGAGACCTAAATGACAAGTTAGAATTGGAAGCCTAGGGAAAGGGAAATGTGGGTAAAGTTTTCCAAGCACAGGTACAAGTCAAAGTACAATAAGTAAGAGAATATGGTAAGCAGAGAGAAATAGATGGATCCATGGGACACACTTAGGAAAAAGAGTTACAAACCTTACTGATTAATTATATGTAAGGGGTGACAAAAAAGGCATTAAGGATGATGCCCATGTTTTAAGCTTAGAAAATTACATGAATGCTATTTTCATTAAAAAAAAAAAAAGGAGGGTAATAAGGGAGTGAGTTTGGGAGAGAAAGAAAAGTTCAACTTAGTTTCAGATGGCTGTAACTTCAGAATGGAATCATCCAACAAACCGACTGATAAATGTGTTTAGAATTCAGAAAACAATGGACCAGAAACGTAGATTTGGAACTCTTTAGCACAGATGTGACATTTAACATCAAAAAGGGTTTACTAAGAAGATTACAATAGATCAGAATACTAAAATATATCAGTATGTAATGGCCAGGCAAATAGAGAAGCCCATGAAAGAAAGTCTTAAGAAGAGGAAAGAACTAAAATAAAAAATAAAAAATAAAAAATACAGAAGACTGTAATGTCACAGAAACCAAGACTATAACAGTTCGAGGTGGCAGTGATGAACAATATTAAAAATCTGTCCCCTGGATGAGTAAAATAAAAACTGAAAAAAACAAAGCATACAGGCAAAAAGCATCTCTGCCAAATTAGGTGTTGATCTTTGGACCAATTAAAAGAGAGTTTCCCTAAGAACTGGGGGGGGAAAGAAAAACAGGGACAAAGATTAATTGAACAAATTCTCGTTCATGGGAAAGTCTGGAGTTTCCTTTCAATCTTGCTTACTACTCATGATTTTCTCCCAGTGCTCCCCCCAACCCAAGTTGAGTTAATAGAGAATTGTGCAATAAATAGCCTTCTTTCTTGGTATTTAGTTTTTAAACTTTCTTGCTAATTCTAGAGGCCCATTCTGTAACAAGGAAACTATTCTTGGCGGCTAGTCCAAGACTGCATAAAACAAACAAAACCCCTAAACGGATCAGGTCTCTCTCCCTGTTTAAATCACTAACACTAATAGGGGCTATGTAAATAACCTTGTTCTTAAGAATACATGAGTGCTTTTTTAAAAATTTATTTTGATCAACAATTAAAAAGGCAATGTAGCTGAATGGATTAAGCTCAAGGCTGGAAGCCAGAAGCTTTAAAGATCAAATTTCCCTCTGCCAATTACTTTCTGACTAACCCTGCTAACATTCTATAAATCCTTCAACAAACAAAATGGCAAATAATTAAATAATTCTAAACCAGAATGAGATAATTAGTCAAACCAAAATTAAACAATTATAAATAATTATAGAAATTGAGAAAACACTGGTAGGCATGACATCAAAAATAAATCCTCATGACAACTGCAACTTCTGAAAAAATCTGATTTCTGTTTGTAAAAAAAGCATAAGAGCTAGGACCCATACCCCAAATGTGCAAAATTTCCTTGGGGTCTTTCAGGGTTGGCATTCTAAGTGATGAAGCCAAAGAATAAGGCAAATACATAGAGATCACTCTCTTCCCCACTCTCACTTCGGCATGTTATACTTTTAGCCTGGCTTCTCAGCTTTCTCTTCTTATACAAAGTTACCTCTCAGTAAGAAAAAGCAAAGATACTTAGCTTAGAAGTCACTCAATAACTAGAATATTTATTACTAACAAGAAGTCACAATCAGATATGAACTATTTCAGATAACTGAAAACTACTGAAAACCATGAAAAAGGACAGCATTCAGCTTGTAGGTTGCCAACTCTTGCTCTGTGTCAATAATGCACATCAAACACTAGGCATTATACCAGTGCAAACACATTTAATCCTCAAATAACACCAAAAGGTATCACCATTTTAAAGTTAAGAAAACAAATAATAGGAGAAGTGAATCTCTAAGCTCACAGGTGTATTTTGATATTTATGATAATCTTAAAAATTCTGTATGTTCATATTCTGGGTCATCTAGAATATAGGCCCTAGATGATAATCTTATAATCAAGGACTACTAAGCAATTTCAGAAGCTTCATTTCTTGTTTATGTTTATGATCAAGTGAACTTCAAGTGAAGATCAAATGACACTAAAGCTTACTGTTAGAATGAAGTTTTCACACTAATAGTTGAGAACTGAGTCATCACAAGTTACCCAATAGCAAGCCAAACCACGCCCCCCACCCCAAAAGCCTTCTCTGAACACTCAGTGACATATTCAGGCTGTTAACAGTGAGATGCACTGAATGGGTGCCATCAATGAACACATCAATTTGCAATAGTTCACTAGCAATAGATATAGCAAGTGATAGTAAAGACTGCATGTGTGTTCCAAATTCCAGCAAAAAATAGGATCAGCCACTCATTTAAGGGTTTTAAGAAAGCTATTGTACTAATTTCCTATTACGGCCATATTTCAAACCTAGTTGCTTAAAACAACAAAAAATGTATTTTCTTATAGTTTTATAGTGTGACACGTCTCACTGGGCTAAAATCAAGGTAGCAGCAGGGCTGCAGTGCCTTCTGGAGGCTCAAGGGGGAAATCCATTTCTTCGTATTTTCCAACTTTTAGAGACCACCTACATTCCTTGGTTCACATCACCCTTCCTTCACCTTCAAAGCCAGCAAATGTCAGGTGAGTCCTTCTCACATCTTATCACTCTGACCTTGCTTCTACCCTGAAATCTCTTTCACTGACTTTTTGACTCCCTCTTCCATGGTTAAGAACCATGGTGATTACACTGGGCAAACCTAGATAACTGAGGAAAATCTAATTTTAAGATCAGCTGATTAGCAACCATAAATACATCTATAACCTTAATTCTCCCTTGCCAGGTAATGTAACATATTCACAGGATCTGGGGACTAGGACATCTTGGGGAGGGGGACATTATTCACCCACCGCAGTTATTATGCTAGCCTTGTCATGAAGTATAAACAGGATTATCTATGTGTCCTCATTAACGATATCCAAAAACTGCTCACTAACAAGGTTTAGGCTAAATATAACTTCTGATTATAATGAACTAGCAAACAAAAACTCAAAGATATTAACACTGCTTTTCTTTAGAGTATACTTATATACTTTTTAGAATATACTTACATGCTTTCTCTGCAACAATATTATTTGAATCAAAAAATATAGTATCACTAGGTCTACTATTAAACCAACAGTGACTTGGTTTTTGCAAAACACCATTATTTGTCACGTTACACTACAGATACTACTTTTAATTTCATTGACTTGTCTGATTTGTATCTAAATTTTCAACTTATTTTGGTTTCGTAACTGTGCCCAAGCTATATGCATATGGAGTTTATACTCAGTCTTTTGTTTCTGTATACTTAAGTAACAGCACAGTCACATGCTGTTTAACACAAGGATACATTCTGAAAATGTCATTAGGCAGTTTCGTCATTATGTGAACATCTGAGAGTGAACTTAAAACAAACCTAAGATGGCATAGCCTACAACACACCTAGGATATATGGTATAGCCTATTGCTCCTAGGCTACAAACCTATAATAGCATGTTTCTGCACTGAATACTGTAGGCAATTATAACACGGTGATAACTACTTGTGTATCTAAACATAGAAAAGGTACAGCAAAAATATGATATAAAAGGTTTTTTTCAAGTGGTACACCTATATAGGGTACTTAACATAAATGGAGCCTGCAGGACTGGAAGATGCTCTGGGTGCATCAGTAAGTGAGTGGTGAGTGAAAATGAAGCCCTAGCACGTTACAGTCACTACTGAAGACTTTATAAACACTATTCTGCAGGCCCTGCCCTTGCTCCCTTCCGAAAGGGTCAGAAATAAAACATCGAAGCTGTCAATGCTGCTCCAATGAACAGGAACATGGGACAGACTGATTGGAAATATTGAAGGAAAAACTTGGTGGAGTAAAGCATAGGTCACCATAACAGCGACTGTTAAAAGGGAGTGAAAGGTGGCCTGTTAAGGCAGCTCCAGTGGATCTGCGCCCTTGCACAGCAGGGGTCCCCAACCCCTAAGCAGTGGACCAGTACCAGTCCTGGCCTGTTAGAAACTGGGCCACACAGCAGGAGGTGAGTGAAGCTTCATCTGTATTTGCAGCTGCTCCCCAGAGTCAGCATCACTGCCTCAGCTCCACCACAGATCATCAGGCATTAAATTCTCATAGGAATACCTGGTGCCAAAAAGGCTAGGGAATCGCTGTTGTACAGGATCTTAGGTTCTCAACAAAATAATTTACAGCAAAATACTCTGAAGGCCATCAAGCTATATCTGGGAAGGATGCAGCACCCTCTAAATACGTCTCACTGGGGAGACAGGTCTGTGGCTGACTGATTTGGGCATAATCGGTACACTCAAAATTGAGGTGCTGTGACTTAGAGATAATTTATTGCCAAGCCCAAAAAACTGCTCTTATCAGAAAAAATAAATATTCATCCTGAAACACATATCCTTCCATTTCTTATAAGAAATGCAGCTCCATTATAATCTTATGAAATCAATGTTGTATAAGAGATCCATCATTGACCAAAACGTTGTCATGCAGCGCATAACTGTACATTAAGTCAAACCAGGTATCCACAAATTAATTTTTCCTTTAAAAAAAATTTATATAACTCTGTTTTGAGAAAGACTAGAGGATTGGAGTAGACATTAACAGCATAGAGTTTGTAATGAGATATGAACTCAACTACCAGCTCTGCAACTTACTAGTTATTTGAACTTGGACAAGCTGCTGATATCCTTTGGATATGCAATCTCCTTATCTATAAAATGAGGATAATAATACCTACCTTATAGGCTTATCATGAGGATAAAGTGAAATTGTATATGCAAAATATTCAATATAGTTCTAATCATTATCAGGTACTCATTAAGATTAATATTTACTTAATAAAACTCTAATCAAGGTTTAAGATAAAAAAAGACAATTTTCAGTGTTCGGCATATTACGTTTTATCAGTAAAAAGCTGCAATGTTAATTGATTTAAAGGAATAGTAATGCATACTTAATGTCTCAATTTTCTATGGGTCTAGTTGATTTTAAATTAACTTCCAATTTTATTAATTAGCTTATTTATTAATCTCTAATATTTACTTATTTTTTAAGTTTACAATTTGTCTTATCCCTCCCAAAATTCATTTGCCTTCCTAGGAGTTTTACTATCAGTAATTAAACTAACAGTTGCACAGTTTTGTAAGTAATATAATATGGTGGATAATCTTTAACTGTTACTTTCTACTTTTTCCAAAAAGAAAATACCCATATTGATATGTTAATGATAACTGAGTAGAAAAAAATTACAAAATGAATTTAAGAATATCAAAGTCCTAAATGAACTTCAAAATGAATACTAGAAATAAAAGTCACCTCTTAACGTTGCACTCTTCAATTTCAAAACAATTAGCTTTTAATGCTAAACCAAAAGTATGTAAAGAAGGAATGACAGGTTAAACGAATTAACACTTGTTGAATATAAATATGAAAAAGAATATTTTAATACAGGGTTAACTAAATATAAATAATTATTTATAAATTCATAAATATTTTAAGACAGTTCTCCTTTGTATTATCAGATACAAAAATACTTACAGTTTGATAATATGAGGATGACGAAAGAGTTTTAGATTTTGAATTTCCCGTTTTATTTTTCCAACAACATCTAAACTGCGAATCTTCTGTCTATTTAAGATTTTAACTGCCACTTTATGGCCTGTCAACTGATGTTCTCCAACTAAAGAGAAAAGAAAAAAAAACTGCTATCATAGCAACATAATCATTTATTCATGCTTCTTTACACTGTAACCCCAATTTTTTTACTTACATATACCACTTTTATATCATTTATTGCATAATAACTTGTTTTATCTCTGATAACTAAAGTTATCTCTTTCCACATCTGTCTCTTCTACTATAGTACGCACTCCTTGAGGGCAGAAACTGTATCTTAGTTTCCTCTGTATCCTCAGCACCTAGCACAGAAATGTTCATTAAATATCTGAGAAAAGGATTTGTGAATTCTATATTGCTACATAAAAATATAATTAAATTTGGAACATCTTTTGGACAGAACAGAATTTGCTATGTTTTGTTAATCTCTTTATTTCTCCTCTTCTGGTTAATGCCAGTCATTATATTATAGAAGAATATGTGATTTTTATAATAAATTAAAAACTCAAAACTAGTTTCATTACTATTATAAAATTCACATGTAGCCCCTTTTTTAGGCCTTTTCCATAAAGCCTTCCATCAGAAGAAATCCAATATTTGTTTCCTCCCCTATTTAATGGATTCTCTACTCTTTTCAAATCCTCAAAGTATATTTATACGGCTCATGTATCATTTATCATTTTTAAGCTATCATAAATATTTGTGGCTTTAATAAGTCAGATAACATAAGCTATTAGTTCATACCGTTCTTGAAAGAAATATTAAGTATTCATCTGAACCTCCCAAAAAGTACATAGCACAGTGATTTGTATACACTAGATGCTAAATATACATGTTAAATGAAACAATAGTCTTTCCCCTGTCATATAACACATTAATAGTACCCACTCTACTAGTGATATACTTAAGTACTGTTCAGATAAAAAAAACCCTCAACTGGGAAACAAAAGTTTTAGCCCCCACCTCCTATTTCCTTCAATTGCAAATCTAAGCTTTTGCCAATCTCCTCACAACACCTATTCAACCCTTAACCCTTTTGGCAGACAAATTCTCTTTCTTTCTTTGGTAAAAATGCAGTCATTAGGAATGATTTCCTATGTCTTAAAGGCTTAAGTATACCCACACTCTGCTTTTCTCCAGTCTTAGAGATGTTTTGGCCCTCCTCCAGTTCAAAGCCTGTCTTATCAACTTGTGACCTGGAACCCACCTTTTCTACACTCTTATAGTTGATCTTTTTATTTTCTAACAGTTCCTTTTGTTCGGCCTATCAACCCCTCATCCTTCTCCCAAATCTTCCATTTACCGTGAATCTTCCTCTAGTTTCCAACATGTAGCTCACCAAAATTTCTCAGAACAGTAGTCTATATTAGTCTTCTCTTCCTCCTTTATCACTATCTCTAAATTCACTGCCATCTGGCTTCTGCCTCCACTCCTCCACTAAAACCAAAGGATCACAAAAGACTCATTATCAAGCCATGTATACTTTTCCATTCTCAGATTACTGTACACCTAACCCTTGAGCAACATGGGTTTGAACTGCATTAAGTCCACTTATATGTGGGGGTTTTTTCAATAAATACTTCTTATGATTTTAAGGACATTTTCTTTTCTTTTCTTTTCTATGGCTACTTTATTGTAAGAATAATACATATAACATACAGAATGTGTTAAATGAGTATGTTATTGGTAAGGCTTCAAAGGTAGGCTATTAGTAGTTAAGTTTTGGGAGAGTCAAAAGTTAGATGTGGATTTTCAACTTTTCAGGAGATCAGCACCCCTAACCCCAATGTTATCCAAGGGCCAACTATAACCTCTGTTGCACTGGACACACTGACCACTCTCACTTTTTGGTGGCACTGCTCACTCCTAGTTCTCCTACTAACACTCAGATGGCCTCCTTTATGGTCTCTACCTGTCTGTAAAGGTTAGTGTCCCAAGGTTTCTTACCTAGGCCCAAAGTTATCTCATTATCTCTCATAGTCTTAATTACCACCTATATGCCAATGACTCTGCCTACTTCTTCAAGTTCATATATTTCAAGATAAGCATCCCACAAACACTTCAAATTCAGTATGTCCAAAACTAAACTCGGCATTCTCCTCTTCCCACACCAAACCTTTGTCCTTTATTTCACTTGGTGGCACACTCTCTATATGCTAGAAACCAAAAACTCAAATGACATTTTCTCCTAAGTATTTCTTGGAGTCAAATTATTTTGAAAAATATGTTAATAACAATGAGTGGTGACAATGACCTTTATTGTTTATTATGTACAGTATTCTAAGTGTTAAATGCCCTGCTCACTCTACCCCACAACTCTATAAAGTATTATTATCCTCCACTCTACAGATGAGAAACCTGAGGCACAGAGAAGTTAAACTACCCATCCAAGGTGCCACAGTAAGTAAGTAAGTAGCATAACATGTGATCTCAAACTGTCTGACTCCAGTTCAAAGGCAGAGGATGTAGAGAAAAGGGAACCCTCACACACTGTGAGAAAGTAAACTGGTACAGCCACTATGGAAAACAGTATGAAAGTTCCTCAAAAAATTAAAAATAGATCCAACATATGATCCAGCAATTCCAATCTGAAAGCTATTCATAAAAAATAAAAATAGGATATCAAAAAAATATCTGTACTCCCATATTTATTGCAGCATTATTCACAAGAACCAAGATACAAAAACTACCTAAAGGTCCATCAATGAATAAATAAAGATGTGGTATATACATATACAATGGACTATTATTCAGTCTTGAGAAAGAAGGAAATCTTATTTGTGACAATATGGATGAACCCTGAGGGCATTCTACTGAGTAAAATAAGCCAGACAGAGAAAGACAAGTATACATGTTATCACTTATATATGGAATCTTAAGGGGAAAAAAGGTCAAACTCATAGAAAGAGAGTAGAAAAGTGGTTACTAGGGGCTATGGGGTGGGGAAAATAAGGAGAGGTTTGTAAAAGCCATAAAATAGATAAGATCTAAGGATCTAAGGTATACCATAGTGACTGTAGTTGATAACACTGTATTGTGTAACTGAAATTTGCTAAGAGATTAGAACTAAAATATTCTCACCAAAATATACATATATATACATATACATATAAATATACATATATATGTGTATATATATTTATACATATATATACACACATATATATATATACACACACACACACACATATGTGTGTGTGTGTGTGTGTGTGTGTGAAATGATGGATGTGTTAATTACCTAGACGGGAGGAATTCTTTCACAATGTATAAGTATATTAAATCATCATGATACATATTTTAAATATCTTAGAACTCTGTAAATAATACATCAACAAGCTAAAAAATTTTATTTAAATTTTTAAATGGCATTACTTTGTCTATACCTGAGGAAATAGAGACCCATTTATCTTTATACCTGAAAGAAAATTTTTCCCCATAATATAATGGAAAAGAAATGGCATTATGCTTTGAAAGTTAAGCACAATGATAAGCTAATTGGATACCTAAAGTCAGGAGTCAAATGGGCTAAAAATGCTCCCTCATTTCACTGAACTATATTAGCCTCTATTCCCTAATAACCTGTTAAGTGAATTAGTACTTAGTTATAATTAATACCAAATAGTTGTTTCATAATCACATGCCACCTGAATGCTGAATGAATATTCTTAAAACTCTTATAATATAAACAGATTTAAGACCAAGAATTTCTATGTGTATTACAGCCATAAACTTTTTTAGGGAAGTAACTAAAAGAAAAGGCTTGCATTCATCAAACTTTTATTCCTATTTATTTATGTAATCTAAAAACATTTACTGTGTACCTTCAACATGCCAGGACTGTGTTGATCAAAGACACATAAAAAGAGAGGTTTAACAGGCCTCTCATTTCGTGTGTTGTCAGGGGGTGAGGGGACAGGGGGAGGCACCAGCAATAAAGCAACTAAAATAAGTTCTGTATGGTATTAAATCTATCTGAAAACTATTAGGGACGCCTTATCTGTAAAGGGAGAACATTAAAAAACACCAAGGATGGACAAATTTGCCACAATTTATCACATATATTGTATCCAGATCAATATCTATTCTGACAGGAGCAATAAGGGACATTCATCCATGGAACAAGTACTTAATGAATGCTTACTATGGTAAGCACTATACTAGGCACTTGGGATGTACTTTTTCCCTTAAGCTTTCAATCCCAAAGTCATCATCCTGTACCTTGAGGACAAGGTTAGGCAGATGAGAATAACAGAAGAGAGAAGCCAATGCTTCTGACACCAACAGGATTGACAACAGTCTTAAGCAAAATACTACCTTGTTTAAGCTACTCTTATTTTGAAGATTTCTACCATTTACAGATAAACCTAACATACTTCAGAATATTTTAAAGTTAAAAAAGTTTGAACTTACTTCAAATTTTCAATTTTGCTGAACTACTATCCATAAACTAATGAAAATAAATTATAATTTATAGACCATACAATTTTTAAAGAGTTCTACAAATATATCACCCATTAGTGATCCATTCTGTTCTTCCTATAGACAAATCACACAAAATACTATCTAAAGCTATGAAATTTTATGGGAAAAAATCCACACTAACCCACTCTATGCCTTTTAGAATTTTACATTTGATAAAGTGAAGAGCTGTCATATAGAAGAAACTAATTTATATTGTTCTAGAAGATCTGGGAAAAATTGATAGAAATTCTTTCAACTGAGTCATCTGCTCTATGAAACCTCCCCTCACTTCTTTTCACCAGTCTAACCTATCTTGAAATTTTTCTAATGTAACTACTGTACCTGAAGTATTTTTTTTTCCCCACAAGATGTGTCACAGTAACATTTACTTGATTCTCAATACTAGATGGGAGGGAGCTGGAGGTCGGGTCCCTTGCAGTCTCTGTCTATTGCCAAGGAAACAGCTCTTGGAAATAGCCAGGAAAATGGAGCACAGAGAGGTTAAGAATTTGCCCACAGTCACTCAGTTATGAAGTGTCAGAGTGAAGATTTAAATCCAGCAGTGTGCACTGTTCAATATTCAAAGAGCAGAAGCTCAGCCATTTGTCAGGATTACAATAAGATAAATTAATACATTAACTAACAGGCTGAACTACACTGAGCCCAATTTCCCTTCCAACTCTAAGATTTTTCTAATTATATCCCTAAACATCATTCCACACGGAAGGGTATTTTAAGCCACTCTAGCTTCTTGATGATTTCAGTTGTAATTTCTGGATGCTTTCCAGCTCTGGCACATTTTTCTTCATAAACAAGATGCAGGATTTCATATAGCTGTATTATGTGGTTGTAAATTCATGATTATTTTGCTTGAAGATAAAACTATAATTTTTAAAATTTTCAATATTATTCCCTATGAAGTCTAGCATTTTTTACAAGCACAGACCCTATAATTTTATAAAGTATAACTTGAAACACTTATCTTCCTATACATCATTCCTTAATTCACATAAAATACTTCCTCATTCAATTTTTATATGATTTAGATTATTATTATATCTAATAAAACAAAAAAAAGAGAACAATTAAAAATATTATTTCTGGCCTGAGCTAAAATGAAATGAAGAGTTGTCAAAATGTCCTGCTAGTTTACAGACATACTGTATAATAATTTGAACTATGTCAAGGAAGGGAAAGCCTCAGTCCACAAAAAGAATGTTTAATTTCACTTGCTCCACAGGACCAGTGTGATATTCCTTATGCCTATACAAAGTCCTTGACCTAGGTACAAAATTTGTAAGCTGAAACTGGCAGTTGAAAAGCTGTCTCATTGAAATATGGCATCCATAGTGCTATGTTATCAGGAAATTATTAGCCTATATAAGTAAAATCAGGTCTATCATCTTACTACTGAACATAACTAGCAGTTTCTTAAAAATTTCAGGGTGTACTTGGGATGGTATGACTTAAAACGTAGGTTACAAAGATGTATACTAAATCCCTTAGGAGAGACTGCCAAGAGCTGGGCATCATCTTTCAGAGAAGCATTAGGATTTAACTTGTAATCCAGATCTTTCTCAGAAGCATGCTCAACTTCAGTAGAAGCTTCTTCAGGTGATTTGCAGTGGTGTTATTTAAGGATAGCTAATGATTCTGGGAAGTACACAAAGCTGGGAAGGACAACTAGCAAGTGTATACCTATATGTATTCACACATGCTAAATATTTTATGTACATTTTCATTTTAACCCTATAACAACGCTGTGAGAAAGTTTTATAGATAAGGAAACAGGCTCAGAGAAATTAAAAATAAATAGTAATAGACAAAATCAGTATTTAAATCCAAGTCTGTCTGATTTTAATACCTAGGTTCTTAATGATTATATTATACTGCATCCTCTGGTTGCCCAATGAAAGATTTTACTCAAAGTCTAAAATAATACTATTCAATTAAAAGTACTATAGAATCTAATTACCATATATAATAATGATTGGGGCTAGATGGGAATAGGATACAAATTTCAAGTTGAGATGCTAAGGACATAGCTCTTCCATTTATGGTGATATTTTTTGTTGCCCCAGTTAAAGGACTTTTATTATAGTCCTAACAGTCTTAGGGTGAGACCTTAAAATTGGCCCTAGGTTTATGGAGTAGGGGGAAAAAGTTGGGCAGCAGGAATGAGAGAGGTGAGGAATGAGGATGAGTAAGTTTGGGCCCTAAGGGAAGGCACATTTATCAGTCCTCAGCCAGTTCCACAATCTTTTCTGTAGACTCCAGGATTAGGAACACTTCTCTTTCCACTGGTAATTGCTTTTGACCAGTGCCCATATATTATGAAATACTTCATTAGCAAGAAACTGTACACCTTCCAGTTGCAGATTAGGCAAGCTGATTGAAATGAAAAGCAAAGGAAAGATACAAGAATTTTTTATGGAAGTGTTAGAGGTTCCTGGAGCCAGGTCGAATATAGTACTACACAGAATGGTGGCTCACTGATATCAGAAAGATGGACCTTCTCCTATATTCATAGTATGTTCCGTACTTAGTTGGAAAATTGGGATAAAGAGGTACTTAGATTGATTTACGTAATATTGGAGCCTTCACATAGTTTTATAGATTATGCATATAGCAGTATGTATGTAATACATATTTAGGCAATGCCTACCTTTCCAGTACCATCCTTCACCATTCCCTCATCTCAAATGTTACACTTCAGTCATTTACAACTACTTGAAATTCCCCATTAGGGCTGTGCTCTTTCTTATTTTCAAGCCTAACACATGCTTAGCTTATTGAAAATCACGCAGTAAACTACAGTGGAATTTTATTCAGTATAATAAATGAATGTTGTTAAATATGTGAACTATTTGTGTGCCATATCACCAATGTTTCACCTGTCTAGTTCTTATTTGTCTTTCAAAATTCAGCCCAAGAACCATTTCTTCCAGTAAGCATTCTCTAACCACCATCCCTGTTCCCCTACCCATTCCAACAACTCATCTGTATTAAATGACCCTCCAATATGCTCTCAAGCTCTTCTGCCTGATGGCACTCAACATAATGTTCTGTAATTACCTATTTTGTTGTTTTTGTTATTGTTATTGATCACCCTCTTTAAACCAATAAGCTCCTTCACAGCAGTTTCTATTTCTCATTTATCTTTGTATCCTTATCAACTGACACAGTGTCTGGCATATAACTGACATTCAATAACAGTGGATGAAATGCATGACTGAAACTAATATTTTGGTTGTTTGAACAGATAGATGATTTAGGTTTCATACTCTAGTATTGCTGCTTTAGAATTTCAGAGGGGAAGGCAAATGGGGTGTGCTAATCTCATATCTGAAGCAACAATTATCTGTCAGAGAGGTGGCATTACTTGTATATTCCAAGACCCAAAGGATCCTACGTGGTATCGGATTCTAAGAGATCCTAAATATGAAAAATAATGAAAGAAGAAGGCATAACTATCAGCACTAGGACTACAGTTTACTTAAAGTCTAGGCATTATGAAAGAAATTAGATGTCTTCCAAAAAATTAATTTTGAAAAGATAACTAAATGGTCAATAAATATATAAAAAGGTGCTCAATATCATCAGTCATCAGAGAAACGTAAATTAAAATCACAGTGCAATATAATACCACAACATGCCCACCAAAACAGCAATTTAAAAAACCCAGTTTTTTGCAAAAACTGGCAAAAAAAAAATATAGAGAAACTGAAAGTTTTACACTGCTGGTTGGAATGTAAATTAATGCAAACATGTGGAGAAAGTATAAATTGGTGCAAAATATGTACTAACTACCAAAACTGAATACGTATATCTGACTCTGTGATTCAACTCCTAAGTATATAACCAACAGGAATAAACACATAAAAAGTCCTCAGGTACTCTGAGATCTTAATAAAAAGTTCTCAATTCTGCTGGTCCATTGTCTTATGCTTTAAGTAGGAAAGATATAATAACTGGAAGGAAAAGTACAGGATGCTAGAGGAAGGGAACTAGCTAGAATGGATCTCCAAAAGCAGGATGAAAAGACCAATGCTGGGGTCAAGGAAGGAAAGCAATTTTGGGAAGGGTGGCTATGATATCAAAAGGAAGAAAGGTATTTCTGAATGACAGATAATAATAATGGTAATGAGTGCCTACTACATACCAGGCACTTTGTACATATGTGTGTGTGTGTGCATGCATATAAAGCACTTTCCATGCATTTTTATATTTAAACTCTACAAGGGGTTTTATGGAAAAAACTTAAGAAGTTATATCTTGCTATCTCCAAAGCAATATTCAGAGGGAAAAAGAAATTGTGCTCTTTTCTCATTCCCTACAGTCCTGAAGAGTCCTCTTGCCACTGGAAAAATGACTGGTAAACAGACTGACTGGGCAAAGCACTTAGACCAAAAAGAATACAACAAAACTCTTTTCTCAAAGATATATCATATATTCCAAATAGAACTTGATTTTCTTAACCAAAAGTTATACTTCAGAAAAAGAGATTCATATCAAATTCAAGTTTTAATAAACCTTTATTAAGAAGGCAAATGCCTATATACAAAAGACAGATTTGCTCAAAAATATATCAGTCATTAGCTGAGACAAAGCACCTGATGGAATCCGTAAAAATTAAAACATATTTATCAAGGATATGGTAATATAACTTTCTGAAGAATGATTTATACTTACAAATAGAGAATGTCATCCTAAATAAGCCTTTTAAAGATCAATTTAAAGAAGTGGTATATTGTAAGACTGTGACGCTTGTAAGTATAACTACCAAATTAAAAATTTTTAAAAAGCTCTAATTTATACTAGTAGGCACCTACTATAATATTGCACAGATTCAAAGAGTTTACATGAGTATGGTACTCTAGAAAACCATGCTAGAGGACTCAAACTGTAGCCCCAGTAATTCTAAAAATCTCAAATGTAAGGCAGAAAAAAAAGTATTTGTAAAACAATATTTATATGATAGTTTAAATATGTATGTTTATCTAAAATAGTAATATAAATGGAGAAACGACATGTACAAGCATGTTTAAAGCAGCTATATTTATAATAATTAAAAAACTACCCAAATGCTCATCAATAATGGATGGTATATTCTTAATGTAATATATACAACAATGATAATGAACAAATTACAGCTACATGCAATGATATGGACAAATCTCATAATCTCAAATGAAAGAAGCCAAAGGCAAATATGACTCTCCTTGTACAAAGTTCACAAACAGGTGAAACTAATCTGTGGTTAGTAGTTATCTTTGGTGGGGGTGGAGAACGGAAAACAGTAACTAAAATGGGACAAAGAGGGGGTTTGTGGGATACTGGTCATTTTTTGTGTTATAGTAGTTATATGGGCATGTTCAGTTTGTGAAAATTCATTGAGAATTTATATAAAAAAATCACTTAGAAAGTATGTAACTTTTTGTATATGTGGTAAATTTAGTGAAAAAAATAAGAATGAACATCATTATATCCATACCTAGGCTCTGACAAGCCAAGGGGCATCACATGTGTTAGTAGCAGGGCCTTATCTGGTGGTCAGTCCCCCTTATTTATATCAAGAGCCCTCACTCGGGAGTCAGGAGAGTCATCTGACTCACACATGTTCTGACCCCTTACCATCACCAGACTCCTGCCAAAATAACACAAAGCTCCTTTCTTCTTTTCGACCATGATGAAACAAAAGTATTATTGCTTTTCTCAAAATTTCCTTTCCTTGAAAGTCTTTTAAATTTCTCTAAAGGACACTTCTGAACAGAAAGCAAACGACTTTATTCCTTTTGATGTAGCACTGATTAAATAAGTACTACCAGAACTCTATCAGGTAAATATTATTACACCAGTTTACAGATGAGGAAACTAGGAAATCGAGACCAATCAGTGAATGGCAAGACGATATATCTGCCTCCAAAGCCCAGGCTCAAACCTCGCACTATTTTACCACCCAATAACCAGGCTCCCTTGATTGTAACATGTCAAGAATGCTTATTTGCATGTTTATCCTTGTACCTCCAGCATCTGAGTTGAGAAATTAGTGAACAGACAGAATTTTGTTTTGATAGGCTAAAGAAGACCTGGGACAATGGATGGGAATAATTAAGTACGGAGCACCGCTGTGTTCAGTTAAAATAAAGGTTGGGGCAAGGCTGTGGCCTTTCCTATAGATGAGATATACAAAAGTTATTCATCAAGAGCTGCCAAATGTCAAGAAAATAAAACAAGAACTGAAATGGTCCCACAATACACATAGTCCCACAATAAGTAACATGTACTCATTTTCTATTGAGAGAACTCCTATATTCTTTAACATTTTCCTCCTAGTTGTTTTTACTCTGATGGTCTCTGTACTCATTTGTTCATTCATTCATTTATTCATTCAACAAATATTTTCTGAGTCTAGGCACTACTCCAGATGCCAAAAATACATAAAAGCATAAATTGGATTTGCCTTATGGTGGAGAATATAAACAATAAACAAACATACAATGGTGATGTAATGGCCAAAAAACTGAAGAAAATAAAGAAGAGTACATGTGACAGGGGTGGAGGTGCGAAAATAGGCTATTTTGAATAGATCAGTAAAGGCCTGAAGATGTAATTTTTTATCAAAGATTTGCTCTACATCTAATTTCTTGGAGAACTAATTACATGATATGTTGCATTCCACTTTATTTTTAAAATCTATGCTTATACTGACTTAGATGGTAACTTTAAAAGATTTCTTTAAAACTAAGTCGATCAAGAATTCCCTAGAAGTAACTTACTTTTTACATAATTATATAAGATGAATCATTGACATAGAGTCAAAAAAAGTCTTCCAGAGTAGAAGTCATTATTTAAAACCGCTGGAGAAAGTATTGGTATGAGATCTGAGATAACAGATTTGAAAAAAAAAAGATTCATAAATATCTTCACACCAGATAAACAGCAGAATCTGCCACAAACACTCCCAAAGCTTCTTAAATCACCCTTTCTCTTGTCTTTCCAATTCTGGTCTATTTTTCTTTCTGTGTTTCTCTTATTCTACACACTTTGTCTCCTGTTTCTTCACCCTTCCTTCTTTTCCTGTCTTCCATCTTCCCTTCCATCCCCATTAACTGCCCTAATTGAATAATTTTTTGTTGAATATATTTAGTGAATATATTATGTTCCATAAAAGTTCTCTTTAAAGAATTGTGGAATGACTTTAGCATTCTCTTCAAAACAAAATGAGAAATATAAACTATGTCATATCTGTAGGGCCTTAAGGATTTCATTTTAGTAGCTACCTAGAGACTATAACACGCATCTCTGACTTATTATGGTAAATATTTTTACCATTTCCTAGACAATGCAAAGACTTTAGCATACTTTATTTTTCCTCTACCACTTTTTGTTATTGTATTTTATTTCTACATATACTTAAAATCTTACAAAAGATTATTTTGTATAGTCAATATCTTTCTGCCTAAAGAATTCCTATTGTGTTCCCTTTACTGTTAGTCCGCTGGTGATAAATTCTCTCAATTTATGCTTACCGGAAAATGTATTTTGCATTTTTAAAGAATATTTTTGTTGGGTACAGAATTATAGATTTGCAGTTCATTTCTTTTACCTCTCTAAAGATATCATTATACCTTTTCCTCTCTTTCATTGATTCTATAGAGAAAGTCAGAGTATTGTTGTTTCTTTTAAGACAATATGCATCTTTTATTCTCTGGCTACCTTTTATGATTTTCTCTTAACATCTTCTCTCATCTCTGCATAGAGAGATGCAGTCCACTAAAGCATCAAACAAACAGAGCCAGTTTTGAACAGTTTTCCAATAATGTACCTAAGAATGGTTTTCTTGTATTTATTCTGCTTGGGGTTCATGGAGCTTATGAATCTGTGGCTTTATGTGTTTATTCGGTTTTAGAAAATTTCCTGCCATTATTTCTTCAAATAGTGCTTCTGTCCCATTCGGTCTCTCCTCCCCTTCTAGAATTGTGAAGTGCCTGTTCTCTATGATCATCGGTGATCCTGGGTTCAAAATAACATTCACAAATAGGTGGTAATATAATACCAATTTTACTTAGCTTTTTGGAAAGATTTAGGACTGTAAACACACCATAACAATACGGATCAAATACATCTACATCAGGAGTCCTTAAAATATCCACTTGCTGCTTCCCCTGATCACACACGGCAGACTAGATTTGGGTCGGGGGGTGCGGTGAGACCGCATGCATGGACACAGTATATACTCCAGCATTCCTAAGTTTCAAAGAGTAACCACATATAACATCCCATTCTTGCAGCTTCCAAGCACCCCACAAGGGGTGCACTGAGAATGAACACTGAGAAAAGCTAGAGGTCTATTTCCCTAAAAGTTTTATGCACGTAAAACAAAGTTAGTAACATAGTCTCTTGTAGTATTAACATGTCTCTTCAATATGCCCCCAATCCAGATGTAATTCATCAACCAAGGTCATTTTCACAATAAATACTGAAGTTTGGTAACAGCACTGAACAAAAGCCTGCACTAAACTTTATCACTACAGGTTACACTAATACATACATCAGACTTTTCACTGTGTTCCCATTTGTCTATTGCACTTTCTTTCCATCAATCTGTCTATGCTTCAGACTAGATATTTCCTTCTAATCTATCTTCTAGTTCACCAATTCTCTTTTCAACAGATTATAATCAGTTGTCAAACCATCCATACAGTTCTAACTCAATTATTGTATTTTTCAGTTATAGAATTTCCTTTGATTATTTTTATAGAGTCCACTTCTCTGCTAAAATTCTCCATCTTGAACTTATTAGTCATAGTTATCTTAAACTCCATGTCTGATAACTTTACTATCTGAATCACCTATGAATTTGTTTCTATTGTCTTGATCTTGTCTCTTGAAATGCTGAACATTGTGTGTGAAAAATTGTAGAGGTTTCAGATGATTTCATTTTCCTCAAGAGAATAAAGATAAGAGGTAGATCATCTTAATAGTCTAGGACTAGGTGATTCTAAGATGGATTTCAGTCTTTAGGGAGTTGCAACCAAAACCCCAATCGTTTGCCAGGACTCCTCTCTTTGACAAGCTGTGATTTCCAATGTTTCTCCCCAGGATTTAAACTCTGCTTAGCTTTTCTGCCCTTTAGACACTGCTATCAGTTTGGCTCTTACATTTACCATCATTACAAGTCAGCAAATGACTCAAAAGTCGAACAATATGTCAGACACTCCAATGCATTTTTCATCTGAAGGGGATATTGACTGCTCAAGCACTGGCTGCCTTCGAACAGGTTTTTTAAATTTCTCCAGATTTTTTAATTGTTCATCACTAGAAGGTTGATTTAATACAAGTTATAAGTCATAGCTGGGTATGAGAGTCAATCACACTAGATAAAATGTACATGCAATAACAGAATATTAAGGTTAAAAAGGACTTTACAAATTATATATCTATGCCAAGCTTCCATTCAAGTTAGGAATTTTGTGATAACAATCTTGAAAGATTATCATCCAGTTATCTAAGTAAACATGTCAATGACAGAATTCTAACTGATTTATGGTACAAGTTGTACCATTCCCAGACAATCTCCTTGACAGAAAGATCCTTGTTTTTCTGGATTATAATTTGCTTCCTTAAAATATTCACCCAATAGTAACAGTTCTGTCCTTCAAAGCATTATTGAATATGGTGACTCCTTTTTTCCAGATGGTACTTTAGCTTTTTAAAAACAGTTATCACACTTAAAATACATCTTCTCACAGAATCAAAAATATTTCATACCACATTCTCTCTACCATAACTCAAATGGCAAACTTTTTCGGCTCTCCTACTCTGAATGAACTATACTTGGGTAAATCTTCTCCAAATTGTGATGTCAAGAACTTAACCAAATATTCAAAATTTAGCTTAATCCAAAGTACAGCAGAACTACACTAGCTCTACAACTACCAACTAATATGGCCTCTAACAGCTATTTGCCATCCAATTTTTACATTTAAGCATTCATAATATATACTTTCCAAGGTGTGGTCAGCTACAACTTGAACATCTTAGGAACGGCTATCAACTGTTTTACTCTTTTATGTACCTGATTTTTGTTTTTGTTTTCAACCTGAATGCTAGATTTGACACTTGTCCCTATTAAATTTCATCATCTTGGTTTTCACCTAGCAATCCATCAATGTAAATTTAAATCATTATTCTGTGATTTGCCTATTAATTATCTCATCTAGCTCTATGCCATCCCAAAGAGGAAATCATACTATATTTTTTAAACAGAATCGATGACTGAAATTTCCTTTCAGGATGACACCTAACTTATTTGGAAATAGCTGTTCATCATCAATAAGCCTTTCAGAACACATTTCTTCGTCTTATCCACAAAGCTACTATAAGACACACTATAGCATGTAATATAACTATTATTCTGTGAATTAGAGGAGCACTAAGGGTGCCTGGCATAAATCTGAGTAAAAGGGGGATTCATCATATCATATTTGACTTAGAATTCAAATGTTAGACAAGAATCAAGTAAATTCTGTGATGAATATTTCCCACTGTTTTAAATTAGTAAATTATCTGTTGTATCATGGTCACATTCTTAACACTGATAAAAATAATTGCTTAAAATCCGATATGACTAAACACAGTAAATACTTAATATCTATTATTTCATTAAGTCTGGGAAAACTGAAGTCAATTATGTATGATGATATACTAACAAGTTAAATACACTAAATAAAATTAATATTTATAGCACTTATCAAGAATTTTTCAAAAATTAATGATATATTTATAATTTTTATTTCATTATTTTCAGTTGTTATAGCTAGATAACTACATTATATTTAATCTGTAATTTAAAAATGGAGAGATGTTAAATGAGAACATTGCTCATGGTATTTTGAATTGTACATAAAACATATAAAATAATATGAAGAAAAAATTATTTAAAAAAGTATTTTAATAAACTGGTACACTGGCATTCAGAATAAGAAACACTATAACAAGATCTGATAATTATCATCAATCACATAATGACTGTTTTAAAAACCTAAGGGCAAATTTAAAAAGACATATTAGCACTTTAAAAACAAAGGGACCACCAAAAGAAATATTGCAAAATGTATCAGAGGCAAACATTATTAAACATAAGACACCACTTAAGCAAGAATACTATTCCCTTGAAGGGGTGAAGACAGTTGCTAATATTAGCAGAGATAAGAGCTGCCTGAAATTCTTTCCTTAATAACACCATGCTAAAAATAAAATGGTTTACCACATTTCAAAATAAACACATTGCTTTACATATGCATTTCAATCATTTAAATAATAAGTAAAAGTCTATTTAACTGGATTCAAAGTGTTTTCTCTTATATTTGCATTTAATAAACATACTAGGAAGATTTGCTCTCATTTTTATAGCACATTCAGAATTTTAGAGGTCTTGCCATACAAATAGATGACATGGCCCGTGTAAGTAAATTCCACATCCTGTGTGACGTGTTACTCATTAGCTATTAAAGGATTTGAGATTAGATCTTCTACTAGATTAAATTAAATTATCTGCTTGGCTTTAAAAAATTATCTACTTTCTCTATAAAATATTTTTTCTATCAAGAAAACCACAGGAATCTCAAAAGAATAAATAGGGCAGTATTATCATTACAAAGTAGTAATATCAAATGCTTAAAGAAAAGCTAACATAGACCACAAGTAAATATTTTGTTGTCTTTACAAAAAAAAAAAAAATTAAAGCAGTGCCATGTCAGCATGGGAAAGGGAAAATGTCCAAGGAACTGAGGTAATTACCTCAGTATATGATCAAACTACAAAAATCCTTTTTAATTTACAAAGATATGTTAGGACAAAGTTTGAAGAAAGGCATTTTTAGCTCAGTCTGTATTTTCTGTAGTTTAAAAAAATAAACTTTATTATTTTGATTCTACTTTAAGGAGACAAGGCCTTTAAAAAGACCCACTCATAAAAACTGCCAGCTGCTGCTCACACTCTCTCTCCTTCCTTTCTCCATTTCTGATTCCTTTCTTGAAGAATTCTATGATTGCTACCACAGGATCTGGAATATATAGTGTTTGTATGCATGCATTGCAAGTGGTATATAGGAGAGGGTGATGAGTAAGCAGTGTCTAGAGAATTAATTTTCTGAATATGTTTGTGTAAAACATGACAGAAGACCTGGGAAAAACAAAACAGGAGACTGTAAACTCTTCTTCCCCCCATCAAATAAATTTCTTTTCTTGGAACCAGATCACAGATTCTGAGTTCAGCCAATTATGGGTTTAAGTACACTATAGGACCTAAGTACATTAGAGTACATAAGACTTAAGTCCTTTTGAGCATCTTCTACATTTTCTTATGTACTTCTCATAACAGTGTAAGGGAACATATGGTATTCTCTTTTTTATAGATCAAGTGACTCTGGCGTAAGGCCACACAGCTGGCTTACAACACAGCAAAAGTTTCACACCAGTTCCTCAAAATCCTAATTCTCTATACTATGTGCCTCGTTGCCTTTGAGAACTTATCCTCAATTTATCCATATTCATGACATTGTTTCCTATGTGAAATGTCTTTTGAGAATCAACTGATTACACAAAATGAACAAAATCCATTTTGAAGTTAAAAACAAAATTACTGATGTCAAAATCATGTGATATATGTCAGCCAAAAAGTCTAACTAGCACATCAATTACCTAACTGTTTAAGTGATATAACTCTATTGATTTTGATTCAAACACTAATCTTATAGTATTTGAGAAGAAATATTGTTGCAATATTTGGCAGGATTTCAAAAGTAAAATCATTTCAACTAGTAATTTATATGAATGCTCACTATTATTTCTGTTTCATTCTTAGTTTATCCATTTTCCATATTTGTGAAAAAACGAATTACATGACTTATCCAAAAAAAAGACTGCATTTTAATACAAACATTAAGTATGATATAGCACAAATAGTCATTTAGAACTTCCCTCAATGCAGGCCACCTAAAACTAGGGGCAGATTTTTTGAGACATCTCTGTCTCAACGTTGATATCAGAAATGAAGGCATTTCTAAACACAGCAAACACTTAACACCTCACACAGGGTGCGGAATTTACTCACGTGGACCATGCCATCTATTTGTATGGCAATTTATCTTTGTTAAAGCTCTTTTACATACCTCAGCTCATTTAATCCTCATAAAAATTCTAGAAGGTAGGTAGGGCAAGTGTTATTGTCATTTTACAAAGGAAGGAATAGGCTCAGAAAAGTTTAATGGTTTCACAAAGCCATATAACTAGTAGTGCAATTAAAATCCAGAGCTAATTAATCCCTTCCAAAATCAAATGTTCTTTCCAAGACATCAAACCATTTTTACAAGTTCTGTTTAGTCTGGTTACTAAAAGTTATTGGTAATCTTGGTCAAGGTTACTTTCACAGTAAGGAAAAAAACCCTGAAACACCTAGCATTTCTAAGAAATTTGAGTTAAAATTGTTACAATTCAGCACATTCATCATAAGAAATGGAATGGATGGAGGTATAAAAGTTGGGAATATAAAAATATAAATTTTAAGCATACATATGGAGTTTCAAAAAAACTTTTATTCTCTCTAAATGTGAACTAAAGTAAAAACATTTAAATCTTATTTTTCAATCCTTGATAAATATCTATGGAAATGTAAAAATATATCCTTGTAAGTTTGAAACTCACAAGAGAACATATTGTGCATTTTGACTTTACAGTCTATATAGCACAGCCTTTGGGTTCAGAGAATCTGAATCTGATTATCAATTCTGCCAATTACTAGCACTGTAACCTTGGGCAACTTAAGGTGTGTGATTCTCAATTTATTCATTTGTAAAATGGAGATAACACCAAACTCAGGATTACTTTGGGGAATTCAAATCCATAGACGGACAGTACTTAGAATATAGTAAAAACTGAATCAAATTGTAACTTTTATCACAAAATGTTATAAATGTTTCCTTTTTCTTTTTTTCTACAGTAAGTCTACATCTCAGCCCTGGTCTTCAGTAATTCAAATTTCCATTAAACCAGAAGGAAAAATTAAACACATTCATTTTGAAGTTAAGGCTTTAAAAAAACCAGTTTAACGATAAAGTTGTAAAGGCCCTGAAAGATTGCATGTTCTAGTTCTCCTTTCTAGAAGGAAACAGCCCACAGAGGTTAAATATCTTGTTCACAGGAGACAAAACAATCCCAGGAAGGGCCCAAAGTACCACAGGCACGGCTCTCGGGTCCACCAACTGACCATGTAGCTGTCTGGAATTCAATTTATCATTTGGCACTTGGTATTAACATTTAAGAAAAGAACCCTGCTAGTTAAAAATTTTTCAATGTCTATGGCCATGCCACCTTGAATGTGCCTGATCTTGTCTGATCTTGGAAACTAAACAGGTTTGGGCCTGGTTAGTACTTACATGGGAGACCACCTAGGACTATCAAGTGCTATAGACATTAAAAAAAAAAATCACTTAGTTTTCCAGTTACCTCAAAAATAAGTGAGGAATTAGTAAAACATTTATTTAAATTCTTGAAAGCCAATTCTGTGGGCTATTCAAGTAGCTATATGAAAAACAGAGAAGGTAAGTTCTTGATGAGACTTTGCTAGCTAGAGAGAAGTTAGTGTGCTTGCAAAGTACCTCTTGATGTATAATTTCAATAAAGAGTAGTTATTTTGAAAACCAAACCTATCAGTCCTCACCTTAAAAATGCAGACTTCTTTTTATGCCTTTTTTCAACCAGTCTTTGTATAACACAAACAACACATCTATTCTAGAATTTCTATCACCTCTACTAATTTAGGTAAGAACTGAACAAGCCTAATCACAAGAGTTCTTGAACAGCAGTCCCACCCTACCCTAAAGAGTAAAAACCAAAACCATCAAAATGGTGAAAAAACTTAAATAAAAAATATTACTTTTAAACTGTCAGCCTGCATAATGTTCCCGTAAGTAACCTTACAACAACAGAATAATGAAGGAAAAAATTCAGTTTTGAAACATTTTAAAGGTTTTGATTATTTGTCAACAAATAGAGAATTTCCATATATTTTTGAAAACAGTGCTATTAAAAACTATGCCATTTTAAAAATATATAATTAGCATAACAATTAAGATAGAAAGCACATAAGCTATTCCTCATTCCTCCATTTCCATGTTCTTGGTCATATAAAACAAAATCATCTATTAGTTTTTAGTAGAAATCAATTTTACATTTATAACAGTTAAAAACATGTGTTTTCAACAAAAGGTGCTGGAATAACCATATTCAAAAATATTGACCTTGTGCCTCATCAAATTCAATACTCAAAAATTAACTCACGATGGATCACAGACATAAATGTAAAAGCTAAAACAGTAAAACATTTAGAAGACAACATAAGAGACAATCCTTGAGACCTAAAGCAAAGATTTCTTAGATATAACACCAAAAGCATGGTCTACAAAATAAAAAACAAATCAATAAATTAGATGTCATAAAAATTCAAAACTTTAACAATTCAAAAACATGATTAAGAAAATGAAAAGTCAAACAGACTGAGAAAATATTCGCTACAATAAGGGACTTGCACCCAGAATTTATAAAGAATTCTTATAACTCAACATATGAGATGGCAAACGACTCAATAAAAAAAATGAGTGAAAGATAGGAACAGATAGCTCACTCAAGGAGAAATATAAATGGCTAATAAGTACACAAAAGGCTGTTCAACATTAATAGTGCTTAAGAAAATGCAAATTAAAGTCACAAAGACATACCATTTCAAATCCATTAGAATGGGTATAAGACAAACCTAACAAATGTTGGTGAGGATGTGGCAAAATGAGAACACTCATACACTTTGGAAAACAGTTTGCAGTTTCTCAAAAAGCTAAATATAAAACTATGATACGACCCAGCAATTCTATTTCTAGTTATCTCCCCAAGATATATAAAAACATATCTCCAAACACTTAGATGTGAATGTTTATGGTGGCATTATTTGCATTAACCCAAAACTGAAAACAATGTCTACCAACTGGTGAATGTAAAGACAGAATGTAGCACACCCACAAACTGGAATATTATTCAGCAATAAAAAGGAACTACTGACACATGCTATGTCATGCATGAATCTCAAAAACATTGTTCAAGAAGCCAGATATGACAGACTCTACACTGAATGATCCCATTTATAAGAACTGGCCAAAGAACAGAAATTTATAAAGACAGAAAACATTAGTGGTTTTCCGAGGTTGAGGATAGGAATAAGGATTAATTGTAAATAGGCATAAAGGATCCTACTGTAGTAACAAAATTGTTCTAAAATTAATACATGTTGGAAATGCACTACTTGGTAAAGTTACTAAAAATCAGTGAATTGTCCACTTGGAATCAGTAAATTTTATAATGTCTAAAATATATCAACAAAGTTGTTTTTAAAAATGCATGTACTTTTGTTTCTTATCTCTTAAAGAATTAAATCACTTTTGATTGTAGCAACTCTTTAATTTGTATTAAATGACTGTACTAATTCTAACCTTGGAAGGGAAAACCACAATCTAACTTTAGAGAGGCTCTAACACAGTATTAGGAATACCCCTCATTGGACACAGGACTGCTCATAAATCAAAGTACCTTCTGTTGGTTTATATTTTAAGAAGCCAGTGCCTGGAAGCTGCTCAAGAGTAATACAAACAAAAGAGATTTAAACTGTCCTTTGACAACGAGCCAATTGATTTGATGGATGTTTTAGTCTACATTCAAATTATAGTTGAAGAATTTAAAGAAATAAACAAAAATTTAAGTTATATAACTTTGAGAGTGTAGATCCAGAACGCAAAGGTGCTGTTTATGCAAATGAATCATATCAAAACACAATAGTCCTTAGTAATGATATTTAATGACAAGTAATGTTTCAGGTTTTAATCCAATCCCCAGATCTTCCTATATTCATTCTAAACATATTCTGACTACCCACTCAATTTATGAGGTCTTTCAAAAATAACCCAAAGAATCACAGCCCTCCTGAGACTTCAAAGAATTTTACAAACTTTTCAGGTCTGGACATAAATACTACCTTTTCTGTAAGGCCTTGCCTGACACCTTATGGAAAACTGCTGACCTCACAAAATTCCCTGCCTCCTTCCCTGACTCATTTTTCTCATTAGTACTAAACATGCTATGTATTTTACATAACACATTGTGATTATTGTTTGTCTTCTCCTACTAGCATATGAACACACAAAAAAAGAATTTTAAAACTGGTTTTGCTCCTTGCCGGATCCCCATTACCTACAACAGTGCCTACAGCACAGTGTAGGTGCTCAATAAGTGCTTTCTAAACTAGCGAAAGGGTATCAGATATATGTAAGTAAATAAGAGCTGATCCTTGCCACAGGAATGAATGATGAATTTCTTCTGTTTAACAGACTTAAAATATGTATTTTAAAGAAAATAGAGTACTCAAGAGTAAAATCTCCAGACTGCCTAGCCATCATTTCTATCGCAAAAAGGGGGGTGGTGTGGGGGAGGCAGGAAGCTAACCTATATTTACCTATAATGAATTTGCAACAATCAGTAGAAAATATTTTTAATAAACTGGCTCTGGTTCTGGAGAGAGGACTAATTAATTAAATCCCATGTGATAGCTGTTAATAACAAAAAAAGGAAAGTTTAACACTTAGTAAGAAGTAAAAAATTTCAACAGTAGCATGTTTTTCTACACCCAAAATGAGATCCCATCACCAACAAAACAGATCTCAGCAGAATCTGCTTTAGCGGTTTTGGCCTCCTCAGCCACACACCCTCCAAGGTGCGACACCAAGAAACCTTTTTTCTCCTCGCATCCCAGAAGCTCTCCTAGAACCACTTTACAGATGCCAAACAACCTCAGACTTCCCAGTTCTG
Source organism: Macroglossus sobrinus (assembly GCA_004027375.1). NCBI lineage: Eukaryota > Metazoa > Chordata > Mammalia > Chiroptera > Pteropodidae > Macroglossus > Macroglossus sobrinus. The sequence goes on from PVKZ01000444.1 coordinate 597,786, forward strand.
ACTGACTCCTGACCCAATCCAGCCGCACTTCAGCATTATCACACGCCCTGCAGAAAGATCTACCCACCTCTCAGGCCCCAAACATCCCCGAAACCGTCAGTTCCATCAACCCACAGTTATGTAGCGTGAAAGAATCCGGATAGGGGCCTCCACCCTGGCCAGAAATGGAAGACATTTTACACCTCATCCTGGTTTTGCCAGTTTCTGTGTGACCTTGGGCATAGCCCTAAATGTCTAAGGGTCCCCATCTCTTCACCTTCAAGGTGAGGATGTCACCTGCAGCAAGCTGCTGCAAGGATTAAATGAAATCACAGGTAAAGCACCTAACAGGGCACCTGGCACGAAATGGGAACCCGAAATCACCAGTAACGGGTGGTATTCCCCAGTCCTATCCAGACGGTCTCGGAGCTGTAGGGCACCTTACCCAACAGTCCAAAACCTCCGGGTTTCGGAGAAGAGGGCACTGAGGTCCGGGCGGGAGAAGAGCCCTGCTCCCGACCACCGGGACAGGCCCTGGCACCCCGGTCGCCTGTCCCCTCGCCTGAACACCTCGCTTCTCCTCGCCCGGCCCCCGCCGGCTCCAGGCACCGCTGCGGAGCCAGGTGGTGCCCAGCAGCGCCCGCCGCCCTGCCGGGCCCCCCAGACCCCGCGCGGCCCGGAGCCGCTCCACCTGCCGCCAGGCCCGCGCCCACCGCCCGCCCGCCCGCGGCCCCGGGCTCCGGGGCTCCCACGGCTCCCACGGCTCCCACGGCTCTGCCCGGCCTCGCGCGAAGCGGGCAGCCGGCACGGCGGCCGTGGCCGCGGACTCAACTCTTCACTTTGCCGAAGGTGCCGACGCCCAGCGTGTCGCCCAGCACGTAGTGCCCGATCTTCACCCGCCCGTCGTGCTTCTGCTTCTCAGCCATCTTCGGCGCGCGCAGCCTCGCTCCGCCGCGGCCGCGGGCTCCCGAGTGCTGCCGCCGCCGCCGCCTACCCACAGTGCAGCGGGCCGCGGGGGGCGGGAGCGGGGTGCCGGGGGGCGCGGGCGCGGGCGGGGGCGGGGCCCGCCCAGGTGCGAAAGGCCGAGGCTCGGCGGGCGGGGCGCGCGCTGCCCACGGGGTTGGATGGGGCGAGCGCGGGGCTGGGTGCGCTGAGCTGAGCAGCAGCCGGGGAACCAACCCGGACAAGGAGGGTCCCCGAGGAAGAGGTGGGGTGCGTTGGAGGGGGGTGGGTTTGCAGCGGGCGGAGCCACCTCACCTGGGGGTGAGGCCTGAGAGCGAGAGTCCGCTGCAGGGGCCCTTTAGGTGGCACACTGAAGGGAGTGATATGTGAGGATGACATTGGGCCGGATCCTAGGATATGGAAAGAGGTGGAAGGAGAATTTGAAGAATGGAAATAGGCCCACAGTGTGGGGAAAGAAAGGTTGTAAAAAACGGCTACGTGAGTCCAAGGGATTCGGGTAGGAGGCGGTGGGAACCGGCTTTCATCCAAGAGCGGTAGGCGGAGAGCCGCAAGGAAGTTTCTCAGATCACCGGCTGAGTGTTTTCATACAGGTCAAGTGCTCCCTTCAGTCGGTCTCCTCTACGTGTAATTCTCGATTATTTTCCTATAGGTGGAAGAGACCCTCTCCTCCCGAGCTTCCAATTTTAATTTGCACGGTTCGTCAGTTAATCACAGCCACAGTATTTGCTCAATTGTATTTTAGCACATGCTTATATAAATACATAGTATAGAAATAGTTTGCTATAGAATGGTGCAGAAATAGTGAAAAATGAAAAGAGAAACAATGTAATGAGCATAGAAAGTATACGTAGACACAGAAATTGTGAAGAGCAAGGGCAATTTAAGGGCACAAATTAACGAATAAATGTGATATAAACGAGGGAGGAAAATGGTGTGAGGGATCTAGAAGCATGACGACAGGTTATTAAAGACTGAAAACAATTTAGTAATGAAGTGATTGTAAATGTCCCTCCCTCCACCCCTCCCTCCTCTTCTTCCATGTTGTCCTATTCTTTAATGTTACCTATCTTGCAGTGATTAAAACTTATTTGCTATTTGATAATAAATGTTTAAGGATTAGTTGAACTTCTTTTTACATTGTACATGATAGTAGAGTTTCAAGGTCACAGTCCTCAAACAAATCTCTTATCACACTGTTTATATATATACAGAGAGAGAAATGTATTGGTCAGAAAGAATAAGATAAATTATAAATACCCAAATGGCATAAGTACATCTATTCTTGTTCAGACACCAAAACAAACTGATGAGAGATGATCACAGCTTATAAATTATAGATATCACCGCTGTTGAACAGAGGCTATTTTTGTTCATTCTCGAGATCACCTTTCTTGCTGACAAGAAGTATCATTTAAGAATCACTCTACCTAGCTGGCAATTTGGAGAAAATAGTCAGTTATTTTTCATACTGAACCTTCATTTGGTTAAAATTCACTCTCACTATTCATTCAAGTAGGAAAGCAAGATACCCATTCAGCTTTTGGAATATAAGATATATGTCTTTCTCTTGTTCTACATTCCACTAAAAGACATTGAAAAGTCTATTAGATTGGTTTCTTGAAGCTGTATGAAGACAGATTATAGAGATTTTAATGCATTTTGCACTGTCAAATGTTGATAATTACAACTTAAATTATTATATATTTCATAACTATGATCCTTACCTAACTACTATGAACTATCGTGTAGCTTTATTTTTGTGCCAAACTAGTGTATGATCCTTTGTTGATTAAAAAGTTCATTTAAACACAATTATCTCATTTAATTGTTATAAAAGAAATTTATTATTATCCGCATTCTATAGATGATAAAATTTAGTTTTTCCCTTTGCCCAAGGCTGATGAGCTAAGTGAAAGAGTCTGACCTCACATCTAGTTCTGACTTGTCCTTTATCTTTCTGCTATACTACAGCTGCCTATAAAAACATATGATGCTCTCTGTAAGTTTAAAATCTTCACAATTATAGTCCCATTTTTACTTTTGTATTTCTAGGACAGGCCAATAATATAACCCTTTAAACGTACATTTTAGTTCTTTTCCTGACTTTAATTTAGAGAAGAGATTGAATAAGTGGGCGAGAAGGGAGGGAAAGGACGAGTTCTGGCAGCACTCAGCCTTCTATTGCCCTGAACATTTCAGATATGGTTCCATATTTGCCTCTCCGTACTCAGCAATACAAACCTGACAGTTAATCAGACCGAATCTCCTTTAGAGTCATGTCCCTTGAAAATTTCACTCCCCCAAGACGTCTGGTAAATACAATTTTCCACTTTATTATTTTCCAGTTGATGTTTTAGAGTCCTTGTGTTGTTTAGTACCTATCTCAGAAGTAGTGACCCAGGCAGTTATTCAGTTCTTAACCCTAGTCCAACTGTTACTGCTTTACCCTGCTACTACTGGGTCTTTGGGGTTATTTTACTTCAAATATTCTAAAGCAGGGCCTGAATAGGAGAATAATTGGGTGTCACTAACCTAAGGAACTACACTAGATTCTATCAATACTATCAATAACCAGTTCCTTCAAGTCTTTGCTCATTGAGTCATCTTCTCAGTGAGGCCAATCTACTCTAACCAACCCTATTTAAGTTGCAGTTTTATCTCACACATAGTCCCTGCCCTGAACTTTCCATCCCCTTAACTTCTTCAACTTATTTCTAACATACTATTTACTTATTTATTATGTCTTTTGTTTGGTCTGTCTCTCCCAACTAGAATATAAGCTTCACAAGAGAGAATTATTTTCTCTATTTTGTTCACGATGTATCCTCAGTTCACCCAAATAGTGCCTTACAAATAATAGATACCCAAATAGATTCAGGTTGTGTGACATCTTACATTTATACAATGTGGGTGATGTCTTTATTTAAAAAACAATACAAAATTGAACATGAAAGTGAATATTTAAATAAAGAACTATAAAATTTTTAAGCAGATAAACACCCCCAAATTCAGGGGGGAAAAACTTAGTTATTTAATTATTTAACATACCTTTGTAATGATTGTTTTCTACATTTTTTGGTTATATATTCTTTGATTGCCTTTCATATTTTGTAACATTTTTATAGAGAGAATAGAAAGATAATTCTGTTCTTCCTCTTATGTGATCGATCAAGTTTTTGTTAAATGATTCTCTTCAGGATTCCTATAGCACTTTTTCCATGTAGCTAATAAAGCACCTGTCAATTCTGTTATTATATATATAATTTATGTATATCATATATTTATATATTTCATATGTAAAGAAATGTTTTATTTTTACATATAAAACAATATACTTCATCTGCATTCCTAGAGCCTAATGGAACCTGGTACATCATTCCAGTAATATTTGTTAAATTGAAATAAAAAAGATGATTTCTAAGCTATGTCATCAAAGAACAAGAATACAGGGAAGAGCACTTTAAAAAGAAGTCAAAGTTAACAGCAAATTTATTTTATACATAAACATGTTAAATACAAAGCAAAATTTTCCATCATGGTGCAATAGTCAATAATGAGGTTGGGTATAGGCAAAAGCCAGAACATACTGGGCCTTAAACATTCATGATAAGGCATTTCTGTTATTATTCTACAGCTTAGAATAAAAAGAAAGTTGGATACTCAATAATTAATGAAGTGTGTTAATAGTATCTTATAGTAATACAAGCCAAACATTTATGAAAATTATAAAAAATTATAAAAATGTTCAAACATACAGCAAAGTAAAGTACTAAAATACTTCCCACCCTCAACATTTTAACACTTACCAATCTGTCCTTGCACTTTTAAAATTTGTTTGTTTCTTGAGGTGTTTTAAAGCAAATAAACATAAAGATTATTTCACTGGTAAATACTTCAATATGTAATTCTAACAGACAAGGGCTTCTTTTTAGCATTACCATATTACCATTATCACATCTAATAAAATCAACAATAATTCCCTAAGAATACTCACTCTATGTTCAATTTTCCTTGATTTTCTTAAAAATATAATTTTACTTTTGGTTTATTCTAATCAGGATCAAAAAAGTCTACAGTTACCATTTTGTAGTTATGGCTCTTATGTCTCTTTTAATCTATAATGGTTTCCCCTTGCCCTCTTCTTTTTTTTAAAAAAAAAGTCATTTATTTGTTGAAAATTGAATCATTTTACCTGCTGAATATCTCAAACTCTGCTGGAATTAGCTCAGTTATTATTCTTGATCATAAGAGGTTGTATGGTGTTGCAGACAAAGCACATTGTTTAAAAACAAAAATCTCTAGTTTGTGTCCTAGCTTAGCCACTGAGCAGTGTATCCTTAAAGAGATCAATTATGTCATATCTCATTAGTAAAACTTGTAGTGTTGGACTAGATTATATTTAAAGTTCTTTTCTGTTGTTAGGAAATTCAACTCCTAAATCCTCATTTTAGAATGAAACTATCAAAAGGAAAAGATAAGAAGATTACTACAAAGTACTGCAGGCTGTAGTCCAGGGTATCTCAACAAATAGTTTTATCTTGGTACATTTTCCCTACACACATTTACCTCTTGACATTTATTGTTATTGGTTTGTAAGGTTGATAGAATATTACCTGGTCCAACCCCTTGAAAAAGATAAGTAGATGCAATACATGTGACAATACTTAAAATCCTCTTAAGGAAAATGTAATATATAACTTTGCTATTTTTATCAGCTTCCCTAGTAACAAATATTAAAGTTAACATAATTCATTTCCATTTTGTGGCTGAGTACATTTCTAAATTGCTTCAATATGAGTCAACATTGTAATTTTCAGTGTAGCTGAGAAAAAATAAAACATTTTGGATCAGATTTCCTCCATGAGCAGATGCATTAATTGGAATAACAAAGGTTGTTTGCTTTGCTGTATAAACATTATGGATCTGACAGCATTCTTAGAATCTTGCTTTCATGTGTGTCTTGACAGTTTGTCTGAAAAAAGCTCAAACACACTTTTAGATCAGTTAAACCAATTATTTCCCCACTGGAAAGGATTCAGTGCCTATCTATACTGAATACTTTTAAACTGCTGAGGTTTGACTAAGAAGATACCAATGTCACTTTGAATTGATTATCATTTTTGTTAGGGTTGTACTTTGGAATTAAAAAAAACTCTTGACAAAACTGTACAGTGTACATGTTATTTGAAGTCTTTTATGATACACTTTTAATGACCTCGAGTGGGTGTTAATACTTTGGCTTGTTGGCTCACTCCTGTTAACATTAACTACAAAGCTTTGATGTAATTAATTATTGCTGACCGAAGATCAATTAGGTAATTTAAAAATTTCCAAATGCTCTGTAAATGATAAAATAATTCTCCCTCCAAGAATAAAGACCTTTAAAATAGCCAGAGAATTCAATTTCTCTTTTAAATTAGAATGTGGGCTTGCATTAGGTGCCCTTAACTACTTAACTACTGACTCATAACTATGAGGTTCTGATTCTGTGAAATTAAATGTGTTACTACTTTTTTTGAAGTATCAATTAGTAAACTTTTCACTCTTGAATTTTAAAATATCGATAGGTCTTAAAAGTGGTATAGACTTGCTATTCCACTGATTAAAGTTTTCCAGATTCTTTGAGTATATTGTTTCTTGTTCTAAATATATTCCTTCACTGAACAAAGCTGTATTAAATGCCTATTGAGTGCTAGGCACTTGTCTAAGCAGTGGGATAATGTAATGACTAAGACAGTCATGGTAGTAGTGTGTGTTGTTTACCACTCATAATGTTAGCATTCGTTAAAGAAAAAATTAATCATTAACTTGTTAAAAAAGATAAGGCAGACTTTATTCAGGACTATTGCAGCAGTATAGGAACTACCACAATGGAGTTTTGCAGAGTGAGAAATTGATCTCAACTATGAATATAACAAAATAAAGTGAGGATTAATAATCAAGGAGTAGAGTGGGATGGTCACTGGGAGAAATATTACTAAAAGGGTGTAATTTTTTGCTAAACTGACCTAACAGGACATTTGCTGAAGGCAGGCCAAGGTAGTAGAAAGAATAAGGAATTTTGCTGAATATCAAAGATCATTATCCTGGCTAAACTGACTTAGCAGGATTATTGCTATAACTGGGCTCTTGAGGATATGTCCAAAGATGGGCTCAGTTTGGCTCAGAGGAGCCTGATAGGAATTAGGTGAAGGAGAGAGTCTTTGTCACATTTTAGTGGAAGAGCCAGACAATAAACAAATACACAGTAGTCCCTCCTTATCTATGGGAGATACATTTCAAGACCCATAGTAGATGTCTGAAACCACAGGTAGTTCTGAACCCTGTGTATACTATGTTTACATACCGATACACACATAACTATGATACAGTTTAATTTATAAACTGAGCACAGTAAGTGATTAACAATAACATAATAAAAATAGAACAATTATAACAATAAATTACAATAAAAGTTATGTGAATGTGATCTCTCTCACTCTTTCAAAATAGTTGATAACTAATTTGATAAACAACTACTAAGTGATGGGTGGGTAGCATATACAGCATGGATACACAAGACAAAGGGATGATTCATGTCTCAAGTGAAACTCAGATTTCTGGTATGGTGCTGTGGATAGATGAATCTTCCTAAAACAGTTTTTAACCTATTACTTCCTTTCTTAAAAATGTTTAAAGACTTGTCTGAAGATTAATGTTTAAAACTCTATAGTCTGGAATTCATAGACCCTTAAAATCTGCCTTCATGGCATGCCCTTTAACTTCCTGAGGTTCCTCCCTGGAACTCAGGGTCTTAGTAGAATTCGGTTTGAAAGTATTGGTCTACAGAGTAAAATGCAAAGTCTTTAAGTCGCATTCAAGGCCTTCTATAATCTGGCACCTGCCAACCTAATTTCTTGCCTTGTCTTCCTTACTCAAACCTCTAACCATAGGAAATGTCTTTCTACTCTGTATCCACATCAAGCTATACTAGACTGCTATACCTTTCTCTCATTGATTTCATTGTCTGGAACTTCTTTATTCCTTGGTACTCTCTATCGCAGTCTGCCAAACAAATCCCTCCACAAGTTTCAAAATCCACCTCTTTCATGCAGCCTTTCCTCAACCTCCCAGATACATTTAACCATTCTATCTTTAATAATTCTGTGTACATTATACTTAATTAAATCCATCATTATATCTGGTCCACCATTTGACTATGAATCCCTTGAGTGCAAGCATTGTGAACATACTAAGCACTTAATACATGCAAGTTGAATGAATGAGTAACAAATGAATGAAATCTCAGTTCAGGCAAAATTTTATCTTAATTTACCTATCCCCTTCCAGGTAGCACTAAAGGATTCTTTCTGTTTATTCCTGTAAGGCCCTATATCACTTCTGTTTATTCTTGAAAGGTACACTATCACTTCTGTTCTCGCACTATATTGTGCCATCGTGTTTGTTCTATGGCATTTCTCCCTTTTTTGGTGTATGTGTCCCATGCCTGAAATATGCAAGGATATGGATTTATCCTGTTAATCTTTATATTCCAGGCACTTAAGTTCTCAATAAATGTTTTAAGAATGTATTGTTTAATAATTAAAGGGTTATCTTACCTTTTAAAGTCTTATATCATGTAATCATGCCCATCTTTTTCCACCTTCACAAAGTATTCCCTAATCACCCTTGGCAAGAATTCATCTTCCACTCTGGCATTCTATTAAGCTATAGCTGTATCTCTGTTGTGTAATTATTATTTTCAAGGACAGTTGTTGATATAGAATGACTACAAAAGTTTAAGAACATGAAAACATTTATTCTTTGTTATATTCCTATAGCATTGTGATTCTCAACTCTTCCTTTTTGTGTACTGCTGTACATGAATGGCATGCACCCCTACGAATTCCTAGAGAACTGAGCATAATTCTACCCTTGGCCTTTGGAGAAAGTCACAAAAGCAATCCTCTTGAGTCTAATGATTTATTTTGTCATAATAAACAATTAAACTACTGCATTTGTACTATCATTAGTAACATTTTCGGACAACCTCTTGTCCCTCTGAGCCTTCTATATTGTAAGCATTCTTTAATCAATTTGAGAATGAATAAAAGAAGGAAGGAAAACTATTTGCACTACCAAGTTCAGAGGGAATTCAGACTTGGCCTTTGTACAAAACTACTTTATTTATTTATTTATTACTGTTTAGAATAATTTATTTGTATGAGCTAGAGGAAGACAAAATTGTCCTTCATAAACCAAATTCTAGATAAAATAATAGTTTTACATTAAAATTTTAGGCTTCTTTCCCCAGGTCTTGCTAACTTTGGAAACAAATAGAAATGTTACAGAAAGTTAGTTTTCCCTGAGATTTTATTAAGTTCTGACTTCTCTCTTCTCTGTGGAACCCAAGTGACCCAAATTCTTCCATTTCCCAGTGCTCCTCAGTACTCTTTGTTCATCTGGCACCTTCTGCAGCCATCATGACCCTCAAAATTGAGGAGGAGGAAATTTTTTTTGGTTATTTTATTTTCCCAATGACAACACTATTTAATAATCAAAAAGATGATTGTGTTCTTTTAGTGTACAGCTCCTTACAATGCAGAACTTGAAATAAATTTCTCAGGAAAAGGACTGGGCACCATGTGAAGGACATCATCCACACACAGCTATAAGCAGTTAACCCTGCTAACCATAACTGAATAGCCCAACTCTAATGTAATTGTCTGGCTGCCTTCTTATACCACTTGGGGGATTCTTACCATCTCTAGGAACGCCTTCCACTTGCCAAAAGATCGGAGGCAGCATTTTCCCCCCAACTTTGTTTTTCCTTTTTGTGTCATCATCCCAGTGCCCTGGAAAGCTCCGCCTATTACTGAGAAAAAGGGAGAAGGGAGAACAAAGAAAAGATCCCCATGTAAATTTGACACTTTAGGGATCTTGCCAGAATTCAGAAAGTGAGCATGTGATTGGTATCCTCGTTATGATCCTGCTCCTATACTCCTTATTTATTTATCCACCTGATAGCTCACAAAGATTATGTAATAAATTGTATTGAATTTCAGGCACACTTGCCTACAGACATAAATTAGGGAAATGCTAAATATTATAATGCATAATGAAAAATTTATCGCAGCATCTGCCATGAATTTTTCCAGGAAAAAAAAAAAGTGATCTAAGCTATCTTCAACTATAGTCTCAAAAACGTGGCTTTGAAATCTTTCTCATGGAGAATAAAAATAAATCACTTTAAGTATCTTCCTTTATTTTTTTAAATGTATATTTCAAGACTTTTATAATGTATTTCAGATGTTATTTGGGGAACAGTGAAAAAAATAAATTTGGAGGCATTTTTTAAAACTAATTCTAATTTACTTTAATAAAACATAATTACTTTTAATATGAATTTTATTTCACATAACCACAATTGAACTTTCTATAAACTTTAATCATTAGAGAATTTTTTGGTAATTTAAATGCTAATTTTTTCAGAATGCAATTCAAGTCTCAAGAATTTTTCTCTGCCTAACATATTAGCTACAAAGAAGTATCTCATAAACAATACTGTTAGGGCTCTGACCTTCTCAAGAAGACATACTCACGAAACAATTTTAAAAGAAGTTACTTGTTTTTTAAATTGTGGATTAATATAGAACCTCATTATATATTTATTTCACCAAACTCTGTTAAGCTACACAAAAAGAAGTTACTTAATTATTGTTACTTATTTTCATTGCTTTCACCTGAAAAAGGATGCCACAGTATCAGTTAAAACAAGAGCATTCCACTCTGCTAAGTTTCTTGTCATACCAAGTAAACTCTACCATTCCCACCCACTGAAATTTATCAATATTGCAAAGGGGTTGTTTTTTCCTCTTCATAAAAGAGGGTGCCATGAACACATATTACTGAGCTTTATTTAAAGAGTCAAGTCTATTGAGAGGTACCAAATGAGGAAATATTTGGGTTGGTAGTAGAAGGAATGAATAGCTTTTATAAACTGGAGAAATGAAATATAAGTACAGTTAAAAGCACATTCTACACTTTATTTCCTGTTCAATAAAGAGTATTTTCGTGGAAATTAGCCAAAGGTTTTATGAATTGCTCCTTACTTTTTCTCATGAGTTAGGAACGTTTTTCAAATATAAATTAAAAAAATAAATTTCTACAAGAATTTGAATGTTCTCACTCCTTTGCTGTTGGGAGCTCTACATCATAGCTTTACATCATGAGTTTTGACTGGGTTTGTATCTCATAGAATCCTGAGAATAGAGTCAAGCATGACATAAAAACAACTTGATCTTATTGTATGGCAAATATTTCTCAGCATTAAGCAAAGACTTTTGAGATTTCAAATGTTAACTATTTTTAATTACTTTATATTTCTGCCATATGTTTAAATTCCTAAATTAAAAGTTTCTGAATATTCATTACAAACCTGATATTTCATGAGGCAAGCTGGTTTTACTATGTGGTTTAGATAATCTATTTAGTCTCTAAACTGTTATCACATCTTAACCAAGATGTGATAAAAAAGCCAAGTTCACTTGAACTAAGAAATCATATCCATTTGAATCCTCAAAAGTTTGGTTATAAACAATTAAGTTTCTTATGGTAAAATGACATGCATGTGTAAAAATCATGAGCAAATTATATTTCCTTTTATGTAGCTATATTAAAATAATATTTTGCACTCTTGTCACATGCTTAGTCTATCTAAAACCAGTTATAGAATTGCAAAGTTGTGCTTTGGGAAAGCAGAGGAAATTGTAGAGGTGATAGCTCTATATTATTTCTGGATGACTTGCAAAGATGCAATTTTGTATGAACTTTATTTTAAAATATTTTATGACCTAAATATGAAGTTTGAATCATGAAAAATATGCAATTGAGCCAAGCAAGTTTAACAATAATTATATAGAAATTGAAAGGTTTATTATATGTGTTGAATGGTAATAAAAACCAGTTTACATTCTACTACTTCAGTTTTTTTGAATTATCATCAGCTTTCTCATTCCTTTATATTATTGTCTGCTATTAATTGTGATGGCATGACATTAAACAATCTATTTGAAATCTTTTTAACTATGCTGCTATGGTAATAGTCCTCCTGACAGGCTCATAACTACATTATGTAAATCTCTGAAGGTTTTCCCAATAAACAAATCAAAGAAAGAAATACGGAGAAAATCTGATTCAAGAACTAATTTTCATAAGTAGTATAGTAAATGGATAGTAAATAACTTAGAAATATTTTCTAAATGTACAAAAACTACACTGGTGTCTCTCCCTCTCTCTCTCTTTCTTCCTCCCTTCCTTCCTCTCACACACATACACACACATTAGGCACACACATGCACATGCACACAGATTATCTGTGGGAAAATATTTGAGGTATATCAAACTAATACATGCATACCAATGATAAAGTTTAATTTATACATTGGGCATAATAAGAGATTAACAACAATAATTAATAAAATAGAACAACTATAGGAATATACTATAATAAACATTATGTGAATGACTTTGAGATAAATAAAATAAGGATTACTTGAACCTAACACTGTGATACTAAGATGCCAATCTCCTAATCCAGATGGCTATTAAGTGGATTGTGGGCAAGTAAGATATACAGCGTGTATACACTGGACAAAGGGATAATTCACACTCAAGCAGGATGCAGTGGGAAGTGAGAGATTTCATCATCCTCTTCAGAACAGCATGTAATTGAAAACTTATGAATTGTTTGTTTATGGAATTTTCCATTTAATGCTTTCTGACAGAGATTTACTGGGTGACTAAAACCACAGAAAGTGAAACTGCAGATGAGGTGGGGACCACTGTATTCTGAATTATACATGCATGGATTCACCCGGTCATTTGACGAACATTCACTGAGTGAGTGCCAGGGATGTTACTAGGCCTCAGGCATGCAAAGGTAATAGGTACTGCTCCTGTCTTCAGAAATGAACAATAATAAAGCATAGAAATAAGAAATTAGACGTAAGCATAGGTGCTAAGAAAGCCCCAAAGAGAAATGAATATGTTTTGTTTCGTACTTCCTTAGATTTAGTTACCATATCAGATTTCCTTCTCTAAACTTTCACTCTGGCTACTCTGGCTCTGAAACAATCATGTCTTTTATAAGTAGTTGTTCAAAGAAATATTAAAATTTTAATAAATTTGAAATGATATTTTAATATTTCACTTTTTGTAACTCAAGAATATGACTTGGGATTTTAATTCATACTCATAATAGATAGTTTTATTTTTCAGCTAATATTTATTCTCCTATTCCTCCCCACCCTCAGTGGGAAGAATATACTTCCCCACTATATTAATAAGGAGTGTGGCCATATGACTTGCTTTGGCTAAGGAAATGTGAGTAGATGTGACCCAAACCCATGGTTGCAAAGAAGTTTAATATACTTGTATGGGTTGGCTTGGCCTCTTGAGCTCCTAATCTCTGCCAAAAGAACAGCCTCCTCAGATAGTCCTAGACTGAAAAAGCCCATAGAGCCTGTCAAAGCTGTAGGCAACTCACATGCCTGTGAGCATGAAATCTTTATTAGTATAAGCCACTGAAATTTGGGGGTTTGTTACTACAGCAAAAAATGATTAATACAAGAGTCAACCCTATAAGCACACTAGTGTGAAAAACCATAAGCAATAGAAACACAAGGGAGGATATTTGAAGTGACTTTTAAAATAAAAAGAAGCAAATGTTATATGCAAATTGTGGAATATGCTCCACTTGCATCATCCTTAACACATGTCTACCTTATAGTACCAAGTGTACAGACCAGGCAATAACCTACAGATATGTCTGTTGGTCTGTATTTATGTGTTAATAATTAATAGTTATGTATCTGTCATGATTCCTCTTATACTAGATAATTTAGAAAGACAATGTTTTATATTTACAATCTACTGCCATCAATCTAATTCAATGCAGAAAAATTACATGAGGAAAAAGTTTCATCTTAATAAAATAGAACCTTAGGCTTATTAAATGCTTCAGTTTTCACTATCTATGAATGAGCACAGGAAACAAACAAGATAGAGAAAAGAAACCATGTTCTATGACTATAACATATAACTATACACTCAGATATATAAATAATACATATTAAATTATATATATAATTACAGACATTAATATAAAAGTAGTAATAATACCAAACACTAGTAATTCCTAATTTGTAGCAAGGTTCTAGTCATAACACTGAGAAAGATTTCTTGCTCAATACTGTGTGTTAGTAGATCACAAAATTTTAAAATTGTCTATGACTAACATTCATCCTGTTTATATTTCTACCATTCTCCCTACACAGTATTTGCAGAGGTTGCTGGCTATCTCAAAGCAACCTCCCTGTTCCAAAATTAATTATAATGTTGTAAATGTGTATGTGCAAGTGGAGAGATTGTAACCATATAAAACATAATTATATTATGCCATTACCAGTATGAGTAATTTTATATACTCTAAAATCATGCAAGAAAGCATATTTTTATAAATTGAAGCATGTTTTATAAGCGCCAGTGGGATATAAACTTCCTTTACAAAGATCAGTCCTGGATTACCTGGTATTATTCATCTAAATGAAAATTATCTTTACAGCTGATTTTTGAAGCAGTTTTTATTCTATCCTACCCATGTAATAATGTGTATTTATCATGTTGGCATCTGATTAAAAAACAAATCAATATTATGTAAAACTTACAGTGTTTCTACCATGCTTATATCAAGAGGAAGTGGGGAGAAGTTTGAATCAAAATAAGTATTTGTGATAGTCCCTCCGGGGGTTCCTGTATACCTTTGCTAGCTTGAGGTTAAATGTGGGGTTGGTGGGGATAGACACAATATTCCAAAATGTAAACGAAAGTGTTTTCCCAAAGTTCCTGAATCAGAAAGAAAAAAATATGTTTGAAATACACTACACAGAATTATTTGCATTTCCTTGCCTATTCCAGTGAACTCACAGACAAACAACTGAAGTTTATGGTTGTACAGTCGGAGACTTACTACTTCTTTGTTTTATAAAAATAAAAATGCAGGTGGTTGTGTACCAGTTGGCTTGAATTTGTACATGTAGCAAATAGGTAATGAATTATTTTCTCCACTTTCTTCAGGTACTGAATAGAAGCTTTTTTTCATAAATTTGTCATACACTGAATGTGGGAGATTGGATATTAAGGCTGGAAAAAACTTTTTAAAGATCATTTTGCCTGTTTTTCCTTGATTTGTTTCTTTGTCCTTTTCTTCACTTACTTGAGCTCTTCCTGTGAAGTAGGACTGTGAGAAGTTCTGGGAATACAGCAGTAAATAAATAAACACAGAAGGAGCTTAAAAGACAGTTCCAGATTCTTCTCAAATTCACTCATCCATTTATTCACAATCATTTCCAATACACAGTACAATGAAAAAAGTCAAACATGCGCTTAACAGCTGGGTGATCTTGGGCATGATGTTTAAATTCTCAGAGCCTCAGCTTTCATATCTGCTATCCACCTCAAAGAATGTTAGAGTGGATTACAAACATAACATAGAAAACTGTTTGACATTTTATTCTCCTTCCACTCACAACAAATAGCACCTGATCTCAATATGTTAGGTCCTAGAAATATATAATGAATGGATGCATTTCCTAGCACTGTGCTTAGTTGTAGCTAAGAATAGAAAAATATATAAAATGTGGTTCCTGCCTTCTGGAAAATTAAATTTAGACTTATAATGAGTAATTAATATATACCAAGCATTGTTCTAAGCACTATACATGGATGAACCCACTTTTCTTCACAAAGCTAAGAGATAGGAATTATATGCAACCTGTTTTCTAGGTGAAAAAACTGAGGCACAGAAAAATTAGGTAACTTGGCCAAAGTCACAGAGCTGGTAAGTAGCAAGGTGGAATTCAAACCCAGGCTGCCTGTCTTTGGAACTCTGGTTCTTAACCATTATACCACAGTGCCTCCTAAAGGGAAGCTAGCAGTACAAGAAAATAAATAATGACTAGCTTATGAATGGCATAAGCATTAAGTAAATGAGAAGAGAGAAATCAGGAGCTTTTGGCACAAAACTTTAAAAATTCATAACATTTTAATGGAAAGAGATGTGAATAATGATGAAAAGATATTATAGGGCATTTCAGGAAGGCTTTATTTTATTTCTCCAGAAAGTGATCTTCTGTACATCTAACACAAGTATACTGTGCTGGAGCATAAGTCATTCTCTCTAGTGGAGATAAAAAAAAGATATATTTAGAAAAGTAATTTAAGATTTTTATTGTTTCTGATCTATGAGTTATACATGTTAATCATAGAAAAACTAAAAATATAGAAAAGCATAAAGAAAAGTACTTTAAAAACAACTCCTAATTTCATCAACCTAAAAGATAATCACTTTACTCTTTAGGAATATTTTCATTAATCTGTTTTCTATGCATATTGTATTAAATGTACTTTTATAGAATAATAGGCAATGTACCTATATGCAGTTTCCAGTCCCCCTCTTTTCATCTGTTTTATCCTGAGCAACAGATGTTATTTTTTCACTGATGCCCGAACAGTCCCAATTCTCCTTCCCTACTTTAATATTTTTATACCACATATCACTATTTACATACTGTACTTTTTCTTTGTTTTTTTTTCTATCTCCTATTTCTCCCTCCCCACCCCACTATTCATGAAAAAATAATCTCCACAAAGACAAGAATAGATTTATTCTGTTCTCTGCTGTATCCCCAGTGCTTAGAAGAGTGCCTGACTCCTAGTGGGTACTCTATTTGTTGAATAAATATGTCAAAGAGGAAGATATAAAAGCAACATGGATGGACTGAGAGGGTATTATGCTAACTGAAATAAGTCAGGCAGAGAAAGACAAATACCATATGGTTTCATTTATATGCAGAATCTAAGAACAAAATAAAACAAACAAACAAAACAAAAACAGACTCACAGAAACAGAGCCCAAAGGAATGGTTACCAGAAGGGAGAGGGTGGAGTAAGAGAATGGGTGAAAAGGGGAAGGGGAATATAACCAATAATATTGTGATAAATTTACACAGTGACAGATGATTACTAGAATTAGTGGGATGATCACACTGTAAGGTATAAAAATGTCAAATCACTATATTGTTCACCTGAAACTAATATAACCAATGTAAGACTATATACCAACTATACTTAAATAAAAAACTAAATTTAAAAATAAAGAGCACCATCACAGGAGATAATTCCTTGATTTAAATTTGGTTATATAACGTACCTCTGAACACCAATATTCATGCACAATACTTGGTCAATCATTCTTACCTCTTATATCTGGCGCCCGTTTCTACTAATTTTGCCTAAGATACATAAGTAACAGAATGAACCATTCCTTATAAATAATGAGTTAGAGGATTGCAGCTTGCACATAGTTTTGTTCCCATAAGGAGTTCTCCTAAAAACTCTCTTCTTTCCAGGCTTTTCTTTTATATCGTCTTTGTCCTGTCTTTTCATTGTGCCTCATATATTCCCTATTATCCTGTGATCTTAACTTCATTGTTTTCTAAAATTTTGTTTTCATGGGAAGTCTGCAATTTGTCATGCATATATACTTTCTCTTTGAACTCGATTTCACTTTAATTGATGTTTTGTTGGTTTGTTCAGCTAGCCAGGTCTTGTAATACATACCTATATCTTCGATAAAACTATATCACCCATTTTAGGCATGAGCCCATATGAATTCCCATCTTCCTACCTAATTAAAACCTGGATGATTGGGTGTGTTTATATTCAATATGCTTTTTCTCATTTTTATCAGTAATATTTTTTTCCTAGTGTTTTAAATATGTACATAAGGAGATACATATAACATTTATATTTTTAACTCAACTCAGTGCTATAAAATTATTAAAACGAGATAATGTATATGAAAGTGCTTAGTGAGCTCTCAAGTACTGTACAGACATCCCAGTGCAATCACCATTAACTAATATCAATTCAGACTACATAATAAATCACATATACACACCATTCTCTGTTTGAACAACCCTTCACATGCTACAAGGTCATCATCAAATTCCTACTGTAACTTCTAGGCTAAATAGCCTATTTTGTTTAAAATTTCTTCCTACAATCTCTTTCTAAAACTTTTAATGATCTTTGTATTTTGTGACTTTTCTCTGATTTATCATCTATCCTAACTTTGTTAGCATGACAGTCTTACAAGGGAACCTCACCTGATAAAACACAACAATAAAAAAAATAGAATTTTTTATAAATTGTGACATATTACAAATGCACGAGCAGTGCCAAAGTTATTTCGAGACCCTCTGCAGAGAAAAAGAAGTTAGAAAAAGACTTGTTTATTGAGTACCTACTTCACTGCTGGTCTATAATGTAATCTTGTTCCTTAGCTTCTCTAAGCCCTAGTTTTCTCATCTGTAAAATAGGAACTCACTGTCAACCCCTCTGTCATGATTCTCAATGATTGAGGTCCTGGGGCCCATCTGAAAATGTTTGGTAATGTTTTCAGTCCTCATAATAATGGGGGTAGCTATTGTTATTTAGCGAGGGGATGAGGTAGGGGGCAGAAACATAAACATCTCAAAATGCCTTGGGCAGTTCCTCATAACTAGAAACTGTCCTGCAACAAAATGTTGAGAAATAGATAAAGCAACTCCTTGCAAATTTCCCTCTGATAAACTAGTGAACACTAGATGGCAGGACAGGGTGCTTTGTGCCTTTAAAATCCATGACACTCTTCATAATAATTTTAAAATTGTTTCCTGCTTAAGTCTGCCCAAAAGCAAAATCTGGAATTCTCCTGCTGTGTAGAACGCATCTTAAAACCTCTGATCAGCTCACCATTCAGGTTAGAGGACTTTTGTTAATAACTTTAGAAACAGCTATTTGACTTCCATTTTTGTCCGTGTTTCTAATGTATTACTTGACTCAAATCACGTAAGCTATATTCTCAGTTATAAGTTGTATCAGATACTTCTTTGAATGTATTTGTCTCTTATTCTAGCTGCAGCTGGGCCAGACAGCTATGTAGGGGCTCTAACAAAGTTCACACAGGCCTAAGTTGAAAGCACTTCACCCCCTAACCCTGCCTTTCCTGTCTCTTCTCTTGCCCCAGTGTTTCTTCCTAGGTACCTGCATGCACCTGTACATATGCAACCTTGAAGTGCAAGGGGGGAACCTATCATCTCAGAGATCACAGTCAGTAGATAAAATCTTCCTTTTTTCTACCCTGTTCCCTCCTAAGTGGGCAGTCTGAGATACAGCATATCCTAATTTTTAAAAGCCAAGTCTTTTGACTCTAGTAATCAACTGTACTTTGCAACAATTAACATATAATGTCCTCACTTTGGCTTTTCCTTTTCTCTTGCTTCAGTCTCCTTGTCCTTCATTCTTTTTCCCTGGGATTGTACTCCTTAATAAAATAAGAGCACATAAGTCCTCTGCTTTGAGAGATTCAGACTAAGAGTAAGTCAAGTGGAGAACTGAAACCGTCATCTAGTTAATTCAGACCAAACTTGCAGAGATCAATTTGGATTAATTTACAAGACAGAATGCTAAATACAAAGGAATAGTAATATTGCCGATTGACAAATAAAATGAGCTGTCGACATTGTCCAACTATCATACTACATTTCTCTCGTAAGCTCACTTTCACATTCTCTGAGATATATGTTTCATAGAATCTCTATTCTTATACTTCCTATCCACATCACTATCACATTCAACTGACAAACTTGCTTCAAATTTAATTGGGAAAATAGAAACCATCAGATAGATACTCTTTCATAATCTTATCACTATATCAACAAACCCATCTGTGCCTGCCCTCATCTCCTTCTTCTCTCCTATTTCACCTGATGCAGTGTCCCTCCTGTTGTCAGCTGTTTCTCAATATAGATCTGATTCCCTCTGGCCTTCTCAGGGACTTGCTTCCTTATTTCCCCCTCCTTCTTGTAGCAATAATCTCTCTCACTCTATTGCAATGTTCCCATGCCATTCAAAATACTCTCCCATCTTTAAAACACCTCCCTTAAGTGCACATTGTCCTTTAGCTATTTCTACACTTCTGTACTTTCTTTTCCCAGTCAAGCTTCTCTAAAGGGAAAGCTTTCTCAATGTTCTCACCTGCTATTCACTCCTCAATTCACTTTAATTAGGCTTCTACCTCTATCATTTCACTGACACTGCCCATATAAGAAGTTTCTAATGACGTTTCTGTTGCTCAATCTAATGATCACTTTTTTATGACTTCATCTGAACTCAGCCTCAAGCAGCAATCAACACAACCAAGCATTCTCTCCTTTACACAAGTTCTTTCCCTGGCTTCCTTCTAAACCTGCTCAGGTGCTGCTCTTTATTGCTTTGGCGTGCTCTTGCTCCCCTTTCTGGCTGTTAATGTTGTCAGTCCTCAAGACTTGGTCTCAGCCCCTTGCCTCCTCATGACATACCTAGGCATTCTTATATACACCCATGATTTCAAATTATGTCATTTGCAAATGACTCACAAATGTATATCATCAACAGAGACCTTTCCTCTGACCTTTATTCCCATCTGGTGCTTACTATCTTATCTTAGAATCTCAACTACACCTTAGTCTCAACATGATGAAAAAACCAACTCACTATTTCCACCCTGTCCCTTACTCTGCCTGACTTGGCTGTCTTTCAGTGGCTGGTATCACTCTCCATCAGGTCAGAGTTTCTACAACATTAAGGGAAACAGCCCCTTAACTAATCCATAACTATTTATAGAGTCGCCCCATCCATTTGTAGAGATTTTTAAATATTTTAATTAATTTAATTTATATTAAATCTATTTTAAAATATTTCTTGAATCTGTCTATTGTGCCACCACCACTGCCACCAGAGTGCACCAGTATCTTTTGCCTAGAGTACTCCAATTTTTGTTCACCCAGAAGCTAAAATGATATTTTCAATCCCCAATTCTAATTGTGTTAACTGTAGGTTAAAATATTCAAATGGTTTCTATATACTTTAGAATAAAACAAAAAATCCTTAATCTAGCCTACAAACCCTGCATTTCTGGCCTCAATCTACCTCTCCTGCTTATTGCCTTTTACTCTTTGTGTTTCTAATTCATTAGTTTTCTTTCTATTTTTCATGTGCTCTCCTTCCACAGTAACTTAATATATGCTTTCCCTGTATCTAGAATGCCCTTTCTCTTAGTAATGCCTGGTCAGTCCTCAGGTATAAGTTTAGAATTTTTTTAATGCAAGCATTCCCTGCCCTTCCAACCAAGTCAAATACCTATTATACACTCTATCCTATACACCAAAACACTGATAACATGATATACGAGAGAGCATGTCCAAAGAGTATACAGTGTTTAAATTAAAGCAGTTAAAGCAGTGGCTTTAGAGATTAAATGTCAGAACACAATTTGAAACATCCCTGGAGGCAAATTATTTAAATTTTGTGTCTATTTCAATGGTGGCAGGGAATAAAAGGAAGGTTGGAAGAAATTTCAAATGTCAGACTTATTTGTCTGGATAGAGAAAGATTTCTTTTGGAAATATAGCACATTAAAAAGCAGAAGTGTGTTTAATGACAAATTAAAGAATGGATACCAGTTAATATTTGGTAAAACTACATATTTATTTGTACTTTGACTTAGCAATTATACTTCTAAGACTCTATCTTAAAGATAAACTGATAATGACACATTGAAAACAACCCAATGCCATCATCAATAGGGAATTAGATGAACATGCTATACACATTCATATATTAGAATAACAAGCAGATGTAAAAAGGGATAAAGATTGCTATATATTACTATAGAGTTATCATCAAGATATGGTGCTAAATGCAAAAAGCAAGAAAGAGAAAACTAAATAGTATGTTACCACTTGTCTAAGAAAGGGAGGGGAAGATTCAATATATATATTAATATTTGCTTATATTTAAAAAAAATGACAAACCATAGATATTTTGAATGGTTACCAATAAAGGGAGGACATAAGACTACCATGCAGATCTGACTTATAAGTAACAGAAATGTATTTCTCATAGTTCTGGAGACTGGAAGTTTGAGAATGAGATCAGGGTGCCAGCATGATTGAGTGAGGGTCCTTTTCTGGGTCACAGATTTCATGCTGTGTCCTCACATGGAAGAAGCTGATAAGGAACTCTGTGAGGTCTCTTTTATTATAGGAACACTAAGCTCATTCATGAGGACTCTACTCTCATGACATAAGAACCTCCCCTTCCTGAACTAAGCACCTCTCAAAGTCCCCACCTACTAATAATATCACTTTAGACATTATTTTAACATAGGAATTTGGTGGAATGAAAACATTCAGTCCATAGCACCATCATGTTGGGGGTTAGGGCCTCAACACAGGAATTGGTGGGAGGAGACAAAAACATTCGGTCCATAACATACATCTTTATTTTTCATCCATTATTTCTCTTCTCCTCTGGGAATCAAATTAAATATATATTATATGACTTGACATTATCCCACAAGTCATTGTAACTATTCATTCTTTTTCAGTCTTTTTCTTCTTTGGGCTTTACTTTGGAAGAATTTCAGTTTACTATGTCTCTAAATTCACTCATCTTTTCTTCTGTAGTATCTAATCTAATAAACCCACTTGTTATTTTTTTATTTGGAATATTATATTTTTTAGCTGTAGATTTTCTATTTTATTCCTTTTTAAATCTTTAATTTTCTATATATTATGTTTTCTTTTAAATCTTGGAACTCCTTTAAAGTTTCTGCCTAGATTTGTCATCTCTGGGTCATTCATATTAACTTATTTTTATCCTGGTTATGGGCCAATTTTCCTGTTTTTTTTTCACATCTATAAATTTTTCATCGGAAGCTAGACATTGTGATGTCGTGGTATCAGGCATCAATTTTGATGTCTTTTTAAAAAGAGTGGTACATTATTTTAAAATGAGTTTCATACTTTTGAGACTTGATTTTAAGTCTTGTGATGGCTGACCCAGAGTAGTCTTTATCCTAGAACTAATTTAGTTCTACTACTATAGTATGACCCATCTCAGATTTATACTGTATGCTGTAAATGTTCAATGATGTCTCTTTTCTAACTTATTGGAACTTGAATATCTTTCCATTCCTCTGTGAGTTCTAAGAATTGTTCAGTTTGTAGTTCATCATTCTTTGCCCAGTCTCATAGAATTTTACTCTATATATTCACAGCTTAATATTCATTAAATCTCATTGGTTTTCTATGCAGCTTACTGGAGATCTTTTTCTATTTAGCTACTACTTCTTTGGTACTCTACTCTGTAAATTCTAGTCATCACGCCTTCCCTGATCTCTGATCTCATTTTCTTCTCAGTTCTTTAAGACAGATGTGCTCTTTATGCCTTCTCACTGCACCATATTCTGTAGGCCTGTTGTCCAAATTCTGAAAACAATTGTTTCACATATTTGTCCATTTTTCTAGTTTTTTTTTTGACAAGAGGGAAAGTCTAGTATCAGTTATTCCATTACTGTAGAAGTAGAAATTTTTATAACAAGTATTTTGATAGATGTGAATACACAGTTTACCCAAACACAGAGGTATTATAGTAGTCTCTTGAAAAGACTTTCCAAAGACTGTAATACCTCTTCTAAAAGAAAAACCAAAAATATAAAGGGCAAAGTATGCTTCAGGTAAGGGAATACATAAACAGAATAAGAGAGGGATTCTAGAACTATCAAAAGTATAGTTGGAGCTTGGAATAAGACTTACAGGAAGTCGGGAGAGGAAGATATAAGAGATTTTTAGGAGAGAATAAATCTTGAATATTCTTCTCATTCATTTAATGAGTAAAAAAGACTAAAGAAATGACATTTAATAAAATTATGGTATAGCCACTAATTTGAACATTATAATTTCTTTAAATATAATGGTTAAGAAGACTGTATAGCAGTGAAGGGACACTTCTAAAATGTTAATATTCAGAATACAAACTTACATTTGTGTAAATACTATTCTAATTATTTTAAAAATCCAGATTGATAAGAAATATAGAAGGGTAGACACAAAAAAATGTGAAAAGCGATTGTAGTAATGTGGTGAGAAATGAATGTTTTCCCCTTTTTTTATGTTTTGGATATTCTGCACTTTTGTATTATAAAAACGCCAACACATAAATATATAGATATATGCATGACACATACATAGAGGCATGTCCTTGGTTTCCAACTCTGTAAAATGGACATTTTAATAGTACTTATCTCCCTTATTTATTGTATGCATTAAATGGGATATAATGTATTTAAGCAGTTAGCAACACAATACCTGGAAGATGGTCAATGCATCATTTCTTCTGTCCAACAGGATGACTGTTGCACTTGTGAAGAATTTATTATACTGAATTCTGCAGCACTTCTGAGTTCCATACATTATATGTATGTAGCACCCCCCAGTCACAGTGACTACAAAATAAAAAAATGTCATCCAATGTCTCCAAATATTTCTAGTTGAAACCATACGTGTAAGAGTTAAGGATTAGGAGACATGTATGACTGTAAAGTCTCTTTTTTCCCCCTAATTCTTTGATGAAAGAAACATAATCCCTCACATGCCAAAAAAAACTCAAAACGGAAAAGAAACTGGAACAATGTGATACAGAAAGTGCACAGGACTAAGAAATATGGAATCTGGTTTTTTATTATTTTTTAAGCAAGTCCCTTAGTCTCTCTAGGATAATTTCTTTGATATAAAATGAAGTTCAGAGTCTTCCTGGCTCTACGGTTTAATTTTAATGCATTCAAGAGATAATTCTGCCGAGGTGCTTTCTTTCTGTAGCAAAGGTAGACAGACAGACCAGTTTTGCAACTTGTGAATTACGGAAGGGGAGGGTTTAGATTCTATTGCTCTTCCTCCTGTTTAGATGCCATCAAGTAATCTAGAGGTCAGATGACAAAGCCTAGGAAGAATTTAAACAGCTTTTAAAACTTTTTCAGATTAAAATTTTTATTGGCCTACATGAGTGTGAGTCCTCAGTCTTGTGTTTTTGTCTTTAGCAGTTTCCTTTTGGATGCATCTCTTTACCTGATATAGAATACTATAATCTTCTTTTCTCGATTATCTATACATTTTAGAAATGTGAGCATTCAATTAGTTACCAAACATGAAGCACTAATCCTCCAGAACTGAATATAATTTCTAAGGAGTGGTCCCATTATGTGGCTGAATTATAAAAAGTTACCAGAAATTGAACATTTCATTTAACACTTTATGTAAATTCTTTACTTAATCTTCACAGAAACATTGCAAGGTGGATACAGCTCCTTTTACAGATCAGGAATCTCAGGGACAGGGAGCTGAGTAACTTGCCCATGGTCACACATGCTGGTAAGTAGTACAGCCTGTCTGACTCTATACTATCACAATATTGAGATTAACCAGCTGAATCATTTAGGTAGTTTAAGGAAGACATCCACTTTCCTCCAAAATTAAACATTCAGAAACATGCCTATGAAGGGTTAAGAAACTTCCTCAAACATTAGTCCTAATATTTTCTCCTGTGTTTCCTGTTCTGTTTTAAGAGATGTTATCTATATCAAATCCTGGAACCTGAGTAACTACCAATTATCCTAGGAGAATCACCTAGGAAGAATGCTCGAGGGCATACATAAACTTTTACGTGTGATTATCTTGGGGTAGTTGCTTTGATCTCCACTCCAACTCACAGGCTGCGGCATTAGACAAAATACTTTGCCTAGATTCAACTGTAAAATAATGCCTTCTTTATCACTGCCATAGAAACTGAGTTTAAAAATTGAAAAAAAGAGTTTAAATAATATTGTATAAAAAGGTTTTTTTTTTTTTTTCAAGGATAAATAGGCTTATCATTCTTGTAAGAGACCGAGGGACAAACTCTTTTGTGTAACTCTTCTTGTTACCATGGGACCACCTTTAATCTTATTAAATTTTTCTAATAAAGTGACTAGGATCCCAAGGCTACCCCCGACCTCCCAAGTGTCTGCCTTTTCCCATGAGGTCCTGGATGAAGTTTTCTTCTTGGTGCTACTGCTTCTCCAGGTGTCCACTGCTGCTTTGGCACTCGCTGGGCTGATTCCAACGCTGCTGCTTCTGCCCTAGTATTACTTAGTCATGCCTGGGAATGGAAAAAACTCTTCACTTTCTGCATTTGGCTGAAACCAAATGGCTCATGAAGAGCTTTATAAATTCTTCCTTATTAACTGGAATGAAACACACTTGATAGTGACTCAATATCTTCCTTGACACAATTCCTCTTGTCAAAAGATCAACTTGAGTTCCAAGTTCATTTGTCTCAATTCTTTCCTAACAATATGATTATACTTCATGGCAATTAGGGATGATCTTAACTCCCCCATTCCTCTTTTTTGAGGCTTAAACACCCACACGCTGGATTCCACACAATCACATTTAAAGTTTACTTCTTGGTTTCTCAGGAGCCCTAGAACCCACGGCTATTATCTGTGAGCATCTCCAAGACAATTTTTTGTTCCTGGGACTCAACCCGAGTTAATGTTCAATTACATTTATTGAATGAATGGACAAATTGATGAAATGCCGGAGCCAGCCAGCTAAGATAGAACAGTTCCCAAGACGGGGAGTGAGGATTGAGAAAAAGAGAGAGAGACAGAGACAGAAGATAGAGTCGGGAGGGCTAACAGTAAATATTGCACCCCAAGTTTATTTAGCACAGCATATATATACCCTTGGAAGAGCACAAGAAGCAACACCCACACATATGCAAATGATTGCTGACATTTACCTAAGTTCTCTCAAAACATTCTTATTCCTGTTTTCATCTCTTATTTCCTGGGGCAAGGAACATTCAACTCTTTCCATTAAGCCAAATTTCCTCCTTTACTAACCAGCTATCCATTAAGCCAAACTTCCTCCTTCAGTAACAAGCTATCTATTAACGAGCCCACCTGCTCTGCAAACTTCTAGCTTGCAGGCAACTCCAACCCTGTCTGCAGGGCATTCATCAAGAATGGCTCCCAACAATGAAACATAGCTGTTTAATAGGCATAACAGTTATGCCACGTAAGAAAAGTGTAGAGCAGCACTTATGTATTTAAATATACCTATGTAATATATTGGCATGTATATTTAGACATTATGATTTATTTATTGAGATACATAATTTTTTAACAAAGTATAACTGTACCTTTGTATGGAAACACTTCTTACTGAAGAATGATATCCAGACCTACATTAATAAAATGATGGGAAGCACTTAATCCAAGGATGCATTTATATCTATACCTATATCTCTATCTCCATCTAGTTAGCTATACTCTCTCAGCTTCATCTCTTTTAATATCTGTCTTAATACTTTTTCTTCATGTTTTTAGTACTAGTAATAATAAAAAGTGACATATACAGTTTAAGAATTCATTATAAATATATCTCCTAAAACACTCCCAGAATTTATGAAATGTTTGTCCTGAGTCGCTCCGTTCTTCTTGTAACTGCATAACTGACTACCAGGACCACTCTTCTGCACAGGGTGGAGGGTTTCATGGATGTCAATGTGAATGAAGATTCTGGAAATGTGTAGCCATATGTGGTGGCCATAGATTATGTAAATTTCCAAAAATTTTCATGGACATACTCCTGTCCATAATTAATATATAATTATAAATAATGTACATTAATATATTTATATTAATATTTTATATTTACTTTGTTATAAATATTATCTGAAAATTATAGAGCATGCCTCTCAAATTAAATCCCTATCAAATCTTAGCATTAAATTAAGAGTCTGTTAAACTATTCCAGTAAAGAATTTTGGTCATTTTAACAGAAAGTGATATAATAATAGTATATCTTCTCAGAAATTATAAAAAGAATGATTTTTTAAATAAAGTCATTTCAGCTTACAAAAAATTTGCACATTCATTATCTCTTGTGTTCCCATGTCAACCCAGTATATAAAGTTTGGTAACTGAGGTTTAGTGAGAGACAGTAACTTACCCAAAGTCACACAGCCACTTAGTGACAGACCAGGGATTCAAATTGCTAACACTATTTGCAATAATATTTTCATTATGCTACTTTTTAAAAAGAATCAGAAATACCTTGCATGTGCCAGAGAAAATTCCATGACCTCATAGGTATATATAAAATCAAAGAGGTTATAATAATACTTCATAAAAGCTCAAAAGAGTAGAAATACCACCCGCAGAAAACAGAAGAGTCCTTCTGGGAAATTTTATTTTATTATATATTAGATATTTTTTAATATATTTTATTACAGATGGTTTATTGACTCATGTTAATTCAATATATATTCTTGGGGTGTCTGCTATTGACAATGCACTGAACTGAATACTATGAGAACTGCAGAAATGAGTATAACACAATCACTAATTTCATGAAATATATAATCTTCAAGCATACGAGTAACTATAATAGCAGGAGGAATGTTATAAATGCCGTACCAGATGTGTGAGTACAGTGATATGAGAAGTTAGTATAGAAAAAGGAGAGACAACATAATTTCTATATTTTGTCTACATTGAAATGGTATTACTCTTGTAATAATAATAATTTTAAAAAGACCCATTTGTGTGTTTGTTTTTTAAAGAAGAGAAATGGTTAAGTTCATGGAAGAGAAACAAAGGTTTGGAAGTAGCCAGAGAGTAAGGAATATATAGACCAACTTCTTTTTTTTTTGTCCAGTGAATTAACAGGAGGAAAAGTAACTGCCTTCCCTGGTAAAGTTCCAAGGAAATGATGATACCTGGGGAAAACTAGATTTCAATTAAGATAAACAAGTGGAAGGATTTTTAGGGATGGAGGTTATGTGGGGGAGGGTTCTTGACTATCATCTTGCACAACCCCACATTTTAAAGTTGAAGAAACCAAGGCACAGATTAAGTGAAGATATTTGCTCAAGATGACATAACCAGTTGGAACACAGACAGAACTAATATACATGTCTACAGATTCATGCACTCACTGATTACTGGCAATCATCTGAGGGATAACCAGAATTAGATTATCTTTATCTAGAGTTATGCCTTTACATAATAGGCATTCACTTATTCTTTAATGGTTAAAAAAATTATATTGGTAATATAAGTTGTTTGATGTTATAAAGACAAAATTATCTGTACTGTATATCTCTGTCTGCTTGACACCCTGAATAACTAATAAATATTTCAAATTTTACATGTCCAAAATGGATCTCCTGATCTTCCCTCCCCAGACCTGCTTCTCTCTCAGTTTTTCTCATCTTGTAGATGGCAACTCCAACCCTTTCGTTCCTCAGGTTAAAAGCCTGTGGGTCATCTTTCACGTCTCTCTGTTTCTCCTACCACATACCCATTTTGTCAACAAAT
This sequence comes from Macroglossus sobrinus, assembly GCA_004027375.1. NCBI lineage: Eukaryota > Metazoa > Chordata > Mammalia > Chiroptera > Pteropodidae > Macroglossus > Macroglossus sobrinus. Next base: position 627,055 of record PVKZ01000444.1, read on the forward strand.
CCTGTTGGTTCTACCTTTGAAATATCTCCAGAATCTGACTTCTGTCACCACCTTTTTGACCACAATATCCTTAAATCAATGCACAATCTTCTGTCTCCTTGATTACTACAATAGCCTCTAAACTAGACTTGGTGCTCCTACCTTTGTCCATGCTCAGTCTACTCTCAAAAGAGCCAAAACGATTCTTTTAAAACTTAAGTCAGATCATCACTTTTCTGACTCTAGCTCTAAAACAGACTTTTATTCCACTCTTGAATAAAGGCTGAAGTCCCTTAAATGTCTCAAATTATTAATAATAACCGAGAAGTAGAAACAACCCAAATGTCATCAAATGGATGCATAAACAAAAATGTTAGATCCATAGAATAGAATAATACTTGGTAAAAAAAAAAAAAAGAAAAGTACTAATATATGCTACAACTTGAATTAACCTTGAAAACATTGTCCTAAGTGAGAGAAACCAGTCATAAATGACCACATATTGCATTACTCCATTTATATGAAATATCCAGAATAAGCAAATCCATAGAGACAGAAAATAGATTAGTGACTACTTAGGGCTGGAGAGGCTGGAGGAAATAGGGAGTGACTGTGAAGGGGTACAGGTTTATTTGGATGAAAAAAAAGGTTCTAAAATTGATTTTGGTTATGGTTACACATCTTGGCAAATATACTGAAACCATTAAACTGTATACTTTAAATGGATATATTTTATGGCATGTGAATTATACCTCTATAAAGCTGTTTTTAAAAACTGAAGGTAATAGAAGGGAGGGAAAGAACATAATAAAAGGAGCAGTATATGTAAAGACCCCAAATTGGGAAGGAACTTAATATCTATGATGAATAGAGGGGAAGCCAGTGTCCCTACAGTGTAAGATCGAGATGAGAAATAAGCTGGAGAATTAAATAAGGGCTACATTATGAAGTATTTTAAGTATTATCATAAGCATCACAGAAAGTTTTAAAGAGATTTAAGCAGATAGATGACACAAATTTCTATTTAAAAAACCATTCTGGCTGGTCTTTGGAGAATTAGAAGTGAACAAATGTAGAAACAGAGAGAATAAAAGGTTATTTCAGTGGATGAGGAAGAGAGAATGGTTAAGTGGACACAGAGATAGGAGATAGGTTTTGAGATCTACTTTGAAAGAAGAGTCAATGAAAGTTGGTGATTGATTGGATGTAGGCATGAAGAATATGAACAGATTACTTAGATGGAGACCCCTAGGGGAAGAGTGGCTTTTGGTGGTGTACTTCTGGATATGCTAGATTTGAGATGCATTTGAAAACAACTAAGTAGATATATACATGGATAGTGTGATATAGAGTTTAGATTGGGTTCAAATATTGGCTCTGCTGTTTACTAGCTAAGGGATATTTAAAAAAAATTTTTTTTCCTGATTCTCTCATTTGTTAATGAAGATAACAATAACCTTTATTAGCCAAATACTAATCTACTAGATTTTTATAGCTTGTTGGTTAAGATCACATATTTTGGACCCCAATTGCCGGATTTGGATACTGGTTCCACCATGGCTATAATTGTGTGACCTTGGAAAAGTTACTTAACCTCTTTGAATCTTATTTTTTTTAACCCCAGATGAGAATAATAATATCAAATATCTCATAAGGTTCTTAAAAATATATGCATTAAATAATACATGCAAAGTGCTTTGGGCTTGTCATATAGTAAGGGCAATGTAAGTGGTAGCTATTACTATTATCTCACAGGGTAAACATGAGAGATGAGATAAAACACATGAAAAGAACCATCACACATTCAAAGAATGTTATGAAAGTTTCCTTCCTCATTTTTCTACCTGAATTTTGTCATAATGGATTATTTGACTTTTAAACAGGTTAGATTGACCTGAGATACTCTCTCAGTAGGAGAAGCCCACTAAACTGCTCAACAGATTAAGATGGGAGCTAAAGGTCAGTTAACATTGCCAGAGGAGAGGAAGATGGAGAAAGGGTTGTCTAAGAGGAGAGGGACAATCCAGGTTGGGGAGACAGAATGGATATAGCAAATATGGAATTCAGCTTAGTCAGTAAAGCAGACAGTAAAATTCCTGAGAAAAGTGGAGTTGGTGTGGGACATTGGCTGCAAAGAGATGAAACCCCACAACTGTGTCTTTTACCTAATGAATAACAACAAAGCAGGCTTCCTCAAGTGATGACTCTGATTCAATAATATCTAAAATTATAATTAACTTCCTGCTTGTCATTCCAGCTAGTCCGTCCGTCCTTCCTTCCTTCCTTCCTCCCTCCCTCCCTCCCTCCCTCCCTCCCTTCCTCTTTCATCTAATCATTTATTCAGCAAATATTTGCTAAGTGCTAGGCACTAAGTAGACTAAAGGGAAAAAAAGACAAAAGTTTGTATTCTAATGGAGTTTGAAGTTGGGTGAAGAAGAAAGAAAAGAAACTAATTATACACACACACACATATGTGTATGTATATAGATACATATATATGTGTGTATATATACATATATATATATGTGTGTGTGTGTATATATATATATATATGTATATATATATATATATATACACACACACACATATAAATTTTAGGAAGACAAATAAAGTTAGGGCATCAGGAGAGATGTGGACATGATGAATGAGATAAAGGCCTAAAGAAGGAGAATGTTCCAGCCTGGGGACCATTCCGTGCAAAGGCTTGCATCTTCCTGTCCCTGCCATTCTGTATCTCATTTTCCCATCCTCTAACATTTAAAGAAAAAAAAAGTTACTGTCAGACTGAGGAAGATAATATATTTAGCATCTCAACATATTATTTTCTTAGGGGTGCTTTAACAAATTAGTACTGACTGGGTATCTTAAAACAACAAAATTGTGTTCTCTTACAGTTCTAGAGTCTAGATATCCAAAATCCTGCAGGACCACATTCCTTCTGGGGCTTTAGGACAGAATCCACTCCTTGCCTCTTCTACCTTCTGGTGACAGCCCCAGCATTTCTGACTGCATCACTGCAATCTCTGTCTCCATCTTCACATGGTCTTCTCTCATGTGTGTCCACGTCTTCTCTTCTGTCTCTTATAAGAACACTTTTTATTGAATTCAGATCTCACCTTGCTAATCCAGGATGATCTAAATTTAAGATCCTTAACAATTATATCTGCAAAGACCCTTTTTCAAAATAAGATCATATTCACAGTTTCTGGAGATTAGGACATAAACACATCTTTTGGGGGTGACCATTCAATCCAATACGCTCAGTAAAGGTGTTTTAGTTCTCCTTTACCCTTGATATGGAATTCCTCACAGTCACCATCTTTTTTTCTCCAAGTTGAAAGGTGTCTTTTAGAAGTGCTTTTTGGAGGGCAAGGGGGTGGGAAGGGTGGTCAGTGTCTATGCAGAACTGAGTGAGGTAGATAACTAAGATTTATCTGAGGTAGAGATATTCATATGGTCATGGCCATGAATGTAGTCCAAGGCCAAGGTGGGATTGGCATTTGTTTTAGAGCTGGGATGACTAAGTAGATTAAAGTCTCAGAATAATTATTAACTGGCTATTGGCTGAACATCGAATGTATAAATTTAATCTTTTTTTTAACAATCTGAGAAATTGAAGAAATTCATCCATTTCTCCCTTTTTCCATTCATATCACACACAGCTGTTTCCTTCCTTATTCATGTTTCATTCATACTTTTGCTACCCTTTTATAGTTTGAGTATTTATTGTGGTATGACATATGTAATAACGTAAAAAATCTTCATATTCGCATATTAATTTCACACTATTAAATTTTATGTGTGTATAGACCCACGTAAGCACCACCCAAATCAAGAACCCAGAAGGTTTACTCATGCCTCTTGCTTGGTTAATAACCACTCCCCAAAGGTGATCATTATTCTGAGTTCGATCCATAGACTAGTTACCTATTTTTGAACTTCTTATAAAGCAATACAGTATGTACTCTTGTGCCAATTTATTTTCTCAACATTATGTCTGAGAGATTCATCTATGCTCTTTTGTATAGATGCAGTTTATTCTTTTTCACTGCTGCATAGTGTTCCACAGTGTGATATAGCATAATTTATTGTCATTCTCTTTTTGATGGGTGTTTGTATTGCTTCTATTTATGAGCTATCAAGAATAAAGCTGCCGTCAACCCACTTGTACAAGTCTGTTGGTGGACATATATTTTCGTCTTTGTTGGACATATCCCTAGGGGTAGAATTGTTAGGCCAAAGCATAGGCATATGTTTTGTTTTAGTAGATATTGCCAAGAATTTTCCAAAGTAGCTACACCAATTTTCACTATAGTTGGTCCACATCCTCACTGACACTTGATATCGTCAGGATTTTTAATTGTAGCCATTCTGATACATATATAGTAGTATTTCATTGTGGTTTTAATTTGCATTTCTCTAATGACTAATGATGTTGAGCAGTTTGTTTTATGCTTATTGGCTGTTCATATATTCTAATTTGTGAAATGCCTATTCAAGACTTCTCCACCCCCATCACTCTCTTAAATTTGTTTTGTTTTGTTTTGTTTTGTTTTGTTTTGGTGAGAGGTTGCCTGTATTTTTCTGATTGAGTTGTAGTTCTTTATATATTCTGGATATAAGTCCTCTTTGTTGATACATGTTTTTTCCTAATCTGTTCTAATTGCCTTTTTTACTTTCTTACTTTTATAGTTTTAAACTTTTTTTGTAAAGGGCCAGATAGTAAACATTTTAGACTTTGCAGGCCATGTGATCTCTGCTGCAACTACTCAACTCTGCCATTGTAGCACACAAGCAGCTGAAGATACCCATGTATTAATTGAATAATAAGCATGGCTATAGACAAACTGTAGTGAAAATTGATATATCTTCTTTGGAAAACTATAGCAATATCTACTATAAAGACATGTAGCAGGGTGAATTTAGCCACAGGCAATTGTTTGGTGACCTCCAATGTTTTTTATAAATATAAGTTCTTAATTTTAATGAATTTTAATTTATATTTCTTCTTTCATCATTAATATTTTTAAGTTCTGTGTGAGAAATCTTTGTTTCATTCTAAAAGTTGTATTTTATTATTCATATTTATGTCAATGATCCATATGGGATTAAGTTTTGTTTATGGTATGAAGTAGAGTACTTGAGTTATTATGTACTTGTTACAACTTAATTATGCAGCTATGACTTATCTGTTCTGCAAACTTTCCCTGATGGCCCTTGTGGAACTTATAATTTTCTGCTAGTCATTCATTCAACAATTACTTTTGGAAGGTATTATATACCATGCCAGGTATAAAATTTTGGCTTTCGTCTAAAGAAGATTATAGTCTTTTGAAGAAGACAACAAAGTCTTTGCAGTAAAATGTGATAACTGACAGGATAACATTGCAAGTAATTTGTTTGTTTTTCTCCTGCTAAAAATGAGTTATTTGAAGAAAGGGATCATAAGCTTTAATTTATCTCCAGCACCTAGCATGAATTCTAGTATAGGATAAGATACTCATGAAAATTTTATGAGTTTTTAAGTGAGCAAATAAATACACAAATATGTATACACTCAATGCATATATAGAATATGCATACATATGAATTCAGTGAATAATACACATAAATGTATATAAATGTACACACACACACATATACACATCCCTTCTATCCCTTCGTCTCAGACACACACAGCTAAAGTACCACTTGGGTAAACCATTAATCTTTCCTTTCAACAGCATACAAAGTTTATTCAATCCAGATTAATGATTAAGGTCTTGGTAGTTCTTATTTTAAACTGTGTAGGTTGAAATCCAGATTCTATTACTTAGGAGCTGCATAATCTTAGACCAGTTACTTAACCTACCTATGTCCCAGTAACCTCATTTGTAAAATGAGAAAACTTTCTTTATAGAATTATTTAGAATATTAAATGGACTCATACATATAAAATGAATAGGTGTCTAAAGGCTCAATGAAGACAGGAGATTTTGTCTGCTTTGTTCATTACCATATTTTTAGCTCCTAGAAGAATGCTTGGTATATAGTAGGTGCTCAATAAATGTCTGTCTCATGAATGAAAAATATCCAGATCAGGAAAAATCTCAATACATGTGGGCTATTTTTATTTCATGTATGATATGAAAGTTCTGAATTCTTATTCCAACCATTTCCCATTTCCCAGTTACAGCAATTTTTCACTTGGGAGTCACAGTATTTTTCTATAATAACATAAGGTGGCAGCATTGGTCTCCTTTTGAGTTATCAGCGTCACTAATTTGACCTGTTCTAGGGACAAACTGTAACATTTTTATTGCAAGTTTTTCCATCCATTCTAGATTCTGTTTTTTTTTTTAATGAATATTAATTGAATTATCATGAGGTTAGCTCCAGTTGCCCTAATTTCTTGCTAAAGAAAAGATTACTGCTTGTAGAAAGGTAAAAATATTGACACAAATGGAGGCTGCTTTACAGTAACACTACCATTTGGTATTCTTTAAGTAACAAGTAACTGCTTGACAGATAATGAACCCAAATCTGCAGTGATATGAGGAGCAACAATGTTATTCCTTTCCAAGTCTACAGAAAAGATAAAACAAAACTTCTTTTCCTCTGTCTTGTAAATAGTACACACTAATTCTGTAGTCCCTCTAAATTACTCCATGAAACCACTGTTTAGAAGTAGATATTTTTGAGCACCTTTGAGGGTGAGACCTTATGGTGCAAAGAAAAAAATCTCAATTTAGATATTAAGAGACTAGAATTTTAGTGGTGCTTCAAGAATCTCCTTACTTCCAACTTTAAGCAAATCCCATATTTTTCCAAAATTCAGTATCTTTATTTCTAAAACAAAGCTAATAATCTCTGCTTTACCTACTTGAAACGAGATCAGTGAATACCTTTATAAACTGTAAAGGGCTCTATTTTACACTGTATGAGCTAATGTTAGAATCATTTCTACTTTACTTGTGGGGGAAACCAGTTCTAACCAGTTAAATGGGCTTGTCTCAGTTTTCTCATCCATAAAATAGGCTAATGATAACAACTCCACCTACTTCTGTGAGTTGTAAGGATGAAACAATAATTGTGAAAGTGCCTTTAAAATGAAAGTGCTCTCACTTGTACAAGATGATTAGTTTAAGCAAATAAATTTTCTTGAGTTTCACAATCCTGAAGAAAACAACATGTAACTAAATTGTCTAAAAAAAGAGGCATGCCACAATAGAATATACAGATGTCAAATGACATACACCTGAAAATTATGCAAGTGTATTAATCAATGTTACCCCAATAAACTTAATTAAAAAATAAAAGTAAATACATTTTAAAAAGAAGCATGCTTGAGATTTACTACTTGCAGAAAGCTCAAGAAACTGTACATTTAAAAAAAGAAATAGAGATGTTATTGCATTTAGGATGAACAAAATCAAATGGTTAGACTTATATAGAGTATTCAGTTAGCACTTGATCAATGCTTTTTGAATATCTGTATTTAAATTAGGTATATTGAGAAATAAAGTGTTCATTAAAAATATTAACATTAGCTAACACTTGTCAGCTGCTTATTGTGTACCAAGTATTTTCGAATGTATGATTTCATTTTTAATGTGATAGTCCCCAGAACCAGAGAAAAATGTCAGCTCAATTTAAACGTTGATGAAACTGAGATTCAGAGAAATTGCTCAGCTTGCTTCAGATCAAACAGCAGATGCAAAGTGGTCACACCTCCAAATCCCTGCTCCTTCCTGCCTTTTCTCTGGCCTGTTACTGCAGAGGCCTCTATTCAGTCCTCAGGGAGCACTCATGATACAGAATCCAACACTTACAGCAACAAGCCAGCAATTTTTGTTTAGTTAAAACCAGAGGTGGAATTTAAATGTAAAACCAGGGATTTTCAAGAACCTGGTTAAATGGATACTTAGCAGTCAGAACTTACCTGTCTTCTTAAGTGAATTTCAATGGCTTTGGAAATTTGGGCTGTGATCTTGCTTGGGACGACACCCCTTTATGCAAAGGGACCCAGTTATCTCCTCCTTAAATATTTCAGAGCCAATTCATGTCTTTTCAAAAAAAAAAAAGATTAATTATTGAATGTTAGGTGTTAAAAAGAGAGAAATAAAATTATAAAGTAAAAGATATCTTAGAAATTAAGGCCATTTAAATCTCTTGAGAGCTATCGGTTATTTGAAAATGATGTGCTGTCACACATAGTAAGTTAATCCTTTTTTCAAAGGCATTTATCCCTGCTGATGTTATAGTTTTTATACAGACTAGCAAATCCCTTATTTTTTCCTTATTTTTCCAAATTTTAGTATCTTTATTTCTTAAACAAAGATAATGACTAAATGTCATTTTAGGTGTGATTTCAGTAAGCTATGTTTACTAGAAATTTTAATTATTTAATTACTTTCAAATGACACCATTCTAAAATATCAAGTCTTTTCTGTGGCATTTTACTTACTAGTTAGATTGTTCAATTTGGAGGTTTAAAGCAGAGACCTTCACATTTAATTGATTTTCACCCTTCTTAATAGTTAGTTGACTTTAATCTAGAGAACCTTATAGTAGAGTGGGTTCCTGGTATTCAATCTAGTGCTGGCTAAAGTTAATTGTACTCTGAAACTTTAAAGAGACCAACAAGGATTGCTGAGTTATAGTACCATTTCTCCACAGTAACAGTCTAGCTTTTAAAAATGCTTATTCTTAAATTAATAAAAGCCATTTCACAGATAAGGAAAAGCAGATAGAAAAGGTAAAGGAGGTCATTAAAAACTTCAAATAATAGAACAGAGTAATATCCAGTGGAATATAAGTGGCCTTCTGAGTGGTGCAGATACATACCCCAGGTTTTTGGGAGCTCCAAGGAGGAAAAGATCAGAAGAGTAGGGCATAGTTTCAAGAAGGCTTGTACTTAACTCTTAAATCGAAATTCCAAAGATAAGGTTTGACGGCTTAGAACTTGAAGGAAGATTATAATCACGAAGAGGGTTGCGTGGGCAAGGGAAAGACCCTGCAATCCTTACATTCCTTTTCAAATGTCAACAGTGATGAAATCAACCTTGTACCTTTCTATTTTAAAATTTCTAGAGAAGATTTTTCTCACCGAAAAACTATCTAAGGAATCTGTTCTCTTAGTTACCCAGGATTTTACTTAATATTTGAATTGAGATTGCTGCGTCTGATCGGCGGTTGGATGTCCCCGCTCTCACATTATCTTGGAAATTCAGTTATTCTTCATTCCACAAGACAAGCCCCACCACTTGTTATCCAGTCTGGACTTGAGCTTAATTCAGCAGCCACCAAACTGTGTGCCAGGTACTGGGAAGATAATGTGAGGCATCTATAGAGTAGACTAGTCTTGACTATAATACTAGTTCAGACTGTGTTAAGTGCTACAAGAGTGTTATAAACAAAGTGTGGAAGGTAAAGTTAATTCTGTCCAGGAGTCAGGAAAGGGATCAGAGAGAGGGTGACATTTCGGAGGACCCTAAAGCCAGAGAAGCTTTTTGGGAGCTAGAAAGAGGGAAATGGTGTGCATTACAGGTAGAGGGAGTAGGAGGGCAGGGGTGTGCAATGTGAAAGGACAGTTTGAGAAAGGGCAAGCGATGGATAGTGCTGGATGTAGGGTTACTGAACCTCATAACAAATCCGTGTAAGCATATCAAAAAGCTACAGAATGCATACAAAGAGATATCTGGAAGGAATGTTTATTATTGTCCACTGTGTGCCCACCTCTCTGCTAAGCACCACAAAAAATATAAGGAAAGGCCCTTTTTTTGGGAAGGTTTATCTGGAGAAATTAAGTGATTAAGTCACATAAAATAATTTTAAAATAATGACAGTCTAAGGCAAAGCATTATATTGTCTCCAAACTAAAGCTAAAGATGATACCCTTGGTCAGTATACTTGCTGGCCTGGGCCCCCTCCATCCCCATAGTGGTACTGAGGTACATATGGGTACATCCCCTAGTTCAGCTGAGGCCGGCTGAACAAGCAGAGGGGCTAGAGAACTCGAGACTTCTCCCCCAAAACAGAAGAAAAGATTATGGAACCCATATGTAGTACTTTCTATGTACCTGGCACTTTTCTAGGTACTTACATTAATTAACTAATCAAATCTTAATAATTACTCTATTTGGGAGAGTCATTATCTCATTTACATATGGGGAACTGAGGCACAGAGCCAGGATTCAAACTCACGGAGTCTAACTCTGGAGTCCTGCAGTCTTTTTCATGTTACTATCCTTAGAATCTAGCACAGTATACGGCGCTGGGTGTTAAGATCTTAAAAACAAACAAACCAACAAAAAAGTTTTCCTCAAGTATTATCAGAAAAATGCGATTCAAATGAAAATAAAAACTTGAAAATAAATAAAAGCTTGAAAGCCCCAAATTTGTAAGGGAGGAGAAATGCATTTAGCTGTACAGCCTTCACTTTTGTCTGACCTAAGGCCAGCAAGAAAATGTTTCTTTTCATTTATATATATTTTTTCCTTTTGTGACAATTTGGTGTTTCTGAACGCTAGGGGCTCCCGGATTCTCTGGTTTGAGAGTAACTTTTCCTTTTAGGATTTTTTTTTTGAAGGGGGTGGGGGAAAATGTGGACTTAATTAGCCTACGTCTTAGGCAGCTTAAGGAAGGGGCTGTGCTTTCTGAATCCCTTCAGAGCCAAGTAAGGAGGTCCCTCTCGTTCCCTCTCTCTTTTTTAAAGGACCTCGTGCAATAAAAGTGCAGAAAACAAACCCAAGGCGATCACAACAGCAGCCGCGGCGGCAGCAGCGGCAGCAGCAGGAGGAGGAGGAAAAGTTGGAGTTGGGGCAGGCGCTCTGGAGTGGCTGGGCTCCGCGCAGCTCCCATTCATTAAGTCACCAGCAGCGGAGGAAGGTGGCCGAGCGTCCGCGCTGCCCACTCTCTCGCTCGCGCACTCAGACACACTCGAGCCCAGCGCGTCCCGAGCGGCGCAGCTTTGCAAAAGTTTCTCCTGGGGATTTGGCTCTCTTCCCCTTGGACTTTCGAACGATTTGGGGTTGAGAGAGGAAAGAAAGCAGACGTACACAGGGAGAGCAGAAGACACCACCGTCTGCAGTTGGAAGAAGGCAGCGAAATCGCACTCTTGCCGCGTCCCAAGCCGGTGCCGACCCGCCGCTCTCCCAGGCAGCTTCGGCCAGGAGGCGACCCCGGCGTCCGAGTGTGTGGCGGCTGTCGCGGGGCGTCTTCGCGGGCCAGCAGGCTAGCGCCGCAGCCAGCGCCATGCAAAACTACAAGTACGACAAGGCGATCGTCCCGGAGAGCAAGAACGGGGGCAGCCCGGCGCTCAACAACAACCCGCGGAAGGGCGGCAGCAAGCGGGCGCTGCTCATCTGCCTCGACCTCTTCTGCCTCTTCATGGGTGAGCCAGCCCCGCTGTCCCCCCGCCGCCCGGCTCTCGGCGCGCGTCCCAGCCCCGCGGCGTGCCTGCGCGCGGGGCTTGGCGCTTCCTCGCTGGCTCGGGGCCGCCAGCCCGCCGCGTCTGCCCGCAGCGCCGCGCTGTCAGCCCCGGGCGCCCCCCGCAGCCTTCTTGGGGAGCTTTCGCGCCCCTCTGGCCCCCAGGCCCGCACCCTCGCTGCTTCCACCGACTTCCCGGCCTGCACAGGAGTGTTAGGTGGTGCTTAAGCTTTCGCGAGCAACTAAACAGGCTCCTTAAAAGCCGTCTCCACTTGGAAGGGGGTGTGGGTTCTCCCTTTCAGAATAGGGGAAGTTGTTTGAACCACGATCTAGAGCAGCTCATAGCTTGTTTCCCTCCATCCAAGTAAAATGGATCTCCTGGAGCGCCGGGCTCCTGCCTGGGGCCGAGCTGCCCTTCCCCTGACTGTATGTAAACATCCAACCCCTTCCGCTGTTGCTGCCCCGACCCGGCCAGACCTGCATGCTGGCCTTTCTGCTTGCTCCTCTCTCAACATCCACCCCCCACCCCGCCCCCCGAGCCCGCAAGGGGTTTGGGAAGTGCTCTCTAGGGGCTTAATGCGGGGTGCCGATTCTGCAGTCACTTAGGCGCCTGCTACGTGCTAAGTCGTTAGGTTTAACTAGCCCTCTCCCTGTCTCGGTGCGTTGCGAGTGAGGAGCCCCGTTTCTCCAGTGAGGAAACTGAGGCAGTAGGGAAGAAAAAAAAAAACACGGTTATTTTTTGGGACCACATTTAATTGCACTCCAGAAAGTTGAGGCGATAGCCCACTTCTTGTTTATCAAACTATTTGGAAGTCACAGCTTAGAAGAGCTGTGGGAGTTAAAGAAATTGGAGTGAGAGTAAAGAGGATTTATGAACTCGGTGCGGGGAGGCAAAAAGCTATTGACATACATCTACAGGAGTTCCAAGGTTTAAGTCAGCATAGAAAAAAAAGTTTTTTAAAAGCGAATCATGGTGTAATGGAAAGTGCACGGGACTTGTCATCAGGACACTGCCACTCTGCCACTTGTTGGGTGTGCCACCCAACTGCCTCACTGGCCTCAGTTTCCTCATCAGTTGAGTAAGTGGATTGAACTAGATGCTCTCCAAGGCCCCTTCCTGCATTAGGAACTCGGATTTGGTCCAGGAGCTGTTCTGCCAACTCTGCTAACTGAAGGAACATCTGTGTTCCCAATTCAGTTCCCTTAAAATAGAATTCCTGCACAGAGACTTATGTCCCCTTAGAAATAAATTTGTCCAGGCAGATTGTGCAAACCAGAGACTTCTTGGGCTGGACTTACACTTCCTCAGTTCATGACTTTTTGTTGCAGGATCCTTACCGAGGTCTATCAGTCATTGGCGTGCCTGCCCCTAGTAAAGTCTGAGTCAAAGAAAGATGGGACTCTTTAAGAGTTTAAAAGTAAGAGAGCTCCCCTTTAGATACGGAGAGACTTTAAGGTGCTCTGTGCAAGGGAAGAAAGGTGACTGCTAAATCCCATTCCCACCTCTTCAAAGAAATTCAATTTAAAGATGTTATGTAAAGGAATTGTCACTGGGGGGCCTACCTTGCTGAAGGCTGCTGGCTTATTATGATGCACAGGGAGAAGACTGATACTTAAAAGTCTCTGCCAAGCTATTGAATTTTTAAGAGACCCTCCCTGGTCCTAGAGGAGAACAAGGAAACACTAAACACATTGAAGCTGTTTGCTGTAAACTTTTCTGGGGCTTCCAGTGTTTACTGGCAAGTTTGGTTGGTAGTAGGGTAAGCTCTCTTTTTACTGCTGGTGCAGTGTACCTACCCTCTTACCTACTACTTTGTGATTAGGAAAGCAGTGCTAGAACGAGCTTGACAGCCTTTGTACAGCTTCATTGCCCTCCTCCTCCCTTCCACGCTTCTGGTTTCAGAAGGCATTCCCAAGGGATGGATGGTGTATTCTTATTAAAGAAAAAAGAAGTGTGAAGGAATTTGCAAAAAGACACATCTATCAGCTATGTTATAGCAAGGGACACAGAAACCCCAAGCTACTCTGCTGTGCGTGGAAGGTGTAAGTTAAGTATATGTTTGCACGTTTCATTGCTTCACCTGTCCCTACTCTCTGCGCACCGCCCACCCCAAGCTGGTACTCTAAACCAAGTTGTTTATTATGTTTACTCACTATTGCTCTGTTTGAATAAGTGATTTGTTTACCTCAAAAAAAAGTAATAAGGTAACAGGACCTTGTATTTTATTATAAGAAGCACATAGCTCTCTGGTCTAAAGTATGTGTCTTGCTATTAAAACTATGTCAACAAAGTCATTTTCAAACTGACTTATCAGTCAGTGTCTCCCCTATGCATAGGCCTAATTACAGTATCACTAATTTAATGTCTCTAACACCTTTAATAACAAAAACTGTTAGGTAAATACTTGAGAAATTTACAGGAGAACTCTATTTGGCTTCCAAAAGAAAATTAGTAACACAACATGTGATTTTAATATTCTATGCACCACAGGCCTAAAAAAAGTTGTTTCTACTGCTTCACTTTTTGCCTAAGACTGTCAGAATGGTTTAATTTTTAAAGTTTATTGATCGTATGGTCTGGATTACAAGGCACTAATATATTAGAAAGAGAGACATAGTTTTCTGTTTATTCTCTCACAGGAATATATACCAAGCTTCATCTCCTTGTATCTGGAAAAAATAAAAGCTGATGTGCTATGTAAGTGTTATGTAAGTGGAAATATGCAAGCAGTTTAACTTGTTCCACATACCTTTTTGGAATGTTAAATTCTTGGTGAAGAAACAAAAGTCCACTCCTGTTTGAAGGCCAAAAGAATATGGTGTCAGAAAACACCAATAGGAGTTTACCTCCCATTGACTAGCTATCTTTTTTTTCCCTGCCTTCACCAACTAATTGCTTTTATAAATACAATTATGAATCTTTGCGTGGTAGTTTTTCTGAAATCGATTTTGTTTTCCTTGCTATTAAGTAATACATACACCTCCTTTTCTCTGTGCCTTGGTTCTGGTGTATGAGGTTACATGAGAGCAGCAGAAAATATAAGCAAGAAGGGAGGAGCATCTACTACTGTCTTTCCAAGCTCTGTTAGCCTCTTTTTAAGTATAAACTAGTTTATATACTCTTCACTGTAACCCTCAGGAAGAGATTATCTTCATATTATAGATGAGAAAGCCAAATGTCAGAGAAGGGAAGGTCTGAGATTCTTCCTGAAGCTGACTTAGGTTGATACCTAATTCTCAGGGAGCATGACTTGAGCCCATCCCCCTTTCCTTTCCTACCTGAAGAATCCTGAAGCTCAGTTTGCAGAATAAACAGCCTTTTCACATTTATGAGTTACCTATTTGCACCTGAACAGATGGATAAAAGCAGTTCAGCTCTTCTGGTATGTGGTATGGTCCAGTCTCTATCTGACATTGGTTAGATTTGGGGCTAGTTCTAGTACTAAGTACTAAGTAATTCCCAAATTTTGAGGGTACCATCTTACTCCATGGGACAGTGAAGAGAGAACACAACTATCAGTCCATGGCTGGATCACAATGTGAAAAATTAGTAAATCTATCTTAAGCTTCCATGCCCCTGCCTTCCCTCATCCCTGCCCCTTTCCCTAGATACATTTTGAATGCCTCCTTCCAACCTATGCCCTTTGATGGGTAGGCATTTTTAGAAAGGTCTTACTTTTTGTCCTGTGGACTTTATTCCAGCCCTTCATCCTCTGAGTCCAGTGAGCTCATCTGAAAAATGGTGATCAGAATGGCCACTTTATTATGTTGCTGTGAGGATCAGAAGAAATAGTAGATATGAAAGTTTTTTTTTGTCATCTCTCAAGATTTGAACAAATGTAAGGGATTTATTTATAACCTGGAGCCTTGCATGAAGGTTTTGTGATCGTTTTCAAATATTCTATTGCAGAATCATTGGTCTCTTAGACCACGAAATGAATATTCAGTAATAATATAGTGAAGACCATAAAGCATCCACTTCAAATAAGATAATGTCACATTTTCCCAGGAAGTTGAAGGCAGTTGATTTTCATTCATTGTTGATTAAAACTTTTGCTGAGAAGGCAGCCCCTAAAATTTACCAGAATTTTTGAGCCACCTAATCTTCACAGTATTCCCTGAGCCCTCTTTAGAAAAGATTCATTTGTACAGACTATTACCTCATTTGACTTTTGATACCAGAAGGTACGTTTAGCTGAGTTTATGGTTGTGATGGGAGAAGTGTGAAGAAGCAGGTGCTTAGTCAGGTTTGGTTTGAAAGGCCTGACTCCTGTGTGATTCCCCACTAGGAAACATAGTCGGTGGGCGGAATATTATGAATAAAGGGAAAGAAGCTCAAGCGGGTAAAAAATATAGAATTGGGGTGGTCAGCAACCATACTATGTACTTTAGTGGTTCCAGAGCGTTTTTTGACCCTTCTTGTTTTGCAGTTTAATAATCGAGATAAAATTCTAGAACTGGTTTCATATATGGGATACATAAAATCATCACGTGTTATTAAACTATTCAATTTTAATAGTGAGAGAGAGGCAATGTGGTGTAGTGAAGAGAATGGGAAATTTGGGGCCAGAAGCCTCAGGTTCCAGGTCAGCCAATGCCACCATCTAGTTGCGTGGTTTTGGACAGGGAGGTTTCCTATGGATCTGTTTCTTTTCATTGGTAAAATAAGTAGTTGGGTGGGATTATGTCTGGCATCTAAGGCCGCCATGCAACATTCTATGACAGATTTCTGGAAGAGAGGAATGACACACATTTGTTGACTCTCTACCTCATGCATGCATTCTGCTTAGTTCTTCATTGTACATTGCCTCGGGGAGTTGTCACAACAATGCAGAGCCTAAAACAGTGAGTTCTGGTCTTGTACTGCCACTGTGTCACTGTGCAACTTTAGGGAAATTCATTTGACATGTCTGGGCCTTGGTTTCTTTATTGCAACAATGGTAAGGGATCATCTAGATCATCTCTTGGACCCCTTCTAGCTCTACAATTTTTTGAATCTGCTGGTAGGTATTGTGATATAGAAACACAATCATTACTTCTCTTAGACAATTTTATCATCAATTAAATTGTTACATTATTTACCAGAGAACAGCATTTGACAATTATCTTACAGTGGTGTTCATTCTGGAGCAATACTAAACACTTTTATTAGAGTTACTCCAATATGCTGAGGAACTGGCTAGATTTTTCCTTGGCTGGATGTGCCCTTTCACCTCTCTTGAAATCTATAGTTATCATAAACAAACAAGTAAACAAGGTGATTTTTCCCTTTTTGTTCTTCAGTTATTATGTTCACTAAGTATGTGTTTTTAATAACTTAATAGATTTTGATAATCTACAATGTGAACCGCAAAATAAAGAAACAGGTTTTCATTAATCAACTGGTAAACCACCTAGCTGAGCATCCTGCATGGGTTGAAATAAAGAAGGAAACTTCCATTTAGGTGGTAAGCCCTGGTAACTTTCCTAGGATAGTTGAAAACCTCTATTTTCTCATTGTCCAGAATGGGTAGTTTTTTTCTTTGCTCTTTCTCCCCTAACTTTCTCATATACTTAAGAGATATACCATGGGGATATAGCTGCCTTTGGGGTAGACTGTTAAAGCCAGAGTTGGTGGCCTTTTCCACTTTTAACCTTTTTGATTTCCTGTCCATTTTAGATTCTTTCCCCCTTCCTGCGGAGCTGTTTGGGCTGGCAAACCCAGCTGGTGAAAGCATGATGCTAATGAGACCATAGTCAAGGCTTATTCCTTGTGTAGGCAGTTATATTTATGAAGAAACCCTACCTTGTGTGTCAGTATAATTCGACACACATTATTTGAGGAGTAATCATCAAATTGGGGGATACCTACTGTGTCAGTATTTCACAAATTCACCTATTAAGGATACCCATCTGGTGTGAAATACAGATGCTCAGGCCTCTTCCTGGGAGAGTAAGATTCAGTGGGCTTTGGGCCAGAGCCTGAGATTCTGTAATTTTATCAAAGCTTCTGGTGATTCTTATCAGGACAATTTGAGAATCACTGTTGTTTAACAGCTGATGTCTTAAGGGCAATTGACTTAAGTAGAGGGCTTTTTGTCCCTGCACTAAATGTTCTGGCATTTCCACATTGTTAAGTTGTCTGTACTTTTTTTTCATTTGTGTCCAGTGCACCTTTCTTTCTCAGTAAAGATGATCAAGCTTGTCACAGTTCTTTCAAAAGAAAAAAATTACCCCTGGGAGCCACCGTGAGGTCTCCAGTGATTTTTCGTGCCAGGACGCAATGGTGTCTTCTAATTGCTGAGAGGCTGGGGTTTGTTTTTATTTCAAGGTTCTAAACTGAATTTTAGGTAGTTGAAGTTGCCAGCCAAGTGACCATTTTGGATAAATGAGATGTTAACTCTATAAATATTTTGAGATATTGAAGTTTGTATATGAGTGGAAAGTGAAAGGATTCAATTAAATTCCTCAACAGAGCCTTTAAAAGATCAAAGTTAGCTTGATAAAGTATTGAGGAAACAATATAAGCTTTGGATTCACCCTGAGATGAGTTTGAATCCTGACATAAAGCTAAGGCTCATAGGTGTGACACAGGCAAAAATTATTTAACCTTTCCAGGCTTCAGTTTCCTGACCTGGAAGAGAAGCAAGCCAGCCTAGTAAAACAGTTGTGCGGTGACGCTCAGATGAGATCATGGATCTGAAAGCACTTGGAAAAGTTAAAAAGCACTATGTCATTATCAGGTATTATGTTGCTAATATTATTCATAGTAATAGTAGTAATTTCCTTTTCTTTCCAGTGTCCTCACTCAGTAGTTCTATGGAATCCTCTTTCATTTTTTTGGCAGCAAAGTTGCCTGAAATATATGAGGAGAAAAAATTGTGAGGAAGCTCCTAAGCAAAAACCAGGCAGAGAGAACACAAGTGTTTTCCATTAGCTGAAGAAGAGCAGTGGCAGGTTTCTGACCCTGTCTGGGAGTCACAGTGCAAGAACCTCGGTAGCCTCTGGTGGCTGCATCCTACCCCTTTGAAAGGAAGATGGCCATATTATCTTAAGAGAAAGACAAATACACCTTAGAAGGATGGGAGGGGATTTGGACAAATGGTCTGTTTTAGCATCGACTCTTCTCCATATCTTTTGACAGCCCAGGGGAAAACCTAACTAAATAAAACAGCTGTGATTGAAAATGGATCAAAATGATTGTTTTCCAGGGCACTATGCTTATTTGCTGAAGAAGGGAATAACTGTTCTATATCATTTATTATTCATGCCAACCATTTGGTACAGATATTAGATCCCTCATATAGATGAGGCAACTGCAGCGCAGAGAAGTGACATAACTTGCACAAGGGAACCCAGCTAGTAAGTGGTCACCAAAATTTCCAGAGCTCTCGTCAGCTTAGCTTGCTGCCCATTTTTTGGTGCAGTTAATGCAAAGGAGACTCACTCTTTTCTATTTCATTCCATTTCATTTATTTCAATTTCATTGAGTCTCAATATGTACAGTATGTTCTGTAGGGTTCAGTAAAGGACATAGATTTGTGTCTTCACTCAAGAATCATTTTGGACAGTGGAGGAGACAGTTTTACATACATAATTACAAAATCGCTTGGAATGTGCTGATTGAGCCTCTCGGTGGGCGTAATAAAGAAAATACCATCAGAGCAATTCTTCGTTGCCTAGATTCATAGAATTAGTAAGTACCTTGATGATTTATTTATCAACAATACCAGGGTCATTTTTTATCTTAGTCACAAAAGGGGCCCTCTAAGCAAGGGAAGATTGGAAGGCCTGAGGCATAAAGCACAGGCTTTAGAGTCAGATGGGATTTTGCTTACTATTATTGGCTATATGAACTTAGGCAAGTTACCTAATATCTTTGAGGCCTCAATTTTCTCATTTGGGAGATGGGATAATATACACACTGTGAAGTTGTGAGGCAGTGCCTGGTACAGAGAATGGTATATACATGCTCAACAGGTGGTAGCTACTGTCAACACTGTTACCTCATCCTAGTC
Source organism: Macroglossus sobrinus (assembly GCA_004027375.1). NCBI lineage: Eukaryota > Metazoa > Chordata > Mammalia > Chiroptera > Pteropodidae > Macroglossus > Macroglossus sobrinus. Next base: position 646,440 of record PVKZ01000444.1, read on the forward strand.
GGTGCCCTTGATTCACATATGGTGAACCTCCGACCTAGATTGGTTAGAAATGAATTGTCCAGTGACAGTGAAAAAGCAGAGCTTAGAACCAAGGTCTTGGCTTTATATCATTTTGTTTTTTTGGTGTTTACTTGTCAGTCTGAAATTTGATATCGTTGGTGAGTCAGTTCTCCAGAGAACTAAAGTCTCTTCTTTCTCTTGCCTGTGTCATTTAAAAGGGAAACAAGACAAACAGGTTTAACTTTTAATCCAAATCAATGGATGATAATTGAGTGAGGCCAGAGATACATGGGACAAATTTAAAGAAGCAGGCCATTTTCAATATATCATTTTTCTTCAGACTGGCACATGTTCTAGAAATAGCTTATTACCAAAGATAGCTGTTAACTGATTTGAGCTTGAGCGGTCACCATCAAACGATGTATCTAAGGAAAAAAGGAAGAGAACCCACATTTTCAAAGTTTTTACCTTTTAAAAGCATCTTTACCACCTCTTGAGGTAGAAATTATTTTAACTTGACTAAGGAGGAAACTGAGTCTTAGGTTAAATAATTTTCTCAAGGTCATGCATTGGTTGTCATTCAGAAGAAATCTAGCTCAGGTTCTTGAGCATCCTTGTGAAACTATTCTTGTCTTTGGATTAAATTGTAAATTATGATCAGCATTAAAATTCTAAAATTTAAAACAAACCAAACAAAATAACAGAGACTCAGTTGGAAATGGTTGAAAGGAACTTGTTGATTTCTGCGTGCTTTGAAAGTATACATTGCAATCAGAGTATTGGTGGTAAGTGTGTTTTTGAGGTTTGTCACAAATTAACAAAATTATATGCCTAGAGAGTTTTACAGAGAAATGCAAATCAGCATAAGTGCCTTGTCATAATAAACGGTATGTTTTGGTTCCTGTTTATATATCCCTAAAGCACATAATACACATGATTACATTGACACGAAGGCAGCCATTCTCATTGATGGCTTCTTATATCTGGCTTCCAAATTAGTTTGTGGTATCAATCATATAATTTCTAGAGAGCCTATTCAATTAAATCTATGTTTGTATCTGTCTTTTAAATATATATCTTTTGCAGATGTTTCTTGGCCACCTATTATATGCCAGATATAGGAGGTTCCTTGCCCTTTAAGAATTCCCAGGCTGGTGAATGGGAAACTTATGCGTAACTACACACAGGAAGTAATGCTGACTTTGGAGTGGTAAGGCGGGGACTAGAACAGTAATGAGGAGTAATGAAGTTTTCTTGAAGGCATGGAACTAGATCTTGCAAGGCCAATAATAGCTCACAAGCCAGGAAGAAGGGGAGGTTATTGCAGCAGAGGGAACAACAGGTGCTGAGACCTAGAAACTGGAACATTCTAGGGAAGGGTGAATAGTTGGAGGTTGAAGTGTAAGTATTGTGTATTTGCACTGAGTTGGGGAAAGAGAATATTGGAGATGACGCTGGAGAGATAGGTTGAAGCCAAATTATAAAGGGAGGCTGTAAATGGCAGGCAGCTAAGGAAACTGAACTTTATTTTGGAGGACCAGCAGAGCAAATAAAATTTTATTTTTGTTTTCATTTTTCTTTTATTATGGAAAATTTAATATAGAAACCAAACACAACATATAGCTAGGAGTGGAATTGCTGGGTCATATGGTTAACTTCATGTTTCACTTTTTGAGGAACTGCCAAACTGTTTTTCCATAGTGGCTGCACCATTTTAGAAATAACATGAGGTTAGTTAAAATAATGTAAGAATAAAATACAAAAGTTTTACAGACAACATTTGGATTAATGTAGTCATGAAAAATTTTAAAGTGGGGATAATCTAATCTGATTCATGTTGAGAAACCTAGGTTTGAGGGGAGGAAAGGATGTGTAGCAGGAGACCATTTGGGAAGCAGGTGAGAGCTGAACCAAAGGCATTGGGGACAGAGAAGAGAAGTGACAGGTAGTTTCTGATTTCCTGGTTGGAAACCTCTGAACTGTGGTGATGCCACTCCCTCCACAAACAATTCAGATGCAGTGTTGATAGAAGACTTAAATGAAATCCATATTATAGGATTAGTAAATGCTTCTTCATGTTTATAGCCTTATTAGAAAGATGAGGCTGTAAGTTATCTTTTTTTTTTGCTCTGAAATTTTAGATTTCTCAAATGTCACTTTAAATGACATTGGAAATCCTCATGGTTTAGAGAAATGGCTCTTCTTCGGTTGTAATGATATTTTAAAAATAGTTTTATTGACATATAAGTCATTGTACAATACGATTCCTCTATTTAAAATGTACAGTTTACTGGCTTTTAGTATATTTAGAGTTGGGCAGTCATCACCACAATCACTTTTAGGGCATTTTCATCACTCTAGTAAGAAACCCATACCCGTAGTAACTTCCCCATTCACTCTCTTCCTCCCCCATCCCATGGCAATCACTAATCAACTTTCTTTTTCTGTAGATTTCCCTATTCTGGACAATTCTGGTATAAGTGGAATAGTATATTGTGATCTTTTATGCCTGGCTTCTTTTAATCAGCATAATGTTTTTAAGATTTGTCCATCTTGTGTACGTTAAGCATGTATCAGTATTTCATTTACTTTTATTGCCAAATAATATTTCATTGTATGGACATACTACATTTAGTTTGTACCTTTATCAGCAGATGGACATGTGAGTTATTTCTACCTTTTAGCTATCGTGAATAGTGCTGCTATGAGCATTCACATAGAGATTTTTATGTGGACATATGTTTTCAATTCTCTTGGGTATAGATACTTAGGGGAATTGCTGGATCATATGGTAACCCTATGTTTAATGTTTTGGGGTACTGCCAAATTATTTTTTATAATGGATGCACTATCTTAGAATCATATTAAGGTTCGTTAAAATATGTAAGGAAAAAATACAAAAGTTGTACCAAAAACTTTTGGAATTAACATATTCATGAAACCACTATAGTGTCACTTTATTTTTAGGGGCATTTTTTCACAAAGAAACAAAGTTTTTAATCAATTTAGTGGTGTCACTCAGTGTAAAAAGAGTGAACAGGGAACAATATAGCTGACCAAGGAACAGATGCTGGGTGATCAGCCAGATCCACCCTCCTACTGAGTAACATACTTCCACAAACCAGGGTGTGACAAGCAGATTGCTGCCTCAACAAATGAAAAAAGTCTTAGTTCTTCAGAGTTCCTTGAAAACAGCTAAAAGCACAAATATTAATATACATATATAAATATACATATATTTCTAGGATCTGCTTTACAAGATTTTTAAGACTATGAACTGTAGTTCTTGATAAGTTGGTCACACGTTTCCCCCTGGATATATGGCTGTATACATAATTATCATCTCAAATTAAAATTACCATGTATCTTTTAGACTCATATGCTGGATGCTTGGGGATATTAAAGAGTATAATATGCATGCACAAACCTTTAGAAATTAATTGGATCATCAAGTTGTAAATTGTACTTAAAATTGCACTTATAAGTGCATGAAAAATTAAACCGCAAATATTACAAAAGGGTGGGAATAGGCATTTACTTTTAAGAACTTTAGATCAGCGGTCCCCAGGGATCATTGCTCCTATGAGAGTCTAATGCCTGATGATCTGAGGTGGAGCTGACGTGGTGATGCTAGCACTGGGGAGTGGCTGCAAATACAGATGGAACTTCCCTAATTCACAGGCTGCTTACTTTCTGCTGTGTCACCTAGTTCCTAACAGGCCACAGGCTGGTACCATCTGCAGCCTGGGGGTCGTGGACCTCTGCTTTAGATGATATCTCACTTACTCTTTCCAGTAACAGAAGAAGTAAATGTCGATAATCTGGGTTTGCAACTCAGAGAGAGTAAATGATTTGTTCACGTTCACACGCCCAATATGTGTTGAGGCTGGTGTTTGAACTCAAGCCTAACTAAAATAATGAACTTTGCTAACATTTATCTAGTGCTAGCTTTGTACCTCTCATTGGCTTAAAAAGTGTGCATGCATTATCTTACTTAACCCTCCTAGTGAGCTTATGAAATCTTTATTATCGTCACTATTTTACAGAACTGAGGTTCAAAGAGGTTAAAAATAACATAGCAAAGGTTATGCCAGCAGTGAGTTGGAAAGTTGAGGTCAGACCTAAGAAGTTTATCTTGTGAGGCCATTCTTAACTACTGGGCTCTACTGCTTATGCTTTCCAGGTGTCTCTGAATATTCAGTTTCCCCCACAACTCCATGCTGGCTTTCACATTGGCAACATGTGATGAATTGTCCAAATGAGTGAGACTTGTGATTCTCACTCTAGGTTCTCTGGACCCATAAGTCTATCAGCCCAATCACAGGCATCTTATGCTTTTTACTTCAAAGATATCTAATGTGTACTGTATGTTTCCCAATGATTTACTTATTCAGACTAACTCAGAGCATGAGCCTCTGCCTAGACTAGACAAAGCATCTTCATTCTGCTTATCATTTGAATATGGAATGACACCTGTCAGCTTACTCTGGGCTTGCTGGTTATTTCCACAAATCAGTAGATGGGATTGGCACTTTCTATGCTTTAAATAACAAAAGTGGAGAAATGATTTTAAACATATTTTATTTGGTAAATAAAGATGCCTTCCAGACATCACAGAGGGTCAAGCGATCTTTGGTGGTAAAAAGATGGGTCATCCTAGAATGGACAAGCAGCTTTGTGAACATAGAGGAGAGGAAGACCACTGGAACCTGGGAAGGTTTCCTAAAAGAAGGAGGGACTCAAAGTTAGCCTTTGTCCCTCAAACTAGGCAGTAGTAATGGGTCGCTGTGGGCTTGACCTGCTGTCCTTGAGGTTTGGTGTAACCTTTGGGTCACATCGAGAAGTTTTGAGCTTCTCTGGTTAGTGGCTGCAGATGCAGCACCTTCATTAAATGCAGTAAATAGACCTTCCACTAGTAGCCTTTTCCCCACAAATGACCCACATTATTGTAAAGTTAGCAACCACTGACAGGAAGTGGCCGAACTGCTTCTTAGCCACACAGTAGGTTCCATTAGACACTTGCCCCAAGTAGCTGTTTTGGTCAGTTTGCCCTGTAGGTTTCTAGGGATGAATGGCCTAACGCACTATTTCTCATTATTGCATTTGTCTGGCTGTCATCTTGGCCCTATTGCATATTTTAATTAAATGCATAGTGTCTCCTTTTGAGTGATCATGGGAAGGAACTTTTGGCAGGCTGAGATTTTAAATATATTTCCGAGGTGTTACCAATTTACTTGAGTCTTTGATTTAGTGGGCTTCTCATTTAAATCTTTTTTTGAGAGTGGTTCCAACGACACGGCAGGAGGGATGACGGGCTCCACTCGCCCTCATAAACCATTGCTTTGGAAGGTCTGTACCTTGGGCATTGTGTAAATGCAGAAGTCTCAGGGGCTGGCTAGGAAATGAAAATATACTTCCTGGGTCAAAATATTCAATATACAGGTTTTTCTATCACAGGGGAAAATGAGCCATCTTGATTTTAGATTTAATTTTCCTAAGGCCATGATGGAGTTGAAAAACTTTTAATTATGATTTTGTCTTAAATGGGTTGTTTATGGTTATACTGGCCTAAGCTATAAGATCTAAACATTTATTATTAAAAATCCCTTTCACTGAACAGTTCTACCAAATGATAATGTATGTATCTGAGAATGTGAATGTAAATATCCTTTCTAGCTTCAATTGATTTTTCTCATTCTAGATCTCCAGCTTTCCAGCCCTGAAAAGGCCACAAAACAAATCTTTAAAACTATCACACCCAGAATATCACTCCCAAATGCTAACTGGAAAAAGAACACATTGAACCTTTATAACTAGGCACATGAATGTATCTTATAAAATAGTACAGTCCTGAAGGGGAGATATTGCTCTAACTGATTTCAGAGATGAGATAGTTGCCTTTTGGTGAGGTTGAGGGGCATGCTGGGAATTCTGCAACTGGAAAATGGTGGACAGAGCATCTGAAATAAGGGCCAACTAACACCTATTTTTTTCTTCCAACAATGAAGACTGCTATAGGAATTTGTACTGACCACTATTTCCAATAATAAGCATATGAAGAAAGCAAGCAAACCAGAAAGTTTTAAAATGAAATTATCAGGTCTTGTAAAGTGTTCAAGTGTGATTTCAGGTTTAACGCCTTTTGTCCATGTTAGTATTGCCTGTTTCATTGTAAATTCCTAGAGGACAGAGATTAGACTCTAAACCTCTAGGCTGGAAAAGCAAAGGGCATGAACTTTACTTAATACCAGCAAGCACTAGAGCTAGGGGCTTTACATGCATTATTAAGCTACTTGAATTTCACACCAACCCTAAGGAGAAGGAGGTTGGGATTCATTTCAGTGTTCATAACCTGGTCAACAATGGTCGTCTCAACTATTGGTGGGTAGTGACACACTAATAATCATTCAACTAGTTAATAGAGATCCTTTACTAAGATTTCAGGGGAAGAGCTTTGCTAGAATCTGATTTGAGCTGGTCACTTGGACCATGTATCCACTGTTATTGAAAATATGTCAGAGACAATCTCAGCTCCAGTTCTGTAGAGCCAGAGGAGAAAAAGGCAGAAGCCATGGCAGGAGAATATTTTGCCAATTTCATATAAAAACAGAGTGACTTTTCTGCAGAGGGATAGAATTGGAGGTTCTTATCGATCTTCTTCAAAGGAGTTAAAAAGTCAAGGAAATGCAACATTTTGAGTGACGTAGCCTACACTTTGCTTAAAGGCTCTGTGTATTTCCCAGGCTATTGTAGGGCTGCTATTCAGCTGGGATTTGAATGGTGGTGTGATTAGCATGAGAGCAAGTGTATAAAGTAGGTCTTTTTTCCCTTTCCTAAAAGAAGTTTTGTGGCATTTCTTTTTTTCTGACAGAGTTGGCATGAAGCTTTGACAAACACAGACCCACAGAAAAGTTAAATAGGACTTAGAGCAGACCCATTTTGTACAGATCCTTCACACTTATAATGCAGAGCGGTAAAGCAGCTGGCAAGAGACACCTCAGATCTTAGGAGTTATAGCAAGTGCTATTCTGCACTATGGACCTGTGATGAATGGGAAATACAAGACCAATGGGAAAGTATACCAATGGCCCTTGACCATCTCTGTTTTCAGAAAACTACAGATGAGAACATTCCTGGGACTCATCTATTTTAATCTATCTCTCAGTATTTATTGAGATAAATATAAAGCACTGAGGGAGATACAAAGAAATACAAGAGGTGGATCTTACCCTCAAGAATCACGTGAGAGGATGAGAAGACAGGAACACAAATAGCAGATAGAGAAAACTTGGCCAGGTGTCTTGTCTTCAGCTAATAATTAAATGAAATTTTTTAAAAATTTTAAATTCTAGCTCAGTGCTGAGCTAGACTCTCTTGTCAGCTTTGCTATATTAGCTGGATGACTCTTGGTAAATCACCACTACTTCCGGCATGATAGAATGGAGACGATGATTCACTCACTCCCTGCCTACCTCATAGACCAAAGGGTATTACCATACTCTTTACAGAAAAATACTTTGAGGCATTATGATGGTAAAATCACATTTGTACAATGAATATAATTTGTACGTGTGTGTGTTCTGAATCTACTTTCTCTTCTCCAGTCTCTATTTATTTCTAACTCATTTCAAGTGCATGGTTATCATACACTTAGAGCTGAAAACATTCTTTACAAGTTCCATTTCTAGGGTGATAGTCTCTCCTCTCCCATATATCCTTTATGCAATAAATATGCAGGAGTCATTTCTCAAAACTGTCTTTCTGATCATGTAGGCCCTTCTCTTCAGAATAGGACTTTTATGACCCCTCATTAACTACAGAATAAACTTAGCATAATGGAGGCCCTTCAGAATCTGGCCCCCACCAGCCCTTCCTACTCCCTGTTCATTCCCTTATTTCCCATCACCTGTACTCCCCCCTCTATACCCTTGTTCCAGATAGCTCCATTCTGTGGCTATTCCAAGCGCTTTCCCACCATGTCACTCCTTTTGCTTGGTGTGTGCTCCTCACCTCTTGATACTCAGTTCGACTGCCACCGCCTCTGTGAAGCCTTTCCTGATTTCCTCTGGGCAGAATTAGGTTTTCTTTGGGCTCCCATAGCACTTTGTGTTGACCTTTCTTATGTAAAAGTATGTAATTTTTTTCACAGTTTTGCACAGTTTCATCTTAATAGATTATGATTTATTTCTATATAATAGGTGCTTAAAATTTTTTATTGAAGAAAATGTCAATAAAAACTTATTTTAGAAAATACAGGCAAGAAGCAAAAAAAATTAACATTTTTGTTTTCTATACTACCACGATCATAAGGTAGCACTGGCACAGAATCTCTTCTTTGTATAAATAACTGAATTCTTAAGTATAATAATAAGTCATTGTGAAAAATGGACAGAGAAATTTACCTGTTTGAGTTTGTAGCAGCCCATAGTGAAGTATTAACTAACCTGGGAGAATTGGAAGTGTGTATCTTAAGAGCAACTAGGTATTTTAAGTTCAATTTTGCATTCATACGGTGTTTTGAACTTACTCAACAGACTGAATTTGTACTAACCATGATAGCCTCTATTAAAAAAATGTTTAACCCACCATAAAAGCTAGGGCTCTGTTTAGCATGTGTAGTTTTTCTCATCCTTGCCTTGCCTTAGGAAGGGCTCTGAATGGGAGAGCAGAAACCTTCCTGTAGAGGAAAGACACTCAAGCTGGGAGTCAAGAAATCTGAGTTTATGCCCTAACTTGGTTGCTAAGTTACTGGGTCACCTTGGCCACATCTGTAACATGGGACAAGAAAATCTTCCAGCGTGAAGAATTCTCTCATTCTTTTGCCCAACTAAGTACTTCCTCTGAAATCTCAATTCCTTAAAATATTGTGAAGTTTTCACTTCAAGGGAGGTAGGTAATGATTTTCTCTTTTAACCTTCCTCTGTTTGATCCTATTGCCTTACTTGTGCTTGCTCTGTCACTTCAAAAGTATTTGGTTCATTGCTTTTACCTACGGGAAAAACTTTTTAAAATAATCCCCTAGTGTACTTACTGCATGTTCATTTGTTTGCCTTTTTAGATATTTTTCTGGGTTAATCTTGCTTCTCACAATTCCAAGAGGGCTGTGATTGAAATATCAAAATACCTGATTCAGAAGAGGAAGAAGCTAACAGTATAGAACAACTAATGTGTTCCTGATGCTTCATGTGTCTTAATCAATCCCTGCAATATTCCTGTGGAATGGGTATATTCTGATATTACAGTTGATAAAACTGGGGCATAAAGAGATTAAGTATTAGGAATTAACCCAAAACTGTGTATCTTATTTCAAAACTTAGGCTTCAAGACCATTTAGTTAATCCTCTCACTCTCATCTCCATCCAGGGCACAACCCCTCTGAATCATCTTTTTTTGGTTAGTATCAAACTCTACTTAATACTTCCAGTAATGGTGAGTTTATTCTTCAGAGGCAGTTCTAATTGTTCAAAAGGTTATGTTAATAGATAATCTACTTTCCTATAATTTTAGTCCAGCATCATCAACTATGTTTGGTTCCATGTTGACAAATAATTATTAGCATTAATAATAATGTTAATCAGTTTTATAATTAAAAGCCTCTGAATACATGGTGGTGATGCATCATTTCAACAAACATTCATTGAGCACCTTTAATGTACAAGGTACCTAATGATGAATCGGATGTGGTCCCTGCCTGTGAGTCCTCTGGAGCAGACACTGGGCAGATGCATTTCTAGAAAGACAACATGGAGACTGTACAGAGGTAGCAGAATTGAGCTTGGCGGACTGGGAACAATAACATCACATTTGTTTGGAAGGGCAAATTAGGAGAATGCTGTTAGGCACCACTGTCAAAGAAGGCATTCCAGGGAAGAATTCTTTTAGCAGAGTGGTTCCTCTGCCTCAGCTCTGGCCAGCAGCAATGACTATCCTTTTAATAGTCTTAGCATGCTGAAGGTGGAGGGGCCCAAGCAATCAAAAGCTTTTCCCTGTCCAATCCCATTACATAGTTGAGAAAACTGGACTCAAAGAAGTTAAGTGTCTTAGAAAACGGGTAAAATCCAAAGGAAACACAACTTTTACTTTGTGTAGATTCAAGTTGAAATCCATTAAATACCATATTTTAAAGCATCCCTTTACACTCTGGATTTGGTTGTTCTGAAATCAGATATTAGCCCCATATGTCAGTAATCTACAAGCTTTTTAAACTTTAACATAATATCCCAAAGCACAGTAATATATTCTTACTGTAAAAAAAAATATTCCAGAAGGATGATGGTTACATTGAAAGGGAATAACCCTCTCACTATCCCTCCAAATTCCTGCCAACCTTATTTTGAATGCACAGATATTCTCATTGACATCCACCTCTATCCATATTGGTCTTGTTGTTTCCTAGACGCACTCCTCAGAGGTTTGCCTTTTGGCCTTTGATCATGTCTTTCTCCAAAGCACCCTCCCTTCTCTGCCTATGGGAAAAGATGTCCATTCTTAAAGGTGGTTTCTGCTCATCCCACTCTCTCACTACTCCAAATTCAGAGTACTTTCACCTCCTTATTTTGGGGTACTCTCACCTCATTAGTGACCTTAAACAAACCATTTGCACTCTGTTGTTCTAACTTTCCTTACCTAAATAATGGGGCAGTTGAATTAGATGGTCTTTATGATCTGCTGAGAGCAAAAAAAAAAAAAAAGACTCCAAACCTAAGACAGTTCTTCAGTTGAAAGTCCTGACCCTGTGGAATTGTTGAATTTTGTCATAGGGTTGCAACATAAAAGAAGAGATGAAGAGATTCACCATCACAGGTTTTCATAATTTTAACTCAGTCATAAAGAGGCAGTGTGGTGCAACAGAAGAGGATTTTTGTCTTGGGGTCATAAAGTTCTGGGCTCAAATCTTGGCCACGGTATTTGCTAGCTTACCACCTGAGGCAAAGGTTGTAAACTCTGAACTTCGGTGTCCTCCTCTATAAAATAGGAACAATAATTCCTGTCTTACAGGTTGTCCCGAGATTAGAAGATGCCTGGCAGAGAGCAGGTTATTCCACATTAATCTACCCTGCCTCCTAAAACACTTTTTGTTTGGGAACTGTTATCTGTCATAGATAATTGCAAGCTTCAGAACAAATGTGCGTATAAGAGAGCATTACCTGGATTTATATTTATAGTATGTTTAATATACAAAGTATGGATTAGACTCGATTTATCTGATCTTTCAAAAGTAATTCTGGAGTCCTTCCAGAGAATTATATGGCACCTGCATAGATGTAACTACCTTCCCATCTGCACTTGCTTCAGCAAGGTGTTTTCTAATTGGGAGAGAACATGTTGGAAATTTGTCTTTAATGCATTCCAGTGTTCTGAGGCAAAACTTGCCTGAGAGAGTGAGCAGAGCATATTAACTAATATCATTTAAAGTTGATTAAAACTATCATCTTAATTAAATACAAGAGAACAAGAAGTTCTTAGTCTTCTGGTAGCAATTAAAGACTAAAGAGTCAATTTGGAGTTGTTTTTGCTGCTCTTAAAATAATAGTCCTTCTCCCCCCTCCCATGGAAAGAGTTTCTTAGCTATAGACATGCCCTCACATTGAAGTTTTTGAAAGCTGTTAGGACCACAGACCTGCTGGCAAAGGCTTCTACTGCCAAGGCATTGGAGTTCTCAAAAGCAAGAGGGTTCAAGCTCAGGATACGCTGATTTGGAAAGAGAGCCCAAACAAAGGGCCTTTTGAGGCAGGAAACTGGGGCTTTGGCTTCAGCACAGAGCAGTGGGACTGGAAAAGCACCCTGGGACTTGCTAAGGAGAAGAGGGACTATGAGATCGATCAATGGAGGAAGTATAAAGTTTCTCCATACAGCGAGAGCTTATTTCAAAACTCTCGAAAGTTGGTTTCAGAAGCTGTTATCTTTCCTCTGTCAGCTTAATCAGCATGCCTATAAATGTGGACTTAACATTATATGTCTTTGAGTGGAAAAGGGAAATGATCCATGAAGGTACACGTAGACATTATTATTCTAGCAAAGGTGTCTAACTCGAAGACCAATGCTCTTCTTTCAAAACCCAAAGCAACTACGTTCATTAACCCAGTCATGCAATTTTTCATGATCGATTACTCTATGTCCAAATAGCCCCTTTTTATCAGGTCACCAGTCATACTGGATGAGGACCTATCCTATTGTAACTTGATTACCTCTGTAAAGACCCTATCTCAACATTAAGTCACACTCTGAGGTATGTATATGTGAGGAAATTGAGGCCGAAGCCAAGTAACTCGAGATTTGAATTTATGCCTATATGACTGAAATGGTGCATTTTCATCACATCCTGTTTTCTACCCATGAATTGAAAATAACTAAGAACAAAGAAAAAGAATGTCTTCCTTGATCTGAATTTGATTAGTGTGAGACATTGTTTGATGGATATCAACAGCTAAAATTAACTGAGTTTGACCAGTTGAAACATAATCATGGTATTTAGAAGTAAGGTTAAGTACAGCACACTACGCTTAGAGTTAGAGCTTTTTTATTGCTCTAAAGCATTTATAAGCCTGTCGCGAAGATTTTTTCATTCTTATTGGAAAGTTCTAGGGAAGAACAGTGACCTATAGGCTATATACAACATTCCAGTAATTCTTGTCAATTGGATCACATTCCATAGGAAAACCAGTCAATATTAAATATCGGCCATTGATTTTTCTCATTTCTCCCATCTTTCTTTGTAGACTCTTTTTAGTTTTTGGTTTTCCTTCAACCGCATAAGTGACTATAGTAAGCTTCACATACAGACACACACATGTACAAACATGCATGCATATACACATGCACATGCATACCTCCCTACACACATACATACAAACCCCAGGGAAGGCTAAATAGAACCACTATGATGATAATTGGCCGATATAGCCAGCCCACTCATGGTCCTTAGGGTGTCAAGAAAGACAGGGCCCTGCTGAAGCTCTTGAGCAGAAGTTGCATGATGCCTGCTCTGCCTTCTCCATTATGGAGCATAGTGGAAATGACACGAGCCTTAGTGTTGGCTGAAGTTGAAGGCTGTGAGTAGTATCCCTGGAGTTTTGTAGTGCATGCATATGTGTCCCTTTTTCACTGAGTACCTTTGGGTGAATCACTACATCTTAATTTCCTCATGAAATACAAAAGAAGGGGTTTGAACTGTGATTACTGTGTATCCCCCATAACTTTTAGCATCTGCGCTTTGTTCATTGTAGTTGCATAATAAATATTTATTGGATAAGTGAATGAATAGAAAGTGAACAAGCCCTCACAGAGATGGGAGTAAACCAAGAAAGTTCCAAGGGACATACTATTCAAACCAACATGAAGCACTAAAGACATCTTGTTATTTTCCATTAGCTGGAAATAATCAAACATTGAAAAGGTGCTGGTGTTTTAGAAAACTCTACATATACTGTTGCCCTTGCCTGCTTTAAAGGAAAGGAAATTCCACATGGGACAAAGGACTACCCATGGCATCTTTCTTCATTCTAGTATTTTGAAGGGATGACCATGAACAGTAACAAGAGTTTCCATGAACTGAATGTACTATATATGGCACTGTATCTCTAAACTTCACAGTAACCCCTCAAGATTGGCTGTACTAGCCCCATTCTACGGATAGCATGGAGAGGTAGCAGCTTGCCCAATGTCACTGAACTAAAAAAAGCAGATCTGAGCTTCAAACACAAACCTATTTGATTCTAAAGCCTGTGCTTTTTCTGATAATTTGTATTGTCAAGTCACCCACAAAGCCAAAGGCTTGGTGACTTTCATAATACCCATTTGGTAACTATATGTGCAGTAAATAATGGATTTCTTTATGGGCCAAAATAGCACTTGTTTCTCCTTATAGGAGACACACCATCCCATATTCACAAGAGTAACATTTTTGAGTGTTTCTGTGGGCCAGGCATAATATGAAGCATCTTCACACACAATATCTTACTCTTATATCACTGTAAGAGGTTAACTGATTTATTTAAGGTGGAGACAGGACCCAGGAGTGTATAACTCCAAAATTTACGTGCTGGAGCTACAGCATGCTATTATTTGCCATTGTACTACAGTTTCCCACAGACGGGTAGCCCACTTTACCCATTTAGTTCTAACCTACACCTAAGTATGCTCCTGAAAAGTGAGTGCTGTATGTTCAGATAACCTGAGAAAGTCTGGATAGGGAAACCACAGCTATCAGTTTCAAGGAGGTGTTTGAAGCAAAGAAGAGTAACAGCCCCCGACTCTCCTGGAGAGCAGGCAGTATTTAGTTGAGTCGTGCTGTGTGGAACCTGGCATGCAATCATGGCTTGAGAGACCATTATACATCTTATTCAGGGTTGATGGGGAAGTGTCTAAAAAATGTGGAAGGCTCCTCTCTGGGAAGGTGGATGGCCACACTTCAGTGAGCAGGGAGCTTTAGTTATAAAGTTTCTGTGCTCCAGTCTATCTCTCACAGGCCGCCACCGCGATCTAAAACACAATCTGGTCATATCACTGTCTATACTCCAGATGTATATCTTCGAGTCTCTGCTGTGTATCTAGCACTGTGTACAGGATAAATAAAAAAACATTGCCCCTGCTGTCTAGGAATCAGTCTTGTTTGAAAGCCATGCACAGGAAACTTAATTTTAGAGCTGGTTAGGGATCTAAAGGCGACCATTTAGGCTGCCTTTACTTACATAGTATTCTAGACAACTCTTGCTCTTTTAGGTTGGACATCTCCTTGTTGAAATCCAACAGTGAACTTTGATAAAGGTTCCAGGAAGAAAGGTTCATGCCAGGTATGCTTTGGGATATGACCAAATAGTCTAACCTCCTCTCTGTAAAACATGAGGAGGCTCAGAGAGTAAAAGAGACTTCCTTAAGTTGCAAAAAAAGTCCAACCTTGGGCCCAAGACCCAGCCCAGGGTTTTCTCTTCTGCATAGGGGGCCTCGTCATTTTACTCCCCATTCCATTTTTGTCTTTAGATTCAGCAGTTGTAAGATACATATTTCCTTCTGTATCTTGAAACTATATGCTTCTCAGGCTTTTTCTTCCCTTCTAAGGTAGACCCTTAATGCTTGATGTCTGAAATCATTCTGGTTTTTTTTTTTTTTGAGCCTTTCTGGCAAAGATGATGTTAAGCTAAGTTCACAAAAAGGCAGATGAGAAAGTGGAAGAAGAACTGCAGGTTTGAATTCTTATAGGATCCCTACAGAGAAAAACTAGTTTTTCAGTTGGGATGTTACTGGCCCCCTAGACAGGATGATTTTTAAAGGGAAGAACCCTGTTTTTCTCATCTCAGTATTTCCCATCCCCAGCACACAATAGGTGCTCAGTTAACATGTGATATTCAGTGTCTTTTAAAACTGTGTTTATCAGGTATACACACATATAAATTGCATTTTATATATAGGTGCTCAGTTAACATGTGATATTCAGTGCTCAGTTAACATGTGATATTCAGTGTCATTTAGAACTGTGTTTATCAGGTATACACATATATAAATTGCATTTTATATATATTATACTTCAATTTTTTAAAGCCCTTGAATTCAAAAGTGAAAATGTTTTTCCTTTTTGAGCAGTGACTCCCAGACCACCTTGGGACAGAATCATCTCAAAGTCCTGTCAAAAATGAGAATTCTCAGTCCCTTGCCCCAGAAATTCTGATTGAGTAGGTCTGGGCAGTGCCTGGAATGTGTTTTGTAATAAGTCCCCTGATGATTTTGGTGACTGTTCAAGTCTCGTTCAATCCTCAATGTTACCATTAAAGATAGACATGAAAATAACACTAGGCTTCAGGCCTGGAACCTTCAGACTAAACAAACAAATAAACAAGTTAACATGTACATAAGAATATAGACAATATATATGTGGAACAAGTGGCCAGTGTACCTGGTGTCGGATCGAGGGATGACAGAGAGAAATGATTTGCAAGCCTAATTAGACCTGCTCCCAGTTCTCAAACCTGCAGCTCTAAGCCTCCTGCTAATTGGCAGTCCCTTAATAGATTAGGACTTGGCATTGGGTTTGCATGTTATTATAAACCACACACAGAAAAACCCAGTGGCTGAGGAACTCCTGCCAAACCCAGGCCTGGGTTTTTGTGAGCCTTTTGAAGTGCACTGGTCTTTCAGTATTTTGTATAGTCAGTGTGCTGAAAGGCATCAAACCATTCCTTTGGATGGGATTTGTGAAGGGTGAGTCTGTTGAATAATTAATTCTTCCAAACCCATTCTGTCATCTTTATGGACAAGCAGGAGCCCACATACGCAGTTGTGCTCTCTACGGTACTTGGAGCATGATTGGAGAGATTATTTCTCACGGATCCTGTCGGATTCTCGGGAATCTGGCCCCCTTCCCTTTGCGCTTTTGTCGGGGGAAGGAAGAAGCATTAGAGTGCCTCTGCTACATGCCCGGCTGTTTAACACGCCATCTCAGGAAATCCTCACAGCAGCCTTTCCAGTCGGCATGACCTGTTTTGCCAATGAGGATGCTAAGGTCCTCAGAACTCACTAGTCCAGGATCACACTGCCACAACCTGGTAGAAAAGGGAGGGACTTGTGTACCTAGGTCTGCTAATTTCAAATTGTCACCAAACCAGTTCAAATCCAGAAAACCCTTTTGGGTTTCTCTGGGTGCTTAGGTGATTAATACGGGCAATGAAACAATTTTCTGCTATTTACATCATGCACAGAGTTACTACCTCTTTGCATGGTGAATAATGTAAGTACTATAAGTGCACTCCTTGAGTCCCCTACTCTGAGGTGAGACTATGCATTGCAGAGAGCCACATCATGCAGAGGGACAAGAGAGAGACTAGAGAAAGTGGCTTTGCAAGAGTGTGCAAAGGCCTGTGACAGGCTCCAAAGGTGAATCAATTATCTCTCAGGACTTTGAGCAATTCCAGGGGCCTTGCTCTTCGCTCTTGTCCACCCAGCCATATTCCAGTTGGGGATCCTTCCATTTCTTTCCAAGTCCATTTCCACAAAGGGAGAGCTGTATTGGAGGCTAAGATTTCCATGAAAACCTTCCATTTTTCAGGCAAACATACCAGGCAGCTCTCGTGGCAATACCATGGTGAAGGGGAATAATGTTATTTGGCGTTTTGCCTTTTAAAAAAGTGTATGGGGTAGGGGGAGGGAGTCGGCGGGTGGGTGGGGAGGATGGGCCGAGAGAACACTGGGGGCTTTGTGACTTACTGCAATAGAGAGGTCAGGTGGGCAGGGTCACGAGGGGAGGAGGGGTACAGAGGAGGCCTGAACTCCCCTCGCCTGATTCACACATTTTGGGCCTTTTTAAAGGAAAAGTTTGGGGATTTCATGTTTTTATTTGGAAGAAGGACTCTTAAATATTCTGTCCCTCTGAGAGAAGCTGGCTCCTTTCTGCTTTGCAAGGATTAAGGGCCTGGCTTCCAGAACCATTGAGGAAACATCCCAGGAACTACCCTTTTCTCTCAACAGCTGAGAAATGCATCGCGGAGCAGTGGCTTCCTGGAGAGTTTTGGCAAAAGAACTTCCCTCTGGAACAATAGGGTTCCTGTAGCCAACCACCTAGAAATTTTTACTGCAGCCTGTTATCCCACGCATATCTGAATGCCCACATTTTGTTGTCCCCATCCTGGGGGGGGGGGGGGGGGGGTGGGGCTGCCAAAGCAGAGGAGGGTGGTCCCAGAGCATGTGGATTCCTACCTACAGAGGGCCGACCAGTTTATGAGACGCACCCCTTCTCAGGTCCTGTCAAAAGTACCTTCAAGACGGGAAATGTGATGGCTGCATGACGCTGTAGAAAGCCTACCTGTCCCAGCGCCATGCCTACTGTGCTACCCTGAGACCGTGTTCCTGGGTTTTAGTTCCAGTCTGTCCCAAATCAAGGTGGTACTGCTTACTTGGAAAGGGTCACCGGGAGAATAAGTGAGGTCCAGTTATGAAGCACTTAGAATAGTATCCAGTTTTCAGCAGCAGCTAATGCTGATTCCCTCCTGCCTTCTACCTGCACCACATTTTTGCCGATGCTTACTTCTTTGACAGAGCCAAGAGCTGCCAGTCATTAATTTGGTTTCTATTGAAGGTCTGTAGAATTGGGTATGTTTTCTGGGACTGTTCTTTATAAGTGAGCATCTTTGAACTCTTGGGGGCTGTGCTTGGCCAGTTTACCTTTATGAACTTAAAGTGGTGTGCTCCTCAGTTACCCCAGCCAGGATAGCAGGCAGGCTCAAGCCCATCTGCTCTATCTGGATGCCATGGAAATGAAGCCCTCAGTTGGTTTATAAAATGTCCTGCACTCTTTGGACAAAGGTGAAGACTCCTAAACTTAGAAAGGTCCACAAGACACCTGATGAAACCATGCCTTTCATTTTGCACATGATGAAACAGCCTGAGAGAACAGCAGTGTGCTTATGTAGTTAGCAGCAGATGGACCACTGACAAATACAAGTTATAATTAATTATCATTGGCTAGTATTTGTTTCTAAGGCTGCCTTGGCAAAAGAACTTTAACTAATTTTCCCAAACTTGCCTGTGTTTTTTTTCTTATTGCTATCAGGCATGTTTTCACTAAAACTGGGGTTGAAATAATTTTCCTCTCTAGAATATTGGTTGAGCTGACCCAACTCAGCCTACATGAGACTTTTTATTACTCAGTAGGTGAAAGGTTGACTAATTAGTCAGAGCAGCCACAAAAAGTAGAACGATCCTAATATATTTATTTGACTTTAATTTACTCCAGTTTATAGTAATCCTAGTGATGATTAAACTAGAAATATTTTTCTCCAATTAAGAAATTAATTCTGGATTTAATAACATCTTTAACTACCAGTTTTTCCTTTTTTGCATCTTTTCAGCATCTGTGTTTTAAGAATCAGATGGGCTCCCTCAAACGACTTTTTTCCTTTTTCTTCAGGGTGAAAAGTTGGGTAAGAGCTGAGAATGGAACACAGCAGCAGTTTTGTTAACTTTTTGGGGAAAAAACTTTGCAGTTCTGGATTTTTTTTTTTTTTTTTAGAACAGCCTTAAATACATTATTGCCATTCAAAGATAGCAAGGAATGTTTGAAATGCATTTACTGGGCTAGTCAATAAACTGGTAGTGCATGCCTGCTGGCTGCCAGATCATGTGCTGAGGGCGTCCACTGTGTTCCCTGAACATTTTAGAAATGCCTGTATGGGAGTTCCTATCACATTGCATCATGGGTAGTTGTTCCCCAGGTATGTGTTCTTCGAGGGCGGGGACCACATCTTATTAGTTTCTGTAGCCCATAATTTTCTCAGTGAGGAGTTTCCTCATTCAAAGCAGCCTTTTGCTCCTTCACTTTCTTGCCACCCAGTGCAATGTGTAAAACTCGGTGGGGCATGGACCAAGCCTCAGATGTCTGGGAAAGAAGTTTGACTTGTACTTTAATCAGGTGTTTTGTAATGCCATTCATTCCCTGGGCACTTCTAAATGAAAATGGAGCCTGTAAGGACAGCACAGAGAGAGGAAATAAACTACAAATTAAAAAGTGATTAGTGAGTGTTTAAGCAGAAGGTCAAAGAGATTATTTTGGACTTCAAACTTTTCAGCTTTCAAGGCTTGTATTCAGTTACAAAATTACATCCCCGAATTATTTGTGCAGGTGGCAGCTGTCATAGTTGAAGAAGGTTTCAGTGTTTTACAAAAGGAACATTGACAGGATTGGGAATGGGCAGTGTGCTCCAGGAGTGAGGGTTGTCTTATCCGCAGCACACTGGAATGGCTCCAGTCTTGCTCAACTTGAGTGACAGTCCTTGTCTGAGCTGACACAGCCCTGTCCAGGTTAATTCAGCCATCTTCTTAAGGAAGCAAGTCAAGCCAGTTGATTGGTATCGTGTAAATAGCTGGATAGTAGATTTTCAGGACTGGGAAAGCAGAGAGCTCACCATGGTTAAATAACTATCACGTGATATTTCATCCTCATAGTTCTTCACAATGGGCTATTGGCATCTTCTCTTTACAATTGGGGTTCAGAGAAGTTAAGTGGCCTGCTAAAGATTGCATAGATTTTAAGTGGTAAAACTGGTTTTCAAACCCAGGTCTGAGTTGCTTTATTGAGATTAGTGTTTTTCTTTCACTTAGAATTTTCTTTAGGGCAGAGATTCTCAAGAAGATCACAGCAAATGGGTTAGAGTGGGCTGATTTTGATTCCTTTTGGCCCCTGGGGCAGCTGGGTGGATGGGGCATGGCTGCTAAATCACTGACCAGTGGCCTCGGTTTACCTGGGGCTGCCCTATGGACTGTTTAGAAAGTTTCACTATGTGAAAAATGCCGGGAAACAGTGAAGATTGTAAAGATCATCCAGCACCCTGGAGAACATGTGCAGCCACAGTTACCAGGTCTGTATTGCCACATGGCATTAGAGCTGGTTTAAGAAGCTAGAAATCTGGATGTTATGTGAGACTTCTGTTATTAAACGTCAGCAACTAATTTAAAATTTTTTAAACAGTGGGTGGGCCAAACAGAACATCTCTGCAGGCCTTATTTGGCCATGAGCTGCCAATTTGTGACCTTTGACTTGATGGGTTGGTTACCTTGATGGCCTTAGGTTGCTGACCAACATGATTTCGTTCTCAAAGGCATCCAATAATGCTTCTACTCTTCATTTTTGGCACTACATCTGGCCCCAGTCTTGCCTTTTGACTATCTCGAACTTTGGCCTTTCCAGGTGTCTGATGTCTTGCCAGTCCACATGTTGTTTGTTTTACCGCCACGGGAACCTGGTATTTCATCTACACCTGGGCAGCATGGCTTGGACGGTGCAATGCATGCTGACGAATGTGTGTTTAACTATTGGAAAAATTAAAAGAAATGTTTCTTTTTACCCTTATTATAGCTTTACCTCCCATTCAGCCTCGTGTGATCATTGAGAATGCATAGCAGAGTTCCTGCTATGATGTTCCTTCTCTGTGTCAGGGTGCCAGGTCCTGCTAACCACTCTTGAACCCTCTTCTGTTTATATAGTCCCAAGAATTATAGGATTTTATGAGCATGCTTTTGCCTTGGGGTCAGGTGGCATTTGGAAAGTGGCTGGCAAGCCCATGGCTACTTGAGCAAGAGTTTAACAGAATTCTGATTGCATTTGATTTCTGTTTAAAAAGTTTTAGTGGCTTCTTATCACAGACGGAAGCAAGAACGAACATTTATGGAGCCAGGCAATTACTGAATATTTTGTAAACTGTCTCAGATGGCCCTCATAATTAACTCTCTATGCTGGGAACTCTATTGTAGCATAATGAAAATGAAGTTCAGAGAGGTAAAGTGACTTACCCAAGGTCATACAGTCAGCCTGACAAATGATAGTTCATGGATCAATTGGAAAAAAGTAACCCTACTAGAATGGGTTACATGGCTAAGTGAATCCTTTGAGGAGATATTTAAGTCTCAAAGGACGAATAGGAGTTTGCCAGTGGTAGTTAAATCCAGGAAGTCAAAAACACAGGAAGATCAAATGTGATTATTTATGTAAGAGCTATAAAATCCTATGCACCCTTGTGATTCTTGTTGTGTCCCAGCTCTGGGCAGCCATATTGCAAATGAACACATTTAGTTCATAAGTGAGACTGAGACAGAAGAGTGACTGAATCTGTATTAATCCATCTCAACATCAAAGAGGAGCTTGCTCAACATACACTTTCCAGAGCTTTGTAGCTTTCTTAATCTGCATAGACATAGTTTATGTGTACTTAGTAAGAAAAGCTAACTGGCCCTGTCTCTGAATGAACTTTAGAGTCAGAGTATTCTATTATATATCCCAGTTATAACTTACCAGTAGAGTGGACACTGAGGAAAATTAATCTCTCTGACTATTGATATTTTGTCTATATGCTAATTTATTTGGACAGTTAAACAAGCTGATGTATCCAAACTTCTGGCACACAATAGATGTTCAGCGAATATAAATTTACTGTCATTTTTATATAAAAGGGGGATTAAAAATAGAGGAAGGGGATTTGTGAAGTGACCCAGTTTTACCTGGGGTGGAGGAATCATAAGTCCTGTTGGCTCTGGTAGTTGTGTATTAGTAAAATACGTCATTTGTGAAATTTATAATGGCGACAAAGAGGTCTGGACCTTTCTCAATGAAAAGTATGAGCTGTGGTCTGTTGTCAGTTTGTTTTCAGTTCCTGGTGGATGTGGCAGCCCTTTAAAAATTCAACTGAAAAGGCCAAAACAGCCAGAGCTGGGGGTGTTAAGATAAAGAATAAAATGTTCACTTTAAGCACTTTGAATTAATAAAGGCCATCCAAAGTTCTTTTTCACGCCCACAAATTAGACTAAAGACAGGTGTCTCTTTTTCATGGAACCTGAGACTTTCCAAACTTGAAGAACTCAAAAATGATGTGGTGTCTTGCCCATCGTTGTGTCCTCAGCACCTAACACAATTCTCAGTACTCAGTAACTGTGCATAAACGTTTGTAGGATGGAACTTAACACGTTGGCCTTGGGGTCAGGAAACCCAGGCACCAGAACTAGATGTGCAATTAGTTTCTTTATTTCTGCCATATAGGTGCTTTTGGTTTTGACAACCTTCTTTTTGTGAAGAAAGAGTTTGAACTTCTCAGTACTGAAGAATTGAGCATTTGTCAGAGAGAACTTCTAGACCCAGAATATTGCATGCTCACACCAGCCAACAGCAAGTGTTTTTCATGGCAGCCCTTTTCAAAGGTGAGAACGCCTTCATAGTAAACTTAGTTTTGTCTCATCTGGATTGTGTCCAGTCTAAAAATCTGGACAAATATCGTAAACCAAAGAAAGTTTGCACATGTCTAAGACCAGTAGCAATTAATTACTTTAAATAGAAACCCTGTCACTTAAAAGCAACATAAATATTTGTATTTTGAACCTCTAAGTAGTAGTTGAGTTGACCATTCTGGCCTTAAGTGATTAAAAAAATCAGTGGTTCATATTTTAACAGGGAATATATTTATAAAGAAGGAGAGGGTCAGTTCATAGAATAAGAAAACATCAGCCAAAAGAGAGACCTGGGTTCAAATCTTAGTGACCGATTGACTGCCTTGGGATCCTTGGACAAGTTATAAAACTTATGGCCTTATTCTTCTGTTGAGTAGAAATGAAAATAATAACCTATAACTTTTCATAGTGATGGTGGAGATTAGAATACATTAATTCCTAATTAAACTCTAAACTCCTTGACATCAGAAACTCAGTGTCTTCTGTCTATATTTCTAACATCTGGTCTAAGTTGGTGCCATTTGCTAGCTTTGCACTTGAGATGAGATGCTTACCTTTTCTGAGTTTCAAATTTTCATTTGTAAA